>CM057457.1:399567500-400767500 GCA_016271365.2 Neoceratodus forsteri
GTGCCAGAATTGTCACTCAGGACAGAACAAACCTGCTTACGGCAACACCAAAGGTAACTGGGGCTAACACAGGCATAATAGTGTTTGCACTACGCAATGATGTATTTTTAAATTAGGACCATAGTCAATAAATACTGGGATGTTTTACAGGCACACCAGTGGGGGACATGTCTTTAACTATAAACTTATGACAGTACCAAAGAGAAATAGAATGACTCGTGACAGACCCATCAGTACAAATCACAAGGTACCAGAGATCAAACCTCAGCATTTCTTAAGTGTAGTAAAAAAATAAGGTAATTTACTATGTGGTCACTGTGTACATTGCCACAATACCTATAGATTAAGAAGATAAGGAACACAACAAGGGATGAATTCATCCACATAGATCAATTAATTAACTGGTGTAGTACTGGGGTTGTATATCTACTCAAGAGTCCTTGCAACATGATTTATGTAGGTAAAATGGAAAGAATGTTACAAAATGGATTAACAGAACACAAACGTGATATTAGAAGATCAGACATAAGTTCTCCAGTGGCTAGACATTCTATTGAGAAACAGCACCAACTCCCCTATCTCAGATTTTTGGGATCAAAAAGTATTACCAGATCCCGGAGGGGTGACTATAGGACTAAACTGCTTCAGAGAGGTATAATGCATTGATATATTTGAAGTAAAAACAGTAGATTTGGGGCTAAATGACTCGACTGACTGGCAACCTATCATATGACTTAAAAATGTACTGCATAAAGAAAAAGCTTCTGTTTAGAATTTGACTTCCGTGACATTCTGTAATGGCTAAATGATTATGCTTATCTCACTTGCCATTCTTAGGAAATGTAGTGATAGATAGGAATATTATTAAGTCCACCACATTATACGATTTGAAGTGAAGGGTAGTTATCTGTTTCTTAGACAATGAATTACACTATACCTCTGTGACGTTTGCACTATCTTTGACCTTCTAGTATTATTACTTAATTAGGCCTAGGGACAGAGTGTTTCATTCAGAAACTTATACTGGGCAACAGTAATATATACCATGCACAAAGAAAGAAAAAACTCCATAGTTTAAAATCCCACTTCTGTGACCTCCTATAGTGATTAGATGACTCACTATTTCATTTAAATTTTTATGATACATAGTGGTGGATTGGTATGTTATTAATTCCAATACATGTTTTGATTTGAAGTGAAGTTACCCACCTTTCTCGCAATTAATAACATGATACTTCTATGACTCTCTGTACTTTCCTTGACCTTCGTGGTACTGTCTTTGTCCAAATATAGGTGCCAATTAGATATAGGGAACACAGTGTTTATTCTCATACAGAATTTCATACTGGTGATATGAGTATATTCTATAGCCCTATTTATTCACCTGCGAACAGTATGGATTGGTGACCTTTTGACTCCCCCATCTGTTTTCATACCACTTGGTCCAACCTAAACTTCCATACCAAATGAAGGAATGTTACCCCTGCAATTAATCATTTAAAATGAATAAAATAACAAAAATAAAAGATAAAAAGTTAAGAAACATAGGTTCATAGATCAGATGCCTGATTTTCCTTTCAGGTGCTGCAGTAATTGCAGGTCGGGTTCCAAGTGCTTCTGAGCATATTACTGATGTAATTGACATTCAGGTGACTATGCTGGTTACCTTGCACCTGATTTTGATCTCACTCTATAAATAGGAGGGTGTACTACATCCATTACACTGGAGGATGCAGGAGGTCATGCACCATGCCAGCAGCACTCTCTGTAAATTTAGAATAGTTTTAAATGTTTTTACTAGCTGCAATAAAATGTATTTAATTTGAAAGGCTCTTTAATGCTTTACAAGCCGAGAACTATTATGAAACACCTTAATTTAATGCAGAGAATTAGCTTGATAAAAACTTAAAAGTCTGAAAAAGTCTCAGAATGTTTTAGAAGAGGATAGTTGAGTACTCAGTTAAGGCACTAGAAATTGTGTGAACGCATGAGATTTGAAGACCTTTTCAGTGAGTAGTGCTCACAACAGAGGGAGGTGAACTTTACAATTTACAATTGTGTTTGGTTTGAAGCAGATTCCTTAGGAAAGTTAATATTCTTCAGGTGGAGGATACTTCTACCTGAAGGGTGAAATAAGCAACTTAGAATTATCAGAAAAGGCAGTCTTTCAATCAACAGAGGGAGGTGGAGTTTGCTTTACTTGTGTTACAAGTGTTACGGTTTTCAGTGCAGGAAGAGTTTAAACCCACATAGGCTAAATATTGTTTTCTGTGTTCCCTTCTGCACAGCTGACGTGTTTTGGGGCTGACTGTTTTCAGAGCACAAGTCACCAGGCTCTTTTGGGGCTGAGGAGGTTTACCTGTGTCTGACTTGGATGTTTAGATTTTTCTCTGTTTGATTAGCAGGGTATTTTCTCTGTCAAATTGGTTTGAAGCAGTATTACAAATTGTCGTGTATGGCATCTTGCTGACAGGAAGGCACTCATCGCATTGGTAGGTCAGAGCATTTAGCTGATTGTTTCGTGAGGCACAGTTTAGGCTCAACCCCTTCCCCACCCTCACCCCACCCACCCCTGGAAATAGTTCATTTATACCTGGGGTTCTGACATCATTTCTCAAGAGGGCAAGGTACACATCACTGTCATATCCTGTCTAGCACACTGCACTGACAATATAAGCATACACATTATATAAATACATATATTTCTATATAACGCACCAATCACACACACAAAAAAAAAAAACAAGGTAGACAGTTTTGTGGGAGTAGTACAATGTAATGGCTGTGGGGCAGCAGTCTTCCTGGAGTCTTTCTGGAGGCTGAGATGCTGCCCTGTTTGCAGACAACTATCTGCCCTGAGGGAGGAAGTTGCTCATCTTCAGGCTGCACTGACAGTGGCAAGGAACCTCCCCATCCAGGGAGCACCACAGCCACCACCACTACCTCAGAGGTTGTGAAGAAAGCACAGCAGTTGGACCACAGTGGGCTCAGGGAGGGTAAGGGTGGTGGAACAGAGGCACACCCAGTCAGTTGTTACACTCCACAATCCATACACCATTCTGGGGAGCATAATTCCCCCTATGGATGCACCTGCAGAGGAGACTAGGAGGGTGCAGACAACTGTCAAGGGAGGCCCTCAGGAAGAGGCAGAGGGCACTACAGGGAAGAAAGCAGCTCCTGGTGGGGACTCAATTATTAGGGGATAGAACTGGGGAGCAGGGAAAACTGAAGTAAGGTGCCTGCCTGGTGCCATGGCTTGAGGGGACAGGAAGCGATCCTAGGATCACGAGAACAGTTGCATGGGAGTCTGAGCTGGACATCATTGTCCACCTAGGGACAAGTGACTTGGCTCATCATGAGATTAGAGCAGTAAAAAGGACTTTGTAGAGTTGGGGAGGGCTTAAGACAAGTAGCACACACAGTATCCTTCTCAGAGGTGTTGCCTGTCAGTGGCATGAGTGAGGCGAGGTACTTGCACCATGCAGTTTAACAAATGGTTAAAAATGGTGTGGAGCACAGGGTTTGGCTTCATTGGGGACTGGGGTTCCACCTGGAGGACACCAGCCTATACTGGCAGGATGGTCTGCATCTGTCCAGGAAGGGAACAAGTCTTTGGGCAATCGGTTTAAATGCTTCATTGGCAAGCCTTTAAACTAGTCAAGGGGGAGGCACTGATAAGCAGAAGGAAAATCCCAGCCTCCCCTACAAAACAGGGTACTAAATGAGAAAAGACTAAGGTAGAAAGGTCAGTGAGGGTTGCCGCTACAGAAGGTAAAGCCATCAAAAATGGAGAGCAATGAGTACCAATGCCCGTAGTCTGGGTAACAAGCTTCCTGAATTAGTGGCCTTGATGGAGGAGGAAGATCTGGATATTGTGGCAGTCACAGAAACATGGTACACACAGAACCATAACTGGATGTAAACATACCAGGATACACTATCTACAGGAGGGACAGGGAGGGTAAAAGAGGAGGAGGAGTAGCTCTCTACATAAGAGAAGAAATCAAAGCAACAGAACAAAAGGGTAAACAGGGAGAGAAGAAGCACTGTGGGTCAATTTGGAGGCAGGCAATGGCACCACAATCCGCACAGGTGTTGTATGCAGACCCCTCTCAGGGGAGGAAATGGACAAGGAAATGATAGAAAGTATACTTAGAATGGCAGATAAAGGGAGATATTGCTGATGGGTGATCTGAATATGCCAGATGTTAACTGGAGTGCAGTTGCAGCAGCTACTTCTAAGAGTGGGTTATTTTGGATGCCCTACAGGGGCATGCCTTAGACAACTAGTATTGGAGCCCACTCGAGAGGGAGCAATCTTAGACCTGGTTCTCTCAAACGGAGATGAAGAGAGGATCACAGATGTAGAAGTGGGTAGCCATCTGGGAACTAGCGACCATCAAACAGTATGGTTCACAATAAACACAGCAACAGAGTCAAGTCATACAAAGACAAAGGTACTGGATTTTAGGAGGGCTGACTTTGCCAAAATGGGTGAGTGCCTAAGGAATGCACTAGCAAATGGGCAGGAAGGAGGGTGGAAGAACAATGGGAATAATAAAACTGCCATCACAGAGGTAACAAGCCTTTGTGTAAAGCAAATAAACAAAACGAAATGAGGTAAGAAACCACTATGGTTCTCAAAGGAAGTGGCAGTGAAGGTTCAAGAGAAAAGAAAGCATTCAGGAAGTACAAGGAATCACAGAAGGAACAGGACAGAGAACTGTATCAGTTAAAGCAAAGGGAAGCTGGAAAGGCAGTCAGAACAGCAAAGGCCCAAACCGAGAAAAAGATAGCCAACTCAGTTAAGAAGGGGATAAAACCTTTATAGGTACATCAGGGAGCAAAGGAAGACCAAGGGAGGGATAGTGAGGCTTAATAAAGGGAGGGAGGGTGGGCAGAGGGTGACTGTGAAAGGCAGAGATACTAAACAAATATTTTGCTCAGTATTTACAAAGGAAGAGGGGAAGTACCTAAACAAACAGTAGAAACACTCTGGATACAGAAGTTGATACCAGCCCATTTACAGAAGAAAGAGTTCTGAAAGAGCTCATAAAACTGAAGGTGGACAAATCAATGGGCCTGATGGAATTCATCCCAGAATTCTAAAATAACTAAGGATAGAACTAGTGACACCACTGACTACCCTCTTTAACAAATCATGGGAGGATGGGGTGGTACCTGAGGACTGGAGGAGGGCAGATGTGATTCCCTTCACAAAAGTGGGAGCAAGGCAGAAGCAGGAAACTACAGACCTGTTAATTTAACCTCAGTGGTAGGGAAAATGATGGAATCACTCTGAAGGAAAGAATTGGAGCGATCTCAGAGGCCAGAGGGGACAGGACCCAAGGCAGCATGGATTCATAGCGGAAGGTCATGCCAGACAAATCTGATAGATTTCTTTGAGTGGGTGACCAAAGTAATAGATCAGGAGGGCTGTGGACATGGCCTACCTAGACTTTTAGCAAGGCATTTGACACAGTCCCACACAAAAGATTAATATACAAGTTAGCCAGCCTGGGAGTGGGTCCCAAGATGACAGCCTGGGTAAAGAATTGGCTGGAGAATAGGACACAGAGAGTAATAGTAAATGGAGTCCACTCTGAAAAAGGGGGTTAGCAGTGGGGTACCACAGGGTTCAGTATTAGATCGGTCCTCTTCAATGTCTTTATAAGCGACATTGCAGAGGGACTTGAAGGAAAAGTATGTCTCTTTGAAGATGACACAAAGATCTGCAACAGAGTTGATGCACAAGGTGGGTGGAAAGGATGAGAAGGACTTGGCAAGTTAGAGGAATGGTCAAATGTATGGCAGCTTAGATTCAATGCTAAGAAGTGCAAGGTAATGCACCTGGGAAACAAAACTCAGGGAAGAGTACACAATGGGGGTGAGATACTAACAACAGCAAAATGGAAAGGGACCTGGGGTAGTCATATCAGATGACCTAAAGGTGGGCAAGCAATGTGAGAGGGCAGCAAGGAGGGTTGAGGGGATACTGGGATGCATAGGGAGAGGCATCACCAGCAGAAAACAAGAAGTTATTATCCTCTGTACAGACAGCTGGTGAGACCACATCTGAGTACTGCGTGCAGTTCTGGAGACCCAATCTCTGCAAAGACATAGACAGGATGGAAGCTGTCCAGAGGAGGGCAACTAAAATGGTGCAGGGTCTGCACCGGAAGACATATGAAGTGAGACTTAAGGAGCTTAATATGTATAGCCTCGAGGAAAGGAGGAGAGGGGACATGATAGAAACTTTCAAGTACCTCAAGGAATCAACAAAGTCCAAGAGGGTAGCATCTTTCAAAGAGGTGCAAGACATCATAAAGGCTGCACTTGAAGATAGAAGGGGCGGCCCAGAGGTAATTTAAGGAAGTATTTTTTACAGAGAGGGTTGTGGATGCATGGAACAGCCTTCCAGAGGTGGTTGTGGAGTCAAAAACAGTGGTGGAATTCAACATACATGGACAGTCATAAGGCAATTCTAGGGGTGGGGTAGGAAGAAGTAGGCTGCTGGTTAACTAGATCTGCAGCTTATCCATCAGGTAGGGAAATGGGCAGACTGGGTGGGCCAAGCGGTCCTTATCTGCCAAATTCTATGTTTCTATGTTTCTATGTAACTGGTGAAGTTTAAGTACAAAAGAATGCATGGGACAAACACAAGGCAATTTTGGTGGGGTAGGAGAAAGCAGGTTGATGGTTAACTAGATCTGCAGCTTATCCTTTAGGTATGGAAATGGGCACATTAGGTGGGCCAAGCAGTCCTTTATCTGCCATCAAATTCTATGTTTCCATGTTTTAAAAGTTTAAAAGTTTTAATGTTTTAGAAGAGGGCAGTTGAGTACTTAGCTGATGTGCTAGAGTCTGTGTGAACACATGAGGTTTAAAGACCTTTACATTTAAAATTGGTGAAGCTCAAGCACAAAAGGCAAAACAACTCAAGAATGTACAAATAGGGTAAAAAGGATACAATTATGATACTGAAATTTGGTTAGGTTAATTTATAGAAATCCAGGTTGTAGAGAAAAGATGTTTATATACGGTATTACATATTTTGTCTTATGAATTCAAGGAAACAGAATTAATGGATGGATAGACATATTGGCCCAGATATTCAGGGTAGTTGCGACAGCAACAATGTTGCACCATGCACAACCCACTGATGTGCCCCAGCACGATATTTGTGAAGGTGCGCGCCAGACAAACCTGGCGCGCTGGAGTGCATCAGTAATGTATGCAGGCACAGGTGGTGAGCCCATGCATAACCCGGTAACAGCCCGACATTCAGCCTGGGATGTGCAGAGTCATGCATGCTAACCCCAACTCGTGCTCGCAACAAAGTTAAGCCCAAAAGAAAAGGAATAAGTGATGGCCACTGCCAGGTGAGCTGCCACATTGCAGGGCGAACACAGCAGCTGCCACCTGTGGGTGGCCATCCGAGTTCCTTCCACACCTGGCGGCACCCCCCATACCCCATCACGGGCATCCCTGAGCAAAATCCCCTAAGCAATATCACTGGTGGTCCAGTGGACCTCTATGTGTCGGTCATGGCATCTGTATTGTAACCCCCATGTCCAATATCCTGGTGGTCCAGTGGACCGATTGCTGCCTGATTGCATGCATCTATAACACATAACATAACTCCTACTACCCTGGTGGTCTAGTACCCCTCCCCACCCGCCCACTGAGCCCTCCACCCGCTTCCCCCATCAGCCGGTGGGTGGCAGCACCCCACCCACCTGTTGCCCCACCACCTGCCAACTGACAGTTTGTAGGCTGCATGCCCATTGGTTCACAGCATGAGCCAATGGTATGCAGCCCACACCGCACTACCAGTCCAGATATGTGAATATGGAGAGCATAGGGTGCATGCACCAGGAACTTTAACTCATGGTTGAAGAACTGGTGCTGTGAGGAAGGGTTTGAATTCATTGGTGACTGTGGATTCACCTGGAGGGATGGAGGTTTGTTCAAGCCTGATGGCCTGCATCCATCCTGGAGGGGAAACCAAGACTCAATGATAAGTTTAAATGCTACACTGACAAGCATTTAAACTAGCAAAGGGGTGGCAGGCCAGTAAGGAGAGTACCCACTTGTTCACCCCCACTGCTAGCAGGAACCAGTGAACCAAAGGAGGGCTGTCTCTGCAAAGCAGTGCAAAAGATGGAGATTAGCCAAGAGGTGGATAGGCAGAAAAGGGGCAAAATTCAGCAGAAGGGCAGACAGCAAGGAGAACCAGGGATAAAGGACAACCAAGGAAGGGGCTGGAGAGAACAGTGAAACAGTCTAGGGAGGTCAAATCATGGAAAGCCATCTGTGCAAATGCCAGGAGCCTTAGCAACAAAATGGAAGATCTGAGGCTGTCATGGTGCAGTCAGACCTGGACGTTGTGGCCATCATTGAAACCTGGTGTAATGATAACCATGACTGGAGATGGCCATACCTGGCTATAACATATACAGAAGAGACAGGGCAGGCAGGAAGGAGGAGAAGTGGCACTGTATGTGAAAAATGACATAAGGGCCACAGAGATCCAGGAGGAACAAAATGGGGAGAGATACTGTGGGTTAAGCTGGAAAGGAAAATGGGGCCAGCATCTGCACAGGTGTGGTCTATAGACCACCAGCCCAGGAGGAAGAAACAGATAGGAGTTGATGTTAGCCATCCAAAGGATGGCAGACAAGGGGAGGTAGTACTGGTTGGAGACTTCAATATTCCAGACATGGACTGGAGCATCCCAGCAGCAGCATCAACTAGGAGCAGATTGATACTGGACTCCTTCAGGGTGCCTTCCTCAAGCAACTGGTCATGGAACCAACTCAGCAGAAGGCAATACTGGACCTTGTGCTCACAAACAGGGACAGTGTGATGGGGGTAACAGTGGGGAGCACCTGGGAAACAGTGACCACCAGTCATTGTGGTTTGAAATCACAGAAAGAGCAGAACCAAGCCACACAAAAAGCACCTATTCTGGATTTTAGGGGCAGACTTTGGGAAAATGGGGAGATACTTGAAAGAGGCATTAAGGGAATGGGGCAGGAATCAGGGGTTGAGGAACAGTGAGTATTTAAAATTGGGATTACAAGAGCAACAGAATTATGCATTAAGCAGGTTAGCAAGAGGAAAGGAAGAGGAGACCATTATGGTTTTCCAAAAGAGGTAACAAAGCAAGTGAAAGCCAAAAAGATTGCATTCAGGCAATACAAAAGACACAAGCAGAAGGGGAATGGAGAAATACCAGGAGAAGCAAAGGGAGGCAGGGAGGTCAGTAAAGGAAGCCAAAGCTCAGGCAGAAGAACACATTGCAAAATCAGTGGGTAGAGGGACAAAACCTTTACAGGTACATAAGTGAAAAAGAAAGACAAAGGGCGGATAGTGAAACTGAATAGGGAGGATGGGGGCCACGTGGAGGATGACAACAGTAAAGCTGACATATTGAACAGGTATTTCTGCTCAGTTTTACTGAGGAAGAGGAGGTAATGGGTCTGAAGGGAGTACAAGGGAGAGAATGGTGCAGAAATGAACACAAGTCCCTTTACACAGAAAGGGTCCTGAAGGAACTGGAAGTAATAAGAGTTGATATAAAGCAATGGGGCCAGATAGGGTGCACCCTAGGGTCCTTAAAGAACTAAGAGAGGTGGTGGCTGAACCTCTGGCTATCCTGTTTAGCCGATCACTGGAAACAGGGAGGTACTCAAAGACTGGAGGACAGCAGATGTAGTCCCCTTATGCAAAAAGTGGGAACAAAGAGGAAGCGGGAACCACAGACCAGTCAGCCTCACCTCGGTAGTGGGAAGATCATGGAAGCACCACTGAAGGAGAGATTGCGGAACATCTGGTTGTCAACTGACCACAGGACCTAAGGCAGCATGGTTTCACTAGGGGAGGTCATGTCAGACCAATCTCATTTAATTTTTTGACTGGGTGACTAGGGAGGTGGATCAGGGAGGCAGTGGACATGGCCTATCTGGACTTCAGCAAGGCCTTTGACACTGTGCCAAATAGAAGACTATTACACAAACTGGGAAATATGGGTGTGGGCAGGACAGTATTGTGGTGGGTAGGTAACTGGCTAAGTGGCAGGACACAGAGGGTGGTGGTAAATGGCTGTCACCCACAGAGGGAAGAGTGACCAGTGGGGTACCACAGGGATCAGTGCTGGGACCAGTGATATTCAACATCTCATCAGTGACATTGCGAGGACCTAGAAGGTAGAATTTCACTGTTCACTGATGACACAAAGCTCTGTAACAGAGTAGACACACCAGAGGGTGTAGAAAGAATGAGAAGGGACCTGCAGAAACTTGAAGAATGGTCAAGGATTTGGCAGTTGAAATTCAATGCAAAGAAGTGCAAGATAAAGTATATGGGGCACAAAAACCCTGGCACAATATATCAGTTGGGGGTGAGGATATAGCATGCACCAAGCAGGAAAGGGATCTTGGGGTTATCATCTCTGATGACCTCAAGGTGGGAAACAGTGACAAGTCAGCAGGTAAAGAATAGAATGCTGGGATGCATAGGCAGGAGCATCACCAGCAGGAAAAGGGAGGTCATAATTCCACCATACAAGACACTAGTAAGGCCCCACCTGGAGTGCAGTGTATAGTTCTGGGAGACCTTACCTACGTAAGGACATAGGTAGAGAAGGTTCAGAGGAGGGCAACAAAGATGGTGCATGGATTGCATCACAAGTCCTATGAGGACAGGTTGAAGGAACTGAACATGTACTCCTGGAGGAGAGGAGGAGAGAGGAGTTATGATAAAGACATACAAGTATCTTACAGGAGGAACAGGGTGCAGGAATACACTATTTTTAAGTGAAAAGATGTTCCAGGACTAGAAGGCATGGGATGAAGTTGGAGGGAGGACTATCTAGAGGAAACATGAGGAAGAATTCTTCACAGAACAGGAGGTGGACAAGTGGAACACCCTGCCAGAAACAATCACGGATTTAAGAATGTATGGGATAGACATAAAGGAATTCTGAGGTCAGGGGTAAGGGCAACAGACTTCTAGGAAAACATAAACTGAACTTACAAGCTCAAATGGCAGACTGGGCGGGCCATAGGCCCTCATCTGCCGACACTGTCTATGTATCTATGTATAGTTATAATTTCCTGTTAACTAATTATTAGATGCTGCATGCACAAGCTGGTGATGATTCTGTTTGATATGGTGAGATCTATTGGTCGAACCAATTAAATATTTCTAAATGTGTATATGTGTTTTGAATAATGAAGTACTATGACTTATGTGTATGTGTATGTATAGGTATATATGTATGTGTGTGTGTGTATATATGTGTATGTATATAGATATAGATTTTTTGTATTGGTTGCAAGGTGTGGTAAAGACAAGCACTGATGAAGGAGTCTGATCTGAAACACCTGCATTATTTGACTGCATCACCTATTCATAATATACAATATATATATTTTTGAAATAAAAGAATATTTACATTATATACATACATTTGGTGAGTGGGCTGCTTATTTACCAATCTGTGCATATCTGTCCCACTAACCCCACCCTTCTAGAGCCCATAATAGTCCAGTCATGTCTTCTAATTGGCATCCTCTTAGGTAATGGTGGCAGACTTGGTGGCCTCCTGGGTGGGGGTAGAGGTCCCCTGAATCTTAACCATCTCATCCTGGAGTCTAGCAACCTCCTCCCTCAGCCCAGAGAGGTGTGTGCAGATGGAGACACACCACCCCAGACTCCAGAAGATTTCTAAAACCACACCCCAAAGCCACTGAACTGCACCACTTCCAGCATTCCCAGCGCCTATCCTCTGTGTGTTATTGTTGTACCCTTACCCATGATGGGATGTTTCTAGTATCCACTTTTTGTTTATTTCTATTTGTGCTCTCTATGCCTTGCTTAAATAGTTATATATTCCTACCCTAGATAGGATGTTGCTCCTATTAGGTTTTGGTCTTCCTTTAACTTTCCACCTTTCTAGCAATTATTGCCATATAGAAGTGAACAGGTCCCTTGTCGTGATTTGTGTTTTAATTAAGTCAATTTTATTAAATTTTAACAGTAAACTGCAAGTATAACACAAGCATCCAACATGTATACTTTAAAGAGAAATTCAGGTGAAAAATTCAATGAAGAACCCCATTCAACAACAAACCCCTCTCCCCACACCTCCGACCTCCTCCCTACCCCCAGGTGCCTACAAACTAAACAGTAATACAGAGCAATCTGTGTACATTGTGTCATAGGAAAGTTGCTAGACAGTGGGTCAGAGCTCAGAGAATGTACCAAAGGGTCAAGGAAAATAAAGGGCGTGGAGTTTTCTCCCATTTCTTATTGTACTGAGGAGACGATGATGAAGACTGGCTATCATACGCTCCATACATAGGGAAAGGAGAGTTCTGTAGCCATTCCATGTATGAAATGCAAGATTGGTCCAACCAGTGCCTAAGAATTAACTTCTTGACCACCAGGGAAATGAGGGCCATGTGATATCTTCTCCCTAACTGAGATCTGTGAGAAGTTACCAAGGACACAAATTTTAGGGGAGAAAAGGCCCTTTAAGTCCAATAGTGGGTCACTTTGAGTTTCAGTTTGTTCCACAGGAGGATACCTTTTCACAGGTCCAGAAGACATGAAGGAGGTGCCATCTCCTCACTCGCACCTAGTGCAAAGGGGAGATGACCCATTTACTTAGCTTAACTGGTGTATAGTACATATTGTTTAAAATATGATACTGGGAAAGTCTAAGCTGATCCTGAGAGAGATAAGTATGAAATCCTGCCACAAAGTGGAACAGTTGATGTTGACCTCTGGAAGCAAGGAGTCCCAAACCTTAGAACCTACCCGTGAGCAGGAAGGATGAGCCATGAGCAACCACAAATATAGTTTGGAAGCACCATGAGATTTAGAGGGCCAATCCAGAATTTGAGTACTAAGATCACTGAAATCAGAAGGTAATGGAACAGGACCAAACTGTTTTAAGAGCAGGTGATGCAGTTGATATATTTTGAAAACATAAGTTGAGCCCAAATGAAATTTTCCCAATAGTTCTGGAGTTGTTAAAAGGATTGATTATGAATAACAATCAGCCACGGTGGCATCCTGTGGTGGGGAGCCAGCTCTGGGTTAAGGTGGTTCACCAATCTTAATATTTAGGTTAGCAAGGCTAGGCTGTACCTGATCCTTAATTAAAGGGATTTTCAGGTAGGAGGAAATCTGGGAGAGGACTCTGAGAGAAACACCAATAGGGGAAGAGGTGATCCGAGCTGGAAGATCTTTCCAAGGGATGTGAAAGATAGTGGAGGGAGAAAGGTTGTATAGGGTGAGAAGACAGATTTCTATTTGAAGCCAGACTGGAACATATTCAAAGTCGGGAGTGAGATGGGGTGAGACAGCCATTTCTCAGTTTGTAGAGATGGCTGGCCCAGAAGTAGAGCTGAGTCAGAGAGTCAAAGACCACCAAAAGTTTGGGAAGCCCTAATTTAAGGTATGAGCGCTGGTGCTTTATCCTGCCAGATGAAGGAAGTAATCAATGAATAAATATGCTTGAAGAAAGAAGGAGGAAGCACCACATTGAGCATACTTAAGGGTAAAAGAGTCTGGGAGAATATTCTATTTCACAACAATGTTGATCCTGCCCCACAATGATATGGGTAGGTTCCCCATCTCACCAAGTCTTGCCGAACCACCACTAAAAGGTCTTCCAGATTCATCTTCTAACTGGAACAGATCTGAAGAGAGGGAGATACCAAGGTACCTGAGAGAACGGGGACCACCTAATCCTGAAGGAGACAGAATCAACACTGTTGATGAAGTGATTGAGTGGATAGACTTTAGTCTTACTGAGATTAAGTCTGTAATTAGAAAACTGGCTAAATTATTCTATTACACTTAAGGCCCCAGTGAGAGAGGAGACTGGTCAGTCAGAGAAGGAGAATATCATAAGCATAGACCGAAATCGAAGGGACCAAGTCTTCAATAGGAATACCTTTATGCTGGGGAGGACTTGAGTTGTCTAGTAAGAGGTTCAAGTAAAGGCTGAAAAAGAAAAGGGAACAAAGGGCAACCCTGCCGTGTACCTGAAATAAGGTGACGGTGGGAGAAAATACCCCATTACAATGAAACTGGCTGTTGGAGATGAATAAATCATTTGGATCTACTGAATGAAGGAGTCTGGGAAGCCTATTTTTGAAGGACTAGCCACAGAAAGGACCAGACCACCCTGTCGAAGGCCTTCTG
Source organism: Neoceratodus forsteri (assembly GCA_016271365.2). NCBI lineage: Eukaryota > Metazoa > Chordata > Ceratodontiformes > Ceratodontidae > Neoceratodus > Neoceratodus forsteri. The sequence goes on from CM057457.1 coordinate 399,581,724, forward strand.
TATTAAGGGAGATCAAGACCATCAGGATGGGGTGTCCTGAGCCACCTGGAACAGATGACTTGACTTCCTGCAGAAGACTGGCAGAGGACCTCCTAGGACAAATCCTACCTGTTCTGGGCTTAAGAGACCCGACCAGACTGATCTAATATGAGTTGCCAGGAGTTTTGCCAGAATCTCAGGGATTTATTTAGCTCCAAAACTGATTAGCATTTTGTTCATAAAAGTGCTAAACATTGTGAAAATGCATAGCACTTGCCTCAGTGTGTTTAATAAACATAACACTTCTAGAAAACCTATATAAATACTTTCTGTAACAGTTAGCATTGCCCCAAGAAAAAACTGCTAATCAATTATTTAATACCCTGAATCTTAATATCACAATTAATAATGAAATAGGGTGATAGCTTGAAGGACTAAGGGGTGGTTTATCAGGTTTGAGAAGAAAATTATGGTGGCTTCAAGAAGAGATGGGTCCAGAACATACAGTATATTGATATAAGCAGAGTAAAATAGGAGCTAAATCTTTAATAAATGTTTTATAAAAATTAGAGAGAATCCATCTGGACCAGGTGCTTTATTTAGAGTGAGACTGTTTATAGCAGCTTCCACTTCTCATGATGGAGAGCGGGCAGAAAGCATAGTTTGTTGAGAGACCGTGAGGTGGGGTAGTGGAGCTGAATTCAGATAGCCTGACATCTCTGGAGTTGATGATGGGAAGAATGTTTACCATATAACGTGGAATAGAAGGTGCCTTGCCATAGTTGACTATGAGTCTTCCCTTCTCTGCTGATACCAGATAATGCAAGTCATCTGTTTCACTCCTACAGTGTTCCTTTGACTCTCCTGGCATGGACATGTGGGACACATTGGCAGTGGCTACTTTATGCAGATCCTGCCCCATCCTGGTGACATGTTATAGGCTGTGGGTGGTCAGTTATCAAGTAGCTGAGGCCCCAGGCCTGACAATAACCACCTCTCCCCAAACTACAGGGCTAGACACAGGTCTTAAAATATCATCCCTAAATGTGGGATACCCTGGCTGCTCTCAGATTTACCTTTACTCAGCAACAGCAAAATCTGAAGTTGCTGTTTATATTGACAAACACAGAGATGTTACTCCATGAATCAGACTTTAGACATTCTGTACCAAGTGTGATTATCGCCTCTAACAGACGAGGATTTCCAGTCCCAGAAAACAACATGACATTGATTGTGAACGATGAAGAACCTCAGTATTGGAGTCAGGGAACAGGAATGATACTCTACACCAGCAGCCTCCTGAGGAAAGCACTAACAGCAGTAAGTAGATGGCCTGGTAAGAATTACATATAGGATAGATTCCAAGAAACTCTGCTTATCCAAGGATGGAAAACATGAGTCTGCTCTCAGTCCTGGGACTCCCAGGTGCAAGTGCTGGGGTTATGTGTATATCATTGCTATATAATAAAAGGTGAAAAACCTTGAGACCCTTCTCAAACCTGGGACTCCCAAGTGGCAGTGCCAAGGATTATGTGTGCATAATTGGTATAGTTTCAGGTTTTGAAAACTGAGTCTGTTATTAAACCTGGGACTCATAGGTGGCAGTGTAGGGGTTACATGTGTATCACTGATGTAATACCAGGGTTAAAAACCTGAGTCTGTTCTCAAACCCAAGACTCTCTGTCGACTGTGTGTGTATGTGGGAGGAGGGAGGTATATTTGAATCACTGGTATGATACCACGGTAGAAAACCTGAGTCTGTTCTCAAACCCAGGAGTCCCAGGTGGTAGAGCAGGGGTTATGTGTATCACTGGTATATAGTACCAGCCTGAGAAACCCGAGTTCATTTTCAAACCTAAGCATTACAGGTGGCAGTGTAGGGGTATATCTGTATCATTGCTATAAAGAATGGTGGAAACCTAAGCCCATTCTCAAACTCTGATCTTCTTGGTTGCAGTGATGGGGTTATGTTTATATCATAGGGCTGTCTGTGGTTGTGCCCTTACCTATGATTTACCATTATTTTTGAACAGAAACAGAATTTCCAGTCCCAGAAAACTGTGTGACATTGATTGTGAAATATGAGGGACCCTCAGTACTGGAGTCGTGGACAGGAATGAGACCTTACACCAGCAGCCTCCTGAAGAAAGTACCATCATCAGTAAGTAGATAGCCTGGTAAATGTTACATGTAGGATAGATGCTGAGAAGTGGCAGTAGAAGTGGTGGTAGTGGTAATAGTAGTAGTAGATCTTTTATTCAAATCATGAATAAGGATAACACTTCACTGAGCAAAGGTTCATCTCCAGTGATGATACCAGGAAGTGGGAAATTGGAGTACATTCTGAGTCCATTTAGGCAGGCAGTATAGTGCAGTGGTTTAAGGCCCTGAGCTGCAAATCTGGAGACCTGGGTTTGAATCCTACAGCCCCACTTGCATACTGTGTGACCCTGAGCAAGTCACTTAACTTCCATGTGCTCCCAGAGTACACCTGTAAACAAGCTTTCAGCTTAGTGTGCCACTCCTGTTAAACAATTGGGAAAAAATCTCAAACCCAGGATTTTCAGATAGCAGTGTAGGGGATTATGTCTTCATCATCGATTATACCAGCATGTAAAACCTGAGTACTTTTTTAAATTTGGGACTCCCAGGTGTCGGAGTAAGGGGCTAGATGCGTATAACTGGCATAATAGCAGGGTGAAAACCTGAGTCTGTTCTCAAAATGGGACTCCCCAGTTGCAATGGAGGGATTATGTATGTATTGTTGGTATAATACCAGTGTGGAAATCCTGAATCCATTCTGAAAGCCGAGACTGCCTATGTGGCAGTGCAGGGGTTATGGTCAGTATCTGTGTATCACTATGTAACACCAGGGAGGAAACCTAAGTCCGCTCTCAATCCTGGGACTCCTCAGTTGCAGTACAGATGACTACATGTGTATCATTGGTATAGCAACAGAGGTGAAAACATTTAATCCATTTTCAAATCCAAGACTAACCAGTAGTAGTGCAGGAGGCAATATGTCTCATTGGTTTGACACCAGGGCTGGAAACCAGAGTCTATTCTCAGTCCTGGGAGTTCCAGGTATCTGTGCATGGAGATATGTCAACCCCTTCCCAAATCACTGATCTGATCAAGAAACTAATGTGCCTTGCCCTGATGATGACATACTGGGTGACCCTAACATCAATTGGCTCTCTAACACACTAGACAAACTCGCTCTGATGACAGAGTCACTAAACTTGACACAACCAATACAGGAACCTACCTGCATGAACTACAAAACTAATAACCATTCCCTACTGGACCTAGTCCTCACATTGCACCCCACAGGATCAAGGCCACTGGCCTCTACCTGATACATTAAGTGACCATCATCCTGTATATATAGTGCGCCAAAATACATAGGCAAAAATACCCCACAAAATCCTCCTAACCCAGACCTACTCCTCCATTGACACTCTACCTCTTCATTGTGACCTCACCAACACTGACGGGTCCCCACTTGCCATCTGCACCTCAACTGATGCTGCACTCTAATTGTTCTGCGATAAATTCCTTCACATTTGGAACCAACATGCACTGCTGTGTAAAATCAGAGTCCGGGGCAAACATCTGCCTGGGTACCCCCTGAGCTCCTGTCCTGTCAAAGAGCCCGGACAATACTTGGCATAAACACAAGATAACCAATTGCCCCAGGGACCTCCAACGATACAAGGAGCTTCAAAATAAGTGTACCAAAGCTATCTGACTAGCCAAAACTGAACACTACCAGGCTAACTTCCACGCCAACACAGACAAACCTTCCAAATTCTGGAAAGTTGTCCAGTCCTCCTTTCCTTCCACCAAGCCCCCACCAACTCCTACCCTTAGACTAAATCTCTCAGATATCTTGAATCCTATGACTGTCGCTGACTGCTTTAACTCCCATTTTGCAGCCTGTGCTGCAATGCTCCAAACTGCCCCAATGCACATGCACTCCTCCACAGGCCCGCCCAATCCCTGTTTCCCCTTCCTTACTCCTCCAGCTCCACCTACCCCTTCTTCTTCACCCACATCTCTCCTGCTGCTGCCCTACAAGCCATTCAGTCTATCAACCCTGCTAAAGGCTCCTCCCCAGATGGCCCACACCTAAACTCCTCTCTTTGTCTGCACCAGCCATCGCCTATCCTATATCCATTTTGCTAAACCTCTCCTTTGTCTCTTCCACTGTCCCTACAGCCTGGAAACATGCTACAGTCCTACCACTCCTTAAAGGAGGTGACCCTCCTCCTAGCAACTACCACCAATCTCTCTCTCTCTCCTTCCTACCCTGGCTAAGCTACAGGAGCACATAGTACTCAAACAACTCTCCTCCTACATTACTGACTCCTCCTTTCTTACTCCATTCCAAGCTGGCTAGAAACACTACTCCACTGCCACACCTTGCTCCTTCCGGCTGACTGACACTATGGCCACAGGCATGGATAAAGGCCTCATAACTTCATCTATTTTATTGACCTGGCCAAGGCCTTTGACACGTGTTTCCCACCCTTTATTCCTGTCCTGCCTCAGCACCGTTGGTCTCTCCCAATGCCATTGAATGGTTTAAGTCCTATCTGTCAGGCAGAACACAATCTGTCCACATAGCAGGCGCCGTCTCTCTCCCCTCCCCATTACCACGGAGTCTCCCAGAGATTGGTACTTGGGCATCTCCTTTTCAATCTTCCTCAATGACTTCCCTCAGTTTTGTTTATTGTCTAACATACACATGTCGATGAGCGACACTATCCTGTTCACAACTGGCAATTCGGTCACTGATGTCACTGCCAGGCTTCAGCTGGATTTCAAAAATGTGCAATGCTGGCTAAGTGAGCACCACCTCTTCCTAAACTCAAGAAAACAGTCTCCATGACTTTTCGGTACTAGGCAGAGGTTGGCAAGGCCCCCTCCATACTCACCTTTTATACCACTGATGGGACTGTATTAGAAGGCACTTCTTCCTTCTGCTACCTCAGAGTCTGGCTGAATAGGAACCTAAACTTCTCCATCCACATTGATGCCATTCTAAGAAACTTGGCCTAAGCTAGGGCCCTCTATCATAACAGGGGTAGCATCCCCGTCCAGCGGGTGCGAACTGGTACATAAAATGATACTGCCAACTTTCACTATTGTGATGTTGTATACTGAGCTGCCCCTCAATCCTCCTTATCCAGGCTTGAACCTCTTTCTAACTCCTTCTGCCAGTTTGCCCTAGATGCCCTGCTCTGACACATCACTGCACACTTTATCGCTCTCTAAATTTTCCCTCACTTATTGACAGGAGAACATTGCACGTGGTAAAGTTTACATCTAAATTCTGGCTAGGCTCACTCCCCTCTTACCTATTCATCTTCATATCTGCCCCTCACCCCACCAAATACAGCCTCTGATCTGATGACTCTCGCTCACTGAATATACCCTACAGAAATACTACATCCGGCCAAATGACATTCTCACATAGTCTACTAAGCTCTGGAACCAACTATTGTCCCGAATCTGCCCTCCTCATCAGCCTACTCTCTCTCTACATCCCTAGCAAACTACCTAGTGATAAATTGCAACTGCGTCTATTGCAGGGGCCCTGCCCTTGCTGGTCTATATCTTCTCCTTCCTCCAGCTGGGCCAAATGCCTGCCTCTTATCCCAAACCCTCTTGCAATCTTAGCACTTTGCAACCTAGCACTTCTAGCTCCCTACTGTTCCACCCCAAGTACCTTTTGACTATACCCCTATCAGCCACTCACAAATGCATCCTAATCTAGAAATGTTATTAGCTATTGTTGGTTGTTAACTGTACAGTCTGTCTATATGCTGCTAAGATGTATGCATCCCGTTGTACTACTATTGTTCCCACTCCCTTCCCCAGGACATACTGTGAGATAAGCATTGTTGCTCAGTATAACCTTCCTGGTGAAACATGTCAATAAATAAATAAATAAATTGGTATAACACCAGAGAAGAAAACCTAACTCTGTCCTCTTACCTGGGACTCCCAGGTGGCAGTGCTAGGGTTATGTTTGCATCACTAGCATCACAGTAGAAAACTTGAATCCATTCTGAAACTCTGATCTCCCGGTTGCAGCTCAGGGTTTATGTCTGTATCACAGGGCTAATTCCAGCAGTTGTGCCCTTATTTACCTTTGTTCTCTTAACAGTAGCAAATTTCTAGTCCCAGAAAACTATGTGACATATAGTGAAAGATGAAGAACCTCGTATTGGAGTCAGAGAGCAGGAGCGTAGACCTTTTATCAGCAGTCTCTCAAAGAAAGCACCATGAACAGTAAGTAGTGGCCTGGTAAATGTTACGTATAGGATAGATGCGGATAAACTTTGACAGTCTCAGAGTGGGAAACCTAAGCCTGTTCTCTATCTCGCATCTCCCATGTAGCAGTGCAGGGTGTTTTGTGTGTATCATTTGTATAATACCTGGGTGGGAAACCGGCATGTGTTGTCAAACCCAGGACTCCCAGGTGACAGTGCAGGGGTTATGTGTGTAGCATTAGTATGATACCGGGGTGAGAAACCTAAGTCTATTAGTGGATGCTTTTAGAAACCATTGACATGTCAGTGCTGACCTTCAAATGGAACAGGTTTCCAACTCAGTGTTGGGGCAAGGTGCTAGACACTTTGTCTTGCCTAGTGAGGAGCATTCTGGATTACAACTGGTCCCTCTCGGTCATGACTTTGGTCAGAAACCCTAAAGGTGCATCTGGGAGACATCTCTGCATACTGGGCATGGACTGGTATGCCGATGGTGACACAGAACAAGGTGGCAGGTGCTTTTAGGCCTTGACCATCTATCGCCACCAGTTTGTGAACCACAATCACCTTGGGACTTGTTGCTGGTTTTGACTGTGTTCATGGGCAAGCCATTTTGACACATAGAAACACAGATATTGATGGCAGATAAGGCCTTCAGACCCACCTTGTCTGCCCAGTACCCTAACTTTTGTGACTCAGCAGGCCCTAATCAGCAGTCTGTGCCCTACCCTAGTTTTTAAAGATCCCTTTGTGTCTGTCCCATTTGTTTTGAAACCTGCAACTGTTTTTGCCTCTACCACTTCTGCTGGTAGGCTGTTCCATGTGTCCACCACCTCTCTGTAAAGTATATTCTCACATTGCCTCTGAACCTCCCTCCAGCTTTTTAATGTGCACCCTCATCCTTGAGCATAGTTTTCTTTAGAAGATGGTACCTCCTGCACTCTGTTTTCCCTTAAGGTATTTGAATGTTTCAAGCATGTCCCCTTTCCCTGCTGTCCTCCAGGGGTACATATTTAACTCCTCAGTCTTTTCTCATAGAGTTTATGATGCAGGCCTCTCATTACTGAACCTATGCACAGGTGTTACATCTCCCATCTGTTGTGCAAGAGTACTTTCTTGGTGGCCATCACCTCCACCTGAAAGATCAGTGAGCTCAGGCACTCTCATTCGAGTCTCCTTATTTGTTTTCCTCAGTACAAGTTATCCTCTGCCCCAACCCAAGTTCCTTCTGAAAATTGTTTCAGAGTTTCACCTTAACTAGGTGATGTATCTCCTAGTACACTTTTACCAGCACAACCTTGGAGGCTGAGCACACCCTCCATACATTGGACCAAGGCAAACTCTCACTTATAAAAGTGTACGCTGGAATTCTGGGTGAGGCTAGCCAGCTTTGTCAACTACACTGAAGCCACACCTGGTAGACTGGCAGATAAGCGGATGACTGGCAGGAAGATAATCTCCTGCATCAACCTCTACTTTAGGTTGGTTGGTGAGGGAGCCTCCCATTGGGCTTAGGGCTCATTCCAGCAGACATACCACTGTCTCAGTGGCTGCTTTCTAGGATGTCCCAATCCAGGAAATCTGCAGGTTGCTACCTAGAAGTCAGCACTCTCCTTTATTTCCCAGTGCCATGTCTACCTTGAGTCATGCCAGGATGCTGGTCTTGGGGTCTCTGTTCTTCAGTCTTTTTTCCCCAATAGGGTGTATGACTTGCCTCCTCCTCCCGGAGAACTGTTTGGAGTCTACCAGATGTTTTGGGTAGTACATCATACCCACAATCCTAGAAATGAGGTTTACTCACCTGTAACTGTTGTTCTAGGAGTGGTATATGGTGTACATCCACACAACCCACCTGACTTTCTTTGGCAGTGGCATACCTGACTTGTTTCCTGTGTGCAAGATCTGATATCACAGGACAGTGCTGAGGAGTATACACCCCAGATGGTAGCGTGGGAGAAGAGCTAGCTTGAAGTCCTTTCAGCCAGATCCATAAAGGAAAGGTGCATTGCCAACAGTAGGGATGCACACCATATATCATTCCTAGAACTACAGTTACTGGTGAGTAACCCTCATATATGGGTTTCCCATACTCCACATGTCAAATTTAACTGCTAACTCAGTTTGTTTTTATTTGCTTTCTGATGACGTCATTCCCTATTTCCACTTTTGCACTGTTTGTCACAGCTTGGTTCATTTGCTTCAATAATGTCCTCAATAGGGTCAAACTAGCCCTAAATAGGGCTTGTCGATTTTGTACTTGGTGCAGATAGGCTAAACCACACTTGCACCTTTATGCACAGACCAAATGGCACACAGTGCATGACAGAATAAAATTCAAAACATGCCTACTTGGGAAGAAAGCATTATTAGGCCTTGCACCAGCAGGACTCCAGAATATCCTTGTTCCTCTTCCAAATCATCAAAACACAAGAAATTTATCCAGGAATTAATTGACTGTCCCATATCACAGAACTACCCAAGCCTTGCGCTCTTTTACTGTCTGAGCTACTGGATTTCCAAACAAGTATCTCTAAAATTGAACAATTCAAGAAAACAATTATTCACACCCAACACCATCTGCAGCTGGCACTGATGCTTCACCACCACTGCATAGTGCCTCGCCATTTCACCAGACACTACTCTTGAAGTTACTACTCCCTCATACTCTTAACCCCTCACTGCAATTGCAACCCTTTTACCTAATCTGACAGACACATCTGTGTCCTGTTCTCTTTGTCATATTTTGTATGTGTCTTGTGAATATATTGAAATTATATATACTGACAATAACATATACATGTGCTATTATTTTTGACATATCTTGTATGTATTTTCTGAATATTGGGAAATTGTATACACTCTGAACTACATGAAATCCTTACTGAAATCTTATTGTTGCTGAGGAGCTTTTGTAAATGAACTACTGTGGCTTAAAGGTGTCATGTCTGATTATGACAAATCAATAACACACTTCCTGGGATACCCCACATGTCACAAACACACTCTGCAGGTCAGGCCCTCTGCTCCCACAGTACCAACCTCAAAGTGCAATGAGTGTGAACAGAGGACAGATAGGGTAACCCTCCTGTCTGTTTTGGGTCTGCGTCACCTACCAGCCTCAAGTCCTGGGGGTCAAAATGTGAACCTTATGCTAGCTCACCCAGTTAATAGGCTCAGATATATATTCTCTTCAGGGAAATGCAATATAATCTTTCACCCAGTGGCACCCAACTATGTTTCCCAAAATGTACCCTTACAGCTCAGTAAGAACCTAGGTATATTCTTACCTTTTTCAAGATTGGGAACACACTCAAACCCTTAACAGCTGTCAGACTTAAACACAGGGTCAGCATTCACGTGCAAAAGAACTGAGAAAAGTATTTTAAAGAAAATATTCTTTACTAAAATTGTAAAACAGGTAAAATCAAACACAGAACAATTATATCAATAACTTAGTCATATAAAAAATGGGAAGTTACAGAACACAAATATGCCTTCCACAAATACTCAAGTTCTTGCCTAGCTAGATGTTACCATTAAGTGCCATCTCGTCCAGAGAACTGTGTCTCTCTTGAGTCCAAAATAATAAGCTCTATTTCCCCTCTGATGCCTGTTCATTTCAAAATCTCTCTCTCTCTCTACCCCTTTTGGTGAGGTCACAGTTAGATCCTCTAGCTTTAACTTCTTAATGTAATTATCCACTAGGTTTAATTGCTTTAATTGTTGATAATAATTGTAATTATCCACAAGGATTGATTGTTAATTCTGTGAAAATCAGCAACTAGCCTTTCCCAAATATGACAGTCTTTGTTCAAAACATCCTTTTGATTCACAATCCCACAACCATGTCACTAGTTCTTGGCTGGGTGAGAAAACCATAATACCTGATATAACGTAGATCTGTTTTGTTTAAATATGTTAAAATGTTAATAAACTTTGAATGGAAAAAAAAGAAAAAGCCATTTCCCCAAATATGAGCTTTGATCAGAACATCCCTTTGTTTCACAATCCCACAACTATGTCACTAGTACTTGGCTAGGTGAGAAAACCATAAAGGATCAGCCAGATGACTTCCCTTCCTGTTAGGGTCATACAATTTATATTAAGGTTCAACTTCAAAAGCAGGAGCAGGTTATAAGGGGTAATAAACTGTCCCTCTGGAAGGAAGGCTTTTAATTAGGGGTTTCCCTGGACAGTTTAAAACATCCTGCAGCCTTAGCCACACTGACCCCTTGGAGGTCAATGGTCATATCACTGCTAGGTTGTTTTCTTGCCTAACAGACATTCACATACCATATATTTATTTTACAAACACGTAAGCAATAATACCTTACAGGGTGGGTATTATTGGAAATACTGGACCACCAGGGCATTGGGAGTGCTCACTGACAAGATGGGTGCAGTTTATGAAAACAAAAATGAGAAACAGCCAGTCGGTAGCCTGAAGATGCAGGAGGAGGAGGAAGAGGTATGTGGACACAGGACAGTATGCTTGTTGTGAAGTCAGGGTGAGGAAAGGAGGCAGAATTTGTTGTATTTGGCTCCCGATATGTGCAGCTTGTTTGATGGGTCAGTCACTACTGCATCAGCCGCTTTTTAGGAGTGGGAGCCAAATGTTAGTGCATGCAACATGTTACCACTGATGTGTTGAGAAAAAAGTACCTTTTCCACTGTTTGAAGTCTGGAATACCTGGCAGATGAGTGTCTGTCAGGCTGGTGTTGTTTTGTGTGTGTTTGGGTTGGGGAGGACTGTCAATCGCTAAGCAAGGGGAAATGGTGACAGGCCAGACTGAGAATTAGGTGCCCAATCATATGCTAAGTAATAGGGCACCCTGGATTGGCACTTGATTTTTGCTGGGCATCTATTTAAAAATAAATGCCGAGCTTGGAGATGGTATTAGCAAATCAGCATTGAGAAACCATTCTTGCCATTTTCTAATATACAATAATAATATTAGAGGGTTTATCATGTTACACCCCATTCCAGAGCCCTTACCGCCAATTGTCAAATGCATTAATCTTCTTAGTTTATATTAACTGTCAACTTTATATTGTATTATGTGCTGATATTTTAACTTAGTAAACCACTGTAACACTGTCTAGATTATTCCATAATTTCTTTGTTTACTGCTAGGTGTGCATTTACAGCCTAACTACTAACCTTTGTGGTGCTTGTACTCTTTTGATAACCCTGCCTTGTTAGTTTTACTTCATTTAGTCACTCATCTGGCCTCATCTGGTATTATTTTTCAGTCCTTCCACTGCCTTGCTTTAGGCTACATTAATTATTGTTTTGGTCATAGCTTCACCTTAGCTGCCTAAAATCATGTAACAAACCCTCTTCACCTGCCTCCTTCTCTTCCTTCCTACTCCTTTCCCTCCTCACCCTTATCCCGCCTCTCCTCCTCTCTCTCCTTCGTCAATATATCCTTTATCACCTCTCCTCCTTCCCCTTTTCACTGCTCCTTCTCCCTCCATCCCTCTTCCGTAGTCCCTCCCTTCCACCATTCTCTTGTCGCTCCTTCTCCCTACTCCCTCCTTCTACCCTGGTGTTTTCCTCCACCTCTCTAAACCTTCAATTCCTCCACTGAACTCTCATCTCCTCCCTCCTCCCTCTCTCTCTCCCTTCCTCCCCAGGAGGTGCAAGTCCCACTCTCCTGCTTCTCTCATCCAGATCCTCCTCACTAGTGATGTGGATCCCAACCCTGCCCTCTTCTTCCTCTCCTAAAGGCCTTGGCATCCTCCACTTCAGTGTTTGGAGCCTTCCACCAAAACCTGACCCCTCAATGTCTGGATCTGCCAACATTCACTTGACCTCCAGTTTATCTCAGATTGTGGTTGTCCTCCAGGATACCTTATTCTACCTTGGCTCTCTCTGATAACAATCTTTTCTGGCAAGACCATGGTAACCGGGGTGGTGGTGTCACCCCTATGCCTGTCAGAGTGTATCATGCTCCACTGTTCATAGAGAATCTGTACCTTTCTCTCATGCTCTCCTCCCCAGCTCATCTTCCCATCTACCATCCCCTAAAATCTCTTCATTCTCCATGATTGATTTCCTCATTGTGGTTTCCTCTGGTGTGTTCCTTCTTCTGAGGCACTTCAATATTAATTGGCTCTCTCCAGCCACCATGCCGGCTTCACACAGTACTGAGATGATAAACCTTTCTCAAATGATTATTGCACCCACCCAGCTCAGTCCCACCTTCACCAACCACATCCTTCTTGACTGGATACTCTCTTCCCACCCCATCGTATCATTGCTGAAGATACTTTCACTGACAGCTTCAGTGACCATTGCATGATCTTCTGTTTCAGGAAAGTCAGGCCCCCTCCTTCCTTCCCTGGGTACAGTTGGTCAAGGTCCCTTCAGTCACTAAATGCCAGCACACAGACCTGGCTGCAGTTGACTGATCCCCATCTGCTTGCCCTCAACATTGTCATGACCTTCTCCTTTTTCATGCCAAATTTATCTAGTCCAGCATGAACATGCCTTCCCCCTTAAAAATGCAGGGTAATAAGCTCTCACCAACCCTGTATTACTCCTAACATTATTGATCAGTGTAAGTTCTGAGACCAGGCATGGACCCAGTTTAAACTGCCCCACTCCAAGTTTGACCTACTGTCCTACAGGATACTTAGGAAGTCTTGTACAAAGGCAGTCTTAGCCACAAAGGCCCACTATTTCTATCAGACCTCCAGAATAATCTTAATTCCTCAGGCAAATTCTGGAAGGATATTCACTCCTTTTGACTCCCAACCCAGTCCGCCTCCCCTATTCTTTTGGTGGATGTCTCACTGGTCTCCAACCATCCTCTGCTGCTGCTCACTTCAATAAGTTTTCACCACTTGTGTTCTCCTCTTCCTCTCACATGCTCCCTTTCCTCTCTTCAACTCCCATTACATCTCTGTACCATTCAGCTAACGGCTTTCAGTTCTGCCCCATCCTCCTTGGAGAACCTTGTGCAGAGTACCTTAAGAGCATAACCAAGGTGCAGGAAGGGACATCTTCTAATATAGGAGGTACAAGAATAAGGGCATGATATGAATGGAGGATGGCAGGTTAAGGGAAATGTGAGGAAGTTTTTCTTCACGGATGGGGGTGGACACATGCAATAGTCTGCCACAAAGGTGGTGGGATTGAGCACAGTGGAAGGATTTAAACATGCCTGGGACAGCCATAGGGAACCTTCGTGGCTGGAAGGAGTGGTGAAAGCTGTAGACAGATAGGGTCCGTGGCACATATAACTGTAGGGCTTATGGGCAGACTGGATGGGCTAGCAGTTCTTATCTGACAGTTCTTATGTTTCTGAGCTTGTTTCATCACTCAACCTCTCTAAGTCCAAGCCAGAGGCCAGACCCTAAACTCCTTGATCTCTGCACCAGCCATTCCCTCCTCTTACTCACCTACTGAACTTATCCTTCTCACTCTGTGCTGTTCCACAGTCCTGAAATGTTGCCAAGGTCCACCCTCTGCACAAAGAGGGCTCTCCACCTATCTGATAACTTGACCCAATCTTCTGCATCCCTTCCCTAGCAAGTTGCAAGAGAAGCTTATCTACTCCAGGCTGACATCCTCTCCTCCCCAACTTTCGCCCCCTTACAGTCTATTTTTAGGAAGCACCACAGCTTCCTCCTTGCTGCATGTCACTGGCTCCATCCTTTTCTGGCTGGATCAGGGCCCCATCACCACAGCTATCTTCACTAACCTGGCCAAAGCCTCTGACTCAGTGTCAAGCTGACCTCTATTAGCCTATCAGAATCTGCTGTTGACTGGTTCCATTGTTACCTCACAGTCTGCCAACAGCTAGAATAGGTTTGAGGAGGCACCCTGTCCCTTCCCTTCCCATCCAGGCTGGGGTCTTGCAGGCTCCATCCTGAATCACATTTCTTTCTCTATATTCCTCAATGACCTACCCTTACCTGTGCAATCTCACATATATAGATGTATGCAGATGACACAGTCATCTACTATCCAGCCCCTCAACCATGGCTGTTGAAGGCCTGCTCCAGAAAGAGATCAACAGTGTACTATGCTGGTTTACACCAACCAAGGCCAGGTCAACACCAAGAAAATGTCCATGACCTTCTGCAGCAGCTAGAAACTGGCCAGGCTCTCTCTCTCCTAGCCAGATTCTCCACATTGCACCCCTCTTTTAGTTGTCCCTTCAAATACATCAAGTGTGTGACTAGATAGCAAGCTGGACTTCTATGTCACATTGATGCCATCCATGCCAAGCTCTGCCCCAAACCTGGAGCTTTGTACTGCAACAAGGAATGTCTTTCTCATCAGGTCTGCCTGTATTGGTCACCAATGTGGTTCTCCTGGTCTTTGACTGCATGGATGTGGTCTATGGCACTGCCCCTCTTCCTTCGATCATCAGACTGGATACCCTCTGTACTGCTTTCTGTTACTTTGTTACAAACTCACCCTCCTATTCTCATCACTGCTTTCTCTACTCTCCCCTTTCCATCCTCCCTCTCCTCTCCACATCACCAGCCACTGTGCTTCTCTGATCTCAAAATACTGACTTGATTCCAGCCCCTCTTGCTACCCTCAGCCCCTATTTCCCATCCCTCCTTTTCAAATTCCCTCTGCTCCATTTACAATCCACCTTTCCTTCCCCACCCCAATTTGCTAATGGGTAGTTTGCATTCTTACATAGAAACATAGAATTTGATGAGATAAGGACCACTTGGACCACCCAATCTGCCCATTTCCCTACCTAATGGATAAGCTCAGATCCTAGTTAACCAGCAGCCTACTTGTTTCTACCCCACCCCTAGAATTGCCTTATGACTGTCCCACGCATGCTTGAATTCAACCACTGTTTTGACTCCACAACCTCTGGAAGGCCGTTCCATGCATCCACAACCCTCTCTGTAAAAAACTTCTTTACTTTACCTCAGAACTGCACCCCTCTATCTTCAAATTGTGCCCTCTTGTTCTTGCACACCTCTTTTTGAAAGATGCTACCCTCTTGGACTTTGTTGATTCCCTTGAGGTACTTGAAAGTTTCTATCATGTCCCTCCTCTCCTCCTTTCCTCGAGGCTATACATATTATGCACTTTTAGTCTCTCTTCATATGTCTTCTGGTGCAGACCCTGCACCATTTTAGTGCCCTTCTCTGTGACAGCTTCCATCCTGTCTATGTCCTTGCGGAGACTGGGTCTCCAGAACTGCACACAGTACTCCAGAAGGGTCTCACCAGCTGTCTGTACAGAGGGATAACAACTTCCTGTTTTCTACTGGTGATGCCTCTCCTCGCATCCCAGTATCCCAAGCCCTTCTTACTGCCCTCTCACATTGTTTGCCCACCTTTAAGTCATCTGACATGCTACCCCAGGTCCCTTTCCATTTTGTTGTTGCTAGTATCTCACCCCCATTGTGTACTCTTCCCTGGGGTTTTGTTTCTCAGGTGCATTACCTTGCACTTCTTAGCATTGAATCTAAGCTGCCATACATTTGACCATTCCTCTAACCTTGCCAAGTCCATTTTCATCCTTTCTACCCCACCTTGTGCATCAACTCTGTTGTAGATCTTTGTGTCATCTGCAAAGAGACATACTTTTCCTTCCAGTCCCTCTGCAATGTCACTTATAAAGACACTGAAGAGGACGGTCCTAACACTGAACCCTGCAGTACCCACTAATAACCCCCTTACTTCAGAGTGGACTCCATTTACTGTTACCCTCTGTGTCCTTTTCTCCAGCCAATTCTTTACCCAGGCTGTCATCCTGGGACTCACTCCCAGGCTGGCTAACTTGCATATTAATCTTTTGTGTGGGACTGTGTCAAATGCCTTGCTAAAGTCTAGGTAGGCGATGTCCACAGCCCATCCCTGATCTACTACTTTTGTCACCCAGTCAAAGAAATCTATTAGATTCATCTGGCATGACCTTTCACTGTGAATCCATGCTGCCTTGGGTCTTGTGCCCTCTGGTCTCTAGGTACTATACAATTCTTTCCTTCAGAAGTGATTATATCATTTTCCCAATCACTGAGGCTAAACTAACAGGTCTGTAGTTTCTTGCTTTTGCCCTGCTCCCACTTTTGTGAAGGGAATCACATCTGCCCTCCTCTGGTCCTCAGGTACCACCCCATCCTCCCATGATTTGTTAAAGAAGGAAGTCAGTGGTGTCACTAGTTCTATCATAGTTCTTTTAGAATTCTGGGATGAATCCCATCAGGCCCGTTGCTTTGCCACCTTCAGTTTTAAAATTCTTTCAGAACCCTTTCTTCTGTAAATAGGCTGGTATCAACTTCTGTATCCAGAGTGTTTCTATTGTTTGTTTAGGTACCTCCCCTCTTCATTTGTAAATACTAAGCAAAATATTTGTTTAGTATCTCTGCCTTTTCACCGTCACCCTCTGCCCACCCTCTCCCCTTTTTAAGCCTCGCTATCCCTCCCTTGGTCTTCCTTCACTCCCTGATGTACCTAAAAGGTTTATCACCCTTCTTAACTGAGTTGGCTATCTTTTCCTTGTTAGGGCCTTTGCTGTTCTGACTGCCTTCCCAGCTTCCTTTTGCTTTAACTGATACAATTCTCTGTCTTGCTCCTTCTGTGATTCCTTGTATTTTCTGAATGCTTTTTCTCTTGAACATTCACTGCCACCTCCTTGGAGAACCATAGTGGTTTCTTACATCATTTGTTTTGTTTATTTGCTTCACACAAAGGCTTGTTACCTCGGTGCGCAGTTTTATTATTTCCCATTGTTCTTCCACCCTCCTTCCTGCCCATTTGCTAGTGCATTCCTTAAGCACTCACCCATTTTGACAAAGTCAGCCCTCCTGAAGTCCAGTACTTTTGCCTTTGTGGCATTGACTCTATTGCTGTGTTTACTGTGAACCATACTGTTCGATGGTTGCTAGTTCCCAGATGGCTACCCATATACATCTGTGATCCTCTCTCCATCTCCATTTGAGAGAACCAGGTCTAAGATTGCTCCCTCTCAAGTGGGTTCCAATGCTAGTTGTCTAAAGCATGCCCTGTAGGGCATCTAGAATATCCCCACTCTTAATCTGCTGCAACTGCACTCCAGTTAACATCTGGCATATTCAGATCAACCAACAGCAATATATCCCCTTTTTCTGCCATTCTAAGGATACTTTCTATCATTTCTTTGTCCATTTCCTCCCCTGAGAGAGGGCTTGTATACAACCCCTGTGCAGATTGTGGTGCCATTGCCTCTCTCCAAATTGACCCACAGTGCTTCTTCTCCTCCCTGTTTACCCTTTTGTTCTGTTGCTTTGAATACTTCCCTTATGTGAGAGCTACTCCTCCTCCTCTTTTTACCCTCACTGTCCCTCCTGTAGATAGTGTATCCTGGCATGTTTACATTCAGTCATGGTTCTGTGTACCATGTTTATGAGACTACCATGATATCCAGATGTTCCTCCTCCATCAAGGCCACAAATTGGGAAGCTTGTTACTCAGACTATGGGACTGGTACTCATTGCTCTCCATTTTTGATGGCTTTACCTTCTGTAACAACATCCCCACTGACCTTTCTACCTTGCTTTTCTCATTTAGTACCCTGTTTTGTAGGGAGGCTGGGATTTTCCTGTTGCTTATCAGTGCCTCCCCTTGACTAGTTTAAAAGCTTGCCAATGAAGCATTTTAACCGACTGCCCAAAAGACTTGTTCCCTTCCTGGACAGATGCAGACCATCCTGCCAGTATAGGCTGGTGTCCCTCAGGTGGAACCCCAGTCTGTAATGAAGCCAAACCCTGTGCTCCACCATTTTTTCAACCATTCATTAAACTGCATGGTGTAAAGTACCCTTGTCTCACCCATGCCACTGACAGGCAGCACCTCTGAGAAAGAATACTGTGTGTGCTACTTGTCTTAGGCCCTCCCCAACTCTACAAACTCCTTCTGTACTGCTCTAATCTCATGATGAGCCAAGTCATTTGTCCCTAGGTGGACAATGATGTCCAGCTCAGACTCCCATGCAACTGTTCTCATGATCCTAAGGATGCACTTTCTGTCCCTCAAGCCATGGTACCAGGCAGGCACCTTACTTCAGTTTTCCCTGCTCCCCAGTTCTATCCCCTAATAGTGGGTCCCCTCCAGGAGCTGCATCCTTTCCTGTGGTGTCCTCTGCCTCCTTCCTGGGGCCTCCCTTGTAACAGTTGTCTGCAACCTCCTTAGTCTTCTCAGTGGGTGCATCCATGGGAACTATGCTCCCCAAGAATGGTGTATGGATTGTGGAGTGGAATAACTGACTGGGTGTGCCTCTGTTTCCACCATCCTTACCCTCCCTGAGCCCACTGTGGTCCAACTGCTGTGCTTTCCTCGCAATTCTGAGGTAGTGGTGGTGGCTCTGGTGCTCCCTGGATGGGGAGGGTCCCTTACTACTGTCCAGTGCAGCCTGGGGAAGGTTCCTTACTATTGTCCAGTGTGGCCTGAAGACGGGCAACTTCCTCCCTCAGGGCAGAGAGTTGTCTGCAAACAGGGCAGCATCTCAGCCTCCAGAAAGACTCCCGGAAGACTGATGCCCCACAGCCATTACATTGCACTACTCCCCACAAGTCTGTCTACCTTCTTGTTTTTCTTGTGTGTGTGAGATTGGTTTGTTATATAGAAATATATATTTATATTATATAATATGTATGCTTATATTGTCAGTGCAGTGTGCTAGAGAGGATATGACTGTGATCGCACCTTGCCCTCCTGAGGAAATGATGTCAGAACCCCAGGTATAAAGGAACTATTTCCAGGGGTGGGTGGGGTGAAGGGTAGGAAGGGTTTGGGCCAAAACTGTGCCCTCACAAAACAATCATCTAAAAGCTCTGGCCTACCGCTACGATGAGTGCCTCCTATCAGCAAGATGTCCTACATATATTTGACAGAGAAAATACCCTGCTAATCAAACAGACAAAATCCAAACATCCAAGTCAGACACAGGCAAACCTCCCCAGCCCCAAAACAGCCTGGTGACTTGTGCTCTGAAAGCAGTCAGCCCCAAAACACGTCAGCTGTGCACAAGGACAGGCATAGTAAACAGTTTTCAGTCCCTGTGGGTTTAAACTCTTCCTGCACTGAAAATCTTAACAATTGTAACAAAAGTAAAGCAAGATCCACCTCCTCTGTTGATTGAAAGACTGTTTTTTCTGATAATTCTAAGTTCCTTATTTCACCTTTCAGTTAGAAGTACCTCCACCTGAAGAATATTAACTTTCCTAAGGAATCTGCTATAAATCAAACACAATTGTAAATTGTAAGGTTCACTTCCCTCTGTTGTGAGCACAACTCGCTTTCTTGCAAATCCTAAGTCCAGTGTTGCAGCTTCCAGCCAGAGGTAGCTTCACCTGAAGAATATTAGGTTTTCTTCTATCTTCTCCCCTCACTTTGGAACCAGCTCCTCTCTTTCATATACATCACCACCTCTCTCTCCACCCTTAAACACCAGCCAAGTATGATCCCTGCTTACTCCGGTTCACACTTACCACCACCTGGTCATTCCCTCTGCTTCTTACCTCCACTCCTGCTAGTCTCCCTACCACCACATGATTTTGGCTCTCACTTGCACACTGATTCCATCTCTTTCATTCTTCTGGCTCCCATTGCACTGCCATGTTTACAGGCACCATGCGATTAACTTTGTTTTATGTCTTCAGTGGTCACTGCTCAGTGAAATAATTTTTAGTGTCCTTTTGTTATTGTACTGTACACCTCCTTGCTCATTTTTCTGTCATTTTCATTTCACAATTTATCACAGCAATCCACCTTTGTTATTGCTCAATCTGTGTTTGTACTCAGTGCTCCCCATTTCCCTCTCCCTGAGCACACTTGGGAATGAGCCTTGACCGTGCCTTTCTCAGTTATCAAAAGTTTAAAATAAATAATAAAAAGTTTTCATCAGAATGGTGGTCTAGAAAGTGATGATATCTGCAGCATTGCAAAGATTATAGTAAATAAAGCAGGCATGGATTCACTTTATGGTGGCGTCCATAAAAAGGCTCAAGGCACTGTACGGTATTTTAAAATATCATACAAGTCTGACAGATGCATCACATTATACTACATACATATTCATATAGCACAGTCTACTGTACAATTCTGGAAAAATACAAAATATATCATAATTCAGTCCTGGTACAGGCTGAAAGCTGACTTTCTGCCTACATCCTCTCCTCAGCCATCACCAACCTTGGGAATATATTCCATGGGTAAGACCATTCTAACAGAGGGGAAGAGCACTCATTTAATCAACTAGATTCCACATCATCTTCTTACTAAAAGGAAGCCTCCCTTAATTTGCATGAGCTTATCTCAACGGTCCTCACCTGCCCTCATTTCATCCTCTTGCAGATAACTGGTGTCTATTGCACTCCAGAGAAACCTTCAAGTGTGATGCTAGCATACTCATAAAGTGCTCAATCATCTACCTAAAGGATCCCAGGTCGCTCCTGTAAAAAACTTTCAGCTTAGTGTGCTATACCTGGTTAAACAACTAAATAAAAAAAATACATTGTCCTTGATGACTTCAATACTAACTGTTCTATTGAAACCACACTGTACCCTCAACTTCTACTGCAAAATCAAAACTCTGAACCTGAATCACTTGATTGCTTGCCCATTCACTTCAATCCCAAATCATACAATCATAATATACTAGATAGGATGTTGGTAATCCACTCACAGTGAATCACCTTGGGCACCCTGTTCGATATTTTCAGTGATCACTGCATGGCCTGCTGTGTGTTGAAAATTAAACCCACAAAAGCACCTTCCAAAATGATATTTGACAGATCCTTCAATACATTCTGCCTAGATAGATTACTACAGGATCTCAGTCCTGCCAGTTGGACCACAGTCCTACTACCCAAACTTGATATGAAAGAGGCTGTGGCACACTTCTCTACAGTCATCTGAGGCATTTGCAATAAACCTGCCCCAGTCAGATGCCTCATAGTCCAAGTAACCACTTCCTCTGGATAACCCTGACCTAATTTTGATATATATATATATATATTTTATGTAAAAGTTAGGTAAATGACAGTGTAGGTTCTATGAGAAGCTGGTCTTGTTTACAGAACATCCCACATCTTACAAACAATGGATACACAGGTTAATATAAACAACAATAATTATACAGATAGATATAAAACTGGTGCACATTAAGACTCATTGCAAACATACTGTTTAAATCAAAAGTACAGTAGTAGTAAATGCAAAATTGCCCTAAACAGCATCACTTAAAACAACTGCATATAAGTTGTTCTTGTAATAACTTCTTAAAGACCTGTTTAAAAATGCTAAGACAGCATGAGTCTTGAAGCAGAGAGGGAGACTGTTCCATGAAAGTGAGACATCATTGGAAAACATTCTTTCCCAAAGTGTGTTCAGAACCTTGGCAGAGAAAGGCCACAGTGGGGTGCATCACTAAGACTTTGGTTGTGGGTGGGAACTATAAGCCTATTGGATGAATAGATTGGAGTCTGCTTATTCAAAGTTTTGTAGAGTAGAGATAACCAAAGAAATGTGAACCTGGATGCAGGAGACAACCAGTTTTGCTGAGAAAGTAATGTAGAGTGGTGTTCTTTCCAATTGGATTTTGGATGAACAGTAAAAGCTGGTAGTAAATGGTATTTACTAAGGAAAGACTTGAGGCATTATCATGACCATAAACCATGTCACCATAATAAAAAGGGAGAACAGTTTCAGCAACAATTAGTTTACAATCTAGTGTTGACAAACAATGCCTGTTCTATCATAGGCGACCCAGACATTGGTAAACTTTTAGGGTGGTTCTGTCGATATGAGATTTAAACATCAGGAATGAATCAAAGGTCAGACCAAGGAACCTGAATTCATTAACAAGTTCTAAAGGGATATTGTTTAAATTAATAGAAAATAAGAGTTTGCCCAAGAGACAGCAGAATGAGGCAAACAGTATGATTTGAGTCTTTTGCTGTTTAAAAGTAGGAGGTTATTGAAAACCAATGGATGGTTTTATCAAAATCACCCTTAAGACTAGTAGTTCTTGTGACCATAGAAAAAATTGTATCATCGACGTTAAGTTGAATTGGATGACTGTCAATTACAGAGGGTAAGAGATATACAAAGAGATTAAAAATCCAAAGCTCTGGAGACAGAGTTATGAAAGCTCCTACTTGAACTGCTCTAACAGAGACTTGGCCTAGGCTAGACACGGATCCAGCAGGATATCACAGAAAAACACGCCTATGCTGCCATCCAGAATCACTGGAGCAGTAGCATTCATTTAGCCAAGGCTAACTACTTTCAGCACAAGCTATCCTACAATGCCCTCGACATTTTATATTCTGAGAAAAGTTAGTACCCTAATCAACTCTCCCAGCAGTGCTCAGTCCAACCTAATGCATTCTTAACCACAGATGCTCTCAACAAGTACTTCACTGAAAGATCTAGGGCCCACATCCCCAACTACCTTCCTTCCCACAATCCATCCAGCACTCGGGTAGCAATTTCAGTCTACAGGCAGTTTCAGTTGACCCAACCTGCAAGGAACTGTTGGCACCAAAATGCTGCATCCAGCTGTGAATCTGATGGTATCTTGCCCAAATTCCTCAAAAATAAAGACTTCAGTAATAGCTGTTCCTCTTGTTCACATTTTATTGATCCTCTGCAGTGATTCTTTCACATGAAGCTGGAATCTTGCGTTGGTGGTACCAATGCATAAAAGTGGCCCAATAACTCCCTCCTGTAACTACCACCAGTTATACCAGTACCCATTCTCTCCAAAACACTCAAGAGGTTCTTCAGCAGGCAGCTATACAACCAATGTGGAGAATTCAACTTCCTAACACCATACCAATCATACTTCATCCCAACCACTCAACCTTCACCTCCCTACTCAGGGTCACCAATGACATACATGCCAACTTGGACAGGGACTGGACACAGGGCTATAAATATAGATCTTCCAGAAGCCTTCATCACCATGGACCACACTCCACTCCTACTCAAACTGGTAAAGTCCAGTGTCTCCTCCATGACCACAGCATGGTCCCATTTCTATGTGGAGAACTGCACCCAGTTTGTTAAGCTAGGCCTGCACACTTCCCTCACCCTACTGGTCTACTTTATGGTCCCCCAATGATTAGTTCTGGAACCCTGCTTTTCATCAGTATTCATCAACAACCTCTTGCTGCCCTCTCAGCCAGCAGCATACTCATGTATGCAGACGAAATCAAACTCAATGCATCTGCTACATGTGTCTCCTCCATTAAGGAATCCCTCCAGTAGGAATTTCCTGCCATCCAGAAATGTTTCCTGGACAACTATCTTGTCATGGACCAAAAGAAAAAGGTATCCATATTGTTTGGTTCCAGGACAATGGAAACATTCCACCTCATTTCCCTGATCTTATGCTACTTGAATGGATCCTGTCTGGACTCAGGCAGTCAGTGCCTATAAGTATCTAGGCCTTCACTTGAACTAACACTTTAACTATTCCAAGCACATCTCCCATGACACCAATTCCATCTGTGATCTTTAACTGGGGAAGGGGTTTATAAGGTAGGAGGAGACAGCTGCTGTTATATGTTAGTAGTGACACAGTGTGGAGTCATTCTCACAATATCGCTGATGCTTTCTCTAATAGCTGATGGTACAAACAGACAAACTTTTGGAGGATCAGCACTCACAGAGTAAGAAAGAAGAAATATCACCTACACATAGGAGCAAGTGCAAGCTAAACATGCTCACCAGATCTCAGGGCTTTGCATGATTTAGAGACAATGATTTAGGGGTTTTATTTTACTCTGCCTGACCACTTCCTGAATTTAAAAGACGGAAATGTGCTCATTACTCAGAAGTTAACTGGAGTTGTATTTTACTCTGGCAAGATACTGTCTGCTTTTTAAAAAGGTGAACACTGGGGACCTCTGCAGCTGTATTTTAAACCTTATACTCCACAAAGGGGACTCAGCATGTATATAAAATGCTGTCAGGCTACAGTTAGAATTTAAAAATCTAAACTTTGTTTTTACTTAGGAGGTAACTACAGTTGTATCTGAATCTGTCAGACTCTGGCTGCGCTACAGTTTAAAAATGGGACTTTGCATGGGAGGAGGATTTACAATGTGGTTCTGTTTAATTTTCACAGTACTCCTCTTCTTTGGTTACCATTACCCTCCTGCCATGTTTTGGTACCACCTGTGACTAGGTTCTAACAAATGAGGAGCCAGAGTTCATCACACCTATTATTTAAGTATAATCGATAGAGAGAAGAAATTGAAATGTTACTAAAAGAATCATTAATCCAAAGTAGTTTAAAATGGGAATGTTTTAAAACCACATTCTTGTGTTTAAATCTTGAGATAGTTGTTGTCGCTCAAAGAAAGATTAAGGAAACATACTGTATATGACGTGTGTTTTTTGGTGTTGGAAAATACTAAGGAAATATTATTTTAGTCAGCAGGATCATTGAGTGCAATAAAGTTGAAGCCAGCAGGCATCACTTGGGAAATACCAGCCATGTCCTACAACAGAGAAACAGCATCAGTATCCTCAGTATGAGGAGAGTTTCCTTGACTTCATCTTATTTCTGTACAATGCCAGATTCATGAAGAAGAGAAATATGAAAATGGGGAATGTAGCAGGGTTTTGCAGCACAGATGAACCTCACAAAACATAATCAGATTCACAGAGAGGAGAAAACAAGTGCTGAATGTAAGAAGAGCAATCTGATAACACACCAGGAAGTTCACGTGGAGAAAAAGCATATGAATGTGTTGAATGGAACAAGAGGTTTGCCCAGAAAATGAACCTGATAAAACATCAGCAGATTCACATGGGGAGAAACAGGATACACCCTACACTGATAAACTTCATCACAACAACAATGACAAAGTAGCAAACCACCCTGCAATTAAATCATGAGAAAGGTCAAATCACCATCCCAAATATAAGCATCCAACAAGGGATATTTCAGGGTGACTCTTTGTCACCACTTCTGTTTTGCCTTGACCTCAATCCTTGAGTAACCTAATCAACAATCTAGGCTATGGATACAGCTTGAACCCCAGAAACAAAAATAATCAACAGCTAACATCTCACCTTCTATTTGTAGATGACCTAAAACTTACAGTTCACTGACAAACATTTGAAAGAACAACTACAAATTGTTAAGACCTTTTCTGATGACATACGGATGATCGTTTATTTAGACAACAAATGCTACAAAGCAACATTTGTAGCAGGAAAGTTAACTCAGAAAGAAAACGTGAATCTGGTGGAGGTTTGTGACATAAAAGAACTTGAGCAAGAGGAGTGTATAAATACCTGGGAACAGATGAAGAGCAACAGCACAACATGAACAAATGAGAGTAAAAGTAAGCAAGGAATATTTTAGAAGGTTAAAGCTAATTTTGAAAACTGCTTTGACAACACAAAATAAAGTGCAAGCTACAAATCAACCTGCCCTTCCAGTGATATCATAACAGCTTTTGGTGTGATAGACTGGCCACAGAAAGTGTTGAACCAGCTAGATATAAAACAAGAAAAATGTTTCATGCTCACCAATTAATATACAAAAATCAGTGCATGCCAAGATTATACATCAAAGGGCAGAGGAGGCATGGGCCTCATTGAGATTGATTACACATATAGATCCACAATAGTGGGGCTACATACATACATACTGACATCCTTGACCCAAATATAGCCAAGGTCTTGCATCATGAAGAAAATAAGCCTACAATGACTTCACTCATCAAATTAGGAGAAGCCTTCAGAAGGGTAGCAGAGATTGATGTCAATCCAAATGTAGATAAGGAATTGTCAGCAACAGAAAATGCAAAGAATCAGAAAAGGAGTATAAGGATAAAGACCAACAGAAAAGAAAAAAACAATTGGAAAGTCCATAATTATAGTAGAAAATACAGGGAGCTACTGGAGCAACCACAGGTCGATCAAGCCCTGACCCATGAGTGGTTAAAAGGGTGAATTAGGCCACGAGATGAGAGACTAATAATAGCAGCCCAAGATAGTGGGCTACGACAAGATGGTTCACAAAATCCATAGAAAAACAGGAGAAACAGACAAGTGCAGGTTCTGTAGTACAGAATTAGAAACAGCTAGCATCTCGTGGCTGGATGTGAAGTACTCATGGCAGAAGGCCCGTATACTGAAAGACACAACAATGTAGCAAGATTGATCCACTGGAAACTGTGCAAACACTATAACATACAGGTAGCAGAGAGACACTGGAAACATGAACCACAAAGAATCACAGAGAATGAAGAAGTAATGATCACATGGGATCACCCAATACCAACAGCCAAGAAAGTGGAAGCAAGAAAACCTGATATTGTAATACAAGAAAAGAGAACAAAGGTAGCATTACTGATTGAAATAACCACCCCTAGTGACTACAGTGTGCTGCATAGAGAGACACAAAATCATGAAATACCAAGATATGCAGTCAGAAAACTAAACCGATGTGGAATAAGGACACACAGATTGTTCCAGTAGTGCTTGGAGCAATGGGACTAATCAAAAAGAACTTTCAGGCACATTTAAATATGCTACCAATACTTGTGACACCTTATGAACTTCAAAGGAAGCTATTTTGGGGACGTTAGTGTGCTGAGAAGAGCGCTTTCAGCAAACATCAAAGATTAATACAGTACTAATTTCTTGAGTTTTGAATATGCCCTGGCTAAAGAATGGGGTCCATTCTTGCCACGGTATTAGAAATCCTAAACATTTGGAGACACTAACCCGGGAGAAATCATATAAATGTGTTGAATGTAACAAGGGTTTTAAACAAAGCAGTACTCACGTGCAACATCAGCAGGTTCACACGGAAGAAAGAACATATAAATGTGTTGAATGTCACAAGACTTTTAAACAAAGGCGTAACCACGTGAAACATCAGAGGTTAGAACATAGAACATATACTTTGACGGCAGATAGGACCACTTGGCCACCAGTCTTCTCATTTCCCTACCTATTGG
Source organism: Neoceratodus forsteri (assembly GCA_016271365.2). NCBI lineage: Eukaryota > Metazoa > Chordata > Ceratodontiformes > Ceratodontidae > Neoceratodus > Neoceratodus forsteri. Next base: position 399,608,938 of record CM057457.1, read on the forward strand.
ATAAGCTGAAGATTCTAGTTAACCAACAGCCTACTTCCTGCAACCCCCACTATAATTGCCTTATGTCTGTCCCATGCATGTTTGAATTCCCCACTGTTTTAGACCCACAGCCTCTCCAGGAAGGTGGTTCCATGCGTCCACCACTCTGTCCCTGAAAAGAATTTCCTCACATTACCCTGAGCCATCCCCCTCTAACTTTAAATTGTACCCCCATGTTCTTACACATCTCTTTTCTGAAAGATGCTACCCTCCTGGACTTTGTTGATTCCTTGAGTTACTTAAAAGTTTCTATCATGTCACTCCTTTCATCAAGGGTATACATATTAAGTTCTCTCAGTCTCTCTCTATATGGTTTCTGATGTAGACCCTGCACCATTTTAGTTGCCCTCTTCTGGACTGCTTCCATCCTGTCTATGTCCTTGCGTAGATGAGGTCTCCACAACTGCAAGCAGTACTCCAGATGGGGTCTCACCAACTGTCTGTACAGAGGGATAACCACTTCCTTTTTCTACTTGTGATGCCCCTCCCTATGCATTCCAGTATCCTCCTGGCTCTCCTTACTGACTTCTCACATTGCTTAACCACCTTTAGGTAATCTGATATGACTACACCCAGATCCCTTTCCATTATTGTTGTTGTTAGTACCACCCTGCTATTGTGTACTCTTCTCCTGGATTTTTATTTCCCAGGTGCATTACTTTGGGTTCACATGGGAGACACCCTACAAATGTGCTGAATGTCACAAGCATTTTAAACAAAAGACTAGCCTTATATACCATCAGCTAGTTCACAAGAGGGAGAACCCTATAAATGTGTTGAATATAACATGGGTTTTAAAACCAAAGATGTTACATGCAGCATCAGTGGGTTCACACAAAGAGAAATGAGACAAATGACAAATGTGAGTAAAAATAAGCAAGGAATATTTCAGAAGGTTGAAGCTCATTCTGAAAACTGCTTTGACAACATGAAATCAAGTGCAAGCGGTAAAACAAATCACCCTTCCAGTGATATCATACAGCTTTGGTGTGATAGACCTGCCAAAGTAAGTGTTGAACCAGCTAGATATAAAACAAGAAAAATGTTTCATGCTCACCAGTTCATATACAAAAAACAGTGCATTCCAAGATTATACATCCCAAGGTTGGAGGAGGCATTCATAACCCTGACTTGTGTGAGAGGGGAGGCGAGGTGACCTGTTCCAGGAAGGTCCCCCTCTTGGGCACCTCCATTGGAAGTAAAAGCCGTGTCCGAGGTGCGGGTGCGATCTGCAGCCCAGCCCGGACCTTCTCGTGACCATGGGGAACACAGTTCAGTTTCCGGCCCCTGCACAGATGTAGGATTCTTCCCACTAGCGTCAGACCTCCGCTTCTGTGACCTGTACTCACCGCAAGGACGACATTGTGCTGCTGAGCTTCTCCACGGGAGGGTGGCTGAGGGACATTTTTCTTTCTTCATGGCGGATAACAATGAACAAAAGGGTTTCCCTTAATTTGAACTTTTAGCGCTGAAAGTGCCCCTGCTGATTGGCTTCACTGCGAGGTGGTGATGCTCCTGTCCTCTACATAGGAGAACCTAGTCCCACCAAGACTCATTCATAACCCTGACTTGTGTGTGAGAGAGGAGGCCAGGTGGACCTATTCCAGGAAGGTCCCCTCGGGCACCTCTATCGAGCAAAGCCGAGTCGAGGTCGTGCGTCTGCAGCCCGGCAGGCCTCCTCAGCGGCCGTGGGGAACACAGTTCAAGTTTCCCAGTTGATTTTTGGCCCACCCGTTCCCTCCTCCCATTAAATCCCTGTTAGCTCCACCTCTGGATCCACCCTGCCCTATCAGCGGGGGCGGTCTGACAGTGCAGCTTGGGCTCAGCATAGTCTAATTCCTTCCAGCAATCTCTTCTCTGCCCCAGCTATTGACTGCATCTGACATTGTAGTGGTTAGGCTAACCTCCTGTGTAAAGTTATGGATAAACTTATCGCTGTTAGCCTGCACTCTAAATCTCTGGTCCCTGCTGTTGGACTCTAGCTCAAGACTGTAATTGAATGTGTGTAGCCAGTTTGGTTATGGGTGTAATTACTGTTGCTGTTATATACTCTTATATATTCTTACTAGATATAGTGTCTACTAGTATAATCTGTACTGATTACGTGAGACTAACATTTAATTCCTAATAGTAGGCTAACATTATTTTGTCTACCTGACCCCTACTGTAGCTTGCTGTTCACAGAGGATTAAACCTGTAAATCATTGTGTATACCATATGTGTACCACTCAGCGGACTAATTAGGCTTCTCTAGTAATCCTCCTGGGCCTATTACTGATAACCTAGTATCCCACCAGTCCTCAGGAGCTACTCCATCCCCCGTCCGCTGCTCCTGACTCATCACTGCCCTAAGCTAAACAACCAAGCCTGACAAGCGTCTCCTGCCCAGATGTGGTTCAGGCTTCCCTCCTTCATACTCTGGAGGTGGGCGTACCTTCTGTGAGATGCTCCAGGGCATTCTGTCCATCATCCTTAGGGCTTTGGCCCTAGTGGGACTGGTACTATGGCTCACCCTGCTCTATGTGGCCACCACTCCCCTACCCGCCTCTTGGGGGCACTGGGAGAATTCTCCTCCCTGGGGAGTCCAACTTCACCTTCTCCAACATCCTTGTGACTGCACCCCCTCTGCCCCTCCTACTACCTAAACCTTAGAGACTAATACACACTGTCAGGGTAAAACAACTGCGTGCTCCATACCCTGGCCAATGGCCTATCTTTTATGAGATGGTGTCCGCTGTGGCTTCTCCTTGTACTTCTACTACTCTCTGGGGACACTGAAATTAATCCTGGACCTAATACCCTGGCCCTTTAATTTTCCCAGGTTGGGAGATGGCCAAGGGTCCAAAAGTGGCCCATCTAAATGTTAGGAGCCTGATACCCAACCGGGATGAGCTTGTCTCATGGATGGCTCTCTATAACCTGATATCCTTGGCATGACAGAGACCTGGCTTAAACCCAAGATCCCTGACTCCACATGTGCTCTCCCAGGCTATGACTTTATTCGACAGGACGCATAGGGACAAAGAGGGTGTGGCATCCTGATCTACTACCAGTTCCACCTCAAGATCTCCCAGTAGTCCTCCAGCAATCAAACATGTCCTCCTGTGAGGTGCTACATGCGCTACTCCTATTAGGGATGCCAAGAAACTTCATCTGGTCTGTACATATAATCCCCTAGAGGTGGGCTCCCAGGGTTGACCCACCTTCTGGATTCAGTTGACTCCAGCATTGGTGACAATGAACTTATAATCATGGGAGATGTCAACCTAAACTGGACCGGTGAGAATGGAAGGCAGGCCTAGCCTCTTCTTGCTAGTCTCGCCCTGACTCAGCTCATTCAGGAGCCAACCAGGCGTCGGCAAATGGTTCCTCCAGCTCCCTCCTGGATTGGATCCTGACAAACTATCCAGACAGGATCGCCTCTGTGGGAACTCATTCTGATGTAATCTCCGACCACTCCCGGTCTACTGTGTGTGAAAGTTCCCTCCCTAATATCCCACAAGATCATGCATGTCAAACTTCCAGAGTTTGATCAGGAGAGTTCCTTGATGACTTAAGGCTCACCGACTGGTCTGATGTGTTAAGAGCTAATGACCCTCGGTGGCTGCTTCCTATTCCTAACCACATTTGGGGCCTTGCAAGACAAGCATGCCCCAGTGATCACCCGTGGGTGAGGGGACAACCACCCACTGGTTACACAGGAGTCTCCAAGCCCAAATGCGGGTCAGAGACAAGTGTTGGGCTAACTCTAGTTTGACTCGTGACCCTGCTATGTTACTGTGATACAGATGCCTCAGAAATAAATGCAAAAGGCTATCAGGAGTGCAAAAGTGACTTCTAAGTCTGCTCTCACCAACTCTGCAAATGATCCTAGGAGGTTTGGAGAAATATAAAACACTAGTCAGCGGCTCCTCCCACCCAGGGTAACTGACATGATCTTAAATGGCGCCTCCTGCAACAATCCCTCTCATTGCCAACTCTCTAAATATGCACTTCTCTGACCTCTTGGCCCTTACTGCTCATTTCCATCCGGAAGACGACCTCTCACCCTTCCTCTAACGGGGAGGATCCTCCCCTCGTCAATTGTTTCACATCAGGGTGGTGACAAACTCTGACACACAGAGACTCCTAGCAGGACTCTCCCAGTATACCAGCCTGGGCCTAGATAATATGGAGCCAAGCTTCTAAAAACTTGGAGCCCCTCTCATTGCCTCCCCAGTAGCTCATATCTTTAATCTATCACTGTCACTGGGGTCCATCCCAGATATATGGAAGGAAGCAAGGAGAGTGCCTGTCCTGAAGCAGGGTGACCCCAAATTACCGGACAACTATCATCCAACTGCTATCCTTTCATCCCTTAGCAAGCTCCTTGAAAAGTAGTGGCTGAACAGTTCTGAAAGTATGTCCAGCATCACGAGCTGCTATCCCCATCCCAGCATGGCTTCCATAGGGGCATAGCACCTCCACAGCTCTGATTGAGGCCACCACCAGCATCAGATCAGCCATGGACCAGGGCAAGCTCTTTGGAGCTATATTTATCGATCTATCAAAACCTTCGACCCTGGTGATTATGCACAGCTCTGTCTACAGTTGGGGTCACTTGGTTTTCCCTCCTGCCATTAAATGGTTTTGGGCTACCTGCATGGCAGAATGCAATGGACCTGCTTTAATAAAGTCCTGTCCATACCCTACCGGTCACATCAGGTGTCCCCAAGGCTTGGTCCTTGGTCCCCTTCTCTTCTCTCTACATCAACCAACTGCCTACAGTAACAATGAATTGCAGAACTGTCCTATATGCAGATGACCTGGTGATACTGGCCCACTCCAGTGACACGGCCACTCTCACCAAGAGCCTGTCGAGGACTTCAACAAGGTCCTGAGCTGGGTGACAGATCATAATTGGTCTTGAACCTAAAAAAAAAAAAACCAGGCTATGCTTTTTGGCTCTACTGCCAAAATCAAAGCCTCAACATCCCCTGAACATAATTAATCTGGATGGCTCTTCCTCCCTGTGGTAAACTCGGTCAAGTACCTAGGGGTCACCTAAGACTCCAACTTGATATGAGAAGTCACATCGCTAAAGCCTGCAAAACAGTAAACTGCAAGTTGGGACTGGCCTACAGGGCCAAGTACAACTACCTCTGCAGCCAGGCTTGCCCTAGCGAGAGGTGTCCTTCTTCCCTCCCTTGGCAATGGACAGCATATCTTCGCTTGCTCCATGAAGGCCCATCTCACCAGGTGGCATACTGCATACAACAATATCTGTCATTTAGCCTAGTGGCTCCTCATCTCACCCATCACTTGAGCTCTATAATAAACTCAGGTGGCTCTCCCCAGCCAGATACCTGGACTTTAGGATAGGTTGCCTTATGGGCAAGGTGATCAGCACATGTATCTCATTGGGACTGGCCAGCTCCTTCCTCCAGCTGATATTTCCCTACTCGCTTAGGTCTCAAGCCCAGGGTTGCTCAAAGTCCCTGCCACAAGAACCCTCATGGGGCTAGGTTTCATTGTGTGTGCATCTAAACTCTGGAACTCCCTTCCTGAGTCTGTTACGCCTGGCCTCCTCCCATCAGTGCCTCAAAAATCCATGTGGGATTACTTGAAACAAGCCTCAGCCTGTGACTGTTACAACCTCCCAGGGCCTCTTAGTCTCTTTCAGGGCTGCCTGGACTCTACTCCCGCCTGCCCCACTCCACTACCACCACCTGACCTGGATAGAACCGTTGGGCTGGTGTCTCCTGGCCCTGTCAAACTTAAATCCCTATCATATGTTATTGACTCATCATGCTCTTAACCTAATGACTATAAGTTGTACCACTGCTTTCTACTTCTTTGTAATATGTGTCTAGTGTACCTTTGCTTCCTACTTCTCTGTAAAATTGTGCCAACTGTATTCCTCTCCTTGCCTTGTTGTTATTATGCAATTGTCACTAGTATTCCCTCTTATATTGCCCATGATGTCAATTAGTACTTGATATGTTGTCTTTGCACCATTATGCCCATACTGTCAACTTGTATTTGATGTGTTGTCTCTGTACCATTATGTTGTACTCTCGGTCGTTCCTGAGGCATAATACTCATCTAGTGTACTTACCCGTAAACAAAAGCTAAATAAATAAATGGGCCTCATTGAGATTGACTACACATATAGATCCACAATAGTGGGGCTACATACATAAATACTGACATCCTTGGACCCAAATATAGTCAATGTCTTAGGCCATGAAGAAAATAAGCCTAAAATGGCTTCACTCATCAAATTAGAGAAGCCTTCAAGAAGGTAGCAGAAACTGATGTCAGTCCACAAGTAAATAAGGAACAGTCAACAACAGAAAGTGACAAAGAATCAGAAAAAGGAGTATAAGGACAAAGACCAACAGAAAGAAAAAACAAATGGAAAGGCCATAATGATAGTGGAAAATAGAGAGAGCTACTGGAACAACCACAGGTCGGTCAAGTTCTGACCCACAGTGGTTAAAAGAGGTGAATTTAGGTCACAAGATGAGAGACTGATAATGGCAGCCCAAAATAGTGGGCTACACTCAAGATGGTTCACAAAATCCATAGAAAAAAACAGGATACACAGACAAGTGCAGGCTCTATAGTACAGATTCAGGAACAGTTGCACATCTACGTGGCTGGATGTGAAGTACTCATGGCAGAAGCGTATACGAAAGACACAACAATGTAGCAAGACAGATCCATTGGAAACTGTGCAAACACTATAATATACAGGTAGCAGAGAGACACTGGAAACGTGAACCACAAAGAATCAGAGAATGAAGTAAAGATCACATGGGATGACCCAATACCAACAGCAAAAGAAAGTGGAAGTAGAAAACCCGATACTATAATACAAGAAAGAAAACAAAGGTAGCATTGTTGATTGAAATAGCCACCCTAGTGACTATAGTGTTCTGCATACAGAGAGACACAAAATCATGATATATCAAGATATGCAGTCAGAAACCAAACTGATGTGGACTAAGGACATACAGATTACTCCAATAGTGCTTGGAGCAATGGAACTAATCAGAAAGAACTTCCAGGCACATTTAAATATGCTACCAATACTTGTGACACCTTATGAACTTCAAAAGGAAGCCATTTTGGGGATATTGCAGTGCTGAGAAGAGCGCTCTCAGCAAACAACAAAGACTAATACAGTACTATATTCTTGTATTTTGAATATGCCCTGGCTAAAGAATGGGTCCATTCTCACTACGGTATTAGAAATACCTACACATTTGGAGACCCTAACCCTGAGAGAAACCATATAAATATGCTGAATGTCACCAACATTTTAAACAAAAGAACAGTCTTCTGAAACATCAGCTAATTCACACAGAGGAGAAACAGCCACCAGCCAACATAAAAGCACCACCAGTAAAGAAAGAAATTGAGGAATTCTGGAGAAGTATTTATGAAGACCCAGTTGAACATAATAAGGATGCAAAGTGGATACAGGAAATAAAAGACAGTAGAAGAAATGGTACTACTAGAGATATGGAGCAGCCAGACATAACAGCTAAGGTGATAGAAGTGAAGATAAGGAAGGCCTCCAACTGGAAAACCCCAGGTCCAGATGCAGTCCTCGACTTCTGGCTAAAAGTACTAACATCTTTGTACCAAGATTTAGCTACCTCAAAAAACTATTTATACGCACATCCTGACTTGACACCCATCTGGTTAATGACAGGGAATACCACACTTTATTAAATCTGAACCTGCCAGTCTCCCCAAGAACTATCGCACATAACCTGTTTACCAACAACATATAAAATATATACTGGAATCGATGCAGATAGAGTCTACAATCATTTAGACTGCAGTAAACTCATGGCAATAGAACAAAAGGTAATAAAAAAATCATATGGTACAAAGGACCATCTCCTGTTGAACAAAGTCATTATGGAGAGCTGCAAAATCTTAGTGTAGCATGGATCGACTACAAAAAAGCACTTGACAGTATCCACACTCCTGGATCACTGGTGTTTACGGATCTACAAGATACATCCCACAAGCTTTAGGTCATCTACAAAGAGGAGATGAGATGTCAGCTGTTGATTGTTTTTGTTTCTGGGGTTTAAGCTGTATCCATAGCCAAGGTTGTTGATTAGGCAACTTAATGGATTGAGGAAAGGCAAACAAAAGGGGGACAAGGAGTAGCCTTTGAAATATCCCTCGCTGGATGCTTATATTTGGGATGGTGATTTGACCTTTCTCGTGGTTCAATTGCAGGGTGGTTTGCCACTTTCTCATAGTGGTTGTGATGAAGTTTATCAGTGTAGGATGTATTCTGAAGATCTTTAAACACTCCATGATCCAGGAGTGTGGATGCAGTCAAATGCTTTCTTTGCAGTCAAGCCACGCTACACAAAGGTTTTTTTTTTTGCAGCTCTCCATTATGGATTTGTTCACCAGTAGTTAGTCCTTTGTACCATATTATTTTCTTTTATTGCCTTTTTGTTCTATTGCCAGGAGCTTATTTTATTTATTTTTATTTATTTATTTCAATTCTAGGATTACAATTACCTTTGAGCCCAGGGCACTTTTACAAAGATTCCACATCAAGACATAGGTAACACATGACAACAGACAAAATTGTTACACAATAAGGATAAAGGATATCAAATTAAATTCAGACAGGGAGAGGGTAGAGTGGAAAGGAAGAGGACAGTGGGGTGGTAGAAAGAATGGGAGGGTCACAGGGGAGGTAAGAGGATGAGAAGAGAGGAGAGGTGAGGGTAGGTAAGAATAAGGGGGTAGGGTGGAGCTGCCAGGAAGGTGGCATTGTCAGATGCAGAGGCCAGACTATGGCAAGTGCATTATGTAATGAGCGAGATATAGGAAAGAGCGGTAGCAGAGTGGTATTGCATAGACATTATCAATGACAGTCACAGATGCTGGAAGCGACCAGGGTGTTACGGAGCCTGGTTTGAAGGCCCCTAGCCCACTGGTTTTGCTAGTACCATTGGCAAGACCATTAAACCAAGTAGGTGCCCTGTATGCACGAACGCGCTGGCCAATGGTCAGCGGCAGCGATGATAGGAAAAAGTTGTGGCTTGATCCTGGTAATTCTGGAGCTGATTTTATTTGAAGGAGTGACAGACCCGGAGGGCAGTTCCCAACTGTATTTTCTTAGCAACCATGCAGGTTTGGTACTGAATTCTATTATTAAGTTGAAGCCAATTAGTTTGTGAATAGAGGTCACAGGTATGTGTGAGCTGTTCGGCCTCAGTGATGAGTCGACAGGCCTTGTTTAGGTGGTAGTAATCCTTCTGAGTGCAGTGGTAGTGGCAGTGCCATAGATGGCAAGACCATAGTCAATCTGGGAAATGATAGAGCTTCGAACTGCGGCAAAGAGGGCCTCTTTAGTCAGGTGCTGACAAAGCTGGTAGAGTAAGCCCAGTCTAGTATTCACGGTTTTAGCAACATTGGTTATATGGGTTCCAAAAGACAGGTGTGGGACTAGGGTGATTCCCAGGTATCTGAAGGAGGCAGTCTGTTCCAGGAGTCCCAGGTAGGTGTTTAAGGAGAGTTGGTGGTGTTTGTGCTTGTTTTGGTGGCTGGTGAAAATCATGGTCTTCGTTTTTCTGGTTAAGGATTAACTTATGTTCTTTGAACCGCTTTCAACAGAGGTGAAGCCGTGTTGAAGGGTTTGTTGCAGGTGGCATGGGTCATGATGAGAGGCAAGAATCACCATGTCATCTGCATAAAGTATGACTTGCTGAGAGGTGGAGTCAGGGAGGTAGTTGAGGAACAGGCTGAACAGCAATGGGCCCAGGATGGAGCCTTGGGGACACCAGAGTGAACCAGTTTAGTGTCAGAGACCACTCCTGATATGCTATTGAACCATTTCACCGATTCCGTGGAGATGCCAATGTTCAGTAGCTGATGCAGCAGGAGGCGGTGGTGGACAGTTTCAAAAGCCTTGACAGGTTGATGAATGTAGCTCCAGTTAGGTGGACCCTGATCAAGGGAGTTGTGTATGGCTCCTGTAAACTCAAGAAGTGCCGTGGCAGTGCTATGCCCTTTTCTAAATCTGTGTTGCTACTGGCAAAGGATGTTGTACTTGTCCAGATGATCAGTGAGCTGGTCTGCTATTATCCATTCAGGGCCTCACAGAGGGGTGGCAGGATAGAATAGGTCAGTAGTTCACATGGAGGTCCAGTCACCACCTTTATGGATAGGTGTGACAGTCGCTGCCTTCCATTTGTCAGGAATTGGCTGAGAGAGGAGGGAGAGATTAAAGATCCTGGTGAGAGGCCCCAGAAACTCGTCTAGAGTGAGGGACAGAAGTTTGAGGTCCATTGTGTCAGCACTTGCTCTAGTGTTTTTGATGGCTTTGGAAATGTATTTCTGACGTATTTTGCTTACTGCTCTGAAGTAGAAAGGGGACAATTTTTGGTGATGACTGGTGGGTAGGAAGAGGAGGTCACTGTCGTTGAAAAGTCAGGAGGGAGGATGCTGCTGATGTCAGTGAGGCATCATTGAAGGTGTTGGCTATGACTTTTAGGTCCAGGATAGTATTCCCGTTTATTGTGATTGCAGTAAGGGTGATTTGGACTCCTTCCCGTAACATCTTTAATGTTATTCCAGAATGCTCTTGCATTTACCCAGGTGTCAGTGAGTGCAATCTTGTAGTATTCAGATTTCTGTTGGCATATGGATTTGGTGCAACCATTTCTAGCTGTTTTAAAGTTTTGGATGTCGCCTGTTTTCCTGTTTCTCTGGCTAGTTCCCAAAGGTGGTCCCTGTGTTTCAGCTTTTTAAGAGGGAACCCATGAGCCAAGAATTGCAGAGGGTTTAATTTTTCACTTTTTGGCGGGCAAAGATGTTACAAGCTTCATTGAAATGCGATGAATTGATCAAGGGCTGTATTTGCATGGGCACCAGGTTGATGGGGGACCAGTCTTGATTTCGTAGGTGTGATTTTAGGTGGGTTAGCTTTCCACAGGGTAGGACTCTGCTCAGGATGACCTTTGGTGGAGATTTCCAGAATGTGTTTGACCAGCTGCAGCTGACGGGGAATGGTCGCTGAGAGAGTCAGGCAGTACAGCAAAGCTAGTGATACGGAGGGTGAGTAGTCAGGATCCAGTCAAGTAAAGTGCTGGTGCCAGTTTTGTAGTTCATTCTAGTTGTGGAGTCCAATATCTGTGTGAGGTTTGCTGATGTGACCATGTCCCTGGTATCGCCAGCTTCAGGTCCCCAACCAGTTTGTGTTGAAATCACCCAGTATGATGACTTCGGAGTCGGATGGGAGTGTTTTGATGTACTCCAGTACTGCATGGAGGCCTGGTCCTGTTCTTCGGGGGTATAAACCACGCATGACCGAGAGGGCTTTCTGCTGAGCTCCAAGCAGGATTGAAATGCAATAGCTGGGCATTTGGTGTTGGTAGGTCAGCGTGGGCAGTGTGCCGCATCAGGTTGTCTTTTAGGTAAAGGGTGCAGCCCCTCCTCATTCTGAATTTCAGTCAAGCCTAAAGATAGTGTAGCCAGGGATGGAGATTGTATGATCAGGAACCAAGGGGTGAGCCAGGTTTCTACTACTGCCTGGATATCAGGCTGGTGGGCATTTGCAAAGGCTTGTAGTTGATCAAATTTAGACAATAAGCTACAGATGTTCAGGTAGATAATGGAGTGAGTGCCAAGGCACTTGGTTTGGGTGGAGTTCATGGCAGCCCTAGGGCCAGGGTTGGGGTGAATGTTTCCAGACAATAGCAGGAGTAGAAGTAGTTTCAGGGTGACCAGGTGCAGTTCCCTGTGGGAGAACTTGTGGTACTTGATTGAGGAGGGTATGTTTGCAGAAGTTTTGTGCATGCAAAACAGGAACATAGTGAGCTGTGGTGATAACAGGGCACACTGCACCCTGGTATGAAGGTGAGGGCACAGTGTGGTGAGGTGAGCCCTAGGGGTGAGGGAGTTGTCAAGTGGCATGGTGCAAGTGTGGCTATAGCAGAGATTATGCTTATTGCTATGTGGGGGATGGAAAGCAGGATGGAGGAGCTGGAGCAATGGGGTGAGGGCAAGGAGGAGAGTGAGGCTGGGATAGTAGGAAAGAAGGCATAGTTTGTGATGAGGGAAGAGAGAAAGGAGCTGTGAGGAAGGCTGAGGAGGATGTACTACAATGAGGGCAGAGGAAGCAAGAGAAAAGGGATATAGGCAAGTAGGTGAGTGAGTGGTGGGGCAGTTCAGGCCTCATGAGCAGGGGACAGAGAGAGTTACAGGAGGGCAGTAGAATTAAGGCAGGAAGTATAACTCAGCAAAACATAGTCCTCGGATTCGGCAGTGCACAACAGAAGTAAAATACAGATAAAACAGTTGTCGGATTAGGCAGTAAACAGTGTACACTAACAGCAGATAAACAAATAGTTTTTTAGCAACCACCGGTAGCTAAGCTTGGGGCAGAAAATAATAGTCCAGTCTCTCGGTCTGTAGGAAACCAGGAGATAGTGAGGTTGGTGCTGTGACAAAAGCTGTGGCAGAGTGCAATGCTAGTCTATGGGAACAGCAGCCCTGAGCTTGGCCACGGTCAGCTGGTCACTGCAGCCAATCATGACCAGGCAGAGAAGCAAGGACCAAATGGGTAGAGCTCTGAGTATGATGGGCCGATGGAGGCACCATACGGCTTTCCTGGACTGAGGTGGACTTCCTTACCCATTGCCGTGGATCAGGGAAGGTGGACAGAGGTTTCAAGAGCCAGATATGGTGGCTGAGTGGCAGAGCTGCAATAAGCCTGGTAGTAAGGGTGCAAGGCTTGAAGCCTGAAGTGGCACCAAGGATATTATTTTAGTAGGCTAGGGAGGTTAGAGGCTTTGAGAGCCTTAAACCTATAGGTAACAACAGACTGAATGTGATGGCTGAGAGGTAGAATTGCTGATTGTGAAGGCAAGGGTGCAGGGTTTGATACCTGCAGTGGCACCAAGAATAACATTTTAGCTGAGTATGGGGGTTAGAAGCTTTGAGAGTCTTAGAGTAAAGATGACAACAGTGTGATATAATAGCTGAGTGGTAGAACTGCTGACTCTGGTTGAAGAGATGCAGGGTTTCAGACCTGCAGTGGTACCAAGAGAGGAAAAAATATATATATATTTTTTGCAGACTATAGGGGTCAGAGGCTATGACAGCCTTACAGAGAAAGGCTACAAAGCAAAGATATGGTGGTTAAGTGGTAGAGCTGCAGACTCTGACAGCAAGGGTACTGGGTTTGAGACCAGCAGTGAGAGAGTGACAAGTATCTTTCTTTGAAGAGAGGGTTAAAAGCTAAAAGGTGGGCGGTGGGAAGGAGAAGAGAAAGGGATAGGAGAGAAGCAACCCCTACTGGCTGGAATGTGTAAGCTGCAAATGGGAAAGTGGACACTTAGTTAAAATTAGGGGTGGTATGTGTCATGTGACCTGTAAACAACAATAATGGAGTGCCACCCCTGGGAGGGTGGCTGGGGTGGTGGGCTAGTACGACTCCACAAGCTGGAGGAAAGGAGGTTGTACCTTTAAAGGCTCTCTGCAATCCCCTGTTCCATGCTCCTCAGCTGGGAGTGTTCTGCACCCTGGTTTTCTTTATATAGGATAGTGTTAGTGCAGTCTAAATAATTGTAGACTCCATCTGCATCGATTCCAGTGTATACTTTATATGTTCAGTTAAGTAAAATAGGTGCAGCACACACCGTTGCAGTGAGATGAGACAAAAATCTAGTTTAATGAACAAAGTTTTTATTCCAGCATCATAACAGTAGCAGTATAAGCGTTCTTCCATTTCACCCTTGCCTCAGGGACTTCCTCAGAGAATTAATTCATTCAATGACATAGCTTCTTTGGTACATGTATGTATGTATGTATATATATATATATATATATACACACACACATACATATGAACCAATCAGATCCATCCTTCTAGTAATACATCACCATGTGGGTTACTTAAATTAAAAGACCAGAACATCACTCAGTGCATCATTTAGAAGACCCAGTATAAACAAAAACGTTTTATTATTTTTGATAGTGTCTTGTTTCCTTGGTTCTTGCAGCTGCAGTATTGGTCATGCACCAGATGTTCTTTAAATACAAACATGTATAATTATAGAACTTATGGATATATGCATTGAGATACATCAATTTTTTATGCATTTATTACCAAGCATGTCTCAAAACATTATACATCCAGAGGTGCATCACATTTGTCCCTGGTTTTCTTTATATAGGATAATGTTCCATAATGTTCTAAGAGTTAATTGTTTAGCAGGGTAATTTTATATTCCACTTATAATATATATATATATATAGAGTGCAAGGGATGTGATGGGGGATGTCTCTCTTATAGAGGAGCAAATTACTTTCTCTTAATAAGAGATGATTTAATCACACATTTTCATTTTACCTTGGCTGTCTTAAAGCTCCAAGGTTATAGATCCATCTCTGTTCTTTCTGATTCAATAGATTTACCAAATTGCCTCCTCTTCTATCTTTCATCACAGCTCGACTCCACCACTGTTACCTGATGCTCACTCCTGTTAATCTGTAGAGTGCAAGAAATGGATGGGGAGATGTTTCTTTTACAGAGAAGCAAATTACTTTCTCTCAATAAGAAATGGTTTAATCTCAAATTTTCCATTTAATCCTGGCTGTCTTAAAGCTCCTAGGTTATAGATTATTCTCTGTTCTTTCTGATTCAATAGAGTTTTCCAAAATTGCCTCCTCTTATGTCTTTCATCACAGCTTTGACTCCCACCACTGTTACCTGATGCTCACTCCTATTAGTCTGTAGATTAATATGGTTGGCCATGGCATATTCTATGTTATTCTTTCTAATAGCTCTAATACAGTATGTTCACTCAGACACTGTTTAAGTTTTCTTTTATCCTGCCAACATAGTATTTACCACAGGTACATTTCATCATGCAAATTAACCCTTCAGTATTGCAATCAATTTTGCCTGTTACTTTCCTGTCCCTTCCAGTTCTGGGGTTGCAAAAGCTGTACATCTTTCTACCAGAGGGCAAAACTTACAATTACAACATGGTCTAGAACCCCACTTTTTCTTTATATACTGTTTATCTACAAGTTTAGGTTGGTAACTTCTCACCAATGCGTCTCTAATATTCTTACCTCATCTATAAGAAATGTGCAGTAGGTAGCTGAGTGGTACTTATAACTCAGGTAGTCCTCTAAAGATAGACAGATTTCTCTTGACTATTTCTATGAGTTCTCTACTACCTCCACCAAAGGTGGTAACAAATGCTAACCATCATCTTCTTCCTTTTCTTATTTTTTGGAGTGAGTAAGGCTTCTCTGGTGACTGTATCAATATCTGCCGGTGCTCTTGTGAGTTCTCGCACTCCACCCCTCCAACAACCTATCTGTGAGTTCCTTAGCTCTTACATTGTACAGCACTTCATTACCACAGTTTCTCTTTGTTCTGATATATTTTCCCTTGGGGAGATTATGTATCACATGGTGGGGTGACAGCTTGTTGCATGCAATAAACTGTTGCGATAGAAACATAGAATATGACGACAGATAAGGACCGCTTGTCCCACCCAGCGATCTGTGGGTTTTCTGTATAAATCTGTAATAAATGTACCATCCTGCAGCTTTGTGATTTCAACATCAAGAAAATGTATAAATTCAGTTTGTACATTTATTTTGAATCTCAAATTTTCATCAGTTGACTCTAAATACTTTACCAATTCAAATAGCACCTCTTCTGTCCTTTCCAGAAAAAAAACAGATCATCAATAAACCTTTTGTATATCAGTCTTATCAAAATAAGGATTTTTATCTGCATCGTACATTGAAACACATAGACTTTACGGCAGATAAGGACTGCTGGCCCACCTAGTCTGTCCATTTCCTTACCTACGAGATAAGCTGCAGATCCTAGTTAACCAACTACCTATTTCTTCCTATCCCCCACAAAATTGCCTTATGTCTGTCCCATACATTCTTGAATTCTCCCACAGTTTTAGACTCAACCTCCTCAGAAAAGCTGTTCCATGTGTCCACACCACACTGTGAAAAATATTTCCTCACATTGCCTCTGAGCTGTCTGCCTCTATCTTTAAATTGTGCCCACTTGTTCCTGCACATCTCTTTTTCTGAAAGATGTTACCCTCTTGAACTTTGTTGATTCCGCTGAGGTACTTAAAGTTTCTATCATGTCCCCTTCTCCCTCCTTTCCTCAAGGGTATACATATTAAGCTCCTTTAATATCTCCTTATATGGCTTCTCTTGCAAACCCTGCACCATTTTAGGTGCCCTCCTCTGGACTACCTCCATCCTGTCTATGTCCTTGCAGAGATGGGGTCTCCAGAACTGGATGCAGTACTCAGATGGGGTTTCATCAACTGTCTGTACAGAGGATAACAACTTCCTGTTTTCTGCTGGTGATGCCTCTCCCTATACATCCTAGAATCCCCAGCCCTCCATACTGCTTTCTCACATTGCTTGCTAACCTTAAGGTAATCTGATATGATTACCCCAGGTCCCTTCCATTTTGCTGTTGTTACTACCTCACTCTGCATTGTGTAATCTTCTCCTGGGTTTTGTTCCCAGGTGCATTATTTTGCATTTCTTCACATTGAATCCAAGCTGCATACTTCTGACCATTCCTCCAACACTGTCAAGTCCCTTCTCATCCTTTCCATGCCTCCTTGTGTATCAACCCTGTTACAGATGTTTGTATCATCTGCAAATGGCATACTTTTCCTTCCAGTCTCTTTGCAATGCCACTTACAAAGACATTAAAAGGACTGGACCCAGTATTGAACCCTGCAGTACTCCACTAGTAACCCCTCTTTCTTCAGAGTGGACTACATTTACAATTACCTTCTGTGTCCTGTTGTCCAGCCAATGTTTTACCCAGGCTACCACCCTGGTAACCACTCCAAGGCTAGTTAATTTAATTATTCTTTTGTGTGGGATTGTGTCAAATGCCTTGCTAAAGTCTAGGTAGGCCATGTCCACAGCCCCTTCCTGGTCTACTACTTTGGTCACCCAGTCAAAGAAATCATTTAGATTTGTCTGACATGACCTTCCCACTGTGAACCCATGCTGCCTTGGGTCCTGTGCCCCACTTTCCTCAAGGTACGCAACAATTATTTTCTTCAGAAGTGATTACATCATGTTCCCTATCACAGAGGTCAAGTGACAGGTCTGTAGTTTCCTACCTCTGTCTTGCTCCCACTTTTGTGAAGGAATCACATCCACTTTCCTCCAGTCCTCAGGTACCACACCATCTTTCCATGATTTGTTAAAAGGGTAGTCAGTGGTGTCACTAGTTCTCCCCTTAATTCTTTTAGAATTCTGGGGTGAATTCCATCAGGCCCCATTGCTTGATCCACCTTCAGTTTTAGGAGCTTTTTCAGAACCCTTTCTTCTGTGAAAGGACTGGGATCGACCCCTATCCAGAGTGCTTCTGTTAATTAGATTAGGCACCCCCTCCTCCTCTTTGTGAATACTTGAGCAGAAGTACTCGTTCAGTATCCCTGCTTGTTCACTGTCCCTCTCTGCCCACCCACTGTCCTTTCTATTCAGCCTCACTATCCTTCCCTTTGCCTATGCTCCTTGATGCACCTATAAAAGGTTTTGTCCCTCTCCTTAACTGAGTTGGCTATCTTTGCCTCAGTTTGGAACTTTGCAAATCTGACTTCCCTCCCTGCTTTCTTCTGCCTATACTGGTACAGTTCTCTGTCCTGCTCCTTCTCGTTTCCTTATACTTCCTAAATGTTATCTTAGTCACCCTGACCTTCCCGCCACCTCTTTTGAGAACTATAATGGCTCTTTCTTTCATTTTGATTTGTTTATTTGCTTCACACAAAAGCTTATTGCTTCTGTGATAGCAGTTTTGACATTTTCCATTGTTGCTCCACCCCTCCTTCTAGCCTGTTTGCTACTGCTTTTCTAGGCACTCTCCCATCTTGCCAAAGTCAGCCCTCCTGAAGTCCAGTACCCTAACTTTTGCATGGCTTGTCTCTGTAGCTGAGATTATTGTGAACCACATTGTTTGGTGGTCACTTGTTCCCAGATGGCTACCCACTTCTAGATCTGAGATCCTCTCGCTGTCCCCATTTGAGAGTATTAAGTCTAAGATTGCTCCCTCATGAGTGGGTTCCAAAACTAGCTGTCTGAGGCATGCCACCTGTAGGACATTGAGAATGGCCCTGCTCTTGGATATGGCTGCAGCAATGGTGCTCCAGTTAACATCTGGCATATTCAGGTCCCCATCAACAGTATCTGCTCTTTCTCTGCCATCCTAAGGATGCCTTCTATCATATCCTTGTCCATTCCCTCCCTGAGATGGGGGTATGTATACAACCCTGTGTGGACTGTGGTGCCATTTCCAGTCTCTAAGTGACCCATAGTGCCTCCTCTCCTCCCTGTTTACTTTTCTGATCCATTGCTTTTATTCCTTCCCTTACATGAGAGCTACTCCTCCCCGTCTTCTATCCTTCCTGTCTCTCCTGAAGGTTGTGTCCCTGGTATAACATCCTGTCATGGTTCTCTGTGTACCATGTTTCTGTGACTGCTACGATATCCAGGCATCCCTCTTCCATGAGGCCACAAGTTCAGGAAGCTTGTTGCCCATACTACAGGCATTGGTACTCACTACCTCCATTTCCTACCCTTTTTGCCCCATCCCTGTCCTTACTGCCTTTGTCATTTTCTCCATTTACCCCTGCCCTTCTCCCTATCCACATCTTTATCTTGGTGTTTACCTCACTTACTACCCTTTTTTTTTTGGGAGGGGCTTGGATTTCCTGATCCTTTCCAGTGCCTCCCCTTGGCTAGTTTAAATGCTTGCCAATGAAGAATTTACATCTATCACCTAGGATCCTGGTTCCCTCCTAGACAGAGGCAGACCATCATGCCATTATAGGCCTGCACCCCTCCAGGTGGAGCCCCAGTCCCCAGTGAAGCCAAATCCCGAACTCTGCACAGTTTTCAACCACTGATTGAATCCCATGGTGTGGAGCACCTAACCTCATCCATGCCATAGACAGGCAGCACCTCTGAGAAGGTTACGTACATGCTATTTGTCTAAGGCCCCTCCCCAACTACACAAACTCTTCCTGCACTGCTCTGATCCTTTTCTCAGCCAGGTCATTTGTCCCTAGGTGGACAATGACATCCCTCAATCTCCCATGCAGCTGCTCCAGTGATCCTGAGGATTCGCCCCTGTCCCTCAAGCCATGGCACCAGGCAGACACCTTACCTCCCTCCCTCTCCCCTTCTTCCCCAGTTCTACCCTTGTAACAGTGAGTCCCCACCAGGAGTTGATTCCTTCCTCTGTGGGGTCCACGCCCCCTTCTGTGGGTCTCCTTTGTGAAGTTCCCTGCATCCTCCTTGGTCTTCACTGCATGTGTCTTCTAGAGAAACCACATTTTGACGGCATATGAATTGTGGAAAGGTACAACTGGAGGATGCACCTCTGTTCTACCACCCTCGCTCACCCTGAGCTCACTTTGGTCCAACCGCTCCTCTTTCTTAGCAACCTCTGAGGCAATGGCAGTGGCCCTGGTGGTCCTTGGGTGGGAGAAGAGATCCCCAAATCCTGGCCAACTCAGCCTAGAGATAAGCAGCCTTCTCCCTCAGCCCAGAGAGGTGCCTGCAGATGGGATAACACCACATCCTTCAGAATGTCTCCTGGAAGACTGCTGCTACATAACCACTGCACTGCACTACTCCCACCATGTCATATTTCTAGCCCTTAACTGTTGTTTGGAATATTTACTATTGCCTCTTTTTCTCCCTACTTACTTTCTGCCTCTGTGTCCTTTGAGCTCCTGATCTTCCTGTTCTGAGTCAAGAAGTTCCTATATTTCTCAGTAGTCTCCTTACTTGCTCAGAGTCAGACCTCCAGCAGCTAGGGGGATGAAGAGCTACTCTTTTCCTTCTAGGATGGTGAGTCCTTTGTGGCTCTGTGATCACTCACTTCCTGCTACCAAACAGGAAGTTCCTGTTGTCAGTCAAATCCTGTGCCTATAAAAGTAGAACTGGCTTATGGTGAGGGTGTGTGTGGAGGGAGGGAGGGAAGAAGGGCCATATAGTCCCAGTAGAGAAGTATAGTTATAAAAGCAGCTCCTTCTTCTTGGTGTTCTCTGCCTGTTCTCTGGCAGATGCTACCTGGGCAGTGTTTAAATCTGGCTTTAACCTGGCTTCCTTCTAGCAAAGCCACTCCCCTACTTCACAGCTCTTTCTACATAGTAATTTACTTTAAACTGGACTTTAGAAGGGCTGACTTTGGCAAAATGGGTGAATACCAGGGAATACACTAGCAAATGGCCAAAAGGGCGGTGGAAGAACAATGGCGAAAAATCAAAACTGCCATCATAGAGGCAACAAGCCTTTGTGTAAACAGATAAAGAAAACAAAGTGGAGTAAAAACCACTATGGTTCTCAAAAGAGGTGGCAGGGAAGGTTAAGGAGAAAATGCTGTATTCAAAAAGTATAAGGAATCACAGAAGAAGCACAACAGGGAACTGTATCAATTAAAGCAGAAAGAAGTGGGGAAGGCAGTCAGAATAGAAAAAGCCCAAACTAAGGAAAAATAGCCAATTCAGTTAAGAAGGGGATAAAACCTTTTATAGGTACATTAGGGAGCATAGAAAGGTTAAGGGAGGAATAGTGAAGATTAATAAGGAGGGGAGGTGGGCAGAGGAGACAGTGAAAAGGCAGAATTACTGAATGAATACTTTTGTTCAGTATTCACAAAAGAAGATGAGGAGGAGTTACCTAAACCAGACAATAGAAGCACTCAGGGTAGAGGGTTGACAACCAGTCCATTTACAGAAGAAAGAGTCCTGAAAGAACTCCTAAAACTCAAGGTGGACAAAGCAATGGGGCCTGCCAAGATTCACCCCAGAAGCCTAAAATAACTAAGGGAGGACCTAGTGACACCACTGACCACACTTTAACAAATCATGGGAGGATGGGGTGGTACCTGAGGACTGGAGGAGGGCAGATGTGATTCCCTTCATAAAAGTGGGAGCAAGAAAGAAGCAGGAAACTATAGACCTGTAAGTTTGACCTCAGTGGTAGGAAAATGATGGAATTACTTCTGAAAGAAAGAATTGTTGAGGACCTAGAGGCCAGCAGGGCACAGGACCAAAAGCAGTATGGATTTACAGCAGGGAGGTCATGACAGATGAAACTAATAGATTTCTCTGACTGGGTGAACAAAGTAATAGACCAGGAAAGGGATGTGAATATGCCTACCTAGACTTTAGCAAGGCATTTGACACAGTCCTGCACAAAAGATTGATAATCAAGTTAGCCAGCCTGGGAGTGGGCCCTGGGTGGTAGCCTGGGTAGCAAACTGGCTGTACAACAGGACACAGAAGGTAACAGTGAATGGAACACATTCTGAAGAAAAGGGCTCACTAGTGGAGTACATCAGGGCTCAGTACTAGGTCCAGTCCTCTTTAACATCTTTATAGGTGACATTGCAGAGGGTCTGGAGGAAAGGTATGCCTCTTTGCAGATGACACAAAGATCTGTAACAGAGTTAGTACACAAGGGGTAGAAAGGATGAGTAGGGACTTAGCAAGGTTGGAGGAATGGTGCAGACATATAGCAACTTAGATTCAATGCAAAGAAGTGCAAAGTAATGCACCTGGGAAACAAAAACCCAGGAGAAGAGTACACAATAGCACGGAGGTACTAACAGCAACAAAAATGGAAAGAGACCTGGGGATAGTCATATCAGATGATCTAAAGGTGGGTAAGCAATGTGAGGAAGTCAGTAAGGAGAGCAGGGGATACTGGGATGCATGGAAGAGGCATCATAAGTAGAAAAGAAGTGGTTATCCTCTGTACAGACAGTTGGTGAGACCCCATCTGGAGTACTGTGTGCAGTTTGGAGACCTCATCTACGCAAGGACATAGACAGGATGGAAGCAGTCTAGAGGAGGGCAACTAAAATGGTGCGGGTCTGCATCAGAAACCACATGAAGAGAGACTGAGAGCTGCTTGCCCAGTTTCCAATGTTGCTACATTGTTGTGTCTTTCAGTAAACAGGCCTTCTGCCATAAGTACTTCACATCCAGCCACAAGATGCGCCAACTGTTTCTAATTCTGTACTACATAACCTGCACTTGTCTGTTTTGCCTGTTTTTCTATGGATTTTATGAACCATCTTGTGCATAGCCCACTGTCTTTGGCTGCCATCATCAGTCTCATCTCATGACCTAAATTCACCTCTTTTTAACCACTCATGAATCAGGGCTTGATCGACCTGTGTTGTTCCAGTAGCTCCTTGTATTTTCCACTATAATTATGGGGTTTCCAATTCTTTTTTCTTTTCTGTTGGTGTTTGTCCTTATACTCCTTTTCTGATTCTTCACTTTCTGTTGCTGACTGTTCTTATCTACTTGTGGATGGACATCTATCTCTGATACCCTTCTGAAGGCTTCTCTTAATTTGATGAGTGAAGTCATCTTAGGCTTACTTTCTTCATGACACAAGACCTTGTCTATATTTGGGTCCAAGGATGTCAGTAACTATGTATGTAGCCCCACTATTGTGTATCTATATGTGTAATCAATCTCAATGAGGCCAATGCCTCCCTCTGATCTTAGGATGTATAATCTTGACATGCACTGTTTTTGTATATTAATTGGTAAGCATGAAACATTTTTCTTGTTTTATATCTAGCTGATTCAACACTTTCTGTGGCCAGTCTATTACACCAAAGCTGCATGATCTCACTGGAAGGCGAGTTGGTTTATAGCTTGCACTTTATTTTGAGTTGTCAAAGGAGTTTTCAAATTAGCTTCAACCTTCTAAAATATTCCTTGCTTACTTTACCCTTATTTGTTCATGTTGTGCTGTTGCTCCTTCATCTATTCCCAGGTATTTATTCACTCCCTCTTGCTCAAGTTCTTTTATGTCACAAACCTCTGCCAAATTCATGTTTTCTTTATGAGTTAACTTTCCTGCTACAAATGTTGCTTTGGCACATTTGTCTAGAAAACATCATCTGTATGTCATCAGAAAAGGTCTTAACAATTTGTAGTTGTTCTTTCAAATATTTGTCAGATGAACTATAAAGTTTTAAGTAATCTACAAATAGGAGATGAGATGTTTGCTGTTTATTGTTTTTGTTTCTTGGGTTCAAGCTGTATCCATAGTCCAGGTTGTTTATTAGGCTACTCAAGGGATTGAGGAAGCCAAAACAGAAGTGGTGACAGGAAGTCACCTTGAAATATCCTCGTTGCATGCATATATTTGGGATGATGATTTGACCCTTCTCATGATTTAATTGCAGGGTGGTTTGCCACTTTCTCATTGTTGTTGTGATGAAGTTTATCAATGTGGGATGTATCCTGTAGATCCATAAACACCCAGTGATCCAGGAGTGGGATGCTGTCAAGTGCTTTTTGAAGTCAATCCATGCTACACTAAAGTTTCGTCATGTCTTGCAGCTCTCCATAATGGCTTTGTTCAACAGGAGATGGTCCCTTTGTACCATATGATTTTCTTTATTGCATTTTGTTTTATTGCCATGAGTTTATTGCAATCTAAATTATTGTAGATGCTGTCTGCATTGATTCCAGTATATAGTTTATATGTTGATGGCAAACAGGCTATTAGGCGATAGTTCTTGGGGAGACTGGCAGGCTCAGATTTAATAAGAAATGTGGTATTCCCTGTTTTAGCCAGATGAGTGTCAACTCAGGATGTGCATATAAATAGTTTTTTAGGTGGTTAAATCTTGGTGTAAAGATGTTAGTACTTTTAGCCAGAAGTTGGGTACTGCATATGGACCTGGTGTTTTCCAGTTGGAGGTTTTCCTTATCTTAGCTTCCATCTCCTTAGCTGTTACGTCAGGCCACTCCATATTCCTGGTAGTACAATTTCTCATGATGTCTTTTGTTTCCTGTATCCACTTTGCTTCCCTATTATGTTCAACTGGGTCTTCATAAATGCTTCTCCAGAATTCCTCAAATTCTTTCTTTAACGGTTATGTTTTTAGTTTGGTTGTTTTCTTTCCCAGCTCCTGTAGAATTTCTTCAGGTCTTCTCTAAAACATATATTTTGCATTTTTCATTGTTCCTTTCTATGTATTTCCCGAGCTTCTCTGCTTGAGCAGAGATCTTGAGCTGTTATTCGAGATGGTAAAATGTAGGTCCTGAACTGTTTTAATACAGCATTTTCTTTGATTTCATCCTTTCCTGATGACTTTCATTGATCTATTACCCTTTCAAAACTCCTCCAGCAGTGATACTTCTGATCTTAGCTCCATAATTGTCCCTTCTATATGCTTTTCAATGGTGGTATGTTGAATTTCCTCTCTTTTTGTTCTTTATTCCTTGCTTTAGTAGCTTTTCTTTATTTGTTATTAATCTCACTGCACAATAATGTATTCTGTTTATTTCAGTGACATCATATGGATCCCTCTGGATGGTTCCAATCACTCTCTCCAGAGTGAATTTGCTGCTGTTTTATTAGGTTACATTTCTGGCCAAAACTCTTGTCACAGTCATTGACTGATATGGTCTCTCTCAGGGGTTAGTGTCTCCAAATATTTAGGGATTTCTGATACACTGGCAAGAATGGACCCCATTCTTTAGCCAGGGCATGTTCAAAATTCAAGAAATTAGTACTGTATTAGTCTTTGATGTTTGCTAAGAGCACTTTTCTCAGCACACACAACATCCCCAAGATGACTTTCTTCTGAAGTTCAAAAGGTGTCAAAAGTATTGGCAGCATATTTAAGTGTGCCTGAAAGTTTTCTTGATTAGTTCTGATGCTCCAAGCACTCTGGGAACAATTTGTGTCCTTATTCCACATCAGTTTGGTTTCCGACTGCATATCTTGGTATTTCATGATTTTGTGTCTCTCTGTATGCAGGACACTGTAGTCACTAGCGATGGCTATTTCAATCAGCAATGCTACCTTTGTTCTCTTTTCCTGCAGTACAATATTGGGTTTTCTCACTTCCACTTTCTATGCTGTTGATATTAGGTGATCCCATGTGATCATTACTTCTTCATTCTCTAATTCTTTATGGTTCATGTTTCCAGTGTCTCTCTGCTACCTGTATGTTATAGTGTTTGCACAGTTTCTAGTGGATCAGTCTTGCTACATTGTTGTGTCTTTGGGTATACAGGCATTCTGCCATGAGTACTTCACATCCAGCCACAAGATGCTCAACTGCTTCAATTCTATACTACAGAACCTGCACTTGTCTGTTTTGCCTGTTTTGTTTATGGATTTTGTGAACCATCTTGTCGTGAGACCACTATCTTGGACTGCCATTATCAGTCTCTCATCTTGTGACCTAAATTCACCTCTTTTAACCACTCATGGATCAGGGCTTGATCGACCTGTGGTTGTTCCAGTAGCTCCTATATTTTCCACTATAATTATGGGGTTTCCAATTGTTTTTCTTTTCTGTTGATCTTTGTCCTTATACTCCTTTTTCTGATTCTTTGCACTTTCTGTTGCTGACTGTTCCTTATCAACTTGTGGATTGACATCAATCTCTGCTACCCTTCTGAAGGCTTCCCTAAATTGATGAGTGAAGTCATCTTAGGCTTATTTTCTTAGTGATGCAAGACCTTGACTATCTTTGGGTTCAAGGATGTCAGTAGGTATGTATGTAGCCCCACTATTGTGGATCTATATGTGTAATCAAGCTCAATGAGGCTCATGCCTCTCTCTGACCTTGGATGTATAATCTTGGCATGCACTGGTTGGCCTCTCTCCAGAGTGAATTCTCTGATGTTTTGTTAGGCCACTATTCTGGCAAAACTCTTGGTGCATTCTGTACATTTATAAGGTCTCTCTCCAGAGTGAGTTTGCTGATGAATTTTCAGGCTATTCTTCCGGCCAAAACTTTTGTCACATTCATCACATTTATATGGCCTCTCTCCAGAGTGTATTTGCTGATGTCTTTTCAGGTCGCATTTCTGGCCAAAACTCTTGTTACATTCAGAACAAGTATGGTTTCTCTCCTGAGTGAATTCGCTGATGTTTTATCATATCACCCTTCTGGGCAAAACCCTGGTTACATTCAGTACATTATCGGTTTCTCTCCAGAATGAATGCGCTGATGTCTTATTAGCTTACTTTTGTGGCCAAAACTCTTGTTACAGTCAGTGCATTTATAAGGTCTCTCTCCAGAGTGAATTCAGCTGATGTGTTATTAGGTTACTTTTTCGCAAAACTCTTGTTACAGTCAGTGCATTTATATGGTCTCTCTCCAGAATGAATTCAGCTGATGTTTTATCATATCACAATTCTGGGCAAAACTCTTGTCACATTCAGCACATGTATACAGCCTCTCTTCAGAGTGAATGCGTTGGTGTCCTATTAGCTTACTTTTGTGGCCAAAACTCTTGTCACAGTCAGTGCATTTATATGGTCTCTCTCCAGAGTGAATTTGCTGATGTGATATCAGCTTACCCTTTGGGCATAACTCTTGTTGCATTCTGCAGATTTATATGGTCTCTCCATAGTGAATTTGCTGATGTTTTATCAGGTAACACTTCTGGGAAAAACTCTTGTTGCATTGAGCACATTTATATGATTTCTTGTAAATTTGTTGTGTTACATTTTTCTGCTGCACAGTAAAACTCTTATCAGTACCTTTAGCAACATTTAACTGGCTTGAACTCTTCTGATATTTGGTACATTTAAATTGCCCCTCTCCTTTGTAAAACTGTTCTACAGTGATGAGATGTAAGCCAAGTAAACTCTTTTGCATGAAGGATACTGATGAGGTTTCTCTGCTACATTGCTCAGCTGCAAATTCTCAATCGATGATTGCTGGCTCCAACTTGCACTGCACGCAGACTTCCTAGTGACTGAAAATAGATATTTAATTAGTATTTGCTTACAATAAGGAAATGCATTCAAAAGTTGTTTTATCTTAATCTTTTGCGAGCTCCATCAATTTTCCTGAGATGTAACCTCAAAAATCTGCTTTTGAGACATCTCCATTTACAATAATATACAGTACTTTGGATCTTATTATTTTATAGCATTTCAATTTATTGTTTTTATTGATAATATTCAAAAATGGATCTGACCAATTCTGGCTTCTCACTGGTCAGTACCTGGTCACAAGGGAGTAAGTCAACAGGTAATAAAACATGGCAATAGGATATGTTAATCAAAAACAGTAATGATACAGGACAAGATCATTAAGCAGCTCAAACAGAACCATCTGGAAAATTTCTAGCAGGGAAAAAATATTTTCAAATGCAGACAGAAATCAAAGTCAGAGTAGGACAGAGTAAAAAAAATCAGGCTGCAGATACCCTTTCCTAAGTTTTAAAAACAAAGCAAAATCACATTTTTAAATATGGACTGTCACATAAGTAAGACATAGCACAGATACAATGATAACTACCCTCTCCCTTGGGTGAAATGCAACAATCAAAATGTTATTTTAAAGAGCTAGTGTACTGCTTGGGATGAATAGTAATTTTCAGATGCAGTCAGCTATTGGTTCTTATATTTCAAGTATTTTCTCTGTTTGTTATTTAAAAGATTTCCCAGCTGGCAGGACTGGGTGATGCATGGAGCAGCACTCTGTCTGGAGGGGAAAAGTCAGTTCTGTTCATCCCTCTACATCATCAGAAATTAGACCGAACACCTTGGACATCTCAATCCTTGAAGCCTGAGCAGTGACTCTTACAAGCTACTGGTGAAAATGCAGGAATGTGAAATCACTAGTAACCAGGAGAACCAGTCCCTGCTGCTGTGAAAGTGAAACCTGGCAGTAGGAAATGGTTCTCTTTGTTACTAGTGATGACATAATCAGTGTGGTCTCTGTGCTGATGTAATGGGAGGAACACAGTACTGCTCCACACTACACCCTAGTATCATGAAAATCGTCTAATTAGCAGACGGAAAAGGAAAAATAGTTAAGATAAAAGATGACAGCTGACTACATCTGAAAATTAATTAACTGCAGGCAGTACACTAACTCTTCAAGGCATGTAGTAATCAGAGCCAGTCAAAATACAAAAGACTGCAGCTATGCCAGTAATGAAGAAAAATCTATTTTTTAAATACAGACTGTCACCAAAGTCAGACAGGGTTTAAAATATCTGCATCCCACCCCTCTGTGGAGGGTTGTGTGATAAAAGATGTACCAGACACATAACTTCAGGTTCAAGACACAGTCACTTTGTGATGTTTATTTAAAAACAGAGGATAACCATCAGCAATGGCATATCCCTTCTTCAATACATCAGTTTGTAGCAAAGACTATGCATGTCTTTCCTCTTCACTTAGCACCTACTGACCCACTGATCTAACATTTTAGTGAAAGCCATTTCATCCCAATGTTTGCCTTGTTTGTTTGGGTGTTGGGGTGCTCAAAAAAACAAGCTAAATACAGAGAACCTCAGTGCACAGGCACTGAAGCAAGGGTTACCTCAATGGGCATTTGCAAGAAAGACAAGTTTCAAAGATACACATCACATCCCCCATAATACAAAGTATCCTGGGATGCATAAGCAAATCACCATGAAATTTTAGACTGGCTCAGTTTACAGCAGGAATGAATGGTACCAAAGGGCCTCTCAAACAATCTGCAATTAACATGCATTTAACAATTTAATTTCTATAATACAGTCCATGAGTACTTTTACCTTTATCAAAACACCTAGTGCCATGGTATTTTCAGCATTTACAGGTTTCATACATATATGGTACATCAAGGTATTTTATGACATAGTACCATTGCATATGAAATTTAAAAATGAGGAACACAGCCTGTTGTTTACATTGGTTGGAGGCCACAACAGTAACCTCCTGTACAAGAACCTGAGAGGGAAAAGGAAAATTAAAGAGGGTATTATAGCATAGTCAAGAAAGGGAATGTGGTACCCATAGGTGTTTAACCTTATGGACTAGAAATTGTAAAGGATAGATAAGATTAAGAAATAGTAGAACTGTTGCAACAGATTCAAGGTCAGTCCTCAAGAGTAGCTGGATATCCCTATCACACCCTCCAGAATAAAAACAGAAAAAACACTATTTTGTAATGCAGCCATCAGAGCCAGTCAATTTCTGTAATACAGATAGTCACCAGTCACAATGCAAAACAAATGTATTCTGACTGGCTCTGGTCATTATCTGCAATATACAAATATGATTCC
The DNA here is from genome assembly GCA_016271365.2 of Neoceratodus forsteri. NCBI lineage: Eukaryota > Metazoa > Chordata > Ceratodontiformes > Ceratodontidae > Neoceratodus > Neoceratodus forsteri. Next base: position 399,638,097 of record CM057457.1, read on the forward strand.
ACCCAAGAAAAAAAAAAGCAAACTCACATTTTAAAAATTTAGACCATTATAATTAAACAGAGTAAAAATCAAAATCACGCTCGTATTTTTTATGTATTTTAAATTACTCTAGCTGGACAATCCTATGAGATACAGCATCTCATTTTCATGGGGAGGGGTACCAGGGAGGATAGCATCAGTCATCAGGTTAACATAGTCCCGTAGGAATAGTTATCTAAAGGCTAAAGTATACACAGGAAAACAAACAAGATGTAAATATAAGTAAATATGAACACTAATCAAAACAAGCACACACAGTGAGTTCAATGCTTTTATAATACAGATAACATGCCACTAAAGCCAGACAGTACAGCTGAAAATATCCCAATAAGCATTCATTAAAGCAGAACATGTTTTCTTACAAACTGTTACTAGTTCAGTAGCTACTGTTCTGTGGACTTTGGGTTCCACTGAGCTAAGTGGTATAGGTCCCCAGTACTGTGTGGCAATTGGTGAGAAGACAGCTTGGGGTAAATATTCAGACAATTACTACACTACAATAATAGCCTGCTGTTTGAATATGGGGCCAGGCTGACACAGTGCTATCTATAGCTCCATAGTATCCATTGTTGACTATGGTCTGGTTATCTATGGCTCAGCTTCCACCACTACCCTCCACAGAATACCAGTGGCACTCAATAAAACATGCTGACTTCTTACTGGAGCAAAACACCTTACCCACACATGTGAACTGTATGTTTAATCAGGTTGGCTTCAGCTAAATTGGAGGATTCAGTATCAAACCTGCTTGCTGACTATAAAGGCACTTCTCAGGCTCCTGCCTTCTGGTGTTACAACCTTACTCAACCCATCTTGCAGCTCACAGCATACACACATAGCTCAATCAACCAACTGTTCTTTGTTCCAAGATGCTGGACTACACAAGGGCAATGATCTTTTGCAAACAGATCACCATTATGGTTTAATGTGCTGCCCAGAGATCTCTTCCTTACCAAAACTGGGACCATTTAAAGGCACTCTTCATCAGCATCTTACATCTAACAGATCCTGTGATTGCTTTAATTGCCAACAGCTTAATCTGGTTCAAGGTCAGTTGGCATTCATCTGTATCCCCTCCCCAGGTCCTGCCTGAAAATAGGCAGGATTTGTGTAGTGCACTTACCGGTCAACAAAAACTAAATAAATAAATTTGTATGACACTACCTCATTAGTATTGACACATCCTTGTGTGCCTACTGAACATCTTCCCTTTTTCTGCGAATTACCACCTTCACCCCAACAGCTCTGCCCTATTTCCTCCCTCATTCTCTGATCCTTCTTTAACCTTACTCCTGTCATCCTCCACCTTCTTTCCACTGTTTATCTTCACTTACCTGAACTTTTGTTCACCCAAATCTAACTATACCTACTTGACAAAGCACCTTGGGTTATAAAATATTGACACAAAAGTATTTAAAATAACAATATGATGTTAATAGTGCAACTAAAATTAAAACTATGAATTGGTAGGAAATCAAAAATAACCTAATAAAAGAAACTTTATTATGTTATTTTTTTATTTCTACCAATTCATAGTTTTAATTTTAGTTGCAATATTAATGTCATATTGTCATTTTATATACTTTTGTCAGTATTTTATGTAATACCATCCATTATATGTCTGTCACCCTTCCACTGACATGGAACCTTTATAAAAGAGCTGTTATGTGCTTCAAGGTATTGTAATCTGAGAATAAATAAAAATAATGACTATGCTTTGTGCTGACACAGCCTCAAACAGAATATGGCCCACAGAAGCCTAATGAGGATGGCACAGCCCAAATGAGGTACCACTAGGGTTTCTGTGGTTCATATTCAGCCTAATATGCTTAGAAATTTGGGCATGCAAGGAACTAAGAGCCATTTTCATGCCAATTATTGGCTCATTAGCTGTATGCATATCCCCATGAGCACCAATTATGTTTGGCATGGCAGCATAACTATAACGGGCAAAGTGCAATAATTGAAGATGGAAAATGTTTTTTTTTTTTTTTAACTTGTATGTGCATACATGTAATTGTATATGAATATATGTCAGTATTACCCATTCATTGTTTTAGGGTGGTGGGCCACCGCCTATATTTGTTTTACCACGCTCTATATTTTTTGCCACCACCCTATATTTTTATCCATTTTTTATAAAATCCTCCAAAATTGTATTTTATTGACATCCTTTATTGCAATACTACCCATTTAATACCAGCACACTATATGTTACCTAAAAGCTACGTATGCACATGTACAGTGCATATAGGAGGTCCCGAAAAATAACGCACCATTTGACCCGATCACCATTGCCACCGCCCTATATTTTCAGAGAGTGGGAACCCTGTATGTATTTTGTATTGTCTATTTGTAATGACTTGCCAGTCGAACAAAAATTACTGTACTTTTGAACACAACTATAGTTAGGGTTGAGTAGGTTGTTTAATGTTAAACCCCTAGTTCTGCACTTCAATAGCTATGCCCATGTTCAGTGGAATTTCAAAGTTTGCATCCTAAGCCGGGGAGAGAAGGTCTCTTGAAGTGCCAAGTTTCTTTTATTTCAAGGTGCATATTTTCAGATCCAGATATTGCAAAAGAGGAAAGAGTTTGTTTCTAGTATTTTGTCACAACCTACAGCCCAGACAATTTAGAATTTTGGTCTAAAATGTTCAAAGTAGGGCCCTATCCCAGAATGGTGTCTTTCACTGGTTTGATGAAAAACAATATTAATTATTTCCAGAGGAGCAGCTAGGAAGAACTCAAGGTGCTCATGAAGAAAGTCAGATTGTTCACTTGGGAACATAAGCAGGAGGCTGTAAGGACAGAGGTCTGGGGTTATAGTCTGTTTTAACTGAAATTTTTGAATAGTGTTATAAGTGAAATTAGTTCTATGTGTTAAAATTACTACCTTGAGTTAGAACAGTTACTTGGGCTGTGATATTGTAACTTTGGAGACTTGGGAACAGTTGTTTGGCAGTGATAATTAGAGTGAAATTTAAATGTGTTGTTTGCCTGGTGTTAGGGAGGAAATTAACAGGAATTACCTTGTCTTTAACAGAGATTACCTTGGCTTTCATTGTTCACTTGGGAACATAAGCAGGAGGCTGGTAAGGATGGAGGTGTGGGGTTATATTCTTTTTAACTGAAATATTTGAATAGTTTTGTAAGTGAAATTAGTTCTATGTGTTAAAATTATTACCTTGAGTTAGAACTGTTACTTGGGCTGTGATATTGTAACTTTGGAGGCTTGGGAACAGTTGTTTGGCAGTGATAATTACCGTGAAATTTAAATGTGTTGTTTGCCTGGTGTTGGTAAAGCCCACCCACCCACCCTGTTTTGTAGACTTTCTTAAATACTGAAAAGCCACTGGGGTTGGGATTGAAGGGCTGAGTATTTCTGTTTGGGACTGAAATTCAAAGCAACAGGAGCTGGTGGGCCTGTGACATCATATGGTACCTGATGTCTGCATACACACACTGTTAGAGGGACTGAACACACACTGGACTGTATGTGTTTGTGAGACTTAGGAACTTTATTGGTGGGGTTGAAATTGGGTTTGTAAATAACTGCAGTCAGTATAGAGAGAAACTGTATTCCAGGGGAAGGGACTGAGAAAGGGGTGTGCCATTATAAACAGAGGGATAAACAGGGTGGCCATATTCCACCATGGCAAGCATATTCAGAAGGCTGCACAGGTTGTGGGATGGCAATAATTCTCAATTGGGCCTGGAGATAGGGAGGCTGCCCACTATAGACAGCTATCTTGTATCAGGAGTGAGGTATATTGGTTAAGGAGTAAGCTGGGGAGCTGGGGTGTCCAAGGATAAGCGGTGTGGATATTGGCAGCAGAAGGGTGGGGCTGAGGGAGGCTGGGGCAACGCTCTGAAATTACAGGGCGTTATGTTACAGCAAGCAGGAGGGGGATATTAGGGACAGAGGACCCTTAGATAGGGATGTTGGCAAGGGGAAAGCGTGCAGGGGTGAACATTCTGAATACAAAGAGAGTGGAGGGGAAGATTCAGGAGGGCTGTTGTGCAGAAGCCTAAAACAGCAGACTGTGGGAAGGAGCTCTAAGGTGAACAGAGCAAGAGGGGAAGAAGAGGGCAGTTAAGAGAGCAGTCAGGGAAACTCGGGTTACTGACATAGAGTGTCTAAATAAATTTGAGCTACTAAGCAACCTAAAGGGGAGGAGGGTTGGTGGAAATGAGGAAACTTATACAGAGGCCGGGAGGGAGTCGGATACCCATAGGGCATCACAGATCGGCAATGGAAAGGATAGAAATAGTCCCAGAGGCAGAAGGGAAACATAAATGTTAAGCAAATGGGGAGATGCAACATATTGCAGACATGAGGAGGAGAGCATGATTGGAGAGAAACTGGGAGACAAGGAGGTGGGAGAGGGCCCCCTCAGCAGGGGGTCAGTACCAGGATGGAGCCCTAGCTAAAGGGACCCACAGAGAGCCTCTGGAGGTAGAGGTACTATTACAAGGGGAGGATGGCGGTGTGGGGAAGGGAAACCATCAGGGCTAGGATAAATGGTTCGGATAAGAGAGGTTAAAGGGACACCTATTCAGAGGGTCTGAGTTAAGTGGGAAAAATAACGAGGGAGGCAGAAAGGGAGGGTGACAAGGGGTCTCTAATAAGGCAGGAAGACTCCATGGAATTGAGATTATGAATAAAGGGGAAGAGGGCTGAGAGGGCATAGTGGAGGTAACCATAAGGATGATGGTGGTGTTAAGGTTCTGTTATTGGGAGACTCGATGATTAGGGGTATCCAGTGGGAGGGACAGGGGTAGATGCCATAGCCAGGTGAAGGTAATGAGTATCTCTGGGCTGACGGTGCACAGAGCAAAGTTCATGGTGTATGAAATGGTTAGGATTGTGGAGGAAACCGGATTTCCTGGTGCATTTGGGAACTAACAATCTAGAGGAAAATAGCATTTGGAAATCCAAGCAAGGTTCCAAGAACTTGCCAGAGTCTATCGGGATAATGGATGCAACATTTCCTTTTCGGAGATATTGCCAGTACCAAAGGTCTCAGTGGAGAAAAAATGAAGCTCACAGAGGTTAATGACTGGCTCAGGAAGTGGGGTGAAGAGAGTGGGTTGGGGTGTTAGGGAACTGGAATGGAGTTTGGGAGGACAAGGGACTATATGCCAAGGACAGGCTTCATCTTGCCCCATTAGGGAAGGAAGTCCTTAAACATGGGATGACTGACTACATTCAAGAAAGGTGGGATTTAAACTTGTGAGGGGGGAAGGATAAGGAGAGGCTGACCAGAAGCCATCTCCTCCAGATGAGGGAGTAGCCTTCAAGCCCAAGGGGGTAGGGGAAACAGACTGGGGTGGAGGTTTCAGGAGGAGCAGAGGGAGGATGGAAGTATAAGGAATCTGGGTGGGGTTTGACAAAGAGGATCAGGGATAAGGGGTGGGGTTGGTGTTAGTAAATGCCAGGAGCTTGGGAAACAAGTTGCCAGAGTTCCAGGCCATGCTGTTCGAGGAGGGGATGTGGTGGCGGTCATGGAGACATGGGCCAACAAAAACTACAACTGGGACCTAAGCGTAGGGGTACACTATGCTTAGGAAGGATAGAAAGGAGGGCAGAGGAGTGGAGTGGCTATGTTTCATTAGAGATGACATAGAAATTGCTAGGTAGAAGAGGCAGAGGGAAACGTGGAGGCCTTATGGGTCACCCACAATCCCCAGCAGGAGATAAGGTCAAGCTAGGTGTAGTATATTGGCCCCCAGGATGAGTGATGTTCTAGAGGATGGTTTGCTGGACAACATCATTGCCCAGTGTGGACCAAAGGGAAGGAGTGGTGTTGATGGGGACCTTAATATGCCAGGTACAAACTGGGAACCATGTCCTCTAAGGTGGCCAAGGAGCAGAGGCTGCTGAACAGCTTCAAGGATGTGTTCTTAACACAGCATGTGATGAGCCCACAAGGGAGGGCATGTCCTGGATGTGGTTCTGGCAGATGGGGATCTGGTAAGGGACCTGGTTGTACAGGACCCCTGACTGGGAGTGACCACAATACTGTCTGGTTTCAAATAAGCATGGGAGATCTAGGACACTGGCAGTGGACTTTGGGGTTAGACATTGTGGGCATGGGAAATATTCTCAAGGATCACTTGAAGGGATTACATCAATGACAAGTGCAGAAAGGAGATGGGAGGTCATAAAATGGGGACTTCATGAGGCAGTCAGGATCTACGCTATGTTGAAACGTAAGGAGCAAGGTCACATAAACCATGCTGGTGGTCCAGTGAAGTACAGGTAGCATTCAGAGAAAGAAGGTGGCCTACAAAAATATAAAACAACAAGAGGAGATAGGGATAAGGAAATGTACCATCTTGCATCTAGAAAAGTCACCTGTATGGTGAGGGAGCAAAGTCCAGTAAAGAGCAGCGGCTGGCACAGGGATATATGGATGGAAAAGGGGTTCTTCTGGTACATTGGGGAGCAGAGAAAACTAAGGGCCATCTCAGCAGCTTGAGATCAGAAGGAGGGTGGGCGGAAGAGGCGAGGACCAGGCAGAGGTATTTACAAGTACTTTGCCTCTGTGTTCACTAGGGAGGGATGGGATATCTACAAAGCAAGGCGCGAAGGGGATAAGCGGCAGTGGTGGGATCAGGGGAGCAACAGAAATGGAGCAAGAGGGAGGAGGTACCCCAGGGTGTCAACATCTAGATAAGGATAAAAGGCCAGTAAGGTGGAGGGGATGGATGATGCTATCTCCACCAAAAGGGTGTGGTTAGCCTCAAGGCCCTAAGAAGACAAATCTCCTGGGCTGGATGGCATTCATCTGAGAGTACTATGGGAATTGGCGGACATACTGGCTGCACCCCTGGCAGAGCTCTTCAACAGGTCACTTGAGACAGGGATCGTACTTAGGGATTGGCGAGAGGCATATGTGTGCTAATCCTTAAAGGGGGTTGAGGGAAGTACCAGGTAACTATAGACCCATCAGTTTGACCTCGGTGGTGAGAAAATTAATAGAGTATACTAAAGGAATGATTGGGGTGTACTTGGAGGAGGTGGGAGGTCTGGATAGTCGGCAACATGGGTTTGTGCCAGGTAGATCATGTCAAACCAATCTTGTGGAGTTCTGAATGGGTAACATCAGAATTGGGCAGGGGAAAGCCTGTGGATGTAGTATTCTTGGACTTCAGCAAGGCGTTTGACTCTGTCCCCACAATGGTCTGGTGGAGAAACTGATGGGGTTAGGAGTAGGCCCAATGATGGTCAGATGGATTCAAAACTGGCTAGCTGGACACACCCAGAGAGTAGTGGTCTGTGGGGAGCTCTTGAACCCTAGAGAGGTTGGTAGTGGTACTGCAGGGCTCGGTCCTGGGTCCGATCCTGTTTAATGCATACATATCACACATCAGGAGAGTATAGGGTGTGAAATGAGTGTCTTCGCGGATGATTCCAAGATGGGCGCAGTAGTTGAGGAGAAAGAGGAAGGTTGGCCCTGCAAGACCTGGACACCCTGAAGCTGGGCTCACATGGAATTAAATTTCAATATCACCAAGTGCAAGGTGTTGCATCTTGGTCGGAAACCCTAAACACAGGTACACCCTGGGAGGGAGGCACTGGAGGCCTTAATAGGGAAAAAGACCTAGGGGTCATGGTGGATGCATGTATGAATAACTCTGAGCAGTGCAGGAGAGTGGCTAGCAAGGCAAACAGGATGTTGGGATGCATCGTAGGGGGATCACCTCTAGGAGCAAGGAAGTGATTCTGCCGCTGTACAATGGACTGGTTAGACCACACCTTGAGTACTGTGTACAGTACTGGAGACCACACTTGAAGAGGACATACAGCTCCTGGAGAGGGTACAGAGGAGGGCAACTAAGATGACTACGAGGGCTGGGGATTTGACGTATGAGGACAGACTTGAGGAGCTCTGCCTGTTTTCATTGGAGAGAGAGGAGAGACAGGGGACATGATTGAGGTCTTCAAGTACCTCAAGGGAATAAATAGAGTAAACATGGAGGGATCTTTAGACTAAAGCAGGAGGTATCATCAGAGGCATGGTTTGAAGTTGGAAGGTGGAAGGGTGAGGGGAAGGAGGAGGTTTTCACTGAGAGGGTGGTGGACCCTTGGAATGCACTGCCTGGTGAGCTGGTTCTGAGATCCACAGTGGAGGGCTTCAAGAGAGGTGGAACAGACACAGAAAGTGGATGTATCAGATGATGGCCTGTCCCAGAGGGGTGGGATGGATGATGGGGGTTTCTGGAGCTGAGGGATGGGAGGCCTCGGCACCCAACTTAAGGATCTAAGGTTGAGTAGACTCGATAGACCGTAAGGCCTAATCTGATGGCAATAGTATGTTAGTATGTGCTGATGCTACTCGTTCCAAGATGATCAGGAGGAGAGGATGCCAAACTTCAGATTCCCATATCCTGCTAACTTTTGCTGTAACCTCATTTTATAATTTACCACTGAAAGGGAGGACATACAATAGTTACACCACAGGAAATACTTTAAAAGACTTTCTAAATGCTTAATACTACTGTTGCTACTTCTCTCAGGAAATATTCACCCCAACCGTGGATCTCCACAATCTGGAATCAGTGAAGTCCGACAGTTCTGCTACTCTATCTTGGCAAGCATAAATACCTGCAGCCTCCTTCCGAAACTCAATACCTTCACTGCCTGGATCTCCTAACACAACCCGGACATACTACCAGTCATTGAGACATGGCTATCGAAGATCGGACTCTGCTAGTGTGATTTCTGGTTACGGTCTTTAGGCATGACAGGCTGACTAAAGAAAGGTGGGACTGTGCTCTCTACCTTAAAGACACACATGTAGGTCACGTTCTAGCCCTGCCTAACACTGGAAATGACATTCAGATTCTAGCCATTAAGGTACTAGTAGGTGCACACAATAAGGCACTGACTATTGCATCAGTATATATCCCACCTAAACTAACTAATCAGGGTTTTCCTCCCTCATCGACTGCATCAACTCCTGTGGGTGAAACTCAGAAGTGATTTTGCTTGGTGACTTCAATGTCCACTGGCTGGCCCCTGTGCAAGCACCTAAAGGATGCCTTAGCAGTTGCCAACCTGGCACAAACGGCACAGTCATCCACCAGGATAAACTACAGGTTGAGACCTCCTCTCTCCTGTACTGGGTTCCCCACTAATCAACCTGAGTACATCGCTAAGTCTGAAGTACTCTCAGACAACATAAATGACCATTGTCTAGTCATTTCCCTCTGGTCAACATATTCAACAAACTCCCAGCAAAACTCATTGTAGAATACTTCTACCTGGTTAATTAGGTCCATTAAAAATGCACCTTCCGATCACTCGACTGGTCTCCAATTGATGATGCTCCGGACGTGGACTCAGCCTAGAATACCTTATCACTACCTCTAATGTAGCATGTGATGTTCATGCTCTGTACATGAAATGAAAGATTAGGGATCAGCACATCCATGGGTGACTCATGACCTCCTTGAATGGATGAAATCCGTGACCAAGTATGGTACCATGCTAAAGCATCCAGCACCTATAGCGAATACTCAGGCCTACAAATCAGCGTGAAATGCTTGCACAGGAGCTATCCACCAGATGAAAGCCTCCTACTATTGGAATAGCCTTGCAAACACTTGGAATGATGGGAAGAAGCTCTGGGACAACCTCTCTGAGGTAAATGGAAGAAAAAAACAACAAAGTTTCACCTGCAATGCTCAACATTGATGGAAGTATCACCCTGGATAAAGTAACCATAGCTACTTCAACTCAACATTTTGTGACCATAGTAATGTCTCCACCTAACTTCTTTGATCTTACACAACAGTAACCAATCCCACCATCCCTCAGGCAGTCCAGCTGTGACTCCCATTTTATTTTAAGGCCATCACTGATGGTCTGGCCAGAAATAACTACTCAAAGTACTCAGAAGTCTAGGCATAGTGCTGACTCCTTGATTGGAAACTCAACACCTCACCTTTGATGAAGTTCTGCCACCCCTTGCAAAAATTCTCAAACACTCTTTTATGCTCTCACAATTCCAAAACAAATGGAAGTCCGCTGTGTGACTCCTATCCACAAAGTGGTGACAAGACTCTCACAAGCAACTACAGGCCTGTATCCATCCTTCCCCACTCTCTAAGGCTTTAGAAAGGATAGTTGCTAATAACTTGTAGACTACCGGAAAAATATAACCTCCAATGTTCCCAACAACATGGTTTTCGTAAAGGTTACAGCACCACCACTGCACTACTAGACTTCACCTCATTCATCTACCAAACACTAGACCATAACCAATGGGCCTGCACCACCTTTACTGATCTGACTAAGGTGTTTGATACAGCTAACCACTCCTTACTAACTGGAAAACTATCACATCTCGGCCTTTCACCAGATGTCACTTGCTGGTTCCAAAGCTACCTTAGTGACCACTCTCAGCAGGTCAGAATTGGAGACACCATCCTGACCCTCCTAGTCCATTCAGGTGTACCACAAGGTTCCATCCTTGGCCCCCTACTCTTCAGCATCTTCATGAACAACCTCCCTGCCACTTGCTATGACCAAATTCTACTCTGTGCAGACAATGCAGCCATTTTCTGAACCGCTGACCCGCATCACCTCCAGCAACAGCTACAGCATAGTTTCTCAAATTTGAAACCTGGTTCAGGTCAAGTAAACTCATCCTAAACTACTCAAAAACTAAATCAATGCTGTTTCATGGTACTCACAACAAACACAAACTCCAGCAACTGTTAATCTACAATAGTGGTGGTGCTGTGCTGGAACAGGTAGGTCAGTTCAAATACCTGAGTGCCCCTCAACTCCACTCTTTCATATTCCACGCATATAAATAAACTTACTAAAGCTGTGAATACATGCATGGCCTGCTATAGAGGCATAGGCACTGTCTGTCAGATGAAGCATTAAAACTTTCCATCCAGAGCTTCATCACTTCTTTAATGGACTATTGCCTCATAGTTTGTGGGTCAGCTACTGACACTGCCCTCCAGCATATAGCATAGCCTTAATCAAGGCCTGCCAGCTCCTCATCACAGCCTCTAGCCTCACACACACATGTGATCTCTATGAACTGGCTACAACTCGAAGCAGAATTAAGTATCAGACCTGCTTACTTGCAAAGAAGACAGCGCTGAGCCTCCTTCCACCAGGGGTTCAATCTATACTTTCCTCCACTGTGCCACCCACCATACCAGTAGTTCTGGAATACTACTCTTCACAAATCCCCACTGCTGGACCACTCAAGGGCAGCGCTCCCTACAAAATTAGGGCCTCTAACTGGTTCAACACACTCCAAGTGGATATCACCAATGCACGAATCTCAGCTCCTTTAGCACAAAATGACAACTTGGTGGCTTTGCCTACTGTGACTAATACACAAATTCCCTGCTCACCCTCCTGGCCTATCCATTACTTATGTACTCCTCACACCCCACTCCTCTCTATTAACTCTTTCAATATCTCATTTCAGCCACCTCAGCCTCCTTCCTTGCCCCACATTTCACTCCTCCTCCTCTACATTCCCTCTCACATCCTTGTCCCTTCCCTCATCTATTACACCCTGCAACTCCCAGCCCTCATAGTCTCTCTTTCCTTTCTTCCCTAGCCCTCCTTAACTCCCTTCTACTTCATTTCTCTCTCCTTTCTCCTACTTGCCCATCCTAACTCTTCTACCCTTCCCAACCCATCCTGTTACCCCTACTTACATCTCCTATCCCTTTTCCCCTTTTCACCACCTACCTCTCCTTCACCGACTACCTTATCCCTCCAATCCCCACCCCACTTGGTTCTTGCCTATCCCTTACTACCTTGTCCTCTCATCGACTACCTCTGGCCCTCTCATGCACTTGTCAGATCACTGTTTCAATGCCAACTGCCCCAGGCTCTCATTGTATAATGTCTGGTGATATTGCACCATTGCTTCCTGTCCAGTTGATCCTGACAAAGCCTTTGGCAGATCATGCATCCTGTAATGTTTTACCTGTTATTAATTCTACTGTCTTGTCTTACAAACATATGAAATTTGCCAGCAGATAAAGGCCTAGAGGTCTATCAAGTCTGCTCAAATCTGCAGCTAGCACCCCTTATTCTGCAGCTGCCCTCCCTTCCACCCATCCTTCATTGACCCTCCTCCTTGTCCTGTCCCATCCCTTTGAAGCAGTCCACTGTTCTACTGGATACCACTTCTGCAGATAATGCATTCCACCCAGCCACCACCCTCTGTAAAAAGTTTCTCCTCATCTCCTCCTGAACCTTCCTCCCTCCAGTCTCATATCACATGGCCCTGGTGTCCCTCCCCTCCTTACTTTGAACAGCCCTCTGTACCTGTCTTGTTTATTCCTTTCATGTACTTAAAGGTTTCAATCATGTCCCCGTCCCTCCTCTCCTTCCAGTGAGTACATGTTCAACTTCCTCAGCCTCCTCTCGTATGATAAGTCCCCAGCCCCTTGATCATCCTTGTCTTACATGCTGCCCCCTCCAGTAAATGTCCCTCTTCAGATCGGGCACCAGTACTGTATGCAGCACTCAGCTGATCCTAGCTAACCAATGACCTATACAGTGGCAGAATCACCTCCTCCCTCCTCGAAGATATACCCTTGCAATACAACCCAGCATTTTGTTGGCCTTTGCAGCTGCCTTCCTACATTGTGCCAAGTTGTTCAGTGACCCTGTAATGAGCACCCCAGATCCTTCAACTTCTCTGTCTGGGCTAGCTGTACTCCCCCAGCTGGTAACTCCTCCTTGGGTTCTTCATCTCGTAATGCAGCACCTTGCACATTTGGCATAAAACCCTGTTGCCAGGTGTCTGACCAGGTTTCAAGCTTTGCCAGATCATCCTGCAACCCTTGCCATACCCCCAGGTCATCCACCACTGCTCCTACCTTGGTATCATCAGCAAACAGACTGATCTTGCTCTTGATGTCCAATGATATGTCTGCAATGAATATCCCAAACAACACTGGTCCCAACACTGAGCCCTGTGGAACATCGCTCATCACTACCCTTTGGTGTGAGCTCCCCACCCACCACCACCCTCTGTTGCCTTCCTGAAGCCAGTTTCCTACCCATCTCACCAGCTTTGACCTGCCCTGTGTCTGCTAACTTACTTCCCAGCCTTCTATGCGGCACTGAGTTGAATGCCTTACTGAAGTCCAGATACAGGACATCCATTGCAAGGCCCCTGTCCAGTTGCCGAGTTACCCAGTCATAGGACTCCACCAGGTTGGTTTGGCAGGATCTGCCCTGTATGAAGCCATGCTGTTTGCTGTTATGTAGTCCTTTGGCCTCTAGGAGGACCACCAGCCTTTCCTTCAGGATAGTCTCCATTAGTTTACCCACGATGGATGTGAGTCTCACTGGTCTGTAGTTTCCCGGGTTCATCCTTAGGGCCACTCTTGTGGAGGACACCCATGAGCCATCCTCCAGTCCTGAGGTACACACCCAGAATGTAGTGAGGCATTAGTAGGTCTGCCAAAGGTCCTGCAAGGACCTCTGCCAGCTCCTTCAGTACCCTGGGGTGGATGCCATCTGGGACGGGTGTCTTTTCCACCCTCAGTGCCTTCAAACCCTCCCGAACTCTGCCCTCCATGATTTCCCCAACTGTCACCCTCCCCTGTTTCAGCCATTTCTCCCCTTGGGTGTCACCCCATCTTCTCTTTAGTAAATGCTGAGCAGAGTACTCATTTAGTGCTTCTGTCTTATACTTCCACTTCACCAACCCCTCCTTCCTAATCCTTACTATGTGGTCCTTACAGCTCCTTTTCTCCTGATGTACCTAAAAGTCTTTATCCCTTTCTTAATGCCTTGTGCCAGCCTGAGTTCTGTAGATGCCTTGGCTTCCCTTATTGCCCTTGTCACCTCCTTCAATTCGGTCAAGTACTCCTCCCTGTCCTCCCTCTCCCTGTTTTCTTGTACTTCCTAAAAGCAGCTCTTTTCCTCCTTACCTTTTCCATGATCTCCCTGCTCAACCAGCTCGGTTTCTTAGTCCTAGCCTTCTTGCTCTGAGCCTTGCAGCAGGTTTTGGTTGCCTCCACTATCCCCAGCTAATGAGTTCTCACCTCTGGTTAGTGTCCCTGCTAGATTGAATTCTGGCCAGGTACCCTTTATCACTTCCCCATCCTCCCAAAGTTGGCCCTCCTGAAGTCCAGCACTCTTGTGCCAGATTCCACTCCTTCTTTGCTCATACCCAATGTGGAGCCATACTGAGTGGTGGTCACTCGCCGACAGCGGTTCCTCCACTGTAAGTTCTCTCATAAAGTCCCCATTTGCCAGCAGAAGGTCAAGGGAATTCCCTAACCTGGTTGGTTCATTGACCATTGCAGCTGAAAGCTGTCCTGGAAGGCATCCAGCAGTACCTGCTCCCTTCTGTTCCTGGTTGTTGGGGTGCTCCAGTCCACTCCTGGCATGTTGAAGTCCCCACAATCACCACACTACCCTTCTCTCAGGTCCTCCTGATCTGTCCCGCTGATTCCCTGTTTAACTCCTCCGTCTGAGATGGCGGCCTGTACACCACTCCCATTCTAAGAATCCTATTCTTGGAATCCTGGATTTGCATCCAAATTGACTCCATACTACCCTCCTCCCTTCCTCCTTTAAACACTTCAGTCCTTCCTTCACATACAGTGCCACACACCCTCCTTTCCCAATCACCCTGTCTCTACAAAATAACCCGTACCCTGGTACAGCAGGTCCCAGTCATTGTATTGGGTGGTCCATGTTTCTGTGATGGCTGCAATGTCCACCTCTCCCTCTGCCATGAGTCCCAGTAACTCTGCAGTTTTCTCCCAAGGCTCCTGGCATTAAGGGTGACCACCTTCCACCCTTTCCCCCCTCCCATCCTCCCTCCTTTACTAGCATCACCAATAGTACTTGCCACTTGTCCTTTGTCACTGTTATTGGGGTAGCTCATATGGTTTCCCAACCTGTGGTCTCTGCATGTCTCTTGCCCAATTGCCACCCCCGCTCCTAGTTTAAATTCCCTACTTCCTCTATGTAGTCCTCCACCCTCTGTTTCAACACTTTCTTTTCCTCCTCACTCAAGTGTAGTCTGTCCTTGGCATAGAGACTACTGTCCTCCCAGGTCCCTCCCAACAGCCCATACCCTTTAGCACAACACCAGGTTCTTAGCCATCCATTAAATTCCTCTATTCTCAACTTTCTTGTTGTGCTTGCCTTGGGCACTGGAAGTATCTCAAAAAGTTACTGATCTTTCTGACCCCTCACATAATATTCCAAGTTCCTCAACCCTTCTTTGGACTATATCTAATGTCTTGTCAGGCAGGTCATTCGTCCAAAGATGTATAATTAAATGAGGCTTGTCCCTACCCCTTCTAGCATATTTCAGAACAGATTGTCCCACCCTTTCCGCTGTCATTCCTGGTATGGCCTCCACCCCAATGTGACTATGCTGCTCCCTTGCTACCCTACCTGACTCCTCTTAGTATTGAGTTCCCAGCACTAAGATTCCACCACTCTTACTCCCTGCTTGCTTCCATTCATTTCCTCTCTCATTTCCAGCTCCTCTTCTTACCTCCTGCACATTATTTTTCCCTTTTGCCCGTGTTGCAATTCTACCAGCAGAACTTCCCCTGCTCCGGTTTGGTCCAGGCATTTATCAATTACTCCTCTAATTTCATCATTTCTCTCCTCCACCTTCTTCCTCTCTAGCAGTGCAAAACTATTTTCTGAAGACCATTCACAAATGCCGCTCCCTCTCTCTTCATAGTAACCTGTTCTCTCCTTTCCACTCCATGACTTTTGCCACTTCTTTGCCTCCCCTCACAAGTCCCTATCTCCTCCTTCCATCTGTCTTTTGTCTTCTGACCTGGTTTCCTGGCAATCATTCTTCCTGGCCTGGGCTCCCTTGTCCCTGCTTCCCTTCTTCTGACCTCTCCTCACCACTGTTGGCTTAAATCGCCCTCCCTCATCTCCCACTCTTCCTCCCTCCAGTATTGGCTAAACCCACCCCCAATCTGCCTTGCCTGTCTTAGTTCCTCCTGCAGACCCTCAATCTCCTTTCTAAGTTTCTCTATGTGGTTGCACACTAAACATCCTCCCACACTCCAGGCAATTTTTAGAAAGACTGGTGCACCGCAGTTGTTGCAGCCTACCACCCTACCCATTGCTGTCGCTGCCCATCAGTGACCCCCCACCCTTCCAGATGCAGGATACCAGACACTCCCCAAGTCTCCTCCCCCATCAGTGCAAAACATTCTTTCTTTATTTCCCTTACCCCTTTGTTGTACACATTTTAGATAGATTGAGCAACTGCTTTTATATTCTAACCTTCCTATCCAAACTCAAAAGAGACTTTAAGTAGCTATTGCACAACCTTCTTCAAACTCCTATGCCTCCTTTCCACAATGCAATAGCAATGCAGAGAAGTAACAATGGAAGCTCCTAGATTTGCAGTTACTTCCCTTCCACTGAGATCTGCAGTCACCTCTTCACTCACTGCTGTTCCTTTCCGGATATCTGCTTCTGCTATGACAGGTGCATATCCTTTGCCCATTTGAGGAAGTGATGTCAGAACCCTGGTATAAAGGAAATCATGGACCGGTGGGGTGGGACCAACCCAAATCTTCCAGAAACAATCAGGTAGCTGAGGCCCCTGGTCAGACCATTAGCACCCTTCCTCCTCTATGCACAAACCTTTGCAGCTAGTGAAGCCAGCAAAATGAATCACAATTCCACTCAAAGCCCCAAAATAGGTTTGCTACCAAAAGAAACAGGTCTCCAATTCAAACAGCTTCACCAATAACACATCAAAATAGGCTTGTAATTAGAAGATATAGGTATCTGATTCAAAGAAACAGCCCCAGTTAAATAGATTTTAAATCAGAATAAATAGGCCTCTATAAATGCAGCCTGCTGCACAGTGAAACATCAAACAAATGAGCCCACTTATAGCCACAAAACAGTTTCAAAATTCCAACAGCCCCAAACGGTACCCTGCCAGCCCCTTAGAATGTAGTAAAAAGAAAAGAAATAACCTTCTACCAAGTAAAATCCACAAGAAACAATGTAAAACAACAAGAAGCTACTGTACTGTAACAAATCTGATCCTTTCCTTCTAGTTCCTTCTTATCTGGACAAAGTCACTGGCAGCTCATGTGCTGTAATTGTGTTAACTGTTATCTACCTGCCTGTTCTTGTCTATACTTGTCCATTGTCCATGATGGGGAACCTTTGTAAAAGAGCACTGTTTTGTTCAAAAGTGTTATCTGAAATTGTCATTAATAAATAAACGCCATGCAAAAGTGTAGGGTAAAAGAAATGCCTGTAATGTGCAGATCTTTGATTCAGCTTTGGGAAAGGTTTTATTTTGTCATTTAAATATAGTTCAGTTTGAAACACGCAATAACCATGATAAGTATGCAGGAGCTAAAGAGATATTTTGGGTATGTTTACATTCACACAGGTATATGCTTTTCTCAAGGCAGCTGGCTTAAAAGAATGTAAGATTTGAATAATCAATTCAGCATGTCCAAATCAGTTCAGTGAACAAAATAAATCAGGGAATCCAGAGAAGAAAAGAAAAGTTGAGCTATGCGGTCAAAAATAAGAGAAGGTCTGTTAATTTCACATGATTTTTACCCATTGTCCGAATGTATGTCAACAATATTGTCCCACTGTAAGTCCAGTTAGAAGGAAAAAATGGACAAGGTAACACTGAATTTTTTGTGCAAAAGAATACGGCTGCACATAGTTTGTTGGGATCACATTTGTATTAGCCCAAATGGAAAATGGACAAATGCAGGAGGGATGACAGTGTCAGTGGCTCAGTAGGTAGCACACTGCGTCTCTGAGGCGGAGATCAGAGGGCTGTAGGTTCAGTTCCCACATCTGGCACTTGGGTTAATATCCCAATACTGACACTGTAGTGCAGCATGAGAGGGTGCTGCTCTTCTGAGGTGCCGTCTTTGGATGAGGACGTTAAACCGAGGTCCCATCTGTTTGGATTGGTGGTAGTTCAAGTGGATGTTAAAGATCCCAAGGCACTTATTGAAAAGAGTAGAATTTCCCGGTGTCCAGCCAAATTTCCTCATTCACTAAAATATTACCAACAGCTTAATCTGGTTAAAGGTCAGTTGGCATTCATCTGTATCCTCTCCCTGGGTCGTGGCCTGAAAATAGGCAGGAGTTGTCTAGTGCACTTACCCGTCAACAAAACTAAATAAATAAATAAAGGTGATATGCAAATAGCAGGTATTTCTGCGTACTCGCATGAAATGCTACCTATTTTGGTGCATTATGCTGCTCAAACAGGCCCCATAGATACTCAGATCACCTTTGACAAAGTACAACATTTAGTTGAGCATCAATGCAGCTTCAGCTGAATTACAGTGGTAAGGTCTTCACAGCCTACAGGAAAAAAAAGGTATAGCTTACATTTTAAAACAGAAGTATTGGAGGATATAAAAGTTTTTTGCAATGAGTTACCACTGCTCTTTTAGATATGAACACCAAATTTCAAGTACTGACCTCTAAAATGGAAAACTTAGAAGAGTTTCCCAGATAGAAGACTCCATGCAAGGGGCTCCACAACAGATACAGCAATTTGAAAAACAGATGCAGGCCTTGAGACTGAAAGTTATAGAACAAGATCGGGTGAAAAGAGTGAATATTAGGCTATGTAAACTCCGGGAAGTAGAAAGATTTTAACTAACCACCACAGGATTCAATGAATGGTTGAAAAGTGGTGTGGAGTTCAAGTTTTGGCTTCAGTGGGAACTGGGGAGCCACTTGGAGGGATACAGGCCTATACTGGCACAATGGTCCGCATTTGTCTGGGGGCAGAATCCTAGATGATAGGCTTAAATGCTTCATTGGCAAGCATTTAAACTAGCCAAGGGAGAGCACTGAAAAGAACAAGGAAATCCCAGCCTACTCCCACAAAACACTGTAATTAGCAATGTAAACACCAAGGTAGAAGTCATTAGGGAGCAAGACGAGGGTAAATGCAAAAAAAACGCAAAGGCAGTAAGGACAGGGATGGGGCTAAAAGGGTAAGGCATCAAAAATGGAGGTGGGGGCACTGTTGTGCTGTTTTTGAAACTAAATGTCTTTGTGTGAGCTCCATTAGTTAGATGCTGAAAATGCTCTAAATACACACAAAACAATAATTGCATTAGTTTTTCAAGTTTGTAAAGCTTTCCTTGTGGTTGAGTGGCTTATTTTCGCTAAAAATGGATATGTTTGTTTCCTGAAGTTTGCTGGGAGAGGTGCTCCAGTCCATGGGCCTATGGGTCAGTCCAGAGTAGAGGAAGCAGGGAACTCTCCCACATCAGTGGCTCATGCATAACTGGGTGGTAAATCCAAAGCAGCAGCAAACCATCTTTAGCTTCTATACAAGCCCTATTTATCAGATTTTCAATCAGAGGTCAGACACTCAAATATATGGATTGAGACCACCTTAAATGAACTCTCCTCTCGATTCACAGTTATTGAAAGTAGACTTAAGGGTACACAGAAAGCTGTTCAACTTAACGAAAAGAAACTCTTACTTTGGAAGGAGCCATTAATGCAACATTGCATCAACACATAGCCCAGGCAGCCAACATGGAGCATCTTGAGAAGCTCGCCATCACATCGTCTCAGCCATCTCCACTTCCAGAATCAGCAGTGACACTCTGGACCTTAAGCTGCTATCACTTATACTTGACGAGGTCCTTAGTCCCCTAACTAAAATTCTTAACCTCTTTCTCAACACCAGTACATTCCCTAAAATATGGAAAACTGCCACTGTGACCCCAGTCCACAAAAGCGGGAAAAGACCTGCCACTCTAACTACCACCCAATCTCCATATTGCCACCACTATCAAGGCCCTACACAGCATAGTGTTGTGGACCAGCTCACTGATTATTTGGACAAATATAATATTCTGTGCACGCCAACAGCACAGTTTTGGAAAAGGCATAGTACCACCACCACTGCCTTGCTTGAATTTACCAGTGCAGTGCATAGTTCCCTTAATAAAGGTCTTCTTACTGGGGCTGTCTTCATCGACCTCTCAAGGCATTTGACACGGTCCATCATTAACTGCTGTATGACCAACTACTCCTTGCTGGCCTCACCGGACTCAGCCCACTGGTTCAAAAGCTACCTCAACAACCGCTCTCAAGAGTAAAAATTGCCAGTGCTACCTCAGACACCATGCCAGTCTACTCAAAAAGTTCCTCAGGGGTCCATACTAGGCCGTCTCCCTTTCAGCCTCTTTTAAATCCCTACCACAATCCTGCTCAGAACAAATCATCCTGTATGTAGATGATGCTGTTGTCTTTTCTATGCACAAGGACCTTTCACCACTACAACACAGCCTCCAACTCGGATTCAGTGCTGTTGAAACATGGTTCTCCAATCAAAAACTAGTCCTCAATCACAAGAAAACCAAGTCATTCACGATTCTGCAGTTCACATAACCGTTACAAACAACACTCCTTGCCATCTTCACCAAGCAGGGGACTGTCCTCGAACAAGTTTACTCATTCAAATACCTAGGGATTCTGCTTGACCCCAATCTCTCTGATACTGCTCACATTGACAGTATGGCTAAAGCTGCCAACACACGCCTTGGATTATTCTACAAGCAGAGGCAGCAGCTCACCGCAGAGGCCCTGAAGATTGATGTCCAGAGCTCTGTGGTGCCAATTATTGATTACGCCTCATCATCTATGACTCTGCCATGACGTCCAGCCTCCGATGTATAAGAACTGCTGTTAACAAAGCATGCCACTCACAACTGGTGCCCACTGCCTCACCCACACCTGTGCCCTTTATGAACAATAAGGATGGCTACAACTCTCCAACCAGATAAAAGTATCTCACATGTGCTATGGTGGGAAAAATCAACCTCGGCCTCACATCTCCCAGTGTTACTGCCTTGTTACATCAAAGCACCAACCGACAGAACACCAGGAGCTCGACAACCTAGACTCTACAAGTTCCTCGCTGTCGAACTATGCAGGGCCAATACTCCTTCACCTATAGGGCTCCTCTATGGATGAATGGTCTCAGCCACACCATCTCCTCTGCCTCAACCCTAGGTCTGTTCAAAACTAGGCTCTGGGCCCATCTAATTGCCTCTAGCTCCTGTGACTGCCTCTCCTAGCTGATGACCTACACAGCTTTAATCCTAACTTATATACTGCTTAACCCCAGGCCCCCCAGTGCCCCTCCCCAGCTCCTGAGGCGCCACTTCAAATCTAAGTTTTCATACCACCTCATTAGTCTCTCCTGCTCCATTATAGCATTTATTACCCCTCACCCTGACCCCTTTTCTCTTCTATCACTCCTTCCCATTTATTTTTGACAAATACCTCCAGCTACATCTTCATCCTCCCTCTCCTCTCATCCCTGTTTCTCTGCCATCCCTGGGTGCCTGACCCTACAAATTCCTTGTAGGCACATGCGTCCTGGCTGTGTTCAGCATTTATTATAGCTGCCTCAGTACCTACACTTCTCCTACTCTACACCTTACCCTTCCTATAATTGACCACTTTCATAGCATTGTTGTATATGAACTGTTTACTGTTATTTAACTGTTGCTTCCTTGTTGTTTGTTATTTCTGACATGGAACCTTTGTAAAAACAGCCTTGGCTCAAAGGTACTTGTAATCTAAGAATAAAGAAAAAATAAAAATAAATATTATATATTTCAGGGATACTAAGAGTACAAATGAAAAGTGCAGATGGTAATATTAGATATTTGGGAGTCAAAATAAGCCCTCTAATTGAAGACCTTTATAAATTAAATTATGAAGAACTATTAACGCATATTGACTCGGATCTTAAAATGGAATTCACTGTATCTAACATTAATTGGCAGGGTTAATCTAATTAAAATGCAAATTTTGCCTAAGGTACTCTTATTGTTCAAGCCCTGGCAATCTCAATCCCAACTAGTTTTATTTTGCAAAACTTAAAACTTTAATTATGAAATTTTTCTGGAAACAAGTAGTGTGAGGACAGGCATTACTGGATTTTTATTTACATTATATCTCAGCACAATTAATACAAATTTGGCATTAGCTTCACTAAGAAAAAATGGACTTTCCCTCTGCTCAAATAGAATTAAAAACCCAAGTGTATAAGTCATTTATGAATTTGTTTTACTCTGGTATCCCTATTAAGGGACTAAAATCAGCAATAACAACTAAGACCACATGTCAATGTTGGATCTATGCTCAAAACACGATGAATAATATAGAAATATCTCCAAGTACACCCGATTTATAAAATTATAATTTTATCCCATCAATATCATCACATATTTTCAAAACCTGGGAAAAAGGGGAGCTATACAAATAGGTCCGGATATTCAAAGTGGTTGCACATAGCGCATCTGTGTTGTGCCAGCACAAATCTGGAACTGCACCATGGAGCCATATTCAGTGGGATCCAATGCGCAGCACACATACCAGTGTACTAATGCACAATGACATTGAATGCTGGCACAACGGCATGGAGCATGTAGATGCATATCTAGCACAGTGCGATATTGAACTGTGGAACCATAGCGCATGTGAGGAGCAAAGCCAAGATGCCGGAGCAGACTTGAGCCTATAAAAAAACAGGCAAAAGCACAGGACAGCACTTGCACCAGGAAAGAGAGAGAGAGAGAGAGAGTGGAGAGGGTGAGAGAAGGAGAGAGAGAGAGAGAATGAGAGAGACAGCCAGACCAAAGAAAGACAGGATTAAGGAAAGCAAGAGAGAGAAACAGAAAAGACAGAAGGAGGAAAGAAGGCACAGAGAGACAGACAGAGGCCGCCATCAGAGGAGTGCGACACAGGTGCCACTGAAGCGGGAGAAGGGGCACTGGGAGTGAGAGGAGCGGCAGCCACAGTGCCAGGCGGTGCACCAGGGTACCACACACCCATCTGCAGCCAACCGCCCAGGTGTAGACAACACAACAGGGGCCATGGACAGTGCACCATACATGATGGAGGCCATAATGAGGGGTGTGAGGGGGTAGGGCGGAACAGTGACGTGGCTGAGAAAGGGCCCATCATTGGTATGCCTGACACAGGTGGTACTGCCCACACTGCATTCAAGAACTTCACTGACACAGAGATTGTGGGCCGGACCACCTGAACAGGGCAATTTGAGGTTCTGTGAGCTGTGCAGTGAGTGGGAGATGCAGGCACCCACTAGACAGAATCATGCAGGCACCTTCCAATCACCAACAGAGGACACCACAGGCATAGCCCAGTTAGCCACGTCACACTTCCTCACACAGTTTCTCAATGCCCTAATGCCATATGCTTCAGAATACATTCATTTCCCCAGCACACAGGTGGAGCATAAAGCAGCCATACAGTACTTCCACAGGGTAACATGTATGCCTGGCATGCTTGAGGCCATCGACTGCACCATGTGGCATCTGCATGCCACCTGGCCCAGAGGCCCTGCTATATATCAACCAGAAGGAAGCCCAAGCATCAGCTGCCAGGTGGTGCAGCGATGCCATGGGGCATATCACCAATGTCTGTGCCACATGCCCTGGAAGCACACATGATGCCTTCAGCTGGCACACCTCCACGCTGTGCCACAGATTTGAATGTGGGGACATCCCACAGGCCACCTAGTGGGTGAGTATCGGATGGGCAAGGGGTGATGGGCAGGGCAGGCAATGGAGCGAGGTGGCAGGGTGGGCTTGCAGGCAGAGCTAACCATGTCCCCATCCACACAGGTGGCGGCACCTACCCATTGAGGCCCTGGTTGCTCACCTCCTAATGGCACCCACTGTTCCCATCCGAGAATGCTACAACAATGCACATGTCAGGACACAGAACATCATAGAGCATGTATCTGGAATGCTGAAGGCTTGCTTCTGTTGCCTGGACAGGTCTGGTGGAGCCCTACAGTGCAGCTCCTTAAAAGTCTGTGGCCTATTCCTGGCCTGTTGCATACTGCACAATATGGCCATTGACTGTGGGATAGCTATCGAGGCTGATGAGTGTGACAGTAGTGGGGACGATGGAGACAATGCACTGGAGGCGGTGGACAGTCCCCACAGGTGAAGGGATCCAAGGCTGATGAGGCAGGCCCAACAACACCATCGCAGGGAGCACTATGGTGCACCAAGGTAGGTGGCACCATACACATGCAAGAGCCACACACACAAGCACAGCACACAAGCAGGGGCAAGCATGGTGATGGGCATGCACACACAGAGGCATGGTGCAGGGGATATGGGGATGGGCACCCACCAGACACAACTGACACAGCAGCACATGGCAATGCACACACACATTTCTCCCACATGCCCTGGTGTCGGCATGTGATGTGGATCAGAAACATAGCAGTAGTGCACAGGCGCATCTGGCGTGGGACAGCCCTCATCATGCCCGCCACGCCAGTGATCAGGCAAGCATGCACACAGGCGGCAAGTGTTGTGACACAAGGTGCCACGCCATGCACATGCCACCCATGCACTAGGCAGCAGACTGGGGACAGGATGGGCCGCACCTGGGCTGCTGCATGGATCCCTGATCACCCTGGCCACAAGAGCAGCCATGCCAGGGCTGATCAGCAGCCATGGCTACTCACGGTGACAGGGAGTGTTTGCAATGCCCCTGGGGTTGACCCATGGGACCACAACCGGGTCTGCGAGAGGTGCATAGGTGCCCAAACAGGCCTGCCCCAGGCGTGCCTGAGAAAACCAACAGCAGAGTCTGGCATCAACAGTGTAGGTGTCGCCCCGGACATCAGGAATGGGTGGACGATGCACTGCATGGTGTCCATGGTGGTCAGCCATGCACTGTGGCAGCCAGCAGTGCAAAGCCATCCAAGACTGCCTGTGCAATGTGATCCATGGATGCAGTCGTGGCCTTCTGCAAGCGGTGTGCAATGTGCTCCATGGATGCCATTGAGGCCTCCTGCATATGCTGCATCCTGCCAGGAGTTGCACAATGCCCCTGTCATGCTGCTCAGCCAGCTGGCACACCTCCATGCACAGTGCACACAGACAAGCCACGACCTGCACCTGTTGCTCAATGGGGCCCCGGAGCAAGCAGGTGTGCTCAGCCACTGGTTCAGCATCCTGGGGAATCTGGGCAGGGCCTGTAGCCCTCCTGTAGTGACCAGCCACACTGCAGCCTCCTCTCTGGTGGATGCTGCACAGTGGGGCCCTCTTTAGGTGTGTCCCTACCTGGCATCCTGGTGGCGGACCCTGCATCTGGCTGCCCTGTGGCTTCAGCAGCCTGCTGCCGCTGCCCCATGCCCAGTACCTGTGCGACTACACCACCACCACCACTGCATGGCACTGCTGTGGCAGTGCCTGACAGGACTCACAGTCATGGCTGGCAGCAGGTCCCTGACGACAGGTTGACGGGCACACTGCCCATGCCTGATATGGGTGTCACCACCACCCATGCTGCCTGGAATTATGGTGAGGTTGTCATCGATGTTGGACCCCACCCCACCTGTCTCCCACACACAGGACACCATGTCTGGCATCCTATAGGATCGCATCCAGAGTTTCATCTGACCCCATGCCCAGGACATCTGGCCGGTCACTGGTGGTGTGCTGCAGCCTCCCAGGCCCCAGGATGCCCATGGAGGTGGACAGCTGGTCATCTGGGGCTGTACCAGCCTCCACGGCCACTGCCAGTGCCCAATCCTCCTCCTGCAGGTGTGCAAGTGCAGTAAGACAAAAGGATGAGTTACTGAAGCTGTGGCCACATGTGCCCCATCATCATGCCACAGCATTCTGTATGATGCGCTATAAGTACCAAGCAGGATGGGCTGCCACCAGTTGGAATCCACCACCAGGCACACCTTCCACGGTGCTGTGATGCATGGTGGCCGCTACCAGCTCCTCTTCCATTGAGAGCTGTGGTACAACATCAGCCCCTCCGGTGGCAGCCCGGCCACATGGATGGCCGCCAACTTCTCTAATTCTCCTCCTGTCCATGCCCATCTTCTTGTGGCACTCTGCACTGACCGCTGGTGGCTGCCCTGCTGGTTGATGCAGTCGGCCACCTCAACCCAGCCTCGGCCTGTGTTGTGCATGTGGCACCACTCAGGAGCAGCTCCTGTTGAGGTAGGCCTCAAACAGGGCATCTGTCTCTGCCGTGAAGTTGGGCCTGCAGCCAACCTCCTCATGTCCTGACATGAAGCTTCTTGTGGTAATGGACAGCCCAGTTCATCAGTGGCTGCAGCTCCCAGTGCCCTCCCCATGCTGTGACCTCTGTGCTTAGTGTGCTCCTGTAGCATGCATAACTAACCTTACAAGGATGCAATACCGGTCCTTGGCCTGTGCTGGTCCGTGGCACTTAGATGGTGCATCGATGCAAATGTGCTTTAGCGCAACTGTAATGATGATATGCTAATTCCCACTGCATCACTTTACTGGCTGATGAGTATATTAGCATGTGTGGGTGAATATTGTGCATCTGCGCCATGCACAGTGAGAGCGCTCAGAGCAAGTCAGTTGGATGCACCGGAGCATGCCATGGCACATGCATGCATGCGTGGTGTGCAGTGGCACTGTGTGTATGCTCCACATGGTGCTTTGCTGCCTACTGCACACAGCGCCGCGACTGCACAATAGCAGTCATGGCACTGTGCATGCACCATGGCTGCTATTGCACAGTCTCTGCACTGTGTGTGTGGTATTCCCTGATCCCGCGGTAATTCTCCCTGACCGAGCCACACGTGCTTCCCCAGCAGTGCCCATGTGACACATCCATGCCGCTGTGTGATTGGCAGGCACAGTGCATATCCCTTGGCCCACGATCTGGCGCATGATGCTGGCATGTGGGCTATGGGCACATTTTGTACCTTGGCACACAGCACTGTTATGGCACAGTGGAGGTGACCTGTCATAAGAGCAACAGGACACAGTTGGAGTTGGCCAACCTCGTGGCCTGTAAACAGCCCCATGCACCACAGCTAGCTCAGTCAGGCCCCATTGCAGCTGCCCGTGTCACTGTTTGGGATGACATTAAGTACACTGGTGCAGTGTACTTGGGTGGCCAGGACTGGTGGCCAGTGCCGGCACTGGTATGGGGACCTCCTCGCGGGGATCCAGGACACCTCAATGCCTGGAGGTGTCGTCCAGGCATGGCTGAGTGCCACAGCCAGGTGAGTAGGCCCAGCATGCATGTGTGCCTTGGTGCTGTACTGTGGTGGGCTATGTACCACCTGGCATGTCCTGCCGGGTGGTGGGCTGTCATCGTGTGCATCATGGGATGCACCTCCCACTGCTGCTTGTGTTGCCCTTTTGCTGTGCAGACCGTGCCAGGCAGAGAACACACTGTGCTGGGGCCCATTCCAGTGGCTGTGTACTGATGTGTTCCTGTCCTTGTTCCATTCCCAGGCATGAAGGATTGGAGGCTACGGCAGCTGACAGCCAGGCAGTAGGTGACTGTGGGACCAGGAGGTTGTGTGTAGCGGCCCCAGAACCTGCAGGGCGCAGAGAAACTGAGACATGGCATAGTCCTCCACAAGTCTATTGGGTTGGTGGGGCATGGGTTTGGACATAGCACCTGTGCTGTGTGCCATGGGGCTAGGTGTGTTGCACTGTGCTTGGTGCCCTCCACTGTGGTGCATCCATTGTACATGTGTGCCAGCTGTTGGTGGGGTGGTGTGCACTTGGCTGCCACTGTCAGTGCTGTGGTGCTGCATGGGCACTGTGCCATGTGACTGGCAATGCGCAGTTAGGTAGCTACTCTGTGGCAGGTGCCACTGATGTGCACTGTTGTGGTGTTCTGCATTGCTGGCAGGCATTGGTCCATCCTCCTGAGGGTGGCCTGTGCAGGCCCTCTGGGGTGTATGTTCCTGCGGGCCCTACGCATGCAGTGGTTGGGCATGGTGTTGAGGGTCACTGCACTGATGGCCTGTCCTGTCCCTTCCCTAGGTGTTTGAGGCAGCGGAGGTTGCCGCTGTACTGCCAGCTGTAGCAGCAGATCATCTTGATCACATCAACCACGATGAAGGCAGTTATCCAAATACACTAGCTGGAGTTTGCTGATGGATGCCATGGATGACGCGGGCCAGCACAGCATGGCTGCCACTGATAGATGTCCTACCATCCTCGAGTCCCCTGCTGTTCCTCCCCACCAGTCCCCCCTTCCCACTGTACAGTCCCTATTCCCTGTCCCAATCCCTCTCAGTCCTACACCTTCCTCCCCATTTTATTGTACATAGTTGTCTGTTGTGTTCCTCATTACATTGTTTTGTCTTACCTGCCTGTGTCAGTGTCTGCTTTGCAGATGTGGTGGCACCATGCTGCAGTGGCCCAGTGCCTGTCCATGTTATGTGCATGTGTCTGGGTGCCTGTTGTGCTGCTGTGGGTCTCTGATGTGTGCCATGGTGTGTCCCTGCGGTGGTGTCCCCCTTGGTCAGTGGGTGTGTCATGGGGTGCCCATGTGGCTTGCCAAGGGTAAGCAATGGCTGCTTGATCCCAGGTGTGTCCTGCACTGGTCTGGCTGTGGGGACACAGCAGACAGCCTGGGGTCCCCTCATGGGCCCACAGTTACCCATATCGTTTCCTCCTGGTGCCTTACTATGGTGCCACTGTTGTGAAGAGGGGCATGGGTGACTCACACCCTGCCGTGCCCTGCTGGTGGTGGCCTTCTGTCGCCTGTCACTGTGTCTCCCTTGTTCTGTTCATGGGTCACCTCTGTGCTGTGCCCTCCATTGCTCCACTGCTGTGGCACAACTGTGTGTTTGTGCACCATGGCACACCACCTCTTGTGCCACATTGCACCATTCCTTGCACCATGGTGAATTGTCAGTTGCATCATTCTGCAACAGTGCCATATTCAGCTGGGTTGTGCTGGCATACCTCGCATGCACAACCTCTGAGTATCACTCCTGTTGCACCTCTACACATCGGATTTATGCTGTGCTCCGGCGCAGTTCTGAATATAGGTCCCTTAGGGATAGCTCTTATAATAATTAAATATATACATGTAAACAGCTGATTAACAAATATAATTTCAATGCTGTCCATCCTTTTTATCATGAACCAACTTAAATCATGTCTTAATAAAAATAAGTGCATATTAAGTTGAGAGAACCCCTCGCCAAATCATGACTATAAATCTTCAGGAGAATAAATCTGGAAATAAATTATTTCACAGATATAAAATATGCTTCAAGAGACACTGGATCATAGCATTGATAAAGTCAGAAGAAAATGGGAAGTGGATCTGGGTATCCATATTCAGAGTCATTGTGGCTGGTCATTATAAAACATATCTAAAAAATGTATCTTCAGTAATACTATAACAGAAACAAATGAACCCTATACACTGAATTTACTTCATCCCTAAAAACTGAACTTGATAAATCCAAATATATTGGCTAAATGCCCAAGATGCCCCAATACAATAGGCACTCTAATTTATTTGACTGCATCATGCCCATGTCTGTCTTAATTTTTGGCATGAAATTTAGAAATGTTCTCAAGTTTTTAAGAAACAAAGGTATTTTTATTAAATAGTAAAGTTATTAGCAATATTACTGGAAAAAAGACACTGGAACTACAGCAATGCAAATTATTATCACTGTTTCTTACATGGCAAAGAAATGTATACTTCAAAATGGAAGGACCATGACCCACGGTGTTCAATTAATGGCTGAATTTAGTCACAGATAGCTTTATCCTGGAACATGTTTGGTATATACAAAATGGTAAAATAACTCAGTTTTCTGAAATGTGGAGCCAGTTCCACGTGGAATATAATAAGGAAAAGTAAATAATGTTAAAATAGCAATTTATATACATAATAAAGTATTAATAGGGTCTCCTCTGTCCCGCTGAAGATGATGGAGAGAATGGAGATAAGATTCCTATCTGAAGAAAACATCTGATGAGCAGAGTGGACTCTGACCCATGGATCTGACAAGAGGGGAACATATTCTTTCCAAAGTTATGACTTGAAATTAAATTTTACAATATGCTCAGGAGGGTATTTTTAGATACCAGACTGATACCAAAGAAAAATTTGGTAATTTAGAAGAGGATTCTCTCTTGTTGGGGGGGTAATCATCTTTTCTGAGAAAAATACTTTTTCATGTGGGTATTCAACTATTTTCTATTTTCTTAATACCCTTGAAAATGATGCCCTTCAGAGACACCAACACATGTATTGTATGTTTATAAATGAGACCTGCTTAACTCCCTTCTGCAACTAGTGTTTTTGAAAAACAACCTGGAAATGTGTTTTTAAAATTTATACAAATTATTCTGTGAGATGATTTTCTTCTTTGTTTGACCATATAGGATTATGGCCATACAAAGAGGATTTTGACATAATTTTTCTTACAGTATATTCTTTCGTATGAAGGAATCTCCTTTCATAAGAACATCTCATGAAAGATGCTTTCATATTAAATGTTTTTCCACATTATTTTCTAATATAAATGTATCTTTCTCTGTGAGTCATGGAAATCTCAGAAAGAAAATGCCTTCATATGAAAGAAGAGTATGAATTTAGTTTATTTTACATTCTTCTGTCGTATGAACCAATTCTCTTTTATGAGACAATAAGGAGAATATTATTTATTCATTTTTTTTGTCAGGATAGAGAGGATTGTGACTGAATTAGCATGTGACACCAAAGCACAGTCAGTAAGAACATCATGGAGCAGCAGACAGTACATCATCAGCATCAGGAAATGTTATAGTAGGCACTGGAGCTTGCTCCAGATGGAGCATCAAATTCACTGTCATCATCGTCGTCATCATCAACACTAGTGACAGCCTCAGGGAGATTTTATGTGAATCAGCAGCAGAACTAGTAGTTAAACTAGCATGACCACGACCATGAACATAACGTGTAGCCAGGAACAGACAGTAGCCAGTAGTGACTGATGGCTTGATCCGGATCAAAGCTGTCTAATACAGGACCTTTAACTGTTATATGCAGAAGTGACTGGAGTGTGTCATCAGCCAATCTTGTTCTTATTTTTGTTTTATAAGCTTCTGAAAGGAGAATACTGTCTCACATGTAGCTGTAGACACACTCCTAGCCAATGACATTTCTATTAGGTCAAGGATGTGAACAAACTGGGCCAGTCTCTTGCAGTA
Organism: Neoceratodus forsteri; assembly: GCA_016271365.2. Classification (NCBI taxonomy): domain Eukaryota; kingdom Metazoa; phylum Chordata; order Ceratodontiformes; family Ceratodontidae; genus Neoceratodus; species Neoceratodus forsteri. The sequence continues at coordinate 399,669,174 of CM057457.1, forward strand.
GTCATGAATACACTTGCAGATATGGTTTATCAACTGCAGACTTGAGCATTGCTTTGAATGCAGAATACTCCCTCTTTATACTGGTTACGTGATCTTTAGAAAAAAGTTGCAAGTAGTCTAACAAATTACTTAAATCAGTCGTGCCAAGTTGTGCAAGTTATTCTCGTGATAGATTGAAGTTTTGAAATTTAAACAACTGAACCATTTGGACATTCCTCATGAAATTCTGAAAATGCTGGTCAATATAAGATACTGCTGCATCTATTAAGCTGTGCAGTTGTGTATCAGTCATAAAATCTACTTCTGGCAGTTCCTTTGAATGTAAAAGAAACAATCTTGTCCTCACTGCTACATTTTGAAATGAGATAGTTCATGCATTTCTACAGGGTTACATTGGTTTAGAAATGATGATGTCATAGACTTTGCAGGTCTTATGTTTAGCATCATCAACTAGAGTAAGCATATTTACGACAAGCTGAGATTTCTAATATTAACAGGACATCCTTTTGAGTGACAGATTTTCAATATTGGCAATAAATCTTGAAGAATAAACAGTGATTTTACAAACTGTACATCACTTAGACGTGCCTTTGATTTGGCCCCATCATAAATAGCAGAGTTTGACACATATTTGAGATATTGATCTACTGTGGGCAGGTTGACTTGAACAGCATGAACTGAACGTGTCTTATTTGCAAGCCAACAAACTTGTTTTGTCGCACTGAAATAAGCCAACTCCAGTGAGTATAACATGCTTTTTCCTGCAGTTCCCTAAGTTTCTGGGGCTGTAGTGGTAAATTTTAAAAATTCCTTTCAGGGTGTTTTCTACTTTTTCAACAAAATGATTCTTTTTCATGACAGAGAACTCCAGTTTATGGGCCACACAATGCATGGTATTACCGTGGGGGCACATTCTCGGATTTTTGCTATGCAACCACTGGTATGGCCCTCATCAAAGTTGGCAGATATGAGAATCAGTCCTAACTTGCTCACATCATTAAGTTCCACACTCAACAGACTCAAGCGAGAGCTTATTGCTTTAAAAACTCCATCTGCATGAGAATGTTTGAGAGGTATAACTTTAATTAACACAGCTATAACCTTTTTCAGTGCCATCAACAAAAACAATGGAAAATATTTTCCCTCTTCTATGCTTGCATCTGTGCCATCTTCATGAATGGTAACAGATTTTGTATTTTGACAATCTGGATCTGTGTTTTAGACATGACAACTGATATTGCATTATAGAAATCTCTGGCCGCTTACTATTTATGTAACTGCTGCCAAGTTTAACCCCATTTTTCTTGCAATGTGCAGAGTCACTTCATATCTGAGAAGGGACATAACTTTTAGCCAGGAATATGCTGTGATAAATAAATGCCCCATTTTATTTTGGTGGCCTCCTCCATCTGAGAAATGCATGATATATTGCTGTATCAGATATGTTAAAATTGATTGCACGCTGACCAGCTTCTTTGACTATGCTGGTTTGAATAAATTATATGTGGGTTTGATTTTTCATGGGCTCTCAATGACTGTTCTGAATTTTTGAACCAATGGCAAACACATTAGGTTTTTGGAATAAGCAGGAGTCGTGCAAGACTGTGATATTTCTCACAGAAGGAGCAGTACATGATGCATTTTTGTCATATCAACCAGGTAAACTGATTTAGCCAGTGATGCTGAAATGTTTGAGCCCTTTCTCAGTGTTTGTTTGTTGTTTAATTTTTCTCATCAAAATTAAAGGTCTCTTTAGCTGTACTGAACCGAATGTGATGGGTGGTACTGCTACCACAGAACTGCTACTGATGCTGCTGTCATTCTCACTCATTTCAGAAACTGGTCAAATCAGATTGCTCAACTGTTATGTTTACAAACACAGACTGAGAAGGACCATTATTTTGGTTGTTTTCCTGACTCAAGGCCAGGGGTTGGGTCTGGCTTTCAGAGGGTGAAGAAGAAGCTCTTTACTTTTGTTCCTGATGAAGAGGATGATATGGTGGGTGTCCCTGACCTGGTCCAAATAGAAAACAGAGTGGTTTCTTTATTTCTTTGCATTTTTAAACTTCTGAGCAATTGTAAAATATTCAGATATTGTTGTATACAATAAAATTCTATTTTATGTTCTTTTGTATGTGTTGTGTAATTGTTTATCTTAAGCTTTTGTGCTGATGCTACAACACTACAAGAGGGCAGGACAGTGTATGTGGCAGTAGGGAGTGGGAGGAGTACTAGTAGTAGTAAGACAGGACAGTCAGGTGTGGTACTACTGTACTAGTAGTAGATACTGGTAGTACAGTACTAGTGGTAGTAGCAGCTGCCTTGTACTACCAAGCAGGTACAGTAGCACTAGCATAGTCTGCTGGTCAGCTAAATGAGGTAATACATACTCATGAGAATAACTGTTACCCTCAAGCCTTTCCACCATTTACATAGCTAGTTGCTTTTTTTTTGTATTAAGCACCCAAAACGCTTTTTCCATTCCTCACCCTCTCAGGACAGGTTTGGTCTCACAGCCTACACACACACACACACACACACACACACACCTCCACCAATGAAGCTAGGATTTTTTTTCTGTAGCCCAAAATGCTTTTCCTTTCCTCTACCCTCTCAGGGCAGGTTTGGTCTCACAGCCACACACACACCCTTCACCACTGTAGCTAGGCACATTTATTTTTCCCTGTAGCCCCCAAATGCTTTTCCCTTTCTTCTATCCTCTCAGGGCAGGTTCAGTCTCACAGCCACACACACATCTCCGCCAATATAGATAGGTTTATTTTTTCTACAGCCCCAAACGTGCTTTTTCCTTTCCTCTACCCTTTCAGGGCAGGTTCAGTCTCACAGCCACACATATACCTCCACCAATGTAGCTACTCTAGTAGTAGGTACTTGGGTATATTCTTTTCTGCAGCCCCAAAATGCTTTTTTCACTTCAATAGTAATATATTTCTAATAAGTCCTTAGTTGTTCCCAAGGTCTGCTACCCTCACAGGGCAGTGGCACTAGAATAGGGCAGTGCAGGCAGGTTCAGTTTCACAGCCACCACACAACCCTTCACCAATGTATGTAGCTATCTAGGTTTTATTTATTTACTTTTTTGCAACAATACTTTTTCCTTTCTATAGAGTTTATTAAGTTGTTAGTTGTGCCCAGTTAAGGGTCCTCTATTTACGACCCTTGCTTGTTACATTTAGGGCAGGCTGTGTCTGGTCTCAAAGTCACACACACCCCCAGGTGGAAGTTGCTTCCACCCCACACTCAGCAAACCTAGGTTAGATGGTGAGGTTTAAACATTATATTTTTCTTTTGTGTAATATAAAAACTAAAATCCTCCTGTTTCCAATTCTTTTAAATTGTTTGATTTAGTCTTCAGTTGCTGTTCCCAAATTATTGTATATTAGGTAAGCCTGTTTCTCTTTAGTGGTCTCAATGTACACAGCCAGTCCCCGAACACACACAGACATGGCTTCCACCACTAGTAGACTGTAGTGATTGTGAGGTTTTTAAGGTAAAAAATGTGTGTGTGTATGTATGTATGTATATATATATATATATATTATGGTAGAGCAGGGAGTGCTACCATAGTTAGGATTGAGTAGCCTTTTAAGGTTAAAGGGTCAAACTTTGCAACTTAATAACTTTGCCACCGTTCAATGGATTTGCCCAAAATTTGGAAAATATAATCAAGAACCATACATCTTGGGACCTGCCAACTTTCTTGGAGGTTGAATGTACGGCTGCAGAGTTATTAAGTGAGATCTGTGCACGCATTTACGGTTTTTGGTGAATTCTTTGCTCGCACCTACAGGTCACATGGTTTGCATGACCAGTCCAAAATCTTCAGGGAACATGCAGCCAGGGTCCCCAATGTGCTGTTTGAAGATTTCATGAAAAATATTAAACAGTTCAAAAGTTATTCAAAAACAAGTTCCATTATAAGTCAATGGGAAAAGTTAAAAGTTCAACAGTGTCACAAATGCACTTTTACTGTCATAAATGGCCCTAGTAGTGTCGCAAATCCTCCATTTTGTTTTCAGTTGGTGATCAGAAAATGCTTGGCATTTAAAATTAGGACCATCTATCAAGGCATTCGACACAGTTAACCACCCCTACTGCTCAAGCAACTGTCCTCCACTGGGATCTCCAGCGTGCCCTTCCATGGTTCACCAGCTACCTTGATAATTGGATGCAACGTGTGAGGATTGCAGGGATCTCTTCGGATGAGAAACCGGTCCGCTCCGGAGTCCCCAGGGGTCTATTCTGGGCCCTCTACTCTTCTCCCTCTTCATCAACAATCTCCCAGTGCCTGCCACCAAAAATATTACTATACACAGACGATGCAGTCCTGTTTTCCAGCCACCATGACATTACAGTCCTTGAATCCCAGCTGCAGCTTCGACTTCAAGCGCGCTCGAAGAACTTCGTTCAATTCTCATAAACTTGTCCTGAACCACAGCAAGACTAAAGCCATGTCCTTCTGTAACCGACAGAGCAGGCACAACTCTCTGTCCTCACCATCAAGAACCACGCTGGGAACCCACTCGAACATGTCCAGGATTTCAAGTACCTTGGTATTACCTGGATAGTACCCTCTCCTACACTCGGCATATTGACACTGTTGCCAAGACCGCCAATATATCGGATTGGACTACTACACAAACACAAGCACTGTATGCTGCGGATGCCTCTTAAATCCAGCCATCTACAGCCTGTCATCTATTATTGATTACGGCCTTTGCCATCTATGGCTCTGCCTCAACAAGTGCCCTCCAGGATCTCAGTTGCTCTCAACAAAGCCTGTAGACTACTGGACGGGTGCAGCCCGACAAACTCACACCTGTGACCTCTATGCACAGGCCAGCTGGCTACCCCTACGCAGCAGAATACAATACCAGACCTGCTTACTTACCAAAAGATTCTCCTTGGTGTCATGCCACCTGGTGTTAGCTCACTCTTTACTACCTACAGCGGCACTCAACAAACACATGGTGCCCAATCTCTAACCTTTCAGGTTCCCAGATGTCGGCCTCCATGGGTCAGTAATCCTTTATCTATAGAGCCGCTCAGTGGTTCCAATTCCCTCAATAAAGACACTTTCCTCTACTACACTTGGACCTTCAAAGGAATCTCAAACTTTACCTCACCTCTACCTCAATGTGACTGCTCCTCTGAACAGAGATCTCTAAACACTTCCCAGCTCACTCATGTCTCACAGCCCGCCCTTTCCCAGTGTCATTCCCTCTGGCACTGGGCCTTCCTTGTGACTCCTTTCTGCTTCACATCTCCACTGGTACAAGACATTTTCCACCACCATGGACAGTGGCCCATTAGCCTGCCAACTTCCTCTCCCAGTTGCCGCCTGCAATACTAACTGTCTATGGTGCCCTCTGTCTCTTATTGTTACCATGAGCCAGCTGCCTACAAGCTGCTCATTATATGAATATTATATCAAAGTATGTTATAACTGAGTATCTTTATTTTTTCTTTTAGATGTTTTGGTTGTTTATTGTGCATCCTTTTACTACCTCTGTATGTATGTTGTCCCTCATCCTTTGACGTGGAACCTTTGTAAAGCAGCAGTTTCTGCTCAAAGGTATTTGTAATCTGAGAATTTAATAAATAAAAAAAAACATGATTCTTTCTGTGTTTTCCTAGTTGGACCCTAAGGATGCTAGGCATGTCTTTATTTTGGGGTTAAACACCTTAGAAATATTTTTCAAATTTCTGGAAAAAGTAGTGCAAAAAGTAGTGCCGAACTCACAACACTTTTGCACATTTTTGTGAAAGCTTTCTAAAATCACAACACTACTTTTTCAGACTATGGCCAAAATGATAGCAGTTCTTTTGCCACCCTGCTGCAAAAGAACGGTTTGGTCTTTTGAGTTGAAATTTGGAGGTAGGCAGGCATCATCTCACAGATGTGCCTTTTGGTGGTTTGGTGAAAAATGTTGCATGGCTACAAAGTTATAGCAGTTGGTGTTTTTCCCATATACTAACATGGTGGCATCCGACGCCTTTCGGGTCCCATATTTTGCAAGCGGTGTGAGATACAGAATTTTCATCGCAACAATGCATAACCTATGGCTACATATTCAGCAAAACGCAGGCAGGAAAATCATGAATCATGGGAATTTTTTTCTACATCATATGGTTCCTGAGATATAAGCAATTTAGTCTTCAACAGTTCATTTTCTGCTCTGAGACCCATTATTATGCACATTCTTTGTACACTATGTTTCTCTATGCAGCTGTTGGGCAGGTGTGCACTTACGTTACTGTGACACTTAGTATTACCACTTGTGTTCAATGCCCGTTTGTATTTACTGTTCCTGTATCGCCACGCGTCTGTTCGCTTTTATTCTCATTTGCATCTGGCGCTTCTGTTTGCATTTCCATTTCTGTTTCCTTTGCTGTTATTTCTGTTAATATTACCGTTTGTGCTTCCAGTTGCTGTACTGTGACGCGCATATCACGGTTTGCATTCCATATCTTGCTTACATTCCTTTTGCATTTCTGTTTCCTTTGCCATTATTGTTGCTGTTACCATTACCATTTACATTTACAATTGCGGTAATGTGACTGTATGCGATCTGATTTAGTTTCCATATGTGTTGCGTTCCCATTCTGTTTCTCTTTCTTTGGCATTATTCTTCATGTTAACTGTTCCAGCTGTGTTTACATTGTAGTACCGTGCTCAGCGCATTACGGCTTCATGTTTCGTGTGCTTGCATCGTATTTCCATTTCTGTTTCCTTTGGCATTATTGTTACTGTTACTGTTAACATTTCTATTTACAATTGCAATAGCGTGACCCGTTCACACGGTTTTGCGTTTCGTATGCACTTCCATTCCTGTTTCCATTTCTGTTTCCTTTTCGTGTTACTCTTCATCTTAACTTTATCATTTGCATTTACAATTGTACGGTGCTGTCCATGCGCATTACGGTTTGCATTTCCATACACGCATCTGTTACTATTTCCTTTGGCATTATTCTTCATGTTAACTTTACCATTTGTGTTTATAACTGCGGTACTGTGCCTGTGCCCATTACGGTTTTAACGTTTACGTGTGCCTTGCATTCGTATATCCATTTCTGTTCCCTGTTGGCGATCTTTGCTGTAACACTAACATTTACATTTAAAATACGCTGCCATCACTGTCGCATTACCAGTTCTGTTTTCATACATGCTTGCATGTTTGTTTATCTCTGTTAGCTTGGCGTCACTGGCTTCTGTTTTGTTAACATTTGCTTTATCATTTACATTTGTATTACCATGTGCATAACTCTTGGCGCTTGCATTTGCGTTGCTGTTCCTGTTACTATGTGACAAGACATCATGTGGTGGGAGACACGGGGCCCAAAGGCCCTGCAATCCCACCAACATTCTATTCACTATTTATCATCCTCATTCTCAAAAGAAGGAAATTAGAGGCCAAAAACTCAGCTTAATGCATCAGTTAGGTTGTTCCACAGCAACAAAAGGGAGAGGAAATTCGGTGATAGGGTCAAAACCCTAACTCTGCATTCACCCCACCTCCCATCCCACACACACACACACACACACACATGCAAATAGAGAGAGGACCAAGGCAACATGACCAATCACAGACAATAAGCAGCAGGTGTGCAGTCATTCTCTGATATACGCAGACGCCATCTGTGGCTGTCCACTCAGGATGCAGTACCTTGTCAGGGGCATTGCATGTCTGAGGCCATGCAAATCCTAACTGTGCTAACTTGGTGTCCTTGTAATCAGTGAGGTATACCATTGATGTCCATACCCTCAGTTTTGCTGTGGGTCTCCTCAGGATGCAGTACCTGGTCTCAGGGTTGGGGGCATTGCCTGGCTGAGGCCATGCAACTCATAACTGTGCTAACTGGGTGTACCTGTAATCAAGGAGGTGTACCATTGATGTCAATGGCCTTTGTTTTCCTGTGGCTGTCCATGCAGGATGCAGTAACTGCTCCGCAGGGTGCATTGCCTGGCTGAGACTGTGCAACTCCTAGTGTAGTAACTTCCATATAGCTATAATCAGGAGTTGCACTGTTGATATCCATGGGCTTATTTTTGCTGTGGCTCTCAGTCAGTATGCAGTACCTGGTCTGGGGTGGGGCATTGCCTGGTGGGGATCCTCCAATTCCTATGTGTGTTAACTTGTGTGTACTACAATCGAGATATACCATAGATGTCCATGGCCTTAGTGTTGGTGGTTCTCCTCAGAGTGCAGTATGTGGTGTGTCAGGGCATGGGCATTGCTAGCTAAGGCCATGCAACTCATAAGTGTGGTAACTTGTGTGCACCTGCAATCAGGGATATCTACCACTGGTGTACATGGCCCCAGTTTTGCTGTGGATGGTCTGGGGTGGTGGGGATGTCTTGTAGTACATTTAAACAGTTTGTATTTTGTTTCTGTCACCTGCTGCTGGTTGTCTGTGATTGGTTGTGCTGCCTTGGTCCTCCCCTACTTGCATATGTGTGTGTGTGTGTGTGTGCGGGGTGAATGCAGAATTAGAGTTTTCAACCTAACACTGAATTTCCTTGCTTTTGTCGCTGTGGAACAACCCTAACCGATGCATTAAATGGAGTTTTTGCCTTTAAAATATATATATCTATATCACACATAGCCTTTAACTGATGTTGTCATGTCTCTGCCCTTCCAGTCCCAACAGCAGGCTTGGTTTCACACTCACAAGTCACTCCCTGCCCCAACACTTTACCAACAGTATCTAATTCTTAATAAAATAAATGCTTTATGCTTGGGTTTTCTTCATCTTCAGTTTTCCACCTTTCTTTTAGTTTCTATGTCCTGACCTCCCCAGTCGGCCAGTTGAGGCCACACAATCTTAGTACATACCCATATATAACTACACCCACACACAGACAGACCCTCTTCTCTTTTTTCTATAGTTTTAAAGTTTTTTGCAGATTAGATTGAGAGTTACAGTCCCCAACAGACAGTCAGCAGGCCAGACACATTTTCATATTAACTTTTCAAAACATCTCCAGATTTCTTTCTTTACATCCATCTCGGTTGCACATGAAATAAATCAGAAAACAATAGATTACAATTTTATATTTCCAGTACAAGCATTCCAATTTATATCTAGACATCGTTTTACTATGGTTAATGTATATCAATATAATAAAGACTTTTAATTTCTAAGTCCTAAACCCTGCCTCCATCTCCCAATACAGCCTCTGGCACTTAAATTGTAAAATCTCCACTTGTCAGGAGCAACGTTTTTAACAAATGGTAGTACAAGAAGGAGATTCATTTCTGAAACCTTCCCTGGAGCTCATATAAAATTCATTATCTGCTGACAGAGTCATTGATTTTAGAATGTTTCTAGATGCTCAGTTCATATTACTGTAAACCTTACCAGAACTTCCTGGTCAGAGATAAACCTGCTCGGCAGCAGCTCTCACAAACTGAACTTGAATAGGTGGCTACAGTGAGAATTTGAACACTGTTCTTCTTTCTTGACCTTGTGCAGACCAAATCAGATCTACCCGCCCCCCACCACTCCCACCTTAGCTAGCATCAGTTATATAGTGTGAGGCATTGGCTAGACCATGCCCAGGAGAAATTTAACTTTCTCCTGCCTTTCCCATTAGCAGGCGATTTTTCTTACCACAAGAAAAGGCAACCTGAATCTTGTTTCAAATCATTTCATGCCCACTCAAACATAATCCTGCCTATAAACCTAAATAGTGTGTTTTCTTGCTTAATCCTCCTATATACCCACCACACAATGGCCCTCGCACTAAACAAAAACATGACAATGAATTCATAGGTAACACTCATGCTAGTTTCTATTTTTGCTTCCCTCATATGGCTCCCTTTACTATAGTGCCACCTGCCATGCACCTTCACTACACCCATCCTGAGAACTCAAAGCTCTACAACATGTTTATGCTATCCCACATGCCCCTAGGCACCCTCACCACTTTTCATTCCTTGGGTTCATCTACCACTTAGCCTACACCTTGCATAAATCCCCACTCCACAATATCATCCTGTCTACCCTTTCTTTCCTCAAACTATGGTACCTGCTACTTCTAGCCTTAATGTTAGCTGGGGATATTGAACTAAACTCAGAGCCACAATGTAACCAACCCCACTCAGATTCAACCTGGAAGGACAACAAGGGCCTCCACATTGTTCACCTGAACATTAGAAGTCTTCCTCATAACCAAGGAACTCAAGGTGTGGGTTGTTCAATATAACCCTAATATCCTTTGCCTATCCGAAACATGGCTCAAACACTTCACCCCAATATCCTCTGCTCGATACCAAATTACAACCTAATCAGGCAAGACAGACCTCAACAAAAGCATGGAGGTGGTGTCACAATCTACTATAAATCTCATTTGTTACTACCCCAAAATGTCTTACCGCCCTCTCTCACTGTGAAGTGATTAATGCAACTGTACAACTTGGCTCAAGAAATTACACATAGTCTGTGCCTATAACCTCCTGGTAGTGGCATCACTGGTCTTGAGAAGCTCCTCTCCAAGTGGACACTGCCATTGGCCATAATGAAGTCCTTATATTGGGGCCTAGGGTCATGGCCCCCCTTGGTCAAGTACACTCATCAAGTGAGCGCCTACAAGCCACCCTACCAATATAGTCTGTGCAGGTACCCTTGCAAATGTTATAAGTGGCCACTCCCCAATCTACTGCATCTGGCACTCCACTGATTGACCATCTCCTCCTCAGAAACTCATCACCTTCTGTAATCTGGCTAACTTTAACTTAATGCAGTTTATGCATGATCTCTCCAAGATAGAATGGCAACCCATCTATACCACAGATAATGCCCAGTCTTCCTAGACCATTTCTTCGCCCACTTTGGTCTTCTCCAAGACACCCATGCTCCTCATGCAACATGTCGTATGTGTGGAACCCAAACAAAGCAGCTAACTAAAGATCTTCTAACCTAAATAAGGGTGAGGGACAAAACTTGGTAGTGTTTCAAGGCCACAGGGCTTCAGTATGACTATAACGACTACAGATTACTGTGAAACACTTGTAAAAGGAACATTCAATTAGCAAAAGCTCCTCCTGCAAAAACTTACTAACAAAAGCTGCAGGTGACTCAAGAAGCTCTGGTCAACCATAAAACACTTCTAGGAGCTAATCATACAGCCACTACAAGTGATATGCTGTTAAATGGCATACACAGGGGAAGGAGCAAGATGGCTGAACACATGGTGAAGCTGTGGAGAACTCCATGTTCCATGGCTGTGTACAGTGTTAGTGAGCACTGCAATGAGTTCTGTATAGTTAATAACTGAAAATATGCCAGTTAAACATAAAGGCAGGCAAAGTGACTAATCTGAAGACTATAGCTCACCCCACATTAAGCCACTGGAGAAAACCTTTAGACCTGAAACCAGCCCAGAGGCCAGAGGACACCTGGCATTGTCAGTGGTTTCGAGACAGGCTCCCCAGCACCATAGGGCCAAAGCTCTCATATGGTGGATCAACAACGCTTTATGCAAGGGCTGCAAACTGCATTACTACCTCCTGCAATCAACAATTCAACTGCTGTTCCGTTTCAAGTGAAGATCATGACCAGGACCAGGATCACCTAAAGATTACACCCAAGCCAGATGAGCTTTACAGAAGTGTGAATGCAGAGCTCCCGACTCAATGTTTAGATTCATTAAGACACACCATGGAGTCGATGGGGACTCTACTGACAAGATCCTGCAAAGAATCAAATGTCTAGACTGCAAGTTCAAAGTTCTGAGCCAGAAAGTGGATTTCATTTAAACTGAGGTTAAGCACAACTCGAAGGTATTGTTGAACTAAATAAACAAACCCAAGATAATTCTCAGAATATTCAGAAGCTTATCAATGCTGTCAAAGTGAATGAATTATCTCCTGCAGCTCTTGTTAAAGACAACTATAATATGAACAGAAAGACTGAAAGCTTCAAAACCAATCAAGATATAGTAATTTGTGCATACTGGGTTTGCTACTGAAGTTAGATAGCTAATTTGAATGTACCCGAGACTTGATAAAAGAAATATTTGTTGAAGTTTTTGATTTACCCCAAGATAACCTTCCTTTTGTAACCAAGGCATTTAAGTGCTTCAAAATCAAGAAATGAAACATCCCTTGGATACAGATAAAAAAGCTACAGTATTTTTTTAGCTAGAGTTCGAATCAGATCGGGACCATATTATAAAACTATCTAGAATGAAGAGAATGCTTACCAACAAGGCTTTCAAATTTAATATCTTCTCATACTTTGCTTACCCACCCAGCAGAGACATCACAAGTTTCTGGTGTACAGGCAAGAAATCCTAGAATTAGGTGCACAATTTCAGCTTCTGGCACCTGCCAAGGTGTGCATTAGACTTAAAGGGAAGTCTCCCATAGTTTCACATCAATATTTTCCCAACTCCTTATGTGTAACTGTTGTGCCTCCTCCAGTTGCCAGCAGTCCTATTGCTGCCCAAATCCAGATGATAAATAAAAATATACAGCCCTCAGAAGTTATCAATGTGTTTGTCCTCCATTTTACCATCAATGCTGCTGGAGAATGATGTCATCAGAGCAACAGATAATTGTGCTGCACTAAATGCAGTTCCACCAGTAAACCAATCCCACAATGTTTGGTTCCCTACTTGAGTAATATAGGAACCCTTTAAGTGTTGTGCACATTTTGAAGTGATGGTCTAATAGGGACTGGGACCATGTGAGTATGATGCAGCACTGATTTGACAAGTATATACAGTACTCATATAAGGAAGTACCTGTATGTGTTGTGTTACTCTTAGTGACAGCAAAAGAGTTTACCCACTAAATGACTCTGGGTACAACAAAATTTTAAGTGGTATTATACTGCTGTTGTATTAGGTTCTGTGGGTGTTAGCATTCTCTGTTTTGATTGACACCTGCAGAGAAAACAATCTTGCAACACTTCCTTTCCTCTGCAACTAAGCAGTCAGTGATTGGATGGCTGCTGTAAGGCAATAAAGAGTTCAGCTATAACAAGTAATAGGTTACCAGGACAGCATCAGCTGCAGTATATGGAAGAAGGGTAATCTAGTGGTTGAACACAGGCACAAGAACTGGGAGACTCTGGTTCAAATCCTACTAAAATCACTTACTCTTTAACTCTTAACAAGTTCCCCTTACCTTCTTGGGAACTGTGATCACCCCACAGGTCCATGACTTTAAAGTGCCCCCATTCCATGATAAATCATTAGCAGTGATGTCAGAGCTACAACACTTCACTTTGTAGGTAATGAGTACAAGCTGTGATGCCCTCCCCACTTTGTAATGCTAGCATTTGAAGTGGGATATCCTCACAAATCAGATGGTAGACTTCAGCAATTGTAGGTAAAGAAACTAATCAGTTTCAGTGTTTTTAGTGTTCTGTATTTGCTTAGCTCATTCCTCTCATGTCATATGCACTCTGTGTCTTTGTTTGGTTAGTTTTTGGAGAATAAATCCCCATTTACAACAAATACCTGTGGAACATTGTTAGAACAACAAAACAAAAACTGTAAGTAAATACACACAATACAAGTCACATTAACCTAAAACAACTACAACAAACATTTAAATAATTATGTAATTTAAGTTTAAACATGTGCAAATCAGAAATCTCATTATTTGAAAAGATAATTTGTTCCATGTCCTTGCTAAACTATTCTGCAGAACTATGTCCCCATATCGATTTGAAATTCAAGTCACAGCCAATTTTCTAGTTGTTTTCCTAAGCCTATCCAAATATGTCAAATTAAAAATTCAAACATATTAAGTGTTTTAAAGAATGTATTTTTGAATTAATCAAACCATGACATATCACTAACCATAAATACATTCTCTAGCTAGCGGATGTAACCAACCAAGTTCCTGGTAAACTAAACAGTGATGGACTCTAAATTTATTTTTTAAGATGTAATTCCCAATCTATAGTAAGTCTGGTCCAGTTTATTTAACATTTTTGGTAAGAATGCATGTATAGTGGAAGTTCATAATCTAGTACATGTAGTAACAATTGTTTTACCAATTTAATCTTAATATCCTAGTCAAACACCCTGACACCCTTCTTAAAGCTCCCAATCTTTGATTCACTCTTTTTATTTGTGACAAAATATGTTCAAAGAAAGAAAATGATAATCAACAAGAACCCCAAATATTTATAAGTATTAACCTTTTGAACCATTGTCCCATCCAAAAGTTAATCTGCAAATCAGTAAAATATTTTTTAAATATGTGTCTTAGTATTTCCAGTCAGAAACTTAGATTTAAGGAGCATTTGAAATGTAAAACAATACACTTTATAAAGTAAGTGATCTAGCTCTCCACTTTCAGGCTGCTGAAGGGGGTGTATCATTTATGTGAAGGAGGAAGTCAGTCTTGTGTGATCCTTTGAGAAACTGCCCAAGCCTACTTTGTAAATGAATCTTCTCAAGGTATTCACCTGGTTCAATACAGATTGACTGATTGACTGATCCAGTCTACTGCTCTCACAACCTGTTGCAACTGTCTCACAGAGAGAAATGAGCAGTACACAGAAACAGATTCTGTTTCCTGTGAATGAAATACTATTAGATGTATTATTTGCTCTACACATACAGTAGTAAGGCTACGTACTACTCCCTGTGTGAGTTGCATGACAGAACTGTCTTAAGCCATTGCAAACAAAACTAAAATCAGGAGAGACTGCATTGATAACCTTATGTTCTCTTCTGCACTGTTGCTGCAGTGACATCAGGGAATGGGAGGGCTGTATTACAAGTGACTCATTTGCATGTAAATAGAGGCTTGCTTGACACTTTTCTACCTTGTGTCAGAGCCTCAGACTTTAGATATGTGTTGCAACAGAAGAAATGACTGATCTTATTAACATATGTACAACTGATGTAATGTATAATACATACATCAGACATATCAAATCAGAAATATACAGGAGTCTTCTCCTTTAAAGGAAAGATATATTTATATATATTTATATATATATATATATATATATATATATTAAATAGACCTGTTAACAGAATTCCTGAGGAGTCAATACAAGGATTATGGAGAATCAGGAAGTCTGAGAGAGTTGAGTCCTACAACTTCTGACTTAGAGATGTCAGCTGCTGTGGATGCTGCAGAGGGGTTTGGGGATTTAACATAAAGTAGTCTGTTCTCTGTTATATAGTTTTGCTTACTTGCATTTGCAATATTTAGTAATTTCTAATGGGGTTATAATATGAGCAATAAAGGGGATATAGTGTAGTATGGTCATATGAAGTATTTACCTCGACTTGCTCACCAAGTAGTTTTCCTTTCTTTATCTGAATGTGAAATCCTCCCCTTTCTTTGAGTTGGACTTGATATATTCCTCTTAAGAAGATATTTTGTTACTAATCGATTGCTTTCCTAGGAAATATTGTCCTATGTAAAGGAAATCAAAAATCAATAAAATATTTTATAATAAAAAATGGCATACACTGTAATAATCGGTGACCATCACCAACTCCTTCAATCACCTTTTCTTAGACCTATCTAGCTACCTGGCCTCCTTCCCTTCTGGACACACTGCTCCCCCTCCCCGGGTTACTGAACCTCCACTCACGTTTTCTCCTTTTAGGTTCTGGACCATCACAAGGCGGAAGTTCTAAAACTGCTACTCTCCATCCCTAACAGTACCA
The DNA here is from genome assembly GCA_016271365.2 of Neoceratodus forsteri. Lineage (NCBI taxonomy): Eukaryota > Metazoa > Chordata > Ceratodontiformes > Ceratodontidae > Neoceratodus > Neoceratodus forsteri. The sequence goes on from CM057457.1 coordinate 399,684,847, forward strand.
GTTCAGGGTCTGATGGCTTAGAACCTATGCTCCTGAAAGCTGCTACACTCTCATGGAACTCCCCTAACAAAAGTCTTTAACCTATCACTATGCCATGGCACAGTTCCTAACATCTGGAAAGTAGCTAGAATTATGCCCATTCCTAAAAGGGTGATCCTAAAGAAATCACTAATTACTTGACCAATAGCTATTCTCTCTGTGCTTAGCAAATCTTGGAAAAATTAGTGGAAACCTAATCCATAGATTATCTTCAGAAGCATAACCTTCTCTCTTGCTCCCAGCATAGATTCTGCATAGGCCACAGCACTTCCACTGCACTCCTAAAACTCATCAATGACATCTATCCTGGAAGGTGTGTTTTTATTGACTTAACTAAGGCATTTGACCTGGTTAATTATACCATCCTCCTTGCAAAACTACATTCCTAGGTTTTTCTGCTGACATTGTTGCCTGGTTTAATAGTTATCTTACCGATAGAAAACAGGCTGTAGTTTTCAATTCAGTCATATCTGACTTCTCGTCTATACACATTGATGTTCCCCAGGTGCCATACTTGGCCCTTGCTTTTCAATCTTCATTAATGACCTTCCACTGCTTGCACCTGCCTGTTCATCTCTGCTTACATGGATGATCTTGTTATTCCACAGTGTAAAAATATCTCTGACATAAACCACTCTCTTGCCTTGGACTTCTAAAGTATTCAATCCTGGCTAACAGAGAACAACCTTGTTCTCAATACAAACAAGACACACTCCATACTCTTTGACTCACCTGCCAGACTCAAAGCAAACCAAAACACGCTCAAAAATATTGTGTGCTGATGGTTCTCAACTGGTCAAGCTAGCTCCTTTAAATATCAGGGCATTCTTCTTGATGAATCTCTGGATATTGAGCTGCACATCACCATCACCTGTAAATCTATCAATGCAATGATAGGAGGTGCCTACTGCATTTCTATGCCCTCACCCCATCAGCCAGACTAGCTGTGGTACAAGGCATTCTGCTCCCAGCCCTGGCCTACTGCTCACGGATTCTACCAATCTGTGAAAAATCCACCCTCCATCAATGGGACACCACCTATAATATTATTTGCCACTATACCTCTGCATCTCCATGATACAAACACCACTGCCAGCTCTATGCAGACCTAAAATGACCATGCCCCTCTGCCCATCATCTCCAGTCCTATGGCTCTCTAACTGATGGTATTGCTAGATCAGGCCTTTCACAATCTCTTGCCTCTCTGCTTCATTTCACCCAACCCCTCTCTATGGGCTCCGATCTACTGACCAAACCCCTCTACATATCCCCAGATGCAAAACCAATATGGGTGCATGAGCTTTCTAATTCACAGCTCCAAAGTACTGGAACTCTATGCCTCAAGCTATTCATCAAGCTCCCATCCATGCTAGTTTCAAGAGACTTCTCATGACCACTTGTGTGCTACCAGCCCCTGCACTTGCTTTCATCCACCTTAAACCAGTCCTCCCTACCCTCAGCACCCTAGGAACCTACTCCTCTTGCACCTTTCTCCACCTCTCTTAATTACCCTCCTTTAAATGTTTCTCTCATCTGTTACCCTCTTCCTCTGCCTCCCACCACTCTCCCTTTTCTAGTTTCCTAAAGCCAATGGCCACGTTATAGCACTTATTTTGTATACTTTATACACCTCTTGTTTGCAACTGCCTGTTTTTCTCTCTTGTTTTTCTGCATTTTGTTTTCTTTTACTGCCCAAACTGTATTTGATTGAATCATGTTAACCTATGTTGCCCCTAACCCTAAAGTTGAGTGTAAATTGATCCTTCTCCCCTTTGTGCTACATATTTCACATGCTGCATCACATGTATACACATGTATTTGTATACTCATGTATGTTTCAACTTGTGTCCTCCGGTCATGTCTGAAAATAAGCATTCTTATGCCTAGTGCACCCACCTGGTTACCAAAAGCAAATAAATAAATAAATAAATAAGGTTGGAAGGGTGAATGTCTGCCACTACCTTGGGATTCTTTAAATTCCTTTGACCAGCTCAATCTCACTTATTCTGTGGTGTCCTTTGGTCTTTCCCTGAGGGCTGTGTAGGTTTTGCTGATCAAATGTTCTGGTGATGCTCCTGTAAGGTGTGTTTGGATTAATGATATTAACAGAGAGGGTTTTGAGCTATTGATGCTAAGGCCATTTCAGACTTCTGTAGGTATGATTTTAATTACGTATATCCATGCATGCACTTCTAGGGAGGTGGTAGATTGCCTGCAATGCTATAAAATAGTAGAAGTCCAGTGGTTCCCACAATTGATATACAAATTTAATCCTGTATTCTGACCATCCTGCCAACCCTCCATCTATTCAGGTTAGGTAAGAAGTCTGAATCATAGGCAAAGGCTCTGAGATATAATGTCTCCTTTTATTTATTTATTAAATGTTGTTATTCACTGGGCCCGGAGGTCCCTTTTCAGGGTGACCCAGAGTTCGTTACATAGAGTTGAACAAGTACATTTGATAGATACAGAGTAGTACATTGCATACAAGTGTATGATGTTTTTGTACAACAATAATTGGACAAGAGTTCCTAATTGGCTTTCACCAGTTTTTAATGATTCTCTGAAATAAAGTGGTTATTTTAAGAGGGTGTGTTTCCAAGGGATTGCTAAATATATGTTCTTCAGAGCTGAACAGGTCTCCCCAAGTAAGCTCTATGGTTTTCTAGTGGCATATACTGTGAATTGACCAGAATACAAGGGTTCATAAGTGAGATGCTTCTGCATACTTCCATAGGTCTGGGATTTTGAGGCCTCCATTCTCCTAGGAGCTACAGGATAATGCACCTTATCCTGGAAAGTTTTCCTTTCCAGATGAAACATGAGATCATTCTGTCCCATGGTCTAAAGTAAAATTCTGTGGGTGTTATCGGAGGGTCTGAAAGTAAAACAAAATATGGGGAAGATGTTCCATTTAATGATCTTCACTCTTTCCAGAAGTTCTCTAGGTAGCTGAGTCCATTGGGAGAGGTCCGCACTAGATGTTGCACAGTGGTTCCAAATTGAGCAACTCTACATGTGTCTCCTGTTTGGTAAATTTAATTCCCAAGTATTTCATAGTCTGCTTGCACCACTTAAAGGGATATTCTTTTTTCATTTCTTTTGATAGGCTGTAATTATGTGAAAGGACTTCTGTTTTCTGACCATTTACTGTATAGCCTTCCAGTTCTCCAAATGTAGTTACTTGTTTCCATACTGCTGGTATCGAATTTTCTAGGAAGTTAGGGTCAGCAGAATATCATCTGTGAACAGTGAAGTTTCATGTTGGTGTGTCCTAGTGGCATTCCTCCACCCTCAAATTAGTTCTTATTGATGCTACTAGGGGTTTGAGATATAGGGCAAAGAGTAGAGGGATAATGGGCATCCCTGTCTCATCCCAGTAAAGTGGGAAGAGATCAGATATCGAACCATCTAGCCTCAAGTAGGCCTGAGGGGCATCATATATATTTTGGAGTTGTTTAACTTTCCAGGAAGACCAAAATGGGAGAGGATCACCCAGAGGAAGGGCCAAGTGCCCTGTCGGGGGCCTTCTCTGTGTCTAACCCCAGAAGGACCAAGGTATTTTTTGGGTTTGGGCATAATCTGTTAATAGATACATCCATCTAACTGCATTGTGTTCTTGTTGGGATCTAATAAAGCTGACCTGGTCTGGATCAATTATTTGTAAGGAAGAAAGGATTCCAACTTTTGGCCAGGATGAACATGCATATTTTGTAGTCATAATTTAACACTGAAAGTGAGTGGTATGATTCTGGGCATCTATGGTCCTTCTGAGGCTTGAGGATAGCTGCCACTACTGTGTATCTCCAGGAGGGTAGAGGAGATCCCTTTCTAAACTAAATAACAGGCTGAGAGTAGTGGCTAGAGCAACTCGGCCTGAAACTTTATAGAATTCATGGGGTTATCCATCTGGCCCAGTGCTTTTAGTGTTTTGGCCTTTTAAAATACCTTTTCTATTTCTTGTCATGTTATTGGGGATATTAATGTTTGTTTTGTATTTTATTTAATTTAGGTGGGCGTAGTGTTTGTAAGTATGTATCTATCTATTCCTGAAGGGGTTCTGGTCTGGTGTGTAGAGTTCTCGTTAATATGTTGCTAGACTATTTCTAATTTCCATCAGTCTGGTTGAAATATTCCGTTTTGGGTCCTGCATGCTGGTGATGCAGGCCCTGGTTTTCTCCTCCTTAGCCTCCATGCTAAATTCTTTGCTCCCTTGTGTCTCCCTCATGATATGTATGTTTTAAAGTACATCAGTTGTTGCTCTGTTTTTGATCTAATATTTTCTGAAGTTTTTGCTTAATTACTTGTATTTGATTTTGTATTGTCAGGTCTCCTTGCTTTTGTAGGTGCTGCAACATTTGTAGTTCCTTTTGCAGTGCCTTATAGTTAGTTTCCCTCTCCATTTTTCCCTGCTGAGTACTGTATGATTTCTCCTCAGAGAACTACATTCAGTGTATCCCATAATATTATAGGGAACACCTCTGGGTGGGCAATCTCTGAGAGAATATGTGGGATTGCATCTTGTATCAACTCTTTAAATTCGGGGTCTCTCAGATGTGCAAGGTTTAATCACCAGTGTGACCTTTTGACTCCTGCCGATAGTTATTTGGCATAGACAGGTGCATGGTCTGACAGGATGGTCACCCCATGCCATATGTCATTAAGGTGTCCAAGTGTTCTGCCATCGTGAAAGGTAGTCTATTCTAGAGGCGGTTCCTGTGTGTTTTGCAGTGTGTCTATAATCCTGGTTGTAGGAAGCAGTGTCTCCACATGTCTGCTATGCCTAATGATGAACTGTCTGTCTGAGATATTTCTGTAGGAGTTGGATCTGTGAGTCCGTGGTCTTCAGGTATCTAGGTCTGGGTCAAGAGTGATGTTCAGGTCGCTTCCATTATAAGCTGACTATTTAACACTGCAAATAGTTGTGTAAAAATTTAGCTGCCTCTTTTGGGGAACCTGAGGGCATATATATTGACACCAGGGTAACCAGCCTTGCATGGAGGGATCCTGTTACAACTGCATATCTGCCACCCAGGTCTATAACTTTTCTCTAATTTCAAATGGAACTCCCTTAGTATAAGCATCACTACTCCTTTCTCCTTCCAGACTTGTGAGCTGCTTTTCCCACAACCTCAAATCCAAATCTGTTAAATTTCTCATGTTTCCCAGAAGACATATGCATCTCCTTTAGAGGTATTACTTCTGTTTTTTCTTTTTGATTACTTGGATCAATCTGGCTTGTTTAATTGGATTATGAATCCCATTTATATTTAGGGACATTATATGATTGCTTAGCCATACTTATAGTCATTTTATAGCTACCTCTCTGCACCTCCTCTCCATTCACCAGTTCTCATAACCACGGGGGACTCTTCAGAGTGTTCCCTGTTTTAATCCCATGGAGATGTATATAGCCATGAGCTGCATAGATATTTTCTGGTTGTTATCTCTGGAGTCTCCCAAACATAGGAGCGAACAATTTATGTAACAATTAACAAATAACATTTTAATCCCTAATATCAAGCAATTAAAACAATGCCAACAGGGCAACAGGTTGATGTGTGAACTTAATAGCCATTTAGATTTCTTTTCCACCAAGTTTAATATCTGACTGAGAAAGCTGCACTCAAACCGGTGCTTTTGCCATAGCTTGTGACTTCAAAATGGAGAGGTTTCTTTGTACTTTTGTGGGAGTATGACATAGCTCCCAGGGAGTTTTGTCACAGCTGAACAGTGGCCTTCCTCCATCACAGTCTATTGTGATTATGATAGTAAGCCACAGCCACAGGGTTAATAGGGAGAGATGTTTCTTTGTCCCTTGTAGGGTATATGCTCTTTCCCCTATGGCTGGCTTGTGCAAGGTATCATCCACATGGGAAGCAGGCATGTTGGGTGTGTGCATATATAAAGGTAGTGAGCTATCAGCTCACTGACATGAACACCTTTGTTTCTTTCTTCTAGTAGTGACTTTTAGGGGGACGACTTATTCTGGGTATCTGCTTTCCTGCTTTCCCGGCTCCCAATTCCCCTTGGATGTAATTGTAAGTTTTCCCTCACTTGGGCTATGGCGAGAAACAGGCCCCCCTCAGCTCCCAGCAAAGGGGTTTCCAATTCTTGTTTTGTTTAGTATTATGGCTACCCAGTTTTTCTGTTTATTTTTTTCTGTTGCCGACCTCCCTCCAGACACCCAGCTCCTATCTCTCAGTCCCAAGACAAGGCAGAGCCTATACTAATAGAGGTGGTAGAGGGAGAGAGAGAGAAAGGAACACATAGCTCTTTGAACATTTCAGTCCATGACCATCTGTTCATATATAACATATACAGTGTGTGTGTGTGTATATATATATATATATATATATATATACACACTGTCAATAAGATCCCTTTAAAATCATGATTTCCCAAAACAATTCAGTAACTGCTGGATGTATATTATGCCCCCTGCAGTCCCAGTTGTAATTGATACTTTCTGTTTTACCAAGGTTGATGGTCTGAAAAGTTCAGGTTGAGGGATCCTTTCTGAATTTTTGCAGCAGTTCCTTTACATCTTGTAGGGTGGAGATGTCCTATTGGCACAGAGTTTGCCATCCTGTGACTTACTCCCAAGTACTGTTTCAGAGAGTTGATTCAGCTGTGCACACAGAGGGTCTTCCTGGTAGTGAAACAGAGATTTCCTTTGCATTGAGTGCCTTTATTGCTGCTTCAGGGTTTTCAAAATGTTGAGGCCTTCTTGGAATATAATCATGAGACGCAGGGTATGGCACGTTAAATTTGAGCTGTTGCTGTTTCAGCATTCAGAGGATTGGTGCATACTCTTTGTCTAGCTGCAACTGCTGCAGAATAGTTGTTGTCAAGGTACATGTACTGCCCATTCTACTTTACTTCATACTAAGATTCATACTGAGATTGTTCAGGAGCTAGGGAGCTATGAAGTCCATGAATACTCCGTAATTAGTAATAGCAAATTTTAATGCCAGACAACATGAATTTGTCCAATCTGGACTTAGATATAGATTTAGAGCTACTGGTAATTATCTCCAGTGGTAATGCATTCCACTGTTAACAGTCTGTAAGATATATAAATATTTACGTGGCATTACATTTTCTGCCTTGCAGCTGTAGAAGATAACCTCTAATGTTGTAGATATTGTAGACTGAAGACAGTATAGTGCAGTGGTTTAAGGCTCTGAGCTGCAAATCTAGAGACCTGGGTTTGAATCCACAGCCCCACTTGCATACTGTGTGATCTTGAGCAAGTCACTTAACTTCCCTGCGCTCCCAGGTTGCACCTGTAAACAAGTTTTCAGTTTAGTGTGTCTCACCTGGTAAAACAATTGGGAAAAAATATATTTTAAACTCAAAACCCAATGAAGTCAGCAAGAAAAGATCTTGCATTATAGCATACATGAGAAGGAGGTTACCCTCAGACATCAATGTGATAGGGATATTAAATTCAAAGAAGTAAGTCTGTTTTCATAGGGGTATCATGCAGACCTTTAACTAGTTTGGCAGTGCCTTTGAACTTTTGAGCTATGTGATATTGTATTTCCTAAATGGGCACCATAATAGGAAGGAAGAGTCCAGATGGGGCAAACATAAGTTCTGTACAAGGGCATTAATACTTTTCTATCCCTTGATTTAATGTTTCTCTTGATGGACCAAATGACACTCTTTGCTTTAAGAATGGTTCCATTTATCTGTGAATGGAAAGAAAGTAATTTGATACTTGAACCCTAAATCTTTTCTGTACAAGTACTAGTCAACACCCTGTCATCTAATATGTATATGTGGTTTGTATTATTGGTTCCTAAGTGCATAACCCTGCATTTGTTGTGATTCAGTTTCATCCCCATTGCCCAACCCAGTGGGAGATATGATCTAAATCATTCTAACTAGATGCAATCTGTTCAGGATTGGAGCACTGACCACCGATTTTATGTCATCTGCATATTTAATGGTGTTAGAACAACAACTATATGTTAAAATCAGCTATGAAGACCTGGAACAAACAAGGGCCCAAAACAGAGACCTGTGGAACCCTGCTAGTGACAGAACCGATGTTTGAAAGCTGAGCGTTTATCAAAACTCGTTGTGTTCTATCTGTCAACCAGTTTTCTATGATGTTATCCATCTCACAATGCTGTGGTTAATGTTTAGTGAATATAATTTTTGTAACAAAGCCAATGGGAACAGAATCAAAGCCTTACTGCAATCTATACAAAACCATTGTAAGGAGATCTATTGTCAAGTTGTAGGCTTACATCTTCATAGAAACACAACAAGTTGGTTAGGCAGTTATGGCCCTTTTTATAGCCATGTTGCTCATCATCCAATATAGCCAGAGTAGATGAGGCTAGATCTTTAAGTATGCTTTCCAGGACTTTACACATTGGTGAGGTTAAGCTGACTGGTCTGTAGTTTTCCCAGTTGTTCCATGGTCCTTTGTTAAAAATGGGGACTACATATACAGCTTTCAAAGTTCAGGGACACAATTGTCATTGATACATTGTTAGTACAGTAATTTAAGGGGTACTGACAAGCTATCTGCTAAAAGATACAGAAGATGGCCAGATATATTATCTGGAGATATACTGGTTTTACCTTTAAGTTTTGTTAATTTGACATGGATCTCTTCTTCGAGAGAGTAATATGATTATCCAGGGAATCTGAAACCGTGTTTGCTTTCTGACTAGTTTGAAATATATCACAAAGTTAGTATTGAATCGTTAGCCATATCATAGGGGTCATGAATTATAATGTCATTCACTTGAAGGGACCTACCTGACATATAGGCTTTTAGGAGTTAATATAGGAGAACAATGGTTTGCTATTATCCTGGTTTGCTTCAGATGCTAATTTATATTCCCATGTTTTTTTCCCTTTTGATGATATTTTGCATTTTTTGAGTTTGTAAGTAAAAACACCAGTTAGTAAGAGTTGGGGATTTTAGATAACCACAGTAAAGTTTGTTTTATTTTTTGTAAGTTTTTTAACAGATTTTCTCATCTAATTTGGGTAGTATTGTTTTGATTATTTTTTTTTAATTTGGTAGGAATAGAAGTGTCCCTTAAGTCACAGATTGTATTATGTAACTTGTCAAAGTACTCCTTAGCTCCTGAGGTTGCCAGGATAGATAGCCAATCAATACTACTGAGTTTACTAGTAATATTAGCTTTATCATATATATTATGGTGACACGGTAGTGCCACCATAGTTAGAGTTGAGTACCCATTTAAGGTTAAATGGTGAAATTGTGCACCTTAATAACTTTTCGACCATAAATCAGATTTGCCTGACATTTGGCAGGCATGGAGCGATAACATAGATCTTGGGATCTGCCAAGTTTCAGACCGGTCGGTTTACGGTTGTGGAGTTATTAAGTGACATCTCAGAACAGATTTATGCTTTGCTCATGCCTACAGGTCACACACTTTGTGCGACCAGTCCAAAACTTCAGGGAACATGCGCTAGGGTTCTCAATGTGCCTTTGAAGATTTCATGAAAAATACTGAATGGTTCAAAAGCTATTCAAAAACAATTTTCCAATTATAGTCAATGGGAAAAGTTAACAAAAAGTTTGACAATGTCGCAAATGAAGTTTTTAGTGTTGCAAATGACCCCTGTAGTGTCGTGGAGTCAGTCATTTTATTTTCAGTTAGTGGTCACAGAAATGCTTGGCATTTAAATTTGGGACTCTCTAGGGACACAATTATTTTTGTGTTCACCTAGTCAGACCCTGAGGATGCTAGCCATGTCTTTATTTTGGGAAAAACACCCCAGAAATATGTTTTTGAAAATTTTGGGAAAAGTAGTGTTGCAAAATAGTGTCACACCTGAGACACTTTCGTGATTTTTTGCGAAAGTGTCGTGATTTTGACACTAAAATGCAACACTATGGGGAAAATAACAGGACTTCTTTGCCACCCTGCTGCAAAGAACAGTTTGGTCTTTTGGGCTGAAATTTGGAGGAAGAAAGCCAACATCCCACAGATGTGCCTTTTGGTGAAATAATATTATAGGGCAGCAAAGTTATCGCACTCCAAATTTGACATTTTCCCATCGGATAACATTATGGCATCCGTCGTGCCTTTCAGAGGGCCTGTATCTCGGAAGCGGTGTGAGATACAGACTTTTAAATCAGAAAATGCTTAGACCCCTGATGGGGACTAAGTACAAAACTACCAGGAAAGTCATAATTGATACAAAATTTTATTTTTTTCTACATCGTACAGTTCCTAAGATATAAGCAATTTAATATTCCTAGTCCTCATTTTCTGTCCTGAGGCCAATTACGCACACATTCTTTGTATTCACTGTCTTTCTCTATTCAACTGTTGAGGAAAAGAAGGGTGTATTAGCTTCATTCTATTACAGCTAGATGTTCCCACTTGCATTTCTGTACCTGTTTGCGTTAGCTTTCGTGTGCGTTTTGCTTTGCATTTTGTTTTGCGGTTGTGTTTGCGTTACTGTTACCATTTGCGTTTCCACTACTGTTTGTGTTTCTGTTCTGAATTGCGTCACCATGTGCACTACCATTTGCATTTGTGTCTGACCTTCCATTTGCATTTGTGTTTGTCTTTCATTTTGCATCATTGTTGCTGTTACCATTACCATGTGCATTTCCAACTGCGTTACCGTGACCGTGCATGTTATGGTTTGCCTTTACGTATCGCTTGCATTTGCATCTCCATTTGCATCACTGTTTGCTTTGGCTTCACTTTGCGCTTGCATTTCTATTACCATTTGTGTTACCATTTACGTTTTGTCATCATGTGCATTATTATTTGTGCTTGCGTTTTGCACTGCTTACTGTTACTACTGTCTTTCGGATGAGACGTTAAACTGAGGTCCCATCTGCCTGGATTGGTGGTAGTTCAGGTGGATGTTAAAGATCCCATGGCACTTATCGAAAGAGCAGGGAATTTCCCGGTGTCCTGGCCAAATTTCCTCATACACTAAAAATACCACCAACAGTTCAAGGTCAGTTGGCATTCATCTGTATCCCTCCCTCTCGTCGTGCCTGCAAATAGGCAGGATTTGTCTAGTGCACTTACCCAGTCAACAAAAACTAAATAAAAATAAATAAAAAATAAAAATGTGACAAAATCACATGGTGACAGCACAGGCCCAAAGGGCCCATGCTCCCACCACCACATTCCATTCACTATTTATAGCTCCTTCTCAAAAGAAGAAAATTCATGTAAAAATCCATTTAATGCATCGGTTGGGGTTGTTCCACAGCGACAAAAGTGAAGAAATTCAATGTTAGGGTTGAAAGCACCTTGCACGCCCCACCTGTCCCCACAAACTGGCATTGGGGTGTGCATTGGTGTCATCGGTCTAACTCTTACCCCATTCTCCTATCTTCACCACTTCAGCTTGTTTACATGGAATGGGGTGAGAGTTAGGTCGACGACCCCAATGCACATCCCAATGCCAGTTTGAGGGTGGGGTGCAAGGAGGCTTTCAACCCAAACATCGATTCCCTCACTTTTGTTGCTGTGGAACAACCCTAACTGATGCATTAAACAGAGTTTTTGCCATGAATATATATATATTTATTAGTTTTATTATTAAAGTACAGTTACGTAAGAACTTACCGTAACAGTAGATCTTCGAGAGAGGCTCTTGCAGTAGGTAATTACATATAGGACTGACGCCAACCAGCAGCAGGACCCCATGGAAAAAATTTCTAGCTAGCAGTCCCTGGCGAGGGACCATCCCCACGTCAGGTGACCGCGTCATATGCGATTGGTATAAAGGGCAGTCCTAGATGCCCGCCTTCCAGTTCTTTCCGCCAAAGGCCAGGAAGGCCCAGACGAGAGAGAAGCAGAGGTTTCCATTCCTGGAAAAAGAGCTGAAAAGCCTAGGGGATGGAGGGTGGGAAGAGATTACCTACTGCAAGAGCCTCTCTCGAAGATCTACTGTTACGGTAAGTTCTTACCTAACTGTTCTATCTTACCGAGAGGGCTCTTGCAGTAGGTAATTACATATAGGACTGAATCCCAAGCAGTCTGGAACAAATAAAAGGCACCGGGAGGAGGAAACTACTCCAGAAAATAGCAGAAGCTGTGCAAGCCTCAAGACAGGAGGCCTTGCAAAACTAGCCTGAAGCCTGCTTTACGGTGAGAGGCAATGTCCAAACTGTAGTGTTTTGTAAAGGTATGGACGAAGTCCAGGTGGCAGCAGCGCAGATGTCTGCCGAGACACATTCTTGAAACAAGCCGCAGAGGCCGCTACTCCTCGGGTGGAGTGACTTCTGACCTGACCCGAAGGGTCTTGTTGTACTTGTCAAAACAGAAAGTGATGCAATGAGCCAATCACTTGACAGGCATTGCTTGAAACAGCATTGCCTTCCTTTTGTAAGCAAAAGAGACGAACAACTGATCAGTCTTTCAGAGATCCTTTGTCCTGCTGGTGTAGTATCTCAGAATCTGGTGAACATCCATAGTATGGAGTAAATATTCCCCTTGGTTGGAGTACTGCGTGAAAAAGGCAGGTAACTCTATGGACTGATTTAAGGTGGACTCTGCTACTACTTTAGGCAGAAACTTAGGATTCGTACGAAGAGCAACTCGTTCTTTGTGAAAAATCAAATAGGGATTTTACACATAAGGGCTTGGAACTTGGACATTCTTCAAGCTGAAGTGATGGCCACCAAGAAGAGAGTCTTCCACGAACTTCAGATCTGCAGAAGCTGCAGGTTCAAGGGAGGAAGAGTAAGTTTCTGAGAACAAAGTTTAAGTCCCAAGGGGAGCAGGAGTTCGGATAGGGGGCCTCAGATGGAGGAACCTCTGAGAAAGGCCTTAGAGACCTCCAGTTGAGCAAAGCTTTATCTGTGAAGGGAACATGGTAGGCTGAGATAGCAGCCATGTGAACCTTCAAGGAGGAATGGCTGAGACCCAGGTCGAAGAGATGGCGTAAGTATTCCAGCAGAACAGCCACTGAACAGGAGAAAGGCTCACATTCTAGAGGCTGCCCAGATAGAGAATCTCTTCTACTTCATGGGATAAGTGGACCTGGGGAGGGTTTCCTAGCCTCCACCAAAATATCCACCACTTTTGGAGAGACGCCAAACAGGATTGGGCTGGTCTGCAGGAGCCATGCATGAAGTTGAAGGGACTTGAGACCTGGATGGACCAGGGTCCCTTGATCCTGGGTCAGCAAACCTTGAGATAAAGGAAGAGGAAGAGGAGGAACCTCTGAGTATTGTTGTAGAAGAGAGAACCAGATTTGCCTGGGCCAAAAGGAGGGATCAGAATAATTCTCGATCCTTCTATGGATAGTTTCTGCAAAACTCTTGGGATCGGAGGAATTGGGGAAAGCATAGACTAATCTGTCCTTCCAGTCTAGAGACAGAGTCGCTCCAGAAAGCGCCCGCTTTGGAACAAGTGAGCAGAAGCTGGGAAGTTTTATGCTTTGGGGAGGCGAAGAGGTCTACCTGTGGAGTCCCCCAAAGCTAAAAGATATCATCGAGCACCCTTTGATCCAGTTCCCACTCGTGTACCTGGGCAGAGGAGCAGCTTAGCTTGTCTGCCAGGTTGTTGTCGACTCCTGGAACATGAATCTCCGTGAGGTGAAGGTTGTCATGAGTTGCCCAATCCCAAACCCTCATTGCTTCCCTGCATAGAGGTAGGAGCGAGTTCCTCCTGCTTGTTGATGTACCACCACACACATGTTGTCCATCTGGGCGGCTAGGTGGCCGGGAAGAATGTATTGGTGAAGGGCTTGGAGAGCGTACAGCACGTCGAAGCTTGAGCATGTTGATGTGGACAGCTAGTTCCAGTCTGGACCATAAGCCCTGGGTCCGATGAGCTTCCCAACCTTCGCCTGATGCGTCCGTGGTCAGAGTCTGGGAGGGGAGGATGAAAGAAGGAGTCCCTCGAAATAGGTTCTCTCGAACCATCCACCATTGCAAGCCCTGTGCCATCGCGAGGAGATCAGAACTAGTTGATCTAGGTCACCTCATGTTGATCCCACTGGGAGTGAAGAGTCCACTGAGAGATCCTCATGTGGAGTCGAGCTCGGGGACTGTCGGAATAGTGGCCGCCATGAGCCCCAAAAGACGAGGGCTGACCTCGCCGGAGCCCTCCTGCTTTCTGATAGCAGGGAAATCTGGGATTGAAGAGAGGCCACCCAGTCTGGGACAGGGACCTTGCTCATCGTCGTATTGAGGATAGCCCCGATGAACTGTAGTCTCTGGGAGGGGTCCAGATGGGACTTGGAATGGTTGATGGTAATACCCAGGCCACTGAAAACCTGCTGGATGAGGGAGAGAAAATGCAGGAGTTCTGCCCTGGATGAGGCCACTAGGAGTCAGTCGTCCAGGTAAGGAAAGACCTGTACTCCCATTGTACACAGGTGGGCTGCTACCATAGCCAGGCATTTGGTGAATACTCGGGCCGATGAAAGACCAAAGGAGCGCCTTGAATTGGTAGTGGTCCCCTGAAATGCAAAATGAAGATACTTGTTGTGAGAAAGGTGAATGGGAATGTGCAGATAGGCATCCTGCATATCCAGCGACAAAGCCATTGACCCGGCCAAGAAGGGGCAAAGGCTCTGCAGGGAGAGCATCCTGAACCTTTGTATTCCACATAAAGGTTCAAGGAACTGAGATCTAGAATGGGTCTGAGATCTCCCATCTTCTTTGGGACCAGGAAGAAATGAGATAGTAACCTGTCTCTCAAGATGAAGGGGGACGGGTTCTATCGCCTGCTTCGTGAGAAGGGCCGAGATTTCTTCCTGGACCAAGGGAAGATGTCCCTTGAGTATGACAACTTTGGGGAGGGTGGCGGGTGGTTTCTGAAGAAACTCTATGGAGTGCCCTTTCCTTATAAGCTGAAGCACCCAAGAATCTGAGGTTATCCTCTCCCAACCCGGAAGGTGGAGAGAAAATCTTCTCCTACCAGTTCCTCCGGTGGATCTGGAGGTGGTGGGAGAGGAAATGAGTCAGGTGGTGTGGGGCAGTGCTGCAGCTGAGGCACCCGCTGCTTTTTGGGCGGAGGGGGCCTGGCAGCTGCGGGGCCCGGCGTTTGGTGACCACGCCTTCCTTGGGGTTTCGCTTGTGGCAGTCCGTCTGCGAAAGGATGGCGCTGCTGAGGATGGGGACGGTTGCATGGAATCCACGGATTTCAGGGCGCCCCTTCTCTTCAAGTCGGTGATGATATCTTGACATCACCCCGAAAGCACCACCCCCTGAAAGGTGCCTCCTGAATTGCAGATTGCACCTCCGGAACAAATCTGACACGCGGAGCCAGGCATGACGCTAGATTTACGGCAAAGTGGAGCTCCACCTGGCAGTGTCCACTGCATCGTATGTCACCCGTAAATGTGGCGACTGGTCGAACAAGCAGAACGGACAAGATCTGCTAACTCCTGTTTTACTTGAGAGTCAGGTAAGGAGTCCAGTTTAGATTCCGCCTGTAAGGATGGCCTTCTGGTAATCCCCCATGTGGCGACGTAATTCAGGGCTCCAAATTCCCAGTGTGGAAGAGGAGTAAATCTTTCTTCCATACTGGTCCAGGAGGCAGATTCCTTATCCGGAGGAGACAAGCACAGATGCTTTGATGTGCTGACCGCCGTGGCGGCACTAATCACAACTGAATTGGCATGAGGGTGAGAGTCAAGATAGTCTACACCTGGGAGCCTGGTATAGCCTGTTGGACTTCCTGGTAAGTGGGGCGAATGCCGATGGTTGTTTCCAAATCATGGTAACAAGGTGGGCGTGAGGCTCGATCCAGGGTGGCACTAAAGTTGGAGCTGTCAGGGCAGGTCCAGAAGCTCGTGAGTTTGAGACGCTGGGGATCTGGTTCCAAAGAGTGCCACTGGTGAATTTCCTGGATTTTCTAAGCAACTCCATGAAGGATGGATCCTCCAGAGGAGACTTCAGAGGGGTCCTCGGCCAGGGCTTAGACAGAGAGCGGGGCTCGTCGTCTCTCTCAGAACATCCTTTGGACGAATCAGAGGAATCTGAGAGGAAGAAGAAGCAGAAGAAGAATAAGACCTCACACGACTAGGGGAGGCAGGTTCCTTGGGTGGTACCCGTGAGCGTATCCTGCCCCTCTCTGGATCCAGAGGGAAGAGCCCTGGAGTCTGGAGGCAGGAGGGAGGTGCCACCCCGGACGTATGGGAGCCGGGGCAGCACTGTCAAAGGTGGCTCTCCACCTCCTTGGTGAGTTGAGCCTTGGCCTCAGCCCACCAAGAGGCCAGAGTCTCCTGCAGATCCACCGTGGCTGGGGGAGAGCGGAGGAGGAGGGGAAAGTGTACAGGTTGTGCCTGTCAGAGTATCCATAACCCGGCTGCAGGAACCCGCGTCCAGGTCTGCGGCGTTGGAGGGACCGGGCGCCGGGTACTGTGGCGCTGGATACTGCGGTCCAGGTGCGACAGTGTCAGATAAGATGGAGGGCACCCAGGGGCCGGGAGCTGCCAGAGCAGGCGGCCTGGTCGGCAGCCTGGGTGGATCCCACAGTAATGGGCCGGGGAAGAGGCACGCGATGGAAGGGCATCCCCTGCCAGCATCGGTGGTACCGGCACTGGCAGTACCGGCATCGAGGTACCGCCGTGTCCGGGGCCAACATCAGATCCGTTCCGTCGGAGGAGGGTCTGATGGGTGGAAGATCCCCTCGCCGCCCGGGGAAGGAGGAGAAATCCTCAGGGTCAGGCTGGGGTGACTCCAGGCTCCCCAGACAGCAGCGAGCCGCAGGGAACCGGGTACAGCAGACGTGGGGGTCTGTCGTCGGTTCCGTCACCCGGCACATGTTGGAGAAGCCAATGTGCTACTTGAAGCAGTTCCTGATGGGCTGGAGGAGCCGGCCCCGACTTACAGGAGCTCCTCACCGAGGGGGGGCGAGGGAAGGGACGGCCCAGTCCGATGGGGAAGTGGTCGCGCGCTGCCCCAAGGGTTGGGAGTCTTATCAACCTCTCCATGCGGACATCAGTGTAGCCGACGTCCAACTTAGAGGAGGCGTACGCCAGTGAGCATGAACCTGCAGCGAACAGGGGTGGAGGCCTCCATTAAGCCGGAGGTGCACACAAGGCCAGCGTGAGCCAGATGGGTGGGCGACACCTCCTCCAAACCCTTGGAGGCTGTCGTCGAATGTTGTCCCCCAGAGGAGATGTTACCTGGGCAGCGACTCCAGTGGAAGACGCGTAGAGAAGGACTTCTCGGTGCCTCTCCTTGTCCTTCTTTTTCCGATGTCCTTCCAGGGAAGTAGACACCTGCCTCAACTTTTCAACTCTTTTTCATCATCTTTTCTTGAGGAGATGTTCTTCCAGAGACTGTTGGCGCCGTTCACGGGTAGCTGCGTTGAAGTTGAGGCAATGCTGGCACTTATCAACCGGTGATCGGGGCCTAGGCAGAAAGGCACAGGAATGGCCATCCTTGTGAGGCAGTTGGCGCCGCATGAGTCATACTTGTTTTTGTGCTTGGAGGGTATAGGGGATGACATACACCGACGATGTACCTGACAATTGAAAAGAATAACTAATTTTCGGTAAAAACGATTGAAAGACAGGGCTGACAAAGCACAAACTTTACCGGAGGCTACACAAGCTAACGTGGAAAGAACTGGGCGGGCGTCCGGACCGCCCCATACTGACAAGTCGATGACGCCGGTCACCTGACGGGGTGGTCTCGCCAGGGACTGCTAGCTAGAAATTTTTCCGTGGGGTCCTGCCACCAGCCGCATCAGTCCTATATGTAATTGCCTACTGCAAGTGCCCTCTCAAGTAAGAGATCTACGTTATCATATGTTCTAAGGTGAAGCCAATAGTACAGTGGTCACTGTTACCTATAGGTGAAGAAATAGTGAAATTTTTAAGAGCTAAGTTTTTATTATGAATAACAAAATCTGGAATGTTGTTCCCTGTAGTGGGATGATCTATACTCTAGATGAGATGACATTGTTGGCATGTATTTAGTAGTTTTCCCAAACTGGATGAAGCTTTTTGATCTTTCCAATTTATATCACTAAGGTTAAAGTCTCCTGTCAATATTATGTTCCTAATGAACTTGCTGTTTCTATTTCTTTAATGAGTGTATCAAAATAGTCTGAAGATGCAATACAGGGATGGTAACAGACACTTAAAATAATATGTTTATTCTTATTTAAGATTACTTTGATCCAAATGGATTCAGAGGAAGTTTTAGAAGTCTGGATTGTATTTATGGATTTCAGCTGTTTGTAGTGTATCTGTAAGAAAATGGCAACACCCTGTCCTTTCTATTAGTTCTGTTAAGCCTGTATATGATATACCCTGGTAATAAATGATCCCAACTGGATTTCTCATCTCCCAATGTTTCGTGACCAATACAGCATCTATTTTCAGTTGCTATTATGACCTTCAACTCATCAATTTTGCTCTGAGCTCCTAGCACTGAAATACAATAATTTCAAAATTTTCAGTTAACAATGTGTATGTGCTGAAACTGTTACGTTCTGAGGGGGAGGAAAAGTTCTCTCTCCGCAAGTCAAGAAGTTTAAATGCTTATCAATGTACTTGAGTATGTGTTCATCCAATAAGCAATGCTCCTTACAACTCAAGTGAAGCCCATCTTTGCAAAACAGTTCTGGCCTTTTAAAAATGCTTCCCAGAGTGTAAAACATACTTGATTTTGCTTAAGGCATCTTCATGCACCATGCTCTGGTTAGTATTTGTTGCTTTATAGAGTAGTTCAAGAATTTTAAGACTATAGGTATAGGCACTGGTCTGGTTGTTGAGGTTTTGGGACGCAATGCACGATGCACCTCGTTCAGTGTCTAAAGATACTGTTGTGTCTAGCTGTAGAACATTGTGTAACAATCCATCCATGAAAGCACACACATTTCACCCTTCCTTACCTCCGGGCTCCATGAATTTGTAGATTATAATGTCTCAATCTGTTTTACAGGTCCCACATTTCTCTGCTAGGCCTTTCTGTTTGTTTAATATATACACGACCAGGTGCTCAAGTCTGTCAGTTCAGCTGTCAAGCTCAGTGTGATGTGCTTCAAGCTCCATGACTTTCTGCCCCATTTTACTTCTCTGTATTGACCTCAGTTCTAAAGTTACTGACCTCTCCCTGAAAGCTCTTATTTCAGTTAGGATGGCTGCCTTACTGGGTTGTAGATCCACCAAATTAAGATCGTCAGCAGCATTGTGCATAGTAATCACCGACAACGTCACTGAATCCAGCTGTTTTCTTTTACTTTTGCCTTCCGATGTCCACCCATCTAGTTGTGGGTGCTCCTTGTTGTAATTTGTTTTGATTTTTTAGCTGTTGCTTAAGTTTTGTAGCATTTTAGGTGTTCAAGGATCAGAGCTTAGTCCTGCATTCCTCATGGTGACGCAGCAGAAATTATGCCAGGCACCTTTGAGTACCATCTCCTTCATGTGACTTGATCTATCTCCTCCACTTGACTTGATTTACATCACATCCTCCCTCTCTCAGACTTGATTTCCTGCCACCTTAGTTCCGATGCCTTTACTTCTATATTTTATATTTTATAGCAAATCCCAAAACAGGTATTAGTAGTATATTGTAGATTCAGTCTATAGATGTGTGATGATGAGTGATGGCCCTAAATTCCACAAGAGGTACTAGTCAGATATTACAGATTCAATCTGTAGATGTGTGATGATGAGTGATGGTTCAAACACACACAAAGTGTGAGTTGAGCATCACCACCAAATGCTGCTGCAAGAGCAAAGACGACGACCAAAATATAACAGCTCTCCTCTAGCAGGGTCAATAATGAAATGGCACCTCTTCAAGCGCGCTGAGCTACTGACACTGCCAACTCCACCCCCAAGTGTGATGGCTAAAGCCAGGACTGACAGGCAGTCTTCCATCACCAATATGCTGCCTACCCCATCAGTCTGGCTGTGTTGGACCAGTTGCAATCATGTTTCAAGAGGTCCCTCCCTCCCTCCCTCCTTGATGTCTCCTTGTGCTCATCCCCAATCCGAGTGCTTGACTAATGCACTGTCTGTTCCTTGCTGTTACAGTCAGGGCTGTGGGTACCGATTCTACCAAGTGCCAGGACAGTCTCAGATGACTTGAACTAATACCATCAGGTGACCGACCTGGCAATGCAAATGTAGGGGATATCTAGTAGCTGGTGATGGAATCTGCAGGAAAAGAAAAACAGGTACACACACACAAAAAAAAAACTGGAACATTCTGAAGTCTGTGGGACAAGCAGTAAACATCTGACTGCTTGTCTTCAATTAAAAATGGTTGTCCCAAATGTTGGGTTATAGGATTTGTCAAGCTCTCTGCATAATATATTTTTCTTTGAAGCATGCCCCACAAAAAATACAACAAATTAATAAACTGTCTTCCTCAATTCACAGAAGCTGGGCCCTAGCATTCAAATGCATATGGATGTATGTATCTATCTATGCAGGCATAAAATCACAGGGCCTACAGTGATCTGCTCTTCTGCAGTAATATGGATGTGTTCATGAAGGTCCAAATGAAGATATGATTCTGCTATCTAAAAGGTAAGGTGATTCTTTGCAACAAACTTTGTTAATGCACCAGTTAGGATTCAGATTAAAGCAACAAAAATAGGAATTATTGTGCTAGGGTTTCTAACCCTAACTCCTTACCCACTAGCCAACAAGTAAGAAAAGAAAAAATACAGTTTCAGCTGCCCTGAATGTTGATGACTCAGAGGAGGGCTCTTTCTTGGGGATCTCAGTCCTCGCCCCATTTTGATATTGTCTTCAAATGTACAGAACTATGTCTACTTCACATGCACCAACAGACATGTTGGCCTTCCCTGAAGAAAACAAATTACATCTGATGTTGTTTTATCATGCAATGGGTGAGGGTAAGGGCTGACAGCCCCACAGAAGAGATGACCCCTGATTCACCAAGATTCAGGCTGTCGAAGTTTTCCTCCTTTTGTTGCTTGGTGGTGGGGTAGGGAGTTAGAGTTGAATGCATTTCTACTTTTGTCACTTTACACTGAACCTTAACTGGTGCATTAAACACCTTTTTTCTTTGCAAAGAACACTAAATGTAAGGCAACAGCAGGTGTCTGCAGATTGGTCACAGCCTGCAAGAGGCTTTGCCGGGAGACACAAGAACAGGTAGAATAAAATGCAGTACTGTGTACACTTATCCTATATGGATAGGCCCTAGAACAGTTGGGGTGATGGTTAGGGTACACACTCCTCAGCCTATGCCAACAGAAAATTCCTTCACCACAGTGGTGAGGCAGGACAGCTGGGAGAAGGCACACAAGGTAGTGCCTAAGGAGGCAAGGCAAATTTACTTTTTAGGCACCCATTCCAGGATGCTCTGGGTGCCATGAAAATACAAAATGCACAGAACAATAGGTTCATAGGTATATACGAGTTCAAGGGACTAGCCATAATGAACTCGCCATCCCTAACCTGGATGGAATTCATATTTTTATTACCCATAAAATGTCAAGATTTTTTTGAATAACTGAAGGAACTACTGTATACTACTTCAAGAGGCAGTGAATTCCAAGTCTGGACTATTCTCTGGGTAAAAATTGATATCGACTAGTAGACCTATTTGTGACTGATTTTAATTGTAGTATATGGCAATAGCAAACACAAGACAAAAAGTAAAACAAGGCTAAATATAAAACAGCAGACTAATAATAATAGCTGAAAAACAGCAAAAGCCTGATCAGCAGCAGGTAATAAAGGCTAACATTAATGCATGGAGGAAGTAAGTTCAGGAAGGCTTGACTGAACAGGTGGGTCTTAAGGTGAGATTGCATACCTCAACAGAAGGGTCCCTCCCTGACAGATGGAGGAAGCAAATTCTACAGGATGGGGCTGGTGACATTAAACGCCTGTTGCCGATAGTTTTAACCCTGTCCTGGGAATCACTAGGAAGCCAGTAGAGGAGGAGCAAAGGTAGGGATTTATGAGGCAGGTGTAGAAGGTCCAATAAACAGCCAGGGCCAAAACTTGTGTGCCTTAAAGGTGAGCAAGCCCACCTTGAAGAAAACCTGCCACCTGACCATCAGCCAGTACAGTTAATGCAAATCCAGGGTGATATCACTACACTTAGGCTGTCCAGTCAACTGCCTAGCAATTGCATTCTGCACTAGCTGAAGCTGATGGAGGGTCCCCAAGACCCCAGAGGAGGGCATTAGGATGATGTGGGGGTCCTCAGAAGAGGAAGACTCAAAGTGGGAGGAAGATGCACTCAGCCCAAGAGGAAGCAACTGCTGGAAGGGCACCCTATTGTTAGTGAGACAGACTTGGGAGAGAGAGCTGGAGAGTAAAGAGAAGTAAAGTGCCTCCTGGCACTGTAGCTTGACAGGCTAGTGAGATGATCAATGGATTGCTCAGCCAACAGGTCACAGGTGGCAGCTAGATGTCATTGTCCACCTGCAGAGAAATGACATGACATGACATGAACTGAGGCAGGGGTAGTGCAGGGGAATTTGCTGCAGCAGGGTAGGGGTCTTAAGCAGTTAGTGTGTACAATGGCACTGATCAAGGTGTTACCTATGTATGGCTCTAAGGAGACTAGGGCTCTTCAGCAGCACTTTCAACAATTGATTGATGGAATGGTGCAGGAAGAGGGCTTTAGCTACTTTGGAGAATGTGGGCCAGAGAAGGTGGTTTTGGAACTCTACACGGTGAAGGTCTGCATCACAGAAACATTGACATTGTCAGCAGGAAAGGTAGGCCCATCTAGTCTCCTTTTTCATTTTTGTTCTGAGACCACTGGACTATATGTAGTTACTGGTGTCCTACCCTCACCCCATTCCTTTATCTAATATGTCCCTGTGCCAATCCTGTGCATGCTTGAAGCATCTCTCAGTCTGCCCCACTATCTCCTCTGGTAAGCGGTTTCGTCATCCATCACCCATTCTTTGAAGATGCGATTTTCTCATATCTCTCCAAAATGTCCCCAAAGCTTCACTGCATTTCCCATGTTCTGGTGCTTTATTCTCTGAAAACAGACCCTCCACCAGCACCCTGTTCACACCTGTGAGGTACTTGTAGGTTTCAATCATGTTCCTTCTCACTTTCCTCTCCTCAAGGGAGTACATTTTGTGTTCCTGCAGCCTTTCCACATATGGGATCTCATGCAACCCTCACACTTTTTTGTTGCCCTCTCTGTATCACCTTAACCTTGTTAATGTCTTTGCAGAGTTGTGGCCTCTAGAAGAACATACTCCAGGTGGGGCCTCACTAGTGAGCCATAAATGCACAGCACCACCTCACCTCCTCCTATTAGACATCCCTCCAATGTAACCCAGCACCCTAGTAGACTTTCCCACTGTTTTGCCATACTGATCAGCCCCTTGTGATCGATCATTAGATATGATGACCCTGAGATCTCTTTCTTGCTTGGTGACTGTGGTTCTTCTCCCCCATCTTATATACAACTCCTGGGTTTCAACATCTAGATGCATTACCTTCCTGGCTTTGGCACAGAAGCTCAGCTGCCACTCCATAGGCCACTCCTTTAGTTTCCTTGGCTCCCTTTGCATTCTCTCCACCCTTTAAAAGTGTCCATCTTGTTGTAGATTTTTGTATCATTCACAAAAGAGACACACCCTCCCCCAGCTTCTCCACAATGTTACTTATAAAACAGTTGAAGAGGACCATCCAATGCCTGTCCTTGTGGCACCCAGCTAGTAACTCAGCTGGTCCCTTAGTGTCTACAATTTTTCACCACCTTTTATCTCTAATCCTTCAACCAGTTTGATACCCAGCTTATCACTCTGTCCCTCACCTCCGGGCTGCTTAGTTCCTTAACTAGCCTCCAGTGCAGCACAGTGCTGAAAGCCCTACTGAAGTCTAGATAGGCCACATCCACTGATCTCCCTTCATCCACCTCCCTACTAATCCAGTCAAAGAACTCTGTAAGAACAGTCAGACATGACCTCTCCCTGTGAAACCATGTGCTGGTCATCTTCCTTCCTTCAGGATGGAACTTGTCCTTAGTGGGAGGTGCAACTGTTAATTGGATAATCATTTAAACTAGCTAGGAAGTGACTGTGTTTACAAGAGAAGCAGGAATTGCCCATCTGATACATGATGAAGAAACAGGAGGCAGGGCCTAAGAAGACGGTGCTCCCTAGGCAGGGGCACAAAAAGGAAAGGGTGCAGACAATGCAGAGGGCAAGTATGGTTTCAACCAATCAATATCTTTATTTAGCCAGATGGGACACCATTGAGCAGGGCTCATTTACAAGATGGACCTGGTAGTTTAAACAACAACAAGTCACAATACAACAATTTGGCATAGGTGTAGCAACATTAGCTGCCTATGTACAGTCATTACAAGTGAGAATGGCATGGCTTGGCACAGTGGTGTACACTAATTTACAAATAGCAGTGTAAGACTTGACACTGACAACAGAACAAGGCAGTATAATTTACAGGCATGGTAGCAAAAGGCAGTCAGCATACTGCTATGTGGAGTTCTGTACAAGGCAGGTCTCCGATAGACAGTAGGGTACAATATTATATTGGATGAGGTCTAGATCAGCAAAGCATTACATGGCCTAGGGAAGACTATAAAGCAAGGGCACTGAGCACACAGGATAACAGGCATATCACTACAAACAACACAGTGGGCAGTACTCTAGGGACCAGTGATCACCATCACAGTGGGTTCAACATTAAAGCAGGTGCCAAAGCAAACCACACAAAGACATTGGTCCTGGGCTTTAGGTTTAAACCAAGGATGCAAAAGAGAAAACTAAAAAAAAAAAAAAGACAAGAAGCAGGGAGGTTAACATGAGAAAAGGGGTAATTGGAGAGACAAGGAACAGCACAGGCAGTAGGAAAGTTGGGTTGCAGGCAGGTAGACAGTAAGGTATGGAATACCATGTGCAGACAATGCAAGGAATCTGGACCTCAAAGTCATCCTGGGGAGGTTGGCCTGGACTTGATAGCTGTAATGGAGTCATGGTGCACTGGCAGTTATGACTGGGACATGATCATACCAGGCTACTCTGTTCAGGAGAAACAGCAAGTGCAGGAAGAGTTGTTCTATATGTTAGAGGGAGAATAAAGGGTATAAACACAGGGAACCTGGTGTAGAAGGAAGGTTTGGAGGTGCTATGGGTCATCCTAGAGACAGGAGCTTGGGTCATTAACCATACAAGGTAGTATATATACCTCCAACACAGGTAGAGAACTTAGATAAGACACTAGTGGAAGTTGTCACAAGGATGGCAGATGAGGGAATGGTTATGGCTAGTTGGTAATTTCAGTCTTCCAGATGTGAATTGGAGACTTTCAGCTGCAGCTTCAGCAAGGAGTTGGACCATACTTGACTCACATTAGGGGACATTTCTCAGGCAGCTAGTCAGTGTTCCCAGCAGGATAGGGCAGTGCTGAACCTTGTGCTTACTAACAGGCATATCACTGCAGACCCTATAGTGGGCAGTCATCTAGGGACCAGTGATCACCATCCAGTGTGGTTCAACATTAAAGCAGGTGCCAAAGCAAACCACACGAAGACAAGGGTCCTGGGCTTTAGGATGATGGATTTTAAATGAAAGAAATGGGAGAATGCCTCAGAGGCTGCCTAGTGGTGGAGGACTGCCACAGAAGGGTAAAGGTACAGTGGGAAAAAATTAGAGAAGGGATAATTCAAGCAAACAGTCTCTGCATGAAGTATGTAAGCAAAAGCAAAAACAAAAGACCATCATGGTAGTCTAGGAAATTACCACAGTGGTGAAGAAAAAGGGTGGCATTCAGTAGGTACAAAGAAATGCAGAGGGAAGAAAACACAGAGGGTACAAAGTAAAACAGGAAAGCAGGTAATGCAGTGAGGCAAGAAGGTACAGACAGAAGAAAGGCTACCCAATAGGGTAACTAAAAGATATGAGACTTTCTTCAGATACATAAGTGAGAAGAGGAAACAAGATGGATGGCAAGAATAAGGAGGATGACAGAGGGAGACTGCATAGGATCATGACAAAGCAAGCATCTAGAATAGATACGTACTTTGGCTAAATTTCCACAGTAGAAGGGGAACAGATGACCAGGGAGCAGCAGGAAAATTGGGGATGGGTGAAGTACATGAGTCCATTTTCAGTGGAAAGAATCCTGAAGAAACTTGCAAATGTGAATGTGTACAAGGCTTGGGACTGGAAGGGATACACCCAAGGGCAATAAAGGAACTCAGGTAGTAGCTTGCTGTATCTCTGATGACCTTGTTCAGCTGGTCACTAGAAACAGGCTTGGTTCCAGAGGATGGGAGGAGAGCAGATGTGGTCCCATTTAATAAGAGTGGCAGCAGGATGGAGGTAAACAACTGAAGTCCTGTCAGTCTCATTAGTTTCTGTGGAAGGTAATGGAGACCCTGTTAAAGGAGAGGTTAGAGGAGTATCTTTAATCTAATAGGCTACAATACCAAAGGCAACATGGAATCATGGGCTGTGGGAGGTCATGCCAGATGAATCCAATTGACTTGTCTGACTAGGTGACTAGGTGACCAGGGAACCAGATTACAGGAAGGCACTGGACATTATCTATTTGAACGCCAGCAAGACTTTCAATACTGTACAATACAGGGACTGAAAGAAACTGAGCAGACTTAGGGTGGGATTTGAAGAAGAAATTCCTTCATACTTCCTACAAGTTTCTTTTCTGTTATCTCCAACAATGTCAATGGGAATTAACTTTTCATCCCTTACCTTCAGTGATTTATTCTGTCTGGGAGGTTAAGGTGCATCAACACAGCAATCCTTCTTACTGGGTAAGGCGTTTTATAGACCATACCTGGACTGGCATATCTTTGTCAGGAATTCTGAATTTATTTGTGTTTATTACTCAAGTCAGCTTATCAGAGACGTGAGATTTTCAAACACTGTAAGACCTGCAGGAAGTGATGAGATCACATTGCCCTAATAGTGTAATGCATCTAACATATTGGTTTCTGTCCCCACCACAGTTGAACCCACAAGCTGGGAGGTGCACCTGGTATACTGACTGGCAAATAGCAGGACCGAGTTGTACAAATCCTTATTATTACTCTTAAATGAGATTCTGAGTACTGATGTTCTGCAGAGCATCCCCCCACCACACACACACACACACACACACACACACACACACACACACACACACACACATATATACATTACCCAAACCTAAGGTGGGCCACTCAGGTCAGGTGGGCCCATACAGGTATGTTCAGATGAACCAGAGCAGGATAAGACTGATCTCCCAGCTCTATAGGCAAACCATGACCTTAATCATATGAAGGGTCAAGATGATGATAGCAGGGCCACAAAGAAAATCCTGACCTGAATGTACTTTCTGTTGAGGAGGAGGAAAGTGAGTGGACAGAGCCTAAGAGAAAGATTCCAATCCCTCCCTGTTTGATTTATTATCTCTAGCCTACCCTCATTATGGAGGCTTGTAGGACATTACAGTTAAAGTGTACAGACTATGGTGGCTTTGGATGTGATTCTGATACTGTCTGAGTCTTCTAATGCACTGAGGTATTTTCCAAGCATTGCACTGTGACTAGATTATTAAAACAGGAATGAGCAGGCAAGGACCAGAGAAAATGCCTACTGAGACCATAGGTGAGATGTTATCCATTTTGGAGAATTCCCAGAACTGGAAGCCCTCACTTGGCAGATTAAGCTGTACATAACTGTGTTAACTCATCGCGTCCTGATGGCCATTTTGGGTCAGGTTCGTAATGGATGGTTCTGATGCCGTATGGCCTACTGACTCAATGAGCTCTTAAGCAAACAACTATACTGATTAAGGGATCTTTCTCTTAACTGCAATGCATGATAAGAGAATGGACACTGCATGCAGAAGAGCCTTTGCCTCCAATGGAATAAATCTTTGCACCTCCTATGCATTTTGTTTCCAGAGCTCTGAACTCCTGGATTTCAGCTCTGGGTAGTGGTATCGTATTCATTTACTCGTGGCATCCTTTTCCAGAGGCTCAGAGTGCCATTATATAAAACAAGGCTAACTTTAGTCACTTCTATAATTCGCATTCTAAGTAACATAAAATAAACATAACAAAACAAAATAAAATAAAAACTACATTAAATACATTTGTTAAAAGGAGTATAGAGGATACCAAACCACCCCAAATGCCTGTTGAAATAAATACAGTTTCAGGCCCCTTTAAAGGCCTTCACTGAGGGCGCTAAACAAAGTACCAGACAGTAAGTTCCAAAGTACCAGGCCTGCTACTTCAAATACCCAGTCTCCTGACATATTCTGACTTGGCCTTGACATACTATGAGGCCCCTTCAGTGGAGCAGAGGGCAAAAGGGCACCTAGGGATGTAGCAGTTCAGTCAGGTAGCCAGAGCCCCATCTGTATAGGGCCTTATAGGTCATGAGACCCAATTTAAAAGATACACCACTTGACTGGCAGCAATTGTAGATCATGCAGTGCACACTCTTGGGAGGTGTGTTGGTAACTGGACCTCTGCACTCTGCAGCAATGTAGTGTACCTCCACTGACCACAAGATAAAAAGCATTACAATAGTTGAGCCTTCAGGTCACAAACACATAAACCAGCATAACCAGGTTGCCAGGAGGGATAAGGGACATAATCTGGCTGATTTTTTGCAAATAGAAAATACATTGCAGACTACTGCTGACATTTAAGCCTCCATTAGCAGACCCTCATCCAAAATTACACCAAGGTGTTTCACCTTAGTTATAGCCACCAGATCAGAGGAACTGAGACATAGCCTGGTCTCTCCAACTGCAGCTCTCCCTCACCATGGCCTGGCTCAATCACTAGAACTTTGATTTTCTCTGTTAAACCTCTCAGTCAGCACAATGACATCCCATTTTGAATCTTGGCTGCATCTGTTAAACATGTCCACCGCACTCACCATTCCAGGCACAAAGGACATATAGAGCCGGATAATATCTACATAGCAATGAAACTATAGCCAATATTTCCTAATGGCCATGCTCAGAGGCAGCATATAAACTGTGAACAGCATGGGTGACAGGAGAGTGTCCAGGGTATAAGGAAGGACAGAACCCCAGGAGCGAGGAAAATCTTCCCAACACTAGCCTCTGGGTTCTGTGTTTGAGGTAGGACTTATACTGGTGGATGACTTTGCCAGTGAGCCCTGCATACTCCTTGAGCTTATCCAAAAGAAGCCCGTGGTCCACAGTATCAAAAGCAGTTGGGAGATCTAGAAGGATTAAACTGAACCATCACTTCCATCTCTTGTCCTGAGCAGGGGATTGTGCGACTGGACAAGAACAGTTCCAATGCTATGCCTAGTCCTAAATTCCAACTGACAGGCTGAACGATGTCAAAGGCTATGAAGTGTGGTTTCAGCTGCAGCACAACTTTCTCAATAACCTTTCCCAGAAACAGAAGGTTAGAAACTGACGTTAATTCTCCAAGATCAGTTTCTTCAGAAGTGGCTTCATGAGAGTGCATTTAAGCACTACTGGGAAGCACCCATCTGATAGAGAACAGTGGGCCGTCTTAGTGAATACTGGGCCCAGACATCCAGTGAAACCCACGAGTAGTCATTTTGGACCCTGATCCAGATCACAAAACACTGGCCACAGCTCTGTGATCACCCCACAAACCTCTTTCATCTTCACTAGTTGGAACCCTTCCCAGGACCACTGACTGTAGCTTGACTAAGAGGTTGTCCAGTGCAGGGCTGTCCCAGCCCAGATGCAGTGATTCCAACCTTAAAAGAGGACATCCTATCTAAAAAGAGTGGAGTGAACTCCTCACGCTTCACAGCTGTTAATGCACTCATAGGCTCCAGACAAGCCAGATAAAGAAGCCTGTCTACAGTCTGAAAGAGCTGAGCCAGTCACTGTCTCCTAGCAACAATCTGTCTTGGCAGAAAATTCACCATTTTTGAGTGACTGCCTTCTGATATTCCTTATAATGGGACACCTAGAACTAATTTGCTCTCCAGGATCTTTGAACTCCTCCAAAACAACAATCTAACCTTCATCCCTGGCCTTCAAAGCCCTAACTCCATGTCAAACCACAGCACACTGAGATGCATCAAACTGCCAGATTGAGGTCAAAGGCCCCAGTGATTCCCCTATTACAGGCTTCCATTGCCACCTCTGTACACCGAGTGCAAGCTGCCAGCATTTCTGAGCTGTCCAAAATCGCCATAAGTCCTTCTGGACTAAGTCTGAAAGGTCACTACTGAACCACTTCCACCGGGATGGACTACAAGAGGGTGACCTGAAACTAAATCTAATAGAGAAATGGTCTGAGCCACTGTCTGGTTCAATCTTGAGACTTCCCACCCCGAGCCTCAGAGAGAACAATTGGTCCTGAGGTGGCCATGTTGGTGGATCATGGAAGTAATTACTTGTGCAAGTGTAAACCTCCTACAAATGAGGGTTCCCAAAAGTCTTCCTTGAGCTTGCCTAAATGCTAACTGCCAGGCTGGTGTCCTGCATTTTAGCAGTTTAAATATGATTACCAGAGCCTGTATAGCCTCTGTGTATTGTCTCTTTAAGAGCTGCCTTATTGCAGCTTAAGTAATCTGAGAGGGAGCTCTGTTGAAAGATGTAACTATTTGCTGAAAATCATTTAGAGTGATAATGATAGGTAGTTTGTCTAACCTGCCTTCTTTATAGCAAGGACTGTTTTGTTTGTCTCCACTATCTTGGTCCTGGACTGCAAATTAGACCAATCAATTCTGGTGGGACCTAAAATGTAGCCAGACTACAGGAGCTGTCTGAAGTCAAAATCTGTAGGAATTGTAGTTTTGATCTTTTGTGCCTTTCTTTGCAACTGAAGGGGAGCTTTTGCTTTGACTGACAGCCAAATAATCCAACCAAATATTCTGGATCTTGGGAAGTCCCAGGCTGCTGGCAGTTTTCAGTTAGTTCTGAGCTGGGAAGTGAAATGAGAAGAGCTCAGTGTATTTTGGGCAGCAATCCTGAGTGGATTCGCATGAGAAAACTGTGAAAGGGCTGAGTTTTTGGCTTGCATGTCTGCCAGCTGCTCCTGAGAGGGAGAGAAGAGAATTATTTTGGACTAAATTCAAGTCTGTGACTAAAGTAAGCTACTGAAGTGGGCCAGGCTCAACCTGAAGAAGACCAAGATTTTGCTGAATGCGATCGGCCTGTCAGGAGTTCCAGCTACCCCTAAGCTCCCGTGTGTGCAGAGACTTTGCAGTTGTGACCAGGGAGCGCTTTGCCTGGTACAGTAGAATTCCATACATGTAAATGTGCTATGAGCTGCTAGTGGGTTGTGAGTTAGTTCCCCACTGTGTGAACTATGTTCTGCTTGCTGGAAGCTGTATCCAGCCCCAAATAGACTGGATCCAAATTTGTCTCCATGCGGTCTGGGCCTTGCCAGACTGGCCAGCCAGACTACCCACTGCACAGAGAAGCCATCGACGAGAGACTTGACTGGGGATCATACCCTGCTCCATGCCTGAACAGGAATGACGCCTGCAACTTGTGTAGGCCCTGCTTCTCCTGGCATTCCAGATCAACCACCTGAAGTCTTGATTTTCATCCAGCCTGTGTCCAGTGTTGGGTATTGTGAATAAACACCAGGGTAGCTCCTGCAACAACAGCTTAATCTGAGTGTGTCATCTGATTGTCTTGTTATTTTGTTTCCTTTACGAACCGAGTCCTCTGGCTCCAGATTACAAATATTGTGTACTGTGCATGTTGTGTTTTCCATCACAGGGCCCCAACCAGCTATAACCCTGGTACAGTCCTGGCTAGCCCATCTCTTCTCCACCTGGGTACCCAGAGGTGTGACTGTGTGGGGACTCAAAGTGCATGCATAACTGCTTGACTGATATAACCTTTAAGCAAATTAACCTGATTTTGCCCTTCCTTCTTCAAGTCCCCTGAATAAATCAGATCTAACTTTTTCTGCATGTAATCTAACTGTGGTTCCAGTTTGTGCTCAAAGTACTGTACTGTTGCTATTTGCTGTGCATAACCTTGTTT
Organism: Neoceratodus forsteri; assembly: GCA_016271365.2. Taxonomy (NCBI): domain Eukaryota; kingdom Metazoa; phylum Chordata; order Ceratodontiformes; family Ceratodontidae; genus Neoceratodus; species Neoceratodus forsteri. Next base: position 399,716,794 of record CM057457.1, read on the forward strand.
TGCAGGGGGTCCCCAGGGTCGAGCCAGAGGAACCAGCCCTAGTGGCAAGTGCAAACAGTGTGGGTACTTGTGTGGTGTACCAGGGTATAGTGAAAGTGATTACTGTAAAGTGTTCAGGCCACTAGAGGGGAAAGAGGAGGTTACAGTGTCCTGGAGGGCTGTGCCCAGGTTAGCTTGACCACTACCAACCCTGACCTCCTGGTGGAGGCACCCATTTCAGAACTCAGGCCCCTTAATCTGCTACTAGCCTAGCAGGCAGGGGTAGTGGCCCTTGGGATAGTGCCACCTGGGGATTACACAAGGCCCAGAGCTTCCATGTTCTGGAGAAAATCCTGACCAAATTGTGAACATTAATCATCCACGTGGATTTGAAATCACCAAGAAAACCCATCCTGACAATTACAAAACCAGGTCAGTGATGACAGATGTGATTTCTGAAGAAATTCCCTGTGAGCTGGAGGCTAATACACAAGGAGGATCCTGCAGTCTGCACCCAGCCCCCTGCACAGTCACGTATTCAAATGACTTGTGCCCCCACTACGAGTGCCACCAGATTCAGATCAGATATAAAACAGATGGCACCTCCTACCCCTGTGCAGTGGCAGAGCCAGGTTTGGGAGCATTTGGGAGCCAGGAGGGGCCATTCAACTCAATCATGGGCTCCACAATGGGCACTAAATAGTGAATAAAAATGGTGGTGGGCGCCACCACCACACTGGGACAGCCAGGAGGGCGACCCCAGCCCCCAGTTCTACCACTGCCCCTGTGGTCTCTTCTCTGGCAGTACGCAACTAAGAACCCTGCTGGGACCAGTGTAACTGGAACTATGCTGGAGTCATCCCCTAGCCAGGTCTCAGTAATGTAAGCTGAGCCAACAGAGGAAACAAGATCCACTATAATTGTGGTCCTGTTCCTCCACAGCCTGGCATTACACAGCACTGCCCAAAGGAAACTCAGAGACAGCTGGTCACTCAGTTGCAGACTCACTCAGTCTGGCAGGAACCCTGAAACATAGACTCTGGCGGCAGATATGACCACTTCACCCACTAGTCTGCTCATTCCTATGTACTGCATAAGCTGCAGATTCTACTTAACCAACAGCCTACTTCCTCGCACGCTTCACTACAATTGCCTTATGTCTGTCCACGATTCTGGAATTCCCCACTGTTTTGACCCCACAACCTCCTCAGGAAGGTGGTTCCATGCATACGCCACCCTCTCTGTGAAAAATACTTTCTGACATTGCCCCTGAGTTGTCTCCCCTCTATCTTCAAATGTGCCCCTTGTTCTTGCATGTATCTTTCTCTCAAAGATGCTCCTTCTTGGATTTTGCCGATTCCCTTGAGGTACTTGAATGTTTCTACCATGTCTCTCTCCTCCTTTCCTCAAGGATATACATATTAAGATCTTTCAGTCTCTCCTCATACGGCTTCTGTTGCAGACCCTGCACCATTTTAGTTGCCATCCTCTGATTGTTAGTGCCCTCCCAATTGTACTTCTTCCTCTGGGTTTTGCTTCCCAGGTGCATTGCTTTGCACTTTTTCGTTGACTCTAAGCTGCCATATTTTTGACCAGTCCTCCAACCTTGCCAAGTCCCTACTCATCCTTTCCATCCCACCTTGTGTGTCAACCCTGTTGCAGATTTTGTATTATCTGCAAAGAGGCATACTTTTCCTTCCAGCCCTCTGCAATGTCTCCTATAAAGATATTAAAGAGAACTGGTCCCAGTACTAAACCCTCGGTGTACCCACTAGTAACGTCCCTTTCTTCAGAGAGTACTCCATTTACTATTACCCTCTCAGTCCTGTTAGTCAGCCAATTTGTTACCCAGGCTATTCCCTGGGACCCACTCCCAGGGTGGCAAACTTGTTTATTAATCTTTGTGTGGGACTGTGTCAAATGAGTTGCTAAAGTCTAGGTAGGCTATATCTACAGCCCCTCCCTGGTCTACTACTTTGGTCACCCAGTCAAAGAAATCTATTAGGTCTGTCTGACATGATCTTCCTGCTGAGAATCCATGCTGCCTTGAGTCCAGTGCCTTACTGGCTCTCTAGGTACTCAACAATTCTTTCCTTCAGAAGAGATTCCATCATTTTCCCTACCACTGAAGTTAAACTAACAGGTCTATAGTTTCTTGCTCTGCCTTGCTCCCACATTTATGAAGAGGAATGACATCTGCCCTCCTCCAATCCTCAGGTACCACACCGTCCTCCATGCTTTGTTAAAAGGGATGCCACTAGGTCTCTCCTTAGTTCTTTAGAATTCTGGGGTGAATCCCATCAAGCCCCATTGCTTTGTTCACCCTGAGTTTTAGGAGTTTTCTCAGGACCCTTTCTTCTGTGAATGGACTAATATCGACCCCCTGTCCAGAGTGCTTCTATTGCTTTGTTTATGTACCTCCCACTCTTCTTCTTTTGTAAATACTGAACAGTCCCCTGTGGGATGGGGACTAAACATGTCTGGCCTATTTCTAGTACCTGTCTAACCCCAGGACATCTCCTGGTCCTCAGTACACCTCTTGGTACCACTCCACTTCCCTATCCCTCCTCTTCATCTCCTCATGATACAAACCTCCCTGCAACATTGGTATATGTTGGTCAATGGGGAAGGATCAAAGGGGCACAGGACCTTCAGCAGGGAAGCAGAGTAACTATGCCTTGGAGCCTGAGATGGATGCATGCAACACTACCTTACCCTATGCTAACCTACAAAATCTCTCCCTTTTTCTTTACCAAATAACCAAATCCCTCCCAGCAACCTAGAAAACCTACCATAGCCACCCACCAACACCCAACTCCCATATAACCAAAAGTCTTTCCAATACTGTAATAATAAATGAAGCTAAGTTACAGTTATTTAGAAATAGTTTATTATTTCATTACTGTCCAGGTGCTGCAATGCCTCATACTACAGTACCCTATAAACATAATAAATAGTTCATATGCAGTAAGAAGCTTGAATTCCAGACAGTAATGAGAAGAATGCTGCTGTTTTAAAAACTCAGCTTGAAGGTCAGTGTCAATAGTTAGCAAGCAGCCAGGTACAGGAGCACGAGTTTGGCTGCCTGAGTGCATGGGGGAAGGGAACCAGAGGAGGCTAAAGTAGCAGCTAAGTACTTGTAACTATGTTCTGCGTGCTGTTTCAGGATTTGTGTTCCCGTTGTTCATACTGTGTGAGTGGGAGGGAAATACTAGTTATTTTTATTACGGGGTTGAATGTACCAGAATGGGACATTTGTTCCTGTTAGGGCACATTAACAATGATTTCTTTATGGACCAGTTGTACCAGAACTAGCATTTGTGTGTTTGTGTTTGAATGTGTGCTGGAGTGCATTAACAGGGATTACAGGGACAGATTAGTAGTGTGTTTTGTACAGTAAGTGTCCCTTTAGTGGTTGGAGAGAACATCTGGGTACTAACTAAGGCACATTACATACAGTACATGGGTGAAAGAGATTGTTTATGGGCACTGACCAGTTAGATTCCACCCACTCTCCCCAGCCTACCCACCGGGGCTACTCCACCTTTATAGACTAGTACTTCCTCTTGTTTCACAGGAGCAGGTGATTACAGTATATATTATATACATCTAGATATGTATATAACTTTGTTAATGCATCAGTTAGGTTGAAGCAGCAAAAGTAGGAAATGAGATGTTAAGGTTGAGCCCCTAGTACCCCCCATCCAACCCCACCAGCCCACCACAGACCAACAGGTTAGGAGTGCCTTGGTCATCGGGCCTAACTCTCATCCCATTCCATGTGAAAAAATTTGACATGGTACAGTATAGGAGAATGGGTGAAAGTTAGGCCTGACAGTTCTCAAGGCACACCCCAACACTTGTTGGTCTGTGAAAGGTGGATGGGGGTGTTAGGGTCTCGAACCAAAATGTCTAATTTTCCTACTTTTGTCACATTAACCCTAACTGATGCATTAACAAAGTTTTTGTAATGTACTGCCTCACCTTTTGACATAGTATAATAGCATCTTTATTTCACTGTGGGAGTGCAGGGTCTCCCATCCTTCCACAGATGCATATATGTATTTAGCTGTGGAAACACAGGGTCTGTGGCCCTCATGCTTCCACACGTTAAGTTACAAGCAGGTGTACTGAAGTTGTACCGTACAGTTATAACTGTGTTATCTTAAATAATTTTCACCCAAAATATTCAACATAACCTTATCACCTCACCGCATGTACCCAGTACAGAACACTTTCATATCTCTGTCAAACTGCAATTCTGAGCAACTGTTACACTGGTTTGCGTCACAGGTGTGGAAAACATTTTTGGCAGGATTTGAAAAATTACAGATGTACTATTCATGAGGTGGTGGTGTGAAAATGGTAGTGTTGAAAATCTGGAGTGAAAATATGAAGAACTGGCAAAGTTATGAGCATGGTAGAAACTGTGCAATGCATGCTCATAACACAATCATTGGGGAACTTTCAATATGGGCTTTTTGGGACTCTCCATCATGAACAATTGCACTCAGATTTTGTTAATCCATCCCAAAAGTTGATTTTTGCTCAGTAACCATGCCATTCTGTGCCACAGGTGTGAAACATGTTTCAGGCAGGATGTGAAAATGACAGCTGCACTATTCATAAGAAGATGTGAAAATGACAACGTTAAAAATCTGGAATGAATATATAAAAAATGGGCAAAGTTACGATTGTGAGTAGAAACTGTACAACGACGCTCATAACAGTGTTACCTTTTGAATTTTTTTTACCAAATGTGGTGTCCCAAAAACCCCATGTAGTACTTCAATAACAGTGGCACTGTTGTTCTGTTAATTGGTCCAGAAAGGTGATTACACACAGCGACTGTGAAGTTACCTTTCAGGAAAGAGTAACAAAATGACAGTGCCAGTCTTCATGAGGTGGGGTCCCAAGAACTCCATGTTAAAATTTGAGGTCAAAATCACATCTATAATTGACTGTTCCTCTCTCCTTTTTCCATCCCCATATCTGTCCCTTCCACATTCCTTTGACTCTGGTTCCAGCTCTAAATTTCCCATACACTATCACTATACTGTACATCTTTTATATTAGGTTTTATTTGTGTTCGTGCACCTGATATGTATATTTCTTTACTTCCATGAAAAAGTGTGTCCAACCCAAAACTAGCTGTATCTTCTGTTCCCAACATATACTTATGTCAATGCAAATCACCACAGAATGTTACGCTGGTCCAACTTTAAGCAGAATTGCATGGTGCGAAGGCCTCTCACACAGTTTGCAAAGGGTGCTAACAGAAGACACAGACATGTGTTTCATCCTACCAGGACTCATTAGTATGCCTTCTCTGTTTGACATCCCAGTGGAATGGACCAGCTATCCTAAGACAGTGTCCTGGATATTGTGGTGAACCCATTAAAATAAAAAAATATTTAAAAGACAAAGAACCTCTGGCAGCAAACACTGAGGCAAGGGTTACCCAAAGGGGTATGTGTGATTTTGTATTTTCTTGAAACTTGGCTTCCCAGCCAAATGCCCTTTGGGTAACCCTTGCCTCAGTGTTTGCGCACAGAGGTTCTTTGTCTTTTAATATTTTTTTTATTTTAATGGGTTCACCACAATATAACCAAGACATACTGTCTTAGGGTAGCTGGTCCATTCCACTGGGGTGTCAAACAGACAGGCATACTGATGAGTCCTGGTAGGACAAAACATGTGTCCATGTCTTCTGTTAGCACCCTTTGCAAACTGTGTGAGAGACCTTCGGCACCATGCAATTCTGCTTAAAGTTGGACCAGTATAACATTCTGTGTTGATTTGCATATGCATCCCATGATACTTTGCATTGTGTGGGCATGTGTGATTTTGTATTTTTTGAAACTTGGCTTCCAGCCAAATGCTCTTTGGGGTAACCCTTGCCTCAGTGTTTGTACACAGAGGTTCTTTGTCTTTACTACTGTCAATGCTACCTGCTGATACTTTGTATATACTGTATTATTGTATCTCACTTTATTTGTATTATTACTATTTTCTTGTGTATTGCATCCCATGTATATTGTTCCTTGTTAACAAACCCAGGTCCACCTCAAAAATGAGCTTGCTCAATGGTGATTGCCTGGTTAAATAAAGACTTTGATTGATTGATTGAAAATTCCTAAAAATGGCTGAGATATCAAGACAAGCTGAAAACCCCACTGACTGCCATTACATGCAGCTTACCTTGATTCTTCAGTTTGCAGTTCAGCTTTGAAGAGTGCAGATGTGTCCGGTCCTCAGAAGATGACAGCCCTGACCGCTGGAGGTAAGTTTAGGGTAAGGTGGGGTGCAGGAGATGGGTGCACAGCTTGAGGGTTAGGATGGAGAAGGTAGCTCGTGGATGAGGGTCCGTTTCTTTTTCAGATTAAACAAAAGTAGGATAGTTTTCTTCAACAGTTTTTTATTTTAAACCACATTTGGGCACACTGGGTGGGCTCCCAATGTGCCACATTAGTGTGGGGAGAGATACGTGCTGACACAGGGACTGGGCACCTTGACGGAAGCAACACATCTATACGGGCTTGGGGGGCATCTGACACAGAGGGTTGGCATCGGAAACATAAATTAAATATTTCTGCACAGTGGGGTGGGCTCCCAATCTGTCACAGTAATGGAGAGGGACATATGCGGGATACAGGAATTGGGCACGCTGATGTTGACAGACAATAGAGGGACAGTTTGAAACATGATTCTCCATTGAACATTTCAAGCAGGATTTTACTTTAAAAAAAAGATGTCGGGGACTGTTTTGTTTTCTCAGTTACAAAAGAATTAACAACAAAATGGGAGATGTTACAACATTTTGTTTTCTCCCCTCACTAAGTAAGAAAACAAAATGGTGGCTAACGAAGACAGATTTCCTGAAGAGGATTCTCAGTAGATTCTGAATCCCTCTTTGTAATCTTTGTTTGCCAGCCATTCATTGTTTAATTGTTTAATTAGTATTTTGGAAAGACCTTTGAGTGTGAGCTCTTTTATAAAGGTTCCACATCAGGGTGGACAATAAGACAATACACATATTCAATTAAATATTCATATTAAATTTCAATATCACCAAGTGCAAGGTGTTGCATCTTGGTCGGGGAAACCCTAAATACAGGTACACCCTGGGAGGGAGGCGCTGGAGGCCTCAGTAGGGAAAAGACCTAGGGGTCATGGTGGATGCATGTATGAATAACTCTGAGCAGTGCAGGAGAGCGGCTAGCAAGGCAAACAGGATGTTGGGATGCATCATAAGGGGATCACCTCTAGGAGCAAGGAAGTGATTCTGCCACTGTACAATGGACTGGTAGACCACACCTTGAGTACTGTGTACAGTACTGGAGACCACACTTGAAAAGGGACATACAGCTCCTAGAGAGGGTACAGAGGAGGGCAACAAAGATGATACAGGGCTAGGGATTTGACGTATGAGGACAGACTTAAGGAGCTCTGCCTGTTTTCACTGGAGGAGAGGGGAGAGACAGGGGACATGATTGAGGTCTTCAAGTACCTCAAGAGAATAAATAGGTAAACATGGAGGGATCTTTAGACTAAAGCAGGGAGGTATCACCAGAGGGCATGGTTTGAAGTTGGAAGGTGGAAGGGTGAGGGGGAAAGAGGAGGAGGTTTTCACTGAGAGGGTGGTGGACCCTTGGAATGCACTGCCTGGTGAGCTAGTTCAGAGATCCACAGTGGAGGGCTTCAAGAGATGGGACAGACACAGAAAGTGGATGTATCAGATGATGGCCTGTCCCAGGGGTGGGGATGGATGATATGTGTTTCTGGAGCACAAGGGATGGGAGGGTCTTGGCACCCAACTAAGGATCTAAAGTTCGAGCAGACTCGATGACCGTGAGGCCTAATCTGCTGGCAAATAGTATGTTAGTATATTCCTGTGGTTACAGAGGCCCGATCATCAGGCATTAAACAGCGATTACATGACAATTAGACAAATAGGAGAAAAAACTGAGCAGTTGTAATTGAATACTAAACTATTTCTAATCAGTTGCTCTAGGTAGCACACCCTGGAAACCTTCAAATCCGTTGATAGACTATATGGCAGACTAACTGCATAGGGTTTAACACTAAACCAGATGGTGAAGGCTGGGTGACAGTGAAACAAAAGGTATTAGGTTTTGAAACCAACCACTGAGAGCGAGAAGTGGGGGACAGTGAAGCGGGGGCTGTGATGGGGGAGCAGTTCCAGAGGGCTTTGGTCGAGTATGTGTGTGTGTGGGGTGGAGGGTTTGGGAGGGCAGTACCAAGTGTGTTTAAAGAGGACTGATAGCTTACTTAAGCCCTTGGCTAGGCTGGAATGGAGCAGGGTTCTCTAGGTAATCCTGCTGGGTGTTACCTTGGGGTAGGCATGTTCTATCAAGTGGGGCATGAGAAGCAGGTGCATTTCGAGTTAGACATTAGGTGCTGTTTGAGGCCTACTTTGAAATGAGACAGACTGTTTGTAATTTCATCTGCAGTTCATTTATCCAGAGGGGGCCTGATAGGAGAAAGCATGCTGGCCTAGTGAGATTCATCAGAATGGTATGGACAGTGCTCCATTCTTCTTCCGTCTGGTGAAGTGTGTTAGAGAGAAGCCTTGAGCAGGTTTCCTATACAGGGTGTTTTTTCTGAGGAGTGCCCCTTCCCAGGAGGCAAGTTTGATATTTTATCCTGTCTTTTAGGTTAAGCTAGTTTGTACGCTCATACAGGGTGCAAGTATGAGTGTAGTGATCTGAACACAGGGTGAGGCGGCATGCCTTATTGAGTGCAATTTGGATCCTGTTGAGCACTGTATCAGTAGCAGCTCCATAGACCACCAGCCTGTAGTCTATTGTGGAGAGTATGGAGCTGGAAACTGAGATTCAGAGTGCTTCTGGGGTGAGGAATTTCTTATGCCTATATAGGACCCCGATCTTTGTGTTTACCACTTTGACAAGGGAGTCTATGTGGTGCGAATAAGTAAGAGTCATCAATGGTGACTCCAAGGTACTTGAACAAGTGCACCTGCTCAATCTGCTTACCAGCCTTGTTGGTGATTCGAGAGAAGCATGCTTGTGTTTGTTGTAGGGCTGGATAGTAGCATGGCCTTGGTTTTCTTGTAATTTAGTAGCAGCTTTTGCCTACTGAACCAGTCCTTAGAAACATAGAAACATAGGACATAGACTTTGATGGCAGATAAGGACCGCTAGGCCCTATAGTCTGCCCATTTCCCTACCACAGGATAGGCCGCAGATCGTAGTTAACCAATAGCCTATTTCTTCCTACCCCCACAAGAATTGCCTTATGTCTGTCCCATGCATTTTTGAATTCTTCCACAGTTTTAGACCCCACAACCTCCTCAGGAAGGCTGTTCCATGCATTCACTACCCTCTCTGTGAAATAATACTTCTCACTTTGCGCCTGAACCGCCTCTGATCTTTTAAATTGTGTCCCTTGTTCTTACATGCCTCTTTTTCTGAAAAATGCTACCCTCTTGGACTTTGTTGATTCCACTGAGGTACTTAAAGTTTCTATCATGTCCCCCTCTCCCTTCTTTCCTCAAGGGTATACATATTAAGCTCCTTTAGTCTCTCCTCATACGGCTTCTCTTGCAGACCCTGCACCATTTTAGTTGCCCTCCTCTGGACTGCCTCTATCCTGTCTATGTCCTTGCGGAGATGGGGTCTCAGAACTGGACACAGTACTCAGATGGGGTCTCACCAACTGTCTGTACAGAGGGATAACAACTTCCTGTTTTCTGCTGCTAATGCCTCCCTATACATCCTAGTATAAGCCCAGCCCTCCCTACTGCCTTCTCACATTGCTTACAACCTTAAGGTCATCTGATATGATTACCCCTGGTCCCTTTCCTTTTCTGTTGTTGTTACTTACCTCCCACCCATTGTGCATTCTTCCCTGGGTTCTTGTTTCCCAGGTGCATTATTTTGCACTTCTTTGCACTGAATCCTAGCTGCCGTGATTTTGACCATTCCTCCAACCTTGCCAAGTCCCTTTTCATCCTTTCCACGCCTCCTTGTGTATATCAACCCTGTTGCAGATTTTGTGTCATCTGCAAAAGGCATACTTTTCCTTCCAGTCCCTCTGCAATGTCACTGATGAAGACATTAAAATGGACTGGACCCAATACTGAATCTCAGGTACCCCACTAGTAACCCCTCTTTCTTCAGAATGGACTCTATTTACAATTACCTTCTGTGTCCTGTTGTCCAGCCAATGTTTTACCCAGGCTACCACCCTGGGTCCCACTCCCAGGCTGGTTAATTTGACTATTAATCTTTGTGTGGGACTGTGTCAAATGCCTTGCTAAAGTCTAGGTAGGCCATGTCCACAGCCCCTCCCTGGTCTACTACTTTGGTCACCCAGTCAAAGAAATCTATTAGATTTGTCTGACATGACCTTCCGCTGTGAACCCATGCTGCCTTGGGTCCTGTGCTCCACTGGCCTCTAGGTACTCAACTATTCTTTCCTTCAGAAGTGACTCCTTGAGTTTATTGACAGAGTTTTATAGTTCTGTTTGCAGGACAACCTGAGAGGTGATGCTGCTCAGCAGCACGGCATCATCCGCACACAGAATAAGTTTGGTGTCACAGGCTGTGGGTAGGTCATTTACAAAGAGGTTGAAAAGCAGGGCCCTAGAATTCATCCTTAAGGGACTCCTAGGAGTACATCTCTGGAGCTGGATGGCGTCTGCCCAGTTTAGACTCGCTGGCTCCATTGTTAGGTAGTCATTAAACCAATTTGTGGCGTTTGGTGCCACACCCAATCTTTGGAGCTGGAGAACTAGTAGAGAGTAGTTGACAGTGTTGAAGGCTTTGGTGAGATCAATGACGATGGACCCCACCATTTGCCTTCATCCAGCGCCTTGTATGCATAGTCAGTGTATTCCAGCAGTGCTGTGGTGGTACTGTGATTTTGCCTGACACCATGTTGGTTTAGGCAGAGCAGATTGTACTTATTGAAGTATTCTGTGAGTTGATTTACTGCATTTTTTCCAAAGCTTTGGATAGTGGGGAGAGGATAGATATTGGCCTGTAGTTTGACACCAGCGCCTTATAACCATTCTTATGCACTGGAGTTATGAGGCCTTGCTTCCATACCTCTGGAAATTGAGCTAGGGCCAAGGATTTATTAAATAGCATTCTTAAGGGCATAATAAGAATATCAAGGGGTGAGAGATAGTACCTTCATGTCTAGCCCATACTCCCCAATCTGGTTTTGCTTAGGACTTTCCTGACCATCGTTAGGGCCTCCATAACTGTCACCTTCTTAAAGTAGAAGGCTAGGTGGTTAGTTATGAGCAGGTTGCACAACCTTGGTCCTCCACAGGCAGAAGGTAGTCTGGAGGCAGCACTGAGAACAGGTCTGTAAAGGCCTGGTTAAAGGCATCAGCAATGGCTAGTGGATCTGAGGAGGATGAGTTATTAATGTTGAGCATCTTAGGGTGCTGCTTTTGATCTTTACCAAGGATGTTCTTGATGTTGTCCCAAAACCTCTTTCCATCTCCCCATGCATTGTTAAGCTGGGTCTTATGGAAATTGGCTTTTGAGCCTGATATGTTTGGTCCACTAATTTCTAGCTGTTTTGTAGCACTATAGGTCATGCTTGCTGCCTGAGTTTAAGGCTTTTCCTAGAGGCAGTCTCTTTCCTTTAGGAGAAAGGAGCTTGCCATCAATCCAGCCGTTAACCTCCCCTGAATTTTCCGTTTGTGCATGGTGCATAGATATCACAGACAGATTGAAGCCTCAGTGAAAAAATGAAGGGCCCAGTCCAGCGTGAGTGCCTTGTTGATGGGGACCAGTTGTAGGCAGAAAGGGCCAGTTTGAGTGATCCAAGTTTGCCTTTCCACAGAACTCTGCTCTTGATGAAGTGGGGTGGGTTTTAGCAAGTTTAGTGGTCCACATAAAGGAGATTGGGAGTGGTCACTTAGCGTCTGGGAGAACCCTGAGTTCAGAGAATCAAGTCGGTGAGCTAGCTAAGACCCAGTCAATGAGGGTGCTGGTACCAGCCTTGTAGTTCTGCCTGGTGGGGTGAGTTACAAGTTGTGAGATTGTGGGAGGTGATTAAGTCTCTGAAGGGTGTTGCCTCCTTACATAACCAGTTAATATTAAAGCCACCGGTCAAGATGAGTTCTGAGCCCTTTCTGGTGTCGCTAATTTCTTCCATAACAAGAGGAAGGCCCTCCTTGGCTTTCTTGGGGGGCAGGTATGTTGTGTGATGGTAGGGTCTTGCCTTTTAGGCCGACTTGTATTTTTACCATTAGTAGCTCATAATCCTCCACAACTTTGGAATGAGGAGGACGGTGCAACTCAGTGAGTTTCTGGCATACAGGAGGCAGCCGCCACATTGCCTGCCTATTCTATCAAGTCGAATTGCTTGGAATCCTTGATGATCACCTCACCATCTTTGATCCTACCCGACAGCCAGGTTTCAGTTAGGCAGAGTATGTCAGGGTCGTGGATGGTCATCCAAGCCTGGAGCTGGTTGAATTTGGCAGTTAGGCTGTAGATGTTTAGCGATGCTATCTTTAGGCTGGTCATTGTATGGACCCCTGCTCCTCAGGGTTGTTGGTCCAGGGTTTAGGTGAACATTGCCAGAGAGTAGCAGTAGCAGAAAGATAATCTTTCTGGCAACCAGGGTGATGTTTATCTTCCCTCGTGTCTTCCGTTGCCTGTGCTTCAGGTGGGGGAGGTGTCTATATGCCTGTGTTAAATTGGGGGAAGCTAAGCATAGGTTACAGTTTACAAGGTTGGCTTGGCAATAACTGTGTATGGGAGGTGCGGGAGGACAAAGAGCCTATCATTACCAGGAGTGGTGGTGGCCATGTGTATGCTTTTCTTCCACCGCACTCAGTAAGGATTCAAATTGGGGACGTAGGGGTCCGAATCTCATATGGTACCAGCAATGCCAAAAGAGGTAGTAAGGAGTAGTAGTAGGTGGTTGCACCCCATGGTAATTTGTTTGATGTTGCTGGCCTGCTAACTTCTAGCTGGTTTATAGTTGAAAGGGTATATAGTCGAATTAGGTGAGGTCCCAACAATAGGGCAGGTAGAGCAGTAATTGAAAGGAATTAGATGGAGTGGCTAGAGAAAAGTTGAGAGCATGTGTGTGATCCTGTGGTTGGGACTGCTTTAAAAGGGCAGTGAGAAGAGGGTCAAGTCAGGTATTGAAGACAGGAGGCCAATAGCATGAAAATGTGCAGCAGTGGAGTGACCAATCAGCTGCTAGGCTGAGGAAAGGCGGAGTAAGGGTCTATTTAATACTGTGAGGAGGTGGGGGTGGGTGAAAAATTCAGTTCAGAACACAGCACAGAAAGAGATTTTCCTGAAATCAGGAAGCACCAGGCGTTGGAAAATCAGCCAAGGAGTAAAGCTGCCAATCAGTGCCTGGTTCCTCCACTGGGCATCCAGTCAAAACAGCGGCATTCAAAACCACGAGTTTCGGAGGTCTGGTGCATACCTGAATCTGTCCAGGGGTCAGTCAGGTGGTCTGTTAGCTATGGCCTGCTCGGAGAGAGCCAGGCCACAGGAGAAGCTTGGCAAGCCCACAGATGGGCTGTCTGTGGAACAAGGAGGGAACTAGAGGAATAAATACAGCTAGAGTACAACAGCAAGCTCAGTGGGGGCAGGCAATGAGGTAGAACAAAGCACGAGGTAACGAGGTGGTAAATGCAGGGCAATTATTTAGAACTAGAAGAGGAGTTAATGGAGGGAGTCTGTGCTTTGCACCGGGACATCTGAGGAGGACAGCAGCAGCAGGGAGGTGTAAGGGATCGGTTTGTAGGTAAGGCAGGAAGAAAGCAGGGTGTTTAGAGAGACAGCATTACAAGTTGGGCAGAGAAATTAATAATTAGCAGAGTGACCAGTGTGGGAAGGGGCAGGGTTTGTCAGTAGGGCAGAAACAGAAAACTGCAGCAGTCTTGTTCAGTAGCTAGGTCCAGCTACTATATAATACAGGTTGTCCAGCACTAGATTGCACAGCACTAAAGTATCACCGAGAGGCCAGACTAGTGGCTTATAACAGACTAGCTAAGCTGGCAGGTAAAGTAAGACCAACTGATGCATAACATATATGTAAATTACATTGACAAAATTCAGTCCAGAACACAGCACAGAAAGACATTCCCCAGGTATTGAAGACAGGGAGGTCAATAGCATGAAAATGTGCAGCAGTGGAGTGACCAATCAGCTGCTAGGCTGAGGAAAGGGCAGAGTAAGGGTCTATTTAATACTGTGAGGAGGTGGTACAGGGGGTAGGGTGAAAAATTCAGTCCAGAACACAGCACAGAAAGAGATTTTCCTAGAGATCAGGAAGTGCCAGGTGTTGGAAAAATCAGCCTAGGAGCAAAGCTGCCAATCAGTGTCTGTCTCCTCCACTGGGCATCCAGTCAAAACAGCAGCATTCAAAACCACGAGTTTCGAGGTCTGGTGCGTACCTGAATCTGTCCGGGGGTCAGTCAGGTGGTCTGTTAGCTGTGGTTTGCTCCAGAGAGAAAGCAGGGCCACAGGAGAAGCTGGAAGCCCACAGATGAGCTGTCTGAATCTGACGAGGGAACCTTGATTGAAACTGTCATCTTTCCCAAAGACTAAACTGAGCATGCTTAGAACCTGACATTTTAACATTTAATAACTTTGGAATGGATCAATATTTTTTCACCAAACCAGTGCTGGATTGTTCCTTCAGATAACCTCTATCTACCCTGAAAATATCAGCCACAATTCCAAACAGTGTGTGCAGAGGGATGAAGAAAAAACAGGGAAAACTGGCAAAAGTAGCGCATAATGCAGTTTTGGATGATTCACTGCATGAAATCCACAAATCTGACTGAACAAAACTGGCAAATCAAGAATATAGCACCTGACACCATCTATTCCAGATTTTGTGCAAATCCATTTAACTGTTGCCACAGTAAGTTATTTTTTTTCAGTTCCATTTCTCACTCTGTGGTATTGGGCATCCTTGCAAGGAGCTCACTCTGCTATACGTCTCCCTCCTGCCTGAACCCTTACTGCTGGCATTCTCCCACCTAAGTCCAGATAGGTCAGTCCCCTGGCTATGAAGTTTCCTTGGGAGGGCTCACCCACCCATGGTGACCTTGCAGACTCAAGGCTCTACCTGGACATCAGGTTGGTGCCTGATAAGATCTCTGGTGTGCAGAGCTGACCTTGGGATGAGGCCTTGCCACTGGAGTCCTCATCATCTCCAGAAGACCGCAAAGTTTTCCCACTTTTGCCCCATGAGTGCTTCCCCTTCCTCAAATGTGACATGCATGATGCCATGGCACATGGCAACCTGCCGCATCTGCCACACTTGCCCCTCATGTTAGTCATTCTATAATAAAGCTGATATCCATTGCGGTCGCAAAAGACAACAGACAACCCCTTAGCCTTGGCCTGGGAGAAAGAGCTGTCCACAGATGCTTCATCCTCTCCTTCCCTGCCAACCCTCAGCAACCCAAGTCTGTATCTGATGTGACATCCACTGCTCAATCCCTCAGTGCCACTGGGTTGGCCAGTTGCAAAATTATGAACATGGAAAATATGGGGTTTAACATTAAAGTGACATATATAAGTCCCCACGACTTTAGTTTCCTGGACACCGAAAAGGCTTTGAATCATCTATCCTGGCAATTCCTGTTCACCTCCCTTGTCAATTTGGAATTCCAGATAATTTTATTAAATGGGTCAATCTTCTCTACTGCTCCCCAACAGCTTGGATGTGGTGTAATGGGTGTCTTTCAGATCCGCTTCCTAGAGAGGGCACTCAACAAGGATGTCCCATCTCCCTATTCTTTTTAACTTCTAACTGGAGCACTTGATACATAAGCTACTCGCTTCTCTACACTTGAGGGTATCCAGATAGAAGGAAAGAAATATACCCTATTGGCATATGCAGATGATTTCCTTTTACATCTGAAAGACCCTAAAGTCTCTCTCCCTGTCTTACTACAGGAGTTGGATCAATTCTCTGCAGTCTCATCCTACATGTTAAATTTCTCCAAGATGAGAATACTTCCTCTCAATAATCATACTAGAAAGGTGGAATGCAATGCTTCTGGTCTTGCTTGGGAACCTAAAGTTCTAACATACCATGGATCAATATTGCTAGGATATGCCTACCATGGTAAAAGAAAATTTGACCAGGTTACTGCAAGTACTGCAATCTGATCTGGACCATTGGAGTGCACTTCCTGTATCTCTCTGAGGTCATATCAACATCCTGAAAATGAATGTTCCACCGAGACCACTATATCCGCTGGGTATGCTGGGTCTCTTTTTTCTAAGGTATAGTTTATGAGACTGCAAAGAATGTTCGACACCTTTCTGTGGATAAACAAATGATACAGAGGTGTACTTCAAGTTAACAGCTCCTAAGTTACAAGGTAGGCTTGCCCCCTTCCTTTTACTTACTATGGGGCTCAGCACATAAGCAGAATTCTCCTCTGGTACAAAAAGGACACTCAATAGCAGATAATACATCTGATTAGATATAGAAAGACATCTGGCACATAAGTTCTCTACTTCGTTGCTCGCGCTGTACATACATCCCTCTCAGTTTCCCATTCCTGACTGGCTGGTCTCTTAAGGCCTCACACCAAGTGCAAAACCATTTCTCAGAGAACTGGCATTGGTCTCCTGCACAGCCCATACTGAATAACTTGCAATTCTGGATTGGTCACCACCATTTACCTCCCTCTTTCTGGCCCAGCTTAAATATGGTACCTTAGCATATTTTCTTCAAGAAGATGAATTCGCTCCTTTCCTGTTCTCCAAAATAAACTCCAACTTGGCAAGCAGATATCTTTAAATTTGCAGGTTTAAAACACAATTCTCACCTTTCTGGGACCCAAACCCTGGGCTATGCAGCCCTGGAAGGCCTGTCTTTGGTTTTCAAGTAGCAGACCAACTCCATGCAGTCTCCAGGGTGTATAAACAACTGCAAGCACTTGACCTTTGTCTCCCTCTGGAATTTGTTACTAGGGGTTCAAGCAATGTCTCTCCCATCAGAGAAGGAGTTCTGGAAAACATGTGGATCTTGGTTTATAAATACATTAAACAAGACTGGCTTCAACATTATGCACAATTTGTACTAAACCCGATAAAGTTACATAGAATAAGTTCCTCGTCTCCTATCTGCACTACTGTAAACTGGTCCAGGGTCGTTGTACCACCTCCTCTGGGACTGTTCCCATACTCACACCTTTTGGGGATCTATAAACAAGTTTGAGACCCATTATTGGGTTTGGAATCTCTATTCACTCCGGTATATTGCTTACTGGTTATATAGCCCCTGGAACACCAAGAACACATAAAGCCCATCTTGTCCTATTTGCTCCATGGCAAAACTGGTCATGTTAAGACACTGGAAGAAGGAGGATACTCTTCCTCACTGTTGGAGTGGTATTGCGAGGCCTTGCTTGCTATTTAGTTAGAAAAGCATATCGAGTATGCAACATAGACCGCATACCTTTCAATGTATTTGGGAGCCTCTTTTGGCCTTACTCTCCATATGGGAACCTTAGACTATTCACATGCCCTTTTTCTTTTTTTTCCTCCCCTTTACTGACAGTCTCTTTCCTTTCTTTTTAAAGTTGAACAGACTGCTTGGAGTGGGGGATGGAGGGAGGGAGGAGAGGGTGGGATGTTTAGTTTGTATTGTAGTGTTTTGGTGGGTTTGTTTTGTATAATTGCAGCTTTCTGACATATACACTGGTAATTATGCTTCTGTATGCTGCTTAAAAATTGTAATAAAGTACATTAAATTTAAAAAGTACTATATATAATACATACATACACACATATATATATATATATATATAACCACAAGGAACCTCAGTACGCAAGCACTAAAACAAGGGTTAATCCAAAGGAATTGGCGAAGCCAGGTTTCAAAGAAATACAAAATCAAACATATCCCCATAATGCAAAGCATCATGGGCTGTATATCCAAATCCCACAAAGATATTATACTGGTTCAACTTTAAACAGAACTGCATGGTGCTGAAAGGTTCCTCACACAGTATGCATTTTGTATTTCTTTGAAACTTGGCTTCATGACCAATGCCCTTTGAGGTAACCTTGCATTAGTGCTTCAGTACTGAGGTTCTTTGTCCTTTAGCATTTTTTTTTTATTGGGCTCACCACAACCCAACCCAGATAGACCAAATTAGGGTGGCTGGTTCATTCCACTGGGGTGTCATACAGATGAGGCATACTGATTAGTCCTGGCAGGACGAAACATGTGTCTATGTCTTCTGTTGGCACCCTTGCATATTGTTTGAGAAGCATTTCAGTACCATGCAGTTCTGCTTAAAGTTGAACCAGCATAATATTTTGTGGGATTTGCATATACAGCCCATAAAGTTTTGCATTATGGGGGTATGTGTAACTATATAAATATATGTGTATATACATACATACATATATATATATATATATATATATATATATATATATATACATAAATATAGGAGAGATATTCATTGCAAAAAATAATGCCTCAGGGTTTCAATAAAGAAATTCGATGTTAAGGTTACCAACCCTACCACCCCACACCCCCTTCACACACAACAGCTCAGGGTGCTTTGGAGTCATCAGCCCTAACTCTCATCCCATTCCTTCTCAAAGCAAGATAAAATGGTATAAACAGGAGAACAGGGTGAGTAGGCCAATGACTCCAAGGCACACCCCATGCCTATTGGTGTATGGAGAGCAGAGAATGGGATGTAGGGTAAGTAACCCTAATGTCAAATTTTCTAGCTTTTACATTTTCATAAAAATGTAACTGATGTATTAATGTAATTTTAGCAATGAATTTCCCTTATTTTTGAGAAAGTGTAATACAACTGGCATGTGGTTGTGGGAGCGTGTGCTCCTGGGCCCTGCGCCTCCTCATGCTACCTATTGTTGAATAATGATATGCATAAGTAGAAGCACAATGCCCCTACTTACACATCAGTACGGACATACCACAACTCTATAGCCATGAAACATAACCCTTGTAACACTAATCTGGCAATATCTCAGTAAGCATAGCAACTCACGGAAAAACATTCCACTGCAGTTGTAATCACAAGTTCGAAACCTCCAAAGGTGCTTATGCCACCTAAAGATGCAGGTAGCAAAAATGTCATCTTGAATCATTTTCAAGTAGGTTCTACAGTTAAAGGGATGTTCATAACCAGAAATTTCAGAATTTTTCCACCCAATTTTCAACATGGCATTTTGGGAACCCCAGTTCATGAACAATGCCACTGTCATTTCATGAATCTGTCCCAGAAGTTGAGTTTGCACAGCAACGTGCCATTCTGTGCCACCATTGCAAAATCATGTTTAGGGCAGGATGTGAAAATTCCAGCTGTATACTGTTCATTATGAGTTCTGGAAAGGGTAATTCTGAAAATCACGAAGCAAAATATGAAAAATTAGCAAAGTTACGAGTGAGCATAGATACTGCACAACATGTTCGTAATGTGGCAATTTT
This sequence comes from Neoceratodus forsteri, assembly GCA_016271365.2. Lineage (NCBI taxonomy): Eukaryota > Metazoa > Chordata > Ceratodontiformes > Ceratodontidae > Neoceratodus > Neoceratodus forsteri. Next base: position 399,736,249 of record CM057457.1, read on the forward strand.
GGGGAATTTTCTAGCCAAATTTTCAACATGTTTTTGGGAAATCCCTCATGAACACTGACACTGTGATTGTGTTAATCCATCCCAAAAGTTCATTTCACATGGCGACTGCACCAGAGATGCAAAACACATTTTGGCAGGATATGAGAAATGACAGCAGTACTGTCCATGAGGAGGTGTGAAAAATGGCAATGTGGAAAAGCCGGTATGAAAATATTAAAAACTGGTGAAGTTACAAGTGTGCATAGAAACAGCGCACACTTGTAAAATGGTTGTTTTCAGGAGTTTTTGCACCAGATTTTCAACATGAGCTTTTGGGATCTCCTTCTTGAACACTGGGACTGCCATTTCTTTATTCTGTTCTGAAAGATGATTCTGTGCAGTGACCATGAAATCACTGTTGGAGACTGAGTAATGAAGTAACAGTGACAATGTTCATAAGGTAGGGCCCCAAAATGCCTATGTTGAAAACCTGGTGAGAAGATACCAAAAATGGCCAAGACATCTACATTTAAATTCTTTGTATCAGAGTCATACAAAGTAGGCTCTTAAGTTTATATGATGAGATACTGAACTGATCCTACTTTGTATGACTCACAAAATAGGATCCTAGTTTGTATCTTATCATGCAAACTAAGATCCTATGTTGTACGACACTGATATAAACAAATAATTTAAATGTTAAATAAAACACATTGTAAGGGCATTTTCTGAGCAATAAATTGCAGAATGTACCTAGCGGGTCCCAATATGCAAGATACGTGTCTGTTCCTCCCAGAATATCATTTTGGCAGGTTTCAATTCTGACTTTTGCTGGCAAAATTGAAAACAAGATGGTGGCCATATGAATGAGAAATTGTGTCATACAAAGCAGGATTCCTTTTGTATCATATAACTATATTGAATACCTACTGAGCATGCTCAGAAATTATTTTTCTAATTTTTAAATTGCAATAACTTAAAAATGGCTTATTGCTTTTCACTAGACTAGCAAAAGGCACATCTGTGGGGTAGTCCTTTCTACCCTGAAATGTCTTACAAAACAAACAAACCCTCTGGGCTGTAGACAACTTCAAAGAAAAATCCCAGCAAAGTCATTGGATAAAATGTTTTTCACCTCTCCATAACTTGGAGACTGCACATTTGACCACAACACAACTAACACGATTAAGAGATCTACCCCACAGACAGTTGCATACCAAATTTCGTTCAAATTCATTCAACAGTTGGAGCGTTTTTAAAGTGCAAATTCTTGAGTTTAACATTAAAGTGCTTACTCAACCCTACCTATAGGGCATGACTACTTGTATGGTGGACTGAGGAGAGTGGGAAAGATCTAATTTGTCAACAATGAAAAAAACTGTTCCACTGATGTCTGTAATGTGCCTTACATCCCTCCTCTTCACTGACCGACCTATATAATGCAGACACTTGTCTGCTCGCTCAGACCTGGAATCAATCTATTCCTCCTCTGTGCACTTCTCATGCCCCTGCTCTCTCACTGACCAAATGTTTATAATGCAAACACTTGCCTGCTCACCCATGCCCTAATCAATCCATTCTCTCTTTGTGCACTTTTCATGTCCCTCCTCCTCCTCCTCCTCTCTCTCAATGACTAAATGTTTATAATACAGGCACTTGCCTTCTCACCCATGCTGGCATCTATCTGTTCCTCCTCTGTGCACTTCTCATGTCTCTCCTATTTGAGCGACCAAATGTTTACAGTGCAGACACTTGCCTGCTAACCCACCCCTGGAATCAGTCCATTCTCTCCTCTGTGCACTTCTCATGTCCCTCCTCTCTGAATGGCCAAATGATTTTTTTTCCCTTTTTAGATCCTCACTCCCACACGTCCCCAACGTGATGCTCATGTGTGGAGGCATGTGTGTGCACGCCTCCGGGATGCTTCTCACCCTATCTGTCTCACCTGTACTGCCTACACCTGTTACTGGCCCTCCATCTGGTGATGGTGGGACTATGGGCAGGTGACCCCCCTTCCTGGGAGAGGACAGCCACTGCTCAATCCTGCTCCCACCTCCCCCATCAGCAACATGGTGGCCTGAGGCTGTTCCTGAACCTGGGTTACTGGCACAGCATGAGGTAAGGTGTCCATAGAAACATAGACTTTGATGGCAGATAAGGACCGCTAGGCCATCCAGTCTGCCCATTTCTACCTACAGGATAAGCGCCAGCAGATCCTAGTTAACCAACAGCCTATTACTTCCTACCCCCACAATAACTGCCTTATGTCTGTCCCATGCATTCTTGAATTCTCCACAGTTTTAGACCCCACAACCTCCTCAGGAAGGCTGTTCCATGCATCCACCTACCTCTCTGTGAAATAATACTCTCACATTGCCCCTGAACCGCACCCCTCTGTCTTTAAATTGTGTCCCTTGTTCTTACACGTCTCTTCTTCTGAAATATGCTACCCTCTTGGACTTTGTTGATTCCACTGAGGTACTTAAAGTTTCTATCATGTCCCCGCCTCCCTTCTTTCCTCGAGGGTATACATATTAAGCTCTTTAGTCTCTCCTCATACGGTTTCTCTTGCAGACCCTGCACCATTTTAGTTGCCCTCCTCTGAACTGCCTCTATCCTGTCTATGTCCTTGGAGATGGGGTCTCCAGAACTGGACACAGTACTCCAGATGGGGTCTCACCAAACTGCCTGTACAGAGGGATAACAACAAATGTCCAGCGCCTCAGCCCTCAGTACTACTGGGCTGACCATGGTCAAATGTTTATAATGTATAAACTGCCTGCAGATGCTTCCATCAACCTGCTTCAACAACTTTGTTGCTGACACCTCTACAGCAACAGTCAAATTACCGACAGTAAGTAGTTCACCTATCAGGATAAAAGTTTTTTGGGGAGGGGCCTGTGCTCATGTGGGAAGCTATGCCTCCACATACCCCAATCTTATATAATCAACTTTGAGTCACAGTTGATTTGAAACCAGCAAAACACCAGTGAAACTGCAGCTGGTGTACAGCAGGACCTTACAGCGACAATCTTGAATCTGCTCAAAATTGTCACTGGAATGGTCTTTGTTGTAAAGGTTTCACTACAATAACATGATTCCCTGTTCACCATGCCTAGAATTAGTCCATTCTCTCTCTGTGCACTTCTCACATCCCTCCTCTGAATGACCATACATTTATAATGCAGACATTTGCCTGCTCACCTAGCCAAGAATTAGACCATTCCTCCTCTGTGCATTTCTCATGTCCCTCCTCTCTGAATGACAAAATGCTTGCAATGGAGACACCTGCCTTCTCACCCATGCCTGGAATCAGTCATTCCTTCTCTCTGCACTTTATGTCCCTCCTCTGTGAATGACCAAATATTTATAACACAGACACTTGCCTGCTCACCCATGTCTGGAATCAGTCCATTCCCTCCTCTGTGCACTTCTCATGTCTGCTTCTCTGAATTACCAAATGTTTAAAATGCAGATACTTGCCTGCTCACCCACACCTGGAATCAGTCCATTCCTCCTCTGTGCACTTCTCATGTTCCACTTCTCTGAATGACCAAATGTTTCTAATGCAGATACTTGCCTGCTCACCCACACCTGGAATCGAGAGCAAAGCTCGATTTTAAAAGGTGATGCAGGGCTTGCGATTAAGCCCTGTGTCACACCTGTTTGGTGCAACAAAAAACAAAAACAACAAAAGCCATACTTTTCACTTTCTGCCATAGGTCAAAACCTTCCATACATAGCTTAGCATATTCTTTCGCTTCTGGGAGAACCTACTGAATATGTGACAAAATGTAAATATCTGGGACTTTGGACAGACGAAGCTTACATTCCCTGACCGTATTGAGGAACTTTCAAAGAAACTAAGGCAGAGACTGGGCCTGTCCTCCTGGATTAAGCATCTCCTATCCCATGATGCAAAAAGACTGGTCCAAACCACTTTTCTATCCTTATTGGATTATGCCAACTTCCTCTATGGCCAAGGCTCTGCCTCCACACTCTCTAAACTTGTCTCACTATATCACTGAGCTTTGAGATTTATCTCTGCTCTACCATACCTCACCACCACTGCTCTCTGTGTGCATGATAGGCTGAACATCCCTCAAGTTCAGAAGGTAAAGAAATGACACCTTTTGGACTTTTAGAGCTAGCACACATAAGCTTCCCCAGTATATCTGAGTGCTTGCCCCTGCACTGTAGGCAATTACTCCTTGTGCAGCCTCTCATTTATCTCATTATACATTCCTGTAGTTAAGTCATGTTTTGGTAAAGTGTCTATAATCTATGTATTCCCTCACCTATGGAACAAATTACAAAAACTCTGAAGCTGGCTGCCAGACAACCCTCCCTCCTGCAAAAGATTTTTCATTCCTTTATAGTATCCTGTAACTACCCCTCCCCAGAGGCCAGTGAAATAAGTGTTGGACATTTGTCCCAGGACTTGTGATTCCTGTTTATCACTCTTTCTCCCTTCCTCTTCCTATCATCCCTCCTGCCCTTTACCTGAACTTTATATGTAAATGCTGTATAATAATGTATATTTACAATAGTTTTCTTCTTAGCCTCTTGCATAATTGCCTGTATAGACCTTGCCTAGTACTGTACACACCATCTTTTTCCTTTGCATATTGTTTGCTTTTATGTGAATTAAGTCCAGGTCCGCCTGGTAACATAAAGATTGATTGATTGATTGAAACTCCTTTGGCACAAGTGAATCTGATTTTAGTACAATGGGTGCAGTCGTGACAGTTTCCTCATTTTGTGCAGCTTACATCAAAGATTTGTCTCAAGCCCCATAAAAGAGTACCCCCAAATAGTGCAAGTTGGTCAGAGAAAAGCTAGCTTAACTTGTAGTGGTAGGTGCTCAGGATTGAAAATCCAGATTGCTGGCAAGAGAGTCCATAAGCTACAAAGCGCCACAAGCTCGCACACCACGGACTTGCAACATTCTCTGGGCTTTGAAAACTGGAGCCCCATGTGACTCAATCTCAGCATAATCTCATATCAATTGTAACAGTGATATGTTTCTTTCTAAAATAGTTACTGGCTTTACTCCTGTCAAGCTTTTTAACATGATAGCCTACTTATAATTCCACACTCCCTCTCCTTCCAACTGTTTTTCTTGTCTTCCAACTTCCTCGTAATCATATCTGAAAGAATTCCCATACAAACACATTATCTAGAAATCTATGATACTTACCAGTGGGAATGACTTCAAAGTGATCCTTGTGCTCTGCAGTCTTTTCCGCTTTCACATCAACAAAAGTCAGTTTATCATTCTCTCTTCCTCCTTCACAACAACAAAAGGGCGCCCATCCCCTCTTCCATCTTCACATCAACAAAGGCAGTTTGTCATTCCTGCCTTCCTTCTCCAAATTAAAAAGGAGTTTGTCATTCCTCTCTTCCTCCTCCACATCAACAAAAGAGTTCATCTTTCCTTTCTTCCTCCTTCACAACAAAAGCGAGCTCCTATCCCCTTCCTCCATCTTCACATCGACAAAGGTAGTTTGTCATTCCTGTTTCCTCCTCCAAATTAATGAAAGGGAGCTTGCCGTTCCTTTCTTCCTCCTCCACGTCAACAACATGGAGTTTATCATTCCTCTCTTCCTCCTTCACAACAGCAAAGGAAGTTCCCCACCCCTCTTCCATCTTCACATCAACAAAAGGCAGTTTGTCATTCCTCTCTTCATCTTTCACATCAATATATGGGAGTTCTTCACTGTCAGACAGCAATAATAATTGTTCATTTGGGACGTTGTAGCCTGTACATAAAAAAAAAAAAAAAAAAAAAAAAATCACAATACAATACTAATGTTATTTATAATCAGAGCTACATAAAGGATAAGACTTCCAGAATATATGTATTGTACCACCTGTTGTTTATGGTTAAAACTGATTTGATGATGGTTCATAACCACAACACTTTTTATAGCAACAGCCACTTCAGAAGCCAGATTATTTAAGCAATAAGGCATGACCAAGGGTTATGTTATTGGTCTGTTAATCACCTTCTAGGGGTGTACTGTGGTGACGAGGTGTGCCGAGTGCCACATGCCCCAGAGGGTGATTAACTGACCATTAACATAATCCCTGGGAGTGCTATTGCTATTATAATAAAAAATGTTTTTAAACAGTGTTAAACCTTGTTCAGCATATGGCTAAGCTCTACATGTATGTTAATAAAGATTAACATAAGGTTGTTAGAATGTTTGCAGCCAATCAAGCTCCATTTCTCAGAACCTTTTATAATAATTTATATACTTATATATTCCTGCACACCCTGTCCTCACCATACTTACATATCCCTGCAGTCCTGTTTTCTATATACTATCATATTACCTTTTCTGCGCCATACTAATGTATGCCTAAACCCCATTCAATTCATTCTTACATATTTCTGTACCTCCTGTTCTCTCCATATTTACATATTCCTGTACACATTGTTCCCTGCACATTTACATATCCATGCACTTCAGTTTTTCCATACTTACATATTCCTGTACGCCTTTTCTCTCAATACTTACATAGTCCTGTACACACTGTTCTCTTAATACTTATATATTCCTGCACCCCAGTTTTCTCCATACTTACATATTCCTGCATCCCTGTTCTCTTATACTTAACACATTTCTGCACCCGTTATCTCTATACACTTGAGTAGAGGAGGAGGAGGACATGACAGAAATGTTCAAGTACATCAAGGAATCAACAGAGTCTGAGAGGGTAGCATCTTTCAGAAAAAATAAGCAAGAACAAGGGTACAATTTGAAGATAAAAGGGGATGGCTCAGAGCTAATGTGAGGAAGTATTTTTCATGGAGGGTTGGAGATACATGGAATAGCCTTCCTGAGGAGGTACTATAGTGGAGACAAAACAGAGAGGAATTTAAGAATGCATGGGACAGACATAAGGCAATTCTAGTGGGGGTAGGAGGAAGTAGGCTGTTGGTTAACTAGGATCTGCAGCCTATTCATTAGGTAGGGAAATGTGCAGACTAAGTGGGCCAAGTGGTCCTTATCTACCATCAAATTCTATGTTTCTATGTTTATGTTATATGTACATATCCCTGCACCCCTGTTCTCTCCATACTTACATATTCCTGCACCTCATGTTCTCTTAATACTCACATATTCCTATACACACTGTTCCCTCCATACTTACACATTCCTGCACCCTTATTCTCTCCACACTTACATATTCTTGTACCCTCTGCTCTTTCCATACTTAGATATTCTTGCACCACTGTTTTCTTCATACTTGCATATTCCTGCCTGCCATGTTCTCACCATACTTACAGTTCATATTCCTGCACCCATGTTCTCTGCATATTTACATATTTCTACATTCCTGTTCTCTCCACATGTACATATTTTGTCACCCTTCTTCTTTTCATACTTATATATTCCTGCACCCTGTTCTCTTAATTCTTACATTTTCTTACATTTCCATTCTCACCATACTTACATATTCTTCTAGCCTTGTTCTCTCCATACTCATATATTCCTGCACCCCATGTTCTCTCCATACTTACATATTCCTGTACATACTGTTCTCTCCATACTTACATATTCCTGCACCCCTGCTCTCTTAATTCTTACATTTTCTTACACTTCCATTCTCACCATACTTACATATTCTTCTAGCCTTGTTCGCTCCATACTTACATATTCCTGCACCCCATGTTCTCGCTATACTTACATATTCCTGTACATACTGTTCTCTCCATACTTCATATTCCTGCACCCCTTGTTCTCATAATACTTACACATTCCTGCACCCTATGTTCTCTCTCCATACTTACATATTCCTGCACCCCTTATTCCCTCCATACTTACACATATTTCCACACCCTGTTCTCTCCATACTTACATATTCCAGTACCCCATTCTCTTTATACTTATAGATTACTGTATGCCATGTTCTCACCATACTTATATATTCCCACATGCCCTGTTCTCTCCTTACATATTCCTGCATCTGTTCTCTCCATATTAACATATTACTGCACTCTTGTTCTCTCCATACCTAATATCTCTGCACCTACTCTTCTCTCCATACTTAAATTTTCCAGCACTTCCTGTTCTCTACACACGTACATATTCCTGAACTCATTTTCTCCCATACTTACATGTTCATTACCTTTGTTCTCTCCATATTTACACATTTCTGCACCCGTTCTCTCTATACTTACATTCCTGAACCCCATGCTGCCTCCATACTTGCATATTCCTTCAAGCACCCTATGGTTTTGTCATACTTATAGCACATATTCCTGCACCACCTGTTTTCTCACACTTACATATTCCTGCATGCCTGTTCTCTCCATACCACATATTCTTGCACCCCATGTTCTCATTGTACTTACAGTCCATTTTCCTACACCCATGTTCTCACCATACTTTCAGTCCATGTTCCTGCACCCATACTCTTTGCATACTTACATATTTCTATCCAAGCAGTATCAGTGGCTCAGTAGGTAGCACACTTGCCTTGGAGGCTGGGAGATCAGAGGGCTGTGGGTTCAGTTCCCACATCTGGCACTTGGGTTAATATCCCAGTACTGACACTGTAGTGCAGCATGAGAGGGTGCTGCACTTCTGAGGTGCCGTCTTTGGACAGACGTTAAAACCAAGGTCCCATTTGCTTGGACTGGTGGTAGTTCAGGTGGATGTTAAAAGATCCATGACACTTCTTAAAAAGAGTAGGGTAAAGTTTTATTGAAACAAGAAATCAGGTAATATGCAGTAAAGAAAACACAAAAAAAACAAAACAGGTAAAAACTGAAGGCAGTATACAACAGTGTTCAATCCAAAAGGAAATTGAGAGAAAAAAAAAAGAAAACCAAGGGTACAACACTGAACTAGCAAAAGTCCTTAAGTCACAGGTGCATCCGAGTCAGTAATCCAAGGTAGGGCTTTCCAAAGAGCAAACAGGCCAGGTCCTGAATGAGATACCAGTCCATGTGCATAAACAGCTTTTAAGTCCTTTACAATTTTTGTTCAATTTCTAAATACATGCATACTTTCTGCTGTAGGGTGAAGTGACATCTCGCCATCTAAATATGCCATTTAATTACAACAAAAATAAGATTCAAGGTATCAGTGTTCCACAGAGACCACTGAGGGAATACCCCATACATGATCATCAGGTAAGAGACAAGTTGAAGCGGTGGCATACCCCACTTTTGGGCCAAAAAAAACACACCATCATCGTGATAAAAGGACAATCAAAAATAAATGAGAAATAGTTTCCAAGTCATTGGTACAGGAAGGCTCAGAACACATTCAGTCTTGAAACTGTTTGTGTTTATGGTTCGATTAACATTGATTCTCTCATGGCAGGATAACCAATGGAAGTCCCACATATGTGTAGGATTTGCACGCAATGTAATAAAGTAAATAGAGAAGGACAATATTGGGCTAGGCATTTTAAAAGGAGACTGTACTTCACACACAGAGGAGAGAAGTAATTGATACAGAGCTTTGTGCTAATTAGTGATAAGCATCTGCGGAGACACACCATTGTTTCAGGCATAGAAATGTAAGCCTCACATTAGGTGGCGCTCCTGAGGTATGCAGAATATGTAGGGAGTTATGTTCCCATTGATGAAACCACAGTTTACAAGAATCATAGAAGCAGGCTTTCCATCCCTTCTGTGAGTTGATCAAAAGCAGTCTTAGATTTGTCTTAAAAAGAATACTAGAAAAACAAAGGGGCTAGTCATGCCAACACCGCCTTCTGTGACGGGTAGATAGGTGATATCCCATTTTATCGGGTTCAGCCTACTCCCTCATAATGCCTGAAGAAAAGGCCAAGAATTGCCGTCTCCAATTGTTTTGGAATCGGAAATATGTAGCTAACATAGAGAAATAGTGAAATTAAATATGTCTTGATCAAATAAACTCTTTTTTCTTCCCAATCTGGCCCTATTCCACGAGACTACCTTCATACGACTTGTTGTAGTTTAGAAGACCAATTATAGATATCGGCATCCCTAGTACCAAAATAAATCCCTAAGATACGGACTGGGCCATCCACAACCGCAATGGCCCAGTAGTCCTTATCGGCAATGGCGGAACCCAGCTGTATACCAACACTTTTCTCATAATTCAAATTTGCTCCTGAACATTTCCCAAATAAGGAACATTCCATAAGGAGGCTATAACCAATCCTCGTCTGCCACCAAGAAGCAGATATCATCAGCATATGCAATGGCTGTGTATGGTGCCATTGTTACAGAACATGAAACAGCATGTATCTGTGGAAGCATATTCACACGGTGGAGCAAGACATCCAAAATAGTACATATAATAAAGGACTTGCAGGACACCCTGTGGACACCCCTCCGAACAGGTATCATATGTCACACCCAGCCATTCACTACTGGCATTACCGTGGCCATCCTATAAAAGTTACGTAACCAGTGGATCATGCTAGTCAGTATATTCAAAAATGGAGTGCTTGCCATAAAAATCATGGTTCACAGAATCAAATGCTGCACGCTGATCCACTGAAACTATAAAGCCAGAGGTCGAGTCCGAATAACCGTGAGAGAACAATTCACGGATCAGAATCAAATGATCCGAGATGTTCCTGTTGGGGACAGAACAAGATTGAGCAGGATGCAGAACAGTTTCTGCTAAACCTGATAGAGCGCTTGCTATTATTTTCATCAGTATTTTAAAGTCGGCATTTAGCATACAAAGAGGCGCCAATTCTCAAGAGAGTGGGCTTCCCCTGTTGTTTATAGATATAAAGCAAGACACCAGTCGAAATTCTAAAGGGATAGACTCACAGATTAACAAAGAATTAAAGAAAGAGGTAGTTTGACACTTAGCTGTTCACCCAGAACTTTATACAGAGCTGCGGGAGACCATCCGGACCAGGAGTTTTACGTAACGGCAGAGAGGAAATTGTCGCTGACAACTCCAAAGTCGTAATGAACTTGCGTGCCATCTCTACCGCCTGTGTAGAAGGGACTGGGATCCCTAAATTCTCATATAGGGCAGTAGGGTCAGGTAGGTCAGCAGGAAGGGGGAACAAGACAGTCGTATGGTTCGTAACTATCTGCTGAATCTCTTTTGGGTACAGCAAATATTCCCCATGGAATCCGTGAAGGCGTAACATCGATTTCTGAGCAATCCGGCGAGAGTTTGACTCAAAGGGACAAACAATCTCGTGGTCCGGAGACCTGAAATTTATGTTGGTGGTACAATTGCAGCGATTGTCGAGATTGAAATTGCAACATAGCCGCCGTCAATTGGATTTGAGGAAAGGTCATGACCGTTGTATATGACAAAGAAAGAAGCGATTGAAGATGTGCTCTTCTTTGTAAATAAGCTAAATATTGGCACCTACTCTTCTCACAACTATACCTTTTCAGGTATGATGTCAAAGCATGCTTTGTATCCAACCACCACTGAATCGGGTCATCATAACATATAAACACAGATTTGCGTGCAAAAGAAAGGACTGTAGGGTTGACAAAACACCTTATCCTGCAATAGGAGGTGTTAAATTTCCATAAACCCGCTCTTTAGAAAAGGGGAAACAGCACCAACACTAACAGAAAGTAAGCTATGATCTGAGAAGGCCACTGCCTGCACCATGGCTGAAACAATTGTTAAAGTACGGGACAAAAACAAAATCAATGCAGTAGCTAATTTACCCTTGTGAAGCGTAGGGTATGTTGGTGCCGAAAAGAAAATACGCATCAACTAAATGGGCAGTGTGTATAAGTTTTCCCAGTTCCTGCGAGTCACAATACAGTTTTTTAGTAGTGGCAAAGGAACTTTTATCCTGAAGACTCAAACCACAGTTAAAGTCACCAGAAAATAAAACTTGGAATGATGTGTGCAAGTAAGAGTGAATCTCAGAAAAAGAGCTATATCGCTGTCTTAATTTGTAGGCGCATAAATGTTAATAACCCGATAAGGACAGCTACCTCGGTGAAGTCCAAAACCAGAGCCCTACCGGTACCAAATCAAACAGTTTAAAAGACGAAAGTCAGGCACATTTATCAAGATGCCAAGGCCTGAGCAGGGGTCCTGACCTATGGACCAGAAAGAGGGGCCTAAAAGCCAGTCATTTTCACCTGTCTGATCTCCTGAGTCATATGGAGTCTGGTATCTTGCAACAAGAAGATACCCAATGGTAGAAGTCTTAAAAGAAAATACTAACCGTCTCTTAAGAGCACGTTTCATACTATTAACATTAATAGTGTGACAAGTAAACTGTGCCACTGAAACAACAGAAAAGTACGAAACATCACAATTTTCTCTTTCCAATGACATTTTTCCCTTTAAGTCTAACCTAGCCTTACGTTTCTGTGACAGTCCAATGCCCAGTTGAAGTCCCGTGTCAGCAGGGCCATCAGGGAGGAGGAGCCACTGAGGATGAGTCAGACTCACCACCTGCATCATCCGAGGTCGGTTGGAGTAATTCAAAGGAATTTGACAGGGTATGGTATGGGTGACAAGGATGTCATAGGAGGTGGCGAGGTCCGAGAAGCATTTCTCAAAGACCTACGGGCGATACCTGCAGTAGGCTCCCAGGGCGGTAGCATTTACTAGGACCTGGAACAGAGTCCACTTCATAAGCTACAGGTCTGACTTTCTCCAGTTGGGGGTACAAGTCACCGATAAGGGTGCTACAATCTCTTCATGGTAAGGAATGGTGTTCTGGGAGGGGCTGGAGCTAGAGCTGCACTGCCGAGTCACCAAGAACAGATGGGAGCTTAACCCGCAGAGGCTCGTAATCGTGTCCTTCTGTGCTTGTGTGATCACAAAGCATTGATCAGCACCACCATCGTGGTCTCCTTGAGCATGAGCAGCCCACTGACAATTTTGGAATAGATGACCGAACTCTTCACACAGGTTACATCTACTAGCATTCTGACAATGAACACCCACATGTCCCATTTCCCCACAGTTATTACATTTAATTTTATCACAAACACTACTGAGATGTGAGGATCCCCACATCTATAGCAGGCCTTTGGCTGGCCAGGATAAACAAAAAACTCCCTGTCTAGTCCTAAGAAAAAGAGTTGGGCAGGTGTACAGGACCAGAGTCATTGGTGGATAACAGCACTCAAAACCTCCAACCCTGGTCCAAATGTTTTCAGTATCCAGAATGGCTTCAGGTAGGCCCTGCACTGCAGCCTGTTTCAGCCAGTACACCACATCAGAGACATCAACACCTTCATTTCGAACATAACTGTAATGAATTTGAAAGCAGGCCTCGACAGGGGATAGCCTGAAAGGGGTCCATAAAGGGGTACTTTTCAAAGCATGGTATCTAGACCAAAATCATTCAAGTCCACGAGACGTCTGAAAACTGACATCAAAGGAAGATTCACCAGACACATGTATCAGGGCATATATCTCATGAGCGAAGAATTTCAAAGAGTCCTTTAACAGGGATCTAGCCACAAAGACACAATCTAGGGGTCAGGTAGTCCTCCTTTATAAAGAAGATGGACAGCATTATGCCACTTAGCAGCCACGACAGGTGTCTTAAAGAGGGAGGAAAAGGTGCGTGGAGGCCTGCCCTGATCAGAGAGAGGAAGACCAGGGTCCGTAGCTTTAAAACCCATAGATTCCATCATATGAGAAGCATTAGAGGACGTATCCTGTAAGATAGACAATACAGGGTTTTGGGTAAGAGACAATTCCACTGGCAGGCTCAAGAGGTCAGAAGAGCCCTTTCATTCCAGTCCCTCCTGTTGTTCCCCCAGGAAGTCCTCAGGTTTAGGGGAACGAATAGGAACGGACCGAAACCCACTGTCCTTTGTGGGTTCCTGTACCCAGCCAGCCTGATGTAATGCCTTCTCCACCGACCAAATAGGCCCAGGTCGGGGCAATACTTCTGAAAAGGACATAAGGCTGCCATCCAACACCGGCTGGAAGAAGACATCGGTGCTGCCCCAGAAGAATGCACCTGCTGCTGCGTGGGCAGCTGAGCCATGCCATTAAACAAAGGCGCGACCCAGTCAGGAGCAATGGTGGGACTATGGGTGCTCCCGAAGAAGGACAGGAAGATACAGGAACTGCCAGGGGCGATCCCCTCCGTGACCATCCCCAAAAAGGCGTCGCGTTCTGCCACAACACTCACTCGATAACTCCACTCCACTCTCCACCATGCTCTCCTAGGCACTTGCTCACCAGTCCACAGCACACATCAGGCTGCAGCATCTCCACATCTCTGACAGAACAGCAGGGGCGTTTCCTCAATTTCCACTGGGCCACCGCATTGTGCTGGGAAACAAACTGCACACTCCACAGAAGCATCGACAGGCACAGTAAGTAACTGGTCATGAAAAGTCCATCCGTACTGGTCTCTATGTAAGCTGAGACAGGAGCAGAGACCAAGTCCCTGCCTCATCAGCCAGCTCTGTCATAGTCACCAGAGCGTCCGCCATGTTGGACAGAGTACTCCCGCTGTCAGAGTAGGGGAATCTCCCGTGTCCTGGCCAAATTTCCCTCATTCAGTAAAAAAATACCACCAACAGCTTAATCTGGTTCAAGGTCAGTTGGCATTCACCTGTATCCCCATCCCTCGGTCGTGCCTGAAAATAGGTAGGATTTGTCTAGTGCACTTACCCGTCAACAAAACTAAATAAATAAATAATAAATAAATAAATACTTCTGTTCTCTCCACACTTACATATTTTGTCACCCTGGTTCTCTTCATACTTACATATTCCTGCACCCGTCCTCTTAATTCTTACATATATTTTAACACCTCTGTTCTTGCCACACTTACATATTCTTCCTGCCCTGTTCTCTCCACACTTACATATTCCTGCACCCCTGTTATCTCCATACTTACATATTCTTACATTGCCTGTTCTTCCACACTTACATTTTCCTGATTCATTCTTCCACACTTACATTTTCATGTACCCTCTTTTCTCCACATATGCATACATATCTGTCACCAGATACTGCACTCAACCATCTGCCTCTATTGGTGGTAGTTCAGGTGGATGTTAAAGATCCCATGGCATTTCTCAAAAGAGTAGAGAATCTCCCGGTGCCCTGGCCAAATTTCCTCATTCACTAAAAATACGCCAACAGCTTAATCTTGTTCAAGATCAGTTGGCATTCATCTATATCCCCTGCCCTAGGTGGTGCCTGAAAATAGGCAAGACTTGTCTAGTGCACTTACCTGGCCAACAAAACTAACTAAATAAATAAATAAATATTTCTGCACCCCATTTTCTCTCTATACTTGTATATTCCTCCAGGCACCCCATGTTTGCATCACCCTGTACAGTGCCTGCTACAGATAGGTTGAATGGTACCTCCATATACCAGTCAGTACCTCCTCCTGCCATTTGTTAGACAGCCTCCTGCTGATCAGTAGCAGTGTGGAGACAGCTTTTTGTGGTATGTTCAATGGTTTTAAATGCATTAAGATGATCTTCCTAACCAACCACTGGGTGGCTACATGATCTATTAAGGCACAGCTGCCTTGATTTCACTGTAACATATTCTGTCTCCTCTAATTAACCTGCAGATGGCATCAGGTGTTTTTGAAAATATACAGTATGTTCCTTGCTCTGTTTCCCATTTTGGTACTGATGTTGGTATTGGCTCTCTGTCTTCTACATTGCACTAATTTGAATATAAAATAACTGCTGAAAGTAACGTGTCACTGTTTTTTATGGGAATGTTGTCATTTTTATTAAAAGGGACACTGTCAGCTACTGTACATTGTGATTGTTTTCTTTTTTCTTTTTATTATAATAAATTAAACAGACTTAAACTGTGCCTGTGGTGTGTTTTTTATATGCTACATTCAGATTTACACTAAACTGAGCAAAAATGAAGTTTTAATTGATTTCTTTATTGGGCAGGCCACCAGTAATACCACAAGACATACCAACTGAAGTGCATTCTCACTGCAGAAGTGTGGATGGTCTGCAGTGAGAATGCACTTTCAGAATGAAGCAGACAACACTAATATGTCCCAAATTGGTTCACTTCATCCAACACTGTGATGCCAGACTATGGAAAGAGCGGAAAATGATAAAGGCTGGGACAGCATATAAACACTCACAAGGGTGTGCACATTAACCTCCGCATCCTCCTCACACTGCCCTTTCTTGCACAATATTTATACAGACACAGAACTTGCATGACTGACACAACTTATTTATTAAAACCATTATATAACTTGCCCTACTTAAAACTAGGTATAACATTATTTAATTTACAGTCTGTGCTGGTGGTGTGGTAGCCCAAAATTTTCATAATTCCTGAAACAGATCTCTAACATGGCATAAAAAAGGTTAAATGTCATACTACAAGGAGACAAGAGCAACTACAGGAGAAAGACATATTTTTCTCCTGCGGCTAGCTACTGTACTTTGCAAGACCCAGTAAAACTGATAGTGTGTGAGACTGTGTCTGTTTGTGTGATAGGAGGGTTAAACTTTGACAAAATAGGACCTCAGCTTGAGAAATGTAAGTCAGGAAGAAAATAAGATATGGGATAGGTCTACATGAAAAATAAATTACTGGCACTACAAGAAAAACTCTTTATCTTTCCCATATCTAAATCACTGGACTAACACTACATACAGTTACATTATCTAAAGAATGAAAACATTTCATTCTCATGAGTTACAGTAGGTACCTGTACATCAGAAACTCAAGAAGATGTACATAGTTTCAATAAGTTTTCACTTTATTACAGTTAAAATAAAAAACGCTGATTTACATTTGACACTGTCCCATTAAAAACATTGAAAATGTCATTGTGAGAGCTGCATGTTTTGATCAGTTTAGTGATTAGCGCCCATGCTGGAGTGTATTGCTGAGTGTCCTTACTTTTTTTTTTTGTAATCTACTGTATATGACTGTGGTTCATTTGAGATTTTTCTGATGGGTACTGGCCTGTTTTCCTTCAAGCTGTGTCCAGATTCTGTGAAAGTCAATAAGCAGCAAGACACTGTCTGGCAATAAATCAACTAAGGTGAATAAGACATTCAGAAGACCGTGTTAAAAATAATGAATAATGAGTAAAGAAAAAATGCAAGACAAAAGTATGCATGGAGAGTATGACTCCAGCACCTAATTGTAAATGCATCGACAAACTGTTGTGCTGAGCCACAACTGCTGAATGAGACTCTGAGAAAATCACATTGCAGGTGTCTTTATGCATAAATTACACCAATTCTACTCATAATGATAAAAGCTCTCTGCTATTCCCATTATCACTTCATCTGTTCTTTTCCTATTTTTGTCTTGCATTTATTTTCTTTCCTTTATTTATTTATTTTTAACATGGTCTTCTGAATATCTTATTCAGACTATCACCAACTCACAGCATGCAAAGGATGCTTCATCAATTCATTTTGTAAGGACTATTCTTCAAATTACATTACTCCAGTACTGATCTACTACAATTGTTGGAGCCATTATGTGTGCTATGGTCGTCTATATTTATGTTTTTTTTGTTTTTAATGTACATGAGGGGCAACATACATAAATTACATAAAAATAAAACATGCAATTTAATCAGATAAATGGTAGCACAGTGAATGTACAGTATTGACATTTCTGTAGGACTGCAGGGATTAGAACATGCTGCAACCACTCTGTAATTTGAAGAGCGGACTGCAATGATATGAGTGGTTCTATTGTTATTGCAATTCATTGGAAACTAGATCAGTTTTTCATGCTACAGTACACGGCTCAATTTTAGAATGTAAACATGCAGACTAAGCATAATAATGCACTCATCGGTAAACTCATTAAAAGAATATATTAGCAGGCTAATTGACATATTGATGTCCTGACTGAGCCCACTGGAATGCTGGATCCCTCTAGTTTTACCTGTTGAACTGTTTACCTCATATTCACACATATTTTTGAGTAGAAAAGTGTGGACTCCAGCGCTTATGCTCGTGTGCATAAACAACTCATAATGCACCATTTTCTGTACATATTATAATGGTGTGGTGATGCCACCAGAGTAGGGTTACGAAGACATGTTTATATTAAAATCCGATTTTTTCCACATTACTGTATTTCCACATTATTTGTGGCAAACAGGCAGGCTCCTGTGCTGTGTACCATGAAACAACGTAGCCAGCACCTTTCTGCCAGAAATCATTGTGCACCCAATCCCTAATACAGGCGTAATGTACCCCAAAGCACTGGAGCCTGCACCTGTTTGTCACACCTGTTTGCCCATTCAGGATAATGAACTGCTGTCCTGATCATGAATCTACCCCTTGTGTTTCTTCACTCTTTTTATTTTCTGCTGGTTGTCAAATACCCCATTTATTCGATGAAAATAAAAGTGCAGACTCCAGTGCTTTAGGGTGCACTAACCCATCATCAGGGTACTAATCTAAGCTACTGTACTGTAGGCTACTGTACCACAAAACAATGAAGCCCGACCTTTTGCCACAAATAAATGTGCACTCAACCCCTGATTTTCTTTGTCACCAGATACTGCACCCAACCATACAAACTACTTTTCAACACACACAGATACTGTACAGACAAGTAGCAAGCACGGTAACCTTCTCAGAGGTGCTGCCTGTCTATGCCGGAGATGAAGGCTAAGTGCTCCACATCATGGGATTCAATCAGTGGTTGAAAAACTGGTGCATAGCTCAGGGATTAGGCTTTATTGGGACTGGGGATCCACCTGGAGTGATGAAGGCCTATACTGGCATGACGGGCTGCATCTGTCCAGGAGGGGAACCAGGATCCAGTGACAGGTTTAAATGCTTCATTGGCAAGCATTTAAACCAGCCAAGGGGAGGCACTGGAAAGGAACAGGGAAATCTAGCCCCCAAAAAGTCAGGGTAGTAAGTGAGGTAAACACCAAGACAGAGATGTTGATAGGGAGAAGGGCAGGGTAAATGGAGAAAGTGACAAAGGCAATAAGGACAGAGATGGGACAAAGAGGAGTAAGGCCATCAGGAAATGGAGGGTAATGAGTACTAATGCCTGTAGTCTAGGCAACAAGCTCCTGAACTGGTGGCCTTGATGGAAGAGGGATGTCTGGAAACTGTAGCAGTCACAGAAACATGGTAGGCAGAGAACCATGACTGGGATGTTGACATACCAGGGTACATAACCTACATAGGAGAGACAGGAGGGAGAAGAGGGGAGGAGTAGCTCTCTAGGTAAAGGAAGGGATAAAAGCAACTGAACAAAAGAGTAAACAGGGAGGAGAGGAGGCACTGTGGGTCACCTTAGAGACTGAAATGGCACCACAATCTGCACAGGGGTTGTATACAGACCCCATGTCAGGGGACGGAATGGACAAGGATATGATAGAAGGCATTCTTAGGATGGCGGAGACAGGGAGATACTGTTGATGGGAGACCTGAATATGCCAGATGTTAAATGGAGCACATTTGCTGCAGCCACATCCAAGAGCAGGGCCATTCTCAATGTCCTGCAGGGGCATGCCTCAGACAGCTAGTTTCAGAACCCACTCATAAGGAGAAATCTTAGACCTCATACTCTCAAATTGGGGCAGTGAGAGGATCTCAGATCTAGATGTGGGTTGCCATCTGGGAACAAGTGAGCATCAGTGTGGTTTATGATTATCTCAGCTACAGAATCAAGCCATACAAAAGTGAGGGTACTGGACTTCAGAAGGGCTGACTTTGGCAAGATGGAGAGTGTCTTATAAAAGCACTAGCAAACAGGCTAGAAGGAGGGTGGAGCAACAATGGGAAACATCAAAACTGCCATCACAGAGACAACAAGCCTTTCTGTCAAGCAAATATACAAATCAAAATGAAAGAAAAAGCCAATATAGTTCTCAAAAGAGGTGGCGAGGAAAGTCAGGGAGAAAAAGACAGCATTTAGGAAGTATAAGGAAACACAGAAGGAGCAGGACAGAGAGCTGTACTTGTTAAGGCAGAAGGAAGCAGGAGGGAAGTCAGAATAACAAAGGCCCAAACTGAGGAGAAGATAGCCAACTCTGTTAAGAAGGGGATAAAACCTTTATAGGTACATCAGGGAGCATAGAAAGACAAAGGGAGGGATAGTGAGGCTGAATAGAACGGACAGTGGAGGGCAGAGAGGGACAGTGAAAAGTAGGGATACTGAACTAATATTTCTACTCAGTATTCACAAAAGAAGAGGAGGGCAAGGTGGCTAATCCAATTAACAGAAGCACTCTTGATAGGGGGTTGATCCCATTCTTTCACAGAAGAAAGGGTTCTGAAAAACTCCTAAAACTGAAGGTGGACAAAGCAATGGGACCTGACAGAATTTACCCCAGAATTCTAAAAGAATTAAGAGAAGAAGTAGTGAAACTACTGACCACCCTTTTAACAAATCATGGAGGATGGTGTGGTACTTGAGGAACGGAGGAAGGCGGATGTGATTCCCTTCACAAAAGTGGGACCAAGACAGAGGCAGGAAACTACAGACCTGTCAGTTTGACCTCTGTGGTAGGGAAAGTGATGGAATCACTTCTGAAGGAAAAACTGTTGAGTACCTAGAGGCCAGTGGGGCACAGGACCCAAGGCAGCATGGGTTCACAGCGGAAGGTCATGTCAGATTAATCTGATTTATTTCTTTGACTAGGTGACCAAAGTAGTAGACCAGGGAGGGCTGTGACATATCCTATCTAGACTTTAGCAAGGCATTTGCCACAGTCCCACACAAAGATTAATAGTCAAATTAACCAGCCTGGGAGTGGGTCCCAGGGTGGTAGCCTAGTTAAAACATTGGTTGGATAACAGGAGATAGAAGGTAATTGTAAATAGATTCCACTCTGAAGAAAGAGGTGTTGCTAGTGGGGTACTGCAGGGTTCAGTACTGGGTCCAGTCTTTTTAATGTCTTTATAAGTGACATTGCAGAGGGACTGAAAGGAAAGTATGCCTCTTTGCAGATGATACAAAGATCTGCAACAGGGTTAATACACAAGGAGGCATGGAAAGGATGAGAAGAGACTTGGCAAGGTTGGAGGAATGGTCAGAAATATGGCATCTTGGATTCAATGCTTCACGATAGCGGCTCCAGTTCAAGTTGTGCCAGTATAAAAAGCCAGGCGTGCAATCAATAGAACACAGCACCAACACTTCTTAGAAAATATGGCTGTATTAAACTCACATATAGATGAAAGCGATGGTAAATACAGTGGCACCACTGTATTTATCATCAAGCCATCTATATGTGAGCTTACTACAGCTATTATCTAAAAGTGTTGGTGCTGTGTTCTTTGATTGTAGCTTGGATTCAATGCAAAGAAGTGCAAAATAATGCATCTAGGAAACAAAACCCAGGAGAAGATTACACAATGGGGAGAGGTAGTAACAACAACAAAATGGAAAGAGACCTGGAGGTAATCATAACAGATGACCTTAAGATTAGCAAGCAACGTGAGAAGGCAGTAGGGAGGGCTGAGGATATACTGGGATGTATAAGGAGAAGCATCACCAGCAGAAAACAGGAAGTTGTTATCCCTCTGTACAGACAGTTGGTGAGACCCTTCTGGATTATTGCATTCAGCTCTGGAGAACCCATCTCTGCAAGGACATAGGACAGAGGCAGTCCAGAGGAGGACAACTAAAATGGTGCAGGGTCTGCAAGAGAAGCCATATGAGGAGAGAGACTAAAGGAGCTTAATATGTACAGTATACCCTCGAGGAAGGGGGGACATGATAGAAACTGAAGGAATCAACAAAGTCCAAGAGGGTAGCATCTTTCAGAAAAGAGATGTGCAAGAACAAGGGATACAATTTAAAGATAGGGGTGGTTCAGGGGCAATGTGAGGAAGTATTTTTTCACAGAGAGGTGGTGGATGCATGGAACAGCCTTCCTGAGGAGGTTGTGGGGTCTAAAACTGTGGAGAATTCAAGAATACATGGGACAGACATAAGGCAATTCTTGTGGGAGGGTACAAAGAAATAGGCTGTTCGTTAACTAGGATCTGCAGTGTATCCTGTAGGTAGGGAAATGGGCAGACTAGGTGGGCCAAGCGGGTCCTTATCTGTCACAAAGTCTATGTTTCTAAGTTGAGGAACCAAGAACTCAGGCACACAATTTTTCAGGAGTCCATCATTTCTGAGGGTGGAGGAGTACAGCATAATGTAGAAACACAGAATGTGACAGCAGATAAGGACCGCTGGCCCACCTAGTCTGCCCATTTTCCTACCTAACAGATAAGCTGCATATCCTAATTAACCAACAGCTTACTTCCTCCTACCCCCACTAGGACTGCCTCATGTCTGTCGCATGCATTCTTGAATTTCCCCACTGTTCTTGACTCCACAACCTCTCAGGGAAGCTGTTCCATGCATCCACAACCCTCTGTGAAAAAATACTTCCTCACATCACCTCTGAGCCATCTCCCTCTATCTTCAAATTGTGCCTCTTGTCCTGACACATCTTTTCTGAAAGATGCCACCCTCTTGGACTTTGATGATTCCCTTGAGGTACTTGAAAGTTTCTATCATGTCCTCGCTCCTCCTTTCCTCAAGAGTATACATATTAAGCTCCTTTAGTCTTTCTTCAGATGTCTTCTGGTGCAGACCCTGCACCATTTTGGTTGCCCTCATTTGGACAGCCTCCACTCTGTCTATGTCTTTGCAGAGATGGGGTCTCCAGAACTGCACACAGTACTCCAGATGGGGTCTCACCAACTGTTTGTACAGAGGGATAACAACTTCCTGTTTTTACTATTGATGCCTCTCCCTATGCATCCCAGTATCCCCAGCCTTCCCTTACAGCCTTCTCACATTGCTTGCCCACCTTGAGGTCATCTGATATAATTACCCCAGGTCCCTTCCATTTTACTGTTGTCAATATCTCCCCCATTGTGTACTCTTGCCCTGGGTTTTTGTTTCCCAGGTGCATTACCTTGCACTTCTTTGCACTGAATCTGAGCTGCCATACATTTGACCATTCCTCCAACCTTGCCAAGTCCCTTCTCATCCTTTCCACTCCATCTGGTGCATCAACCATGTTGCAGATCTTTGTGTCATCTGCAAAGAGACATACTTTTCCTACCAGTTCCTCTGCAATGACACTTATAAAGACATTAAAAGGACTGGTCCAGTACTGAACCCTGTACCCACTAGTAACCCTCCTTTCTTCATTGTGGACTCCATTTACTACTACCTTTTTTATTTTTTTTCATTTTCTCTTTCTCCTTGGCAGGACCACCGGCCATCCACCTGGTCACGGCCCCGGAGACCTCTACCGCCGTCGATTGCTGCTGAGGACCCTCGGTCACCCCCGCTTGCCCCCGGAGGGGCTGCTGCCACCCACGTGGGCCCGGAACTGTAACTAGTCGGGGTCCTGCAGCGGCGGGCGGCTATGTGAGGCTCTCCAGGGAGGGCTTCATTAATCAGTGGTCCTGCCCTCCATCTTTTCCGCCGGTTTTCCCCAGAGGAGGCGCGGATGTGCAATGACGCTGAAGCGCCCCGCCTGGCCCATCCCCCTTGTTGAGCCGCCGTTTATGGAACCCCCGTCTCCACCAGGGGTCTCCAACGACCGAGGCTAACCCACGCCCCCGAATAGGAGAGTCTCGGCCGGACGCCGATCCTATTCCCCCGCCGCTCCTCTGACGACCCGGATCCGCTCCCGAACCCAGGTCACTGGTGCTCGCAAGCGAAATCCAACGCTCGCCTGACAGGCCGGCTCTACTACTACCCTTGTGTCCTGTTGTCTAGCCAATTTTTTTATCCAGGCTACCACCTTCGGACCCACTCCATGGCTGGCTAACTTGTGTATTAATCTTTTGTGGGACTGTATCAAATGCCTTGCTAAAATCTAGGTAAGCCATGTCCAGCCCCTCCCTGGTCTACTACTTTGGTCACCAGTCAAAGAAATCTATTAGATTCATCTGACACGACCTTCCCATCGTGAATTGCTGCCTTGGGTCCTAGGTCCCACTGACCTCTAGGGTACTCAACAATTCTTTCCTTCAGAAGTGATTCCATCATTTTACCTACCACTGAGGTCAAACTAACTGGTCTGTAGTTTTCTACTCTGTTCTGCTCCCACTTTTGTGAAAAGGAATCACATCTGCCCTTTTCCAGTCCTCGGGTACCACCCCATCCTCCCATGATTTGTTAAAGAGAATAGTCAGTGGTGTCATTAGTTCTAACCTTAGTTCTTTTAGAATTCTTGGGTGAATCCCATCAGGCCCCATTGCTTTGTCCACCTTCAATTTTATTAGTTCTTTCAGAACCCTTTCTTCTGTAAATGGACTGGTATCGACCCCTGTCTTCACAGTGTTTCTCTTGTTTGATTTAGGTACGCCCCTCCTCTTCCTTTGTGAATACTGGGCAGAAATATTTGTTCAGTATCCTGCTTTTTCACTGTCACCCTCTACCCACATTCCTCCCTTTATTTAGCCTCAGTATTCGCCTTGGTCTTTCTTCACTCCCTAATGTACCTATAAAGGTCTTATCCCCTTCTTAACAGAGTTGGCTATCCTTTCCTCAGTTTGGGCCTTTGCTATTCGGACTGCCTTCCCAGCCTCTTTCTGCTTTAACTGATAAAGTTCTCTGTCCTTCTCCTTCTGTGTTTCCTTATATTTCCTGAATGCTATCCTTTTCTCCTTAACCTTCCTGCCACCTCTTTTGAGAACCATAGCGTTTTTTCTTCATTGTGTGTTACTGATTTGCTTTTACACAAAGGCTTGTTGCCTCTGTGATGGCTGTTTGATTACTCCCATTGTTCCTCCACCCTCCTTCTTGCCTGTTTGCTAGAGCTTTTCTGAGGCACACTCTCATTTTCCCAAAGTCAGCCCTCCTAAAGTCCAAAACTCTTGATTTTGTATGGTTGATTGTATGGCTGTAATTATCATGAACCACACTGTTTGGTGGTCGCTGTTCCCAGATGGCTACCCACTTCTAAATCTGAGATTCTTTTCTCCGTCCCCATTTGGAGAGTACCAGGTCTAAGACTGCTCCTCCTGAATGGGTTCCAATACTAGCTGTCTGAGGCATGCCCTCTGTAGGGCATCAAGAATGACCCTGTTTGGATGTGCCTGCAGCAAAGTTGCTCCAGTTAACATCTGGCATATTCAGGTCCCCTTTAACAATATATCCCTTTTCTGCCTTTCTAAGGAAGCCTTCTATCATTTCCTCATCCATTTCCTCCCCTGAGATGAGGGTCTGTATACAATCCCTATGCGGATTGTGGTGCCATTCCTGTCTCCAGTGTTACCCAGAGTGTCTCATCTGCTCCCTGTTTACTCTTTAGTTCTGTTGCTTTGATCCCTTCCTTATATAAAGAGCTACTTCTCCTCCTCTTTTACCCTCCCTGTCCCTCCTGTAGATAGTGTATCCTGGTATGTTGACATCCCAGTCATGGTTCTCTGTGTATCATGTTTCTGTGACTGCCACAATATCCAGGCAACCTCTTCCATCAAGGCCACTAGTTCAGCGAGCTTGTTACACAGACTATGAGCATTAGTACTCATCACCCTCCACTTTTTGATGGCCTTACCCCTTTTAGCCCCATTTCTGTTCTTACTGCCTTTGCCTTTTTACATTTACTTCTGTCCTGCTCCCTAATGACTTCTCTACCTTGGTGTTTACCTCACTAATTACTGTTTGTTGGGGAGGCTGGGATTTCCTGTACCTTTTCAGTGCCTCTTCCTTGGCTAGTTTAAATGCTTGCCAATGAAGCATTTAAACCTCTCACCTAGGATCCTGGTCCCCCAGGACAGATGCAGAACATCACACCAGTATAGGTCTGCATCTCCAGGTGGCTCCCAGTCCCCAATGAAGCCAAAACCCTGAGCTCCACACCAGTTTTCAACCATTCATTGAATTACCTGGTGAGGAGTACCCTAGCATCACCCTTGCATAGACAGGCTGCACCTCCGGAAGGTTACTGTATGCACTACTTGTCTAAGGCCCCGCCCAATTCTACAAACTCCTCTTGCACTGCTGATCCCATTCCTAGCCAGGTCATTTGTCCCTAGGTGGACAATGACATCCAGCTCTCTCTCCCGTGCAGCTGCTCCTACGATCCTGAGAATTTGCTTCCTGTCCCTCCAAGCCATGGCGCCAGGCAGGCACCTTACCTCTCTCCCTTACTCCCTCATTTCTACCCCCTAATGATTGAGTCCCCACCAGAAGTTGTTCTTCCCTGTGGGGTCTCATGCCACCCTCCTGTAGGTCTCCTTTGTGAAGGTTACCAGCATCATCCTTGGTCTCCACTGCAGGTGCCTCCATAGAGGAACCACTATCTACCAGAAGAGTGAATGAATTGTGGAGCTGTACAGCTGGAGGGATGCAACTCTGTTCTACCACCCTCCTTCCTGAGCCCACCATGGTCCAGCCTCTCCTCTTTCTTGGCAACCTCTGAGGTAGTGGCGTTGGCCTGGTGGTTCCTGGAGTGGGAGGAGGTTTCATGAATCCTAGTCAGGTCAGCCTGGAGACATGCAACTGCCTCCCTCAGATCAGAGGTGCCTGCAAATAGGGCAGCATCGCAGCCTCCAGAATGTCTCCCGAACACTGCCACCCCACAGCCACTGCACTGCACCACTCCTATCATGTCTTATTTTGTGTCTCCTCTCCTGTTTCTCTGTATGCTTACTCTCCTCTCTTACAACTCTCACCCTTCCTGTTCTGGGACAGTAACTTCCTACATTCTTCAGTAGACTCCTTCTTCCTTGCTCAGTGTCAGACCCACCAGCAGCTGAGGGAGAGTGAGATACTGTTTTCCTTTAGGGTTGACAAAACCAATGTTTTCTATGATCCTTCCTTCCTACTGCCAAACAGGAAGTTCCTGCTGACAGTCAAATCTAGTGGCTATAAAAAGTAGAACTGGCTTAGGGTGGGTGGATGAAGGGGTAGGATGGAGGGCAATTAGTAAGAAAAAGGCTAGCAACAGGAAGTTGTCATTTGAGTCACCTGCTTTTCTGGTGTCTAAGCCACACCTCCAATTAAGCTATCTCTCCTCCTACTGGTTTAGTAAAGTAAACTGATACAGAACCCTTCCCAGCACAGAACACACAGTAACTTTCTTTCTTTTTTAAACTCTAAATAAGACCCTTCTATTCCTAATAAAGTATCTATTTGGTTAATGTCAACAGTCACTCCTGCTAAGATACAAGTGTTAAATTAATAAGAAAATAGCTTCTTTTTAGTTAGCTGCTTTCTGCTCTACAAGCAAGGCTAGCAACAGGAAGTTTAATTTGAGTCACCTGCTTTTCTAGTGTCTAAGCCACACCCCAATTAAGCTCTCTCTCCTTATACAATGGAACAAAAACAGAAAAGGTTATCTTGTATACTATCACACAGTGTAGCCTGAGTTCAAATATTCAAGTTTTTCCATGTGGGAGGGGCAAACTATGCTACTGTAGCTCACCCTTTATTTTGTACTTGTAAGGTACGGTCTTCCTCCCCATTCATTGAAATATACTGCATATTTGAATGCATGTCATTGTCTATCCTTTTATTATTAATTGTATTAAGGTATCAGTAGTATTATACAGTACATGCATTCCTATATACAAGCCCAGCCCAAACACAGGAAATTCTGATCAACTCCAAAAGTCACAAGTCAAAACTTTCAAACACTACAAAACCTTTGCAAGCTTCCAAGCCACCAATGAAAATGTTCATTACTTTAACTACTGCAATGCTTCTGCACACATGTTGTCATACCCCTCCAAATGCAATCTCTGCAACAGTTGCAACCACTTTTATTCCATAAGTTACCAAACCCAATGCATAAGATACAGTACATGTAAAAGGTTCATCCTTAGAAGGTGTTCCAGTTTATTTAAATATCTATGTTTTGGCACTAGAGAAGTTTGTAATGTTAAATACAGAATTTATTAGATAAAACCTGCTGAAAAGACCTCAGCATTTATACCAAAATGAAGAGCAATCATTGGTTGAACTCCGTGTCGCTCTTTTGTTCTGCATGGTTTTGACTGCCTATTTGACTCTACAGACTGTAGCCTCTGACCCTAATACATCATTTCTTTTCCTTTCAGGTCTGGGCTAGTGTCTACAACAAAGGTCACTTTTAACACCGAGCAGAACTGGGGTATCCCTATTTAGTAAAATAACTCGAAATGTGGGCTTGAAAAGGGTCTGTTTAATACTCCGACATACACATCCTGCATATTGCTTGAACGGTCCAAAATGCAAATATAGATATATTCCAAAAATACAGAAATGCTTCATTCTGTGCCATCACTAAAATGATACTCCTGCAAGTAATATACAGTACAATTAATTAAAAATGAATACTGGTTGGACAACCTTAGCATTAACATGAAACCATATAAAAAGTACAAAATAATATTTTAAAACAAATATATTCACCAGTACACTGTGGAGAGTAAATCAACTGTATACATGCACAGGTGTTTAATTATACAAAAAAAATACAAGGATTGTCGTCCTTTAGATGCAGGGAGAGTAAGTGACTTGTTCATGGTCACATGGGGAACAGATTGAACTGGGGTCCTTTTTTTTTTGGTGTATGTGGGATCTATTTACCTTCCTCCCACGCACTCTGGCATCCACCTCTCCTTCAGGCTGCCCTAGTACGCCACACTCCAGCAGTCCTCTTCAGAAAGCTCCCCGTCACCCACATATTGCAGCCCCTCAACTTGTCCCTGGCATATCCCATTGCTGGGCGGTCCCTCCTCTGAGAGGGAAGGCACCAGGGGCAAACCCAGCATACTATTTTTCCATGGTCCCGGGTGCTGCTGTGGTGTAGGAGGCTCCCAGAGGTTCTGAGGACATGGAGAATGGAGGTCATCATCTGATGGCACTGAAGTTGTTTTTCCAGCTTTCTTGGTCCCTCCTGCACTGCTAGTGCAGTACCCTGGTCTCCACCAGGGGTCACTACAAAGTGGAGCTACCCCCAGCCCTCCCCAGGAGAGGTGAGCAGCTCTTCGGATGCTCAATCATCTCCTTCCTCCTGCCAGCCCCCGTGCTAGAGTCTGTTCCCAAACCCAGGTCACTGCGTGGTTCAGTGTGATGTCCAGTGCCTCAACCCTGTGGCGCCACTGGGCCGGCCTGGGGTCCTTTACTGCATAGTGTATGGGTTAAAATTCTGAGTTTCCATATAAACTGGCAATGTTCTGCACCTCCATAGATCCTTTTTCTTTCAGGCTGGTGTAGATCTATTTATTTATTTTATGTTATTTAGGTGCAGATCTAATGTTGCAGAAGACAGTGTGAGCTCATCACTTGAGAGTGAGTCAATAAAGAGTAGTTGAAATGAACTGTGCAGCGGTGCTAAGAACATCATGAGACCCATAACTAGCCAGTGCCACAACCCCACTCAGCAGGTTAGGCCCTCTGCTCCCACAGTGCCAACCTCCAAGCGCAGTACTGTGAACAGGAACAGAACCAGAGTAACCCTCCTGTCGGTTTTGTGGGTTTGAATCACCTTTGGTCCCAAGTATTGGAGGGATTCAAACTGTGAACCTCTTGTTAGCATACTCAGTGTACAGGCTCAGATAATTCTGCTCTTCAGGGGACAGATATCTTTTGCCTATGGGCACCTAACCAGGTGTACAAATGAACCCTAAAAAAAAAAACTCTATGAAAGACCTCAGATAAACTTTACCTTTTCCCAGTTTGGTAAACCAGTAAGCTTTGCACAGTGTCAACTTTAACCACATATGCTTCACTTGTCAAAGAAAACAATTCAAAGGCACACCAAGTACTCTCTTAAACTAAGAGAATTTACTTAAAATGAATAAAAATATAACATGTAAATACAGAACAATACATCACAAAACATACACTCACTTAAAAGAACAAGGCTTAAAAGTGCAAATTCCTACCAAGCAATCAGACTTATCTATATGATGTATCTCTTATCTTCTTACAGTGCTGACAGATGTTGTAGCTTCAGAGTCCAAACATGAATGTCTCTAAAGGTCAGTCACACCATAATAAAAACTATCTTGAACCTGCCTTCTCCATGATGTCACCCAACTCCTTTTCTGTTTATTAAAAATCATACATCCAGGATGTCTTATCAATCAGGATGTAAATTAATTAAGGTGACCTCAGCAAAAAAAAAAAAACCTTGCTTCCCCACGACTCTTTTGATCTAGTGCATCTTTCTGCCCTTCACAGACATCAAAAGAGCATTTATGACTTAGCACCAAAGTGACATAACCTGTTTTCGTCCTCTAAACATCATAAAAGTTTATGATTTCTATCCTAGCAGCTACAATTAAGCCAGAGAAACAGGAGATCCTTAATTTATGTCTCTTCTAGCCTTTAATTATCTCTCGATTTTAGGTGAACATCTTGTAGCTGAGCGGGAGGGGTCATCCCAGGGACACAGCATTTCTTGTCATGACCGCCAGTCACACTACATTTTTATTTTACAAAAATCATACAGTAATCAGAACAAGCTGTCCAAGTATCATAATCCTCCCCATCTAGATTGAATTTGGGGGCTCTATCCCTGCATGGAATAAGCTTCCCAAATCAGTTTACTTCTGATAGAAATGAGACAACCCATCTGAGTTCTGATTTTTCGCTCCAGCCCTATGTAGGATTGTAATGTCATACCCATGTAATGCAAGACTCCATTTTATCAATCTAGCATTAGTCTTTCTTATTTGCATCAGCCAAACCAGGGGTTTGTGGGCAGTTTGTACCACAAATGCTGCCCATACAAGTAAGACTCCAACTTCTTTAGAGCCTCACTATGGCAAGACACTCCTTTTCCATGGTAGAGTATGCCTGCTCCCTGGAAGTAACTTTTACTCAGGTATGCTACTGAGTGATCTTTCCTTTGTTGATGTCTGACTCAGTACAGCCCCAATAACCACGCCTGAGGCGCCAGTCTGAACTATAAAGGGTTTGCTATAGTCAGGACTTGTCAACAAACAAGCACTGCACAGTTCCTCCTTCAGTCTGGTAAAGGCTTTCTCAAGACTGGGTCCCAGGTAATTCTCTTTGGCATACTTTTCTTTATCAGGTCAGATAGGGGAGCAGCCAGGGTACTGTAATTGGGTACAAATTTCCTAAAGTACCCTGCTGTCCCTAGAAAACTCCTGACCTGCTTCTGCATTTCTGGTCTGGGCCACAACTGGATTACCTGTGTTTTATTTGGTTAGGATGGAGCTGTCCATGGCCTACCACATGCCCGAGGTATGCCACTTTTCAGCTTTTACAGTGAGCCCAGCCCTCTGTGTCCTGGCCAGCACGTCCTTAAGGTGGGACAGATGTTCCTCCCAGCTGGCACTAAAGATGGCAATGTCATCCAGGTACGCCATGGCGTGCTCCTCAGCACCATTTAACACCTGGTTCACCAACCTTTGGAAAGTGGCTGGGATGTTCTTATTCGAAAGGCATTACTTTAAATTCAAATAAGCCTATCAGAGTGATGAAGGCTTATCTTTCCTTACTCTGTCCATTAACTCTACCTGTCAGTATCTCTTGGTCAGATCAATGGTCATAAGGTAGGTCACCCCTCCTAACTTGTTTAGGAATTCACCCGTCCGGGCATCGGTTGGGTGTCTGACTTTGTGACTGCATTCAGTCCATGACAGTCCACACAGAAATGAGTAGAGCCACCTGGCTTGGGCACAAGGACTGCAGGTGAGGCCCAGGGCTGTGGGGTCTCTGTTTACCCTAAATCCAGCATCTCCTACACTTCCCTCCTAATGTCCTTTTGGACAGACTCACATCCGATATACTGTCCGCCGTATGGGCATCTGTGTCTCTGTCTCCACATCATGTGCTGCTAAGGGGTTAGTCCAGGCTTGGTGCTAAGCAATGGGGCAAAGTCTGCTAAACCTACCTTACTTCCTGGATCTTGTCCAGGGTCAGCTGGTTAGATCATTTTATTGCCTCCACAGAGGACTCCTGCTTGCTTTCTTCCAGCAAGTCCAGAAGGGGTTTCCTTCATCAGTCCCTCCCAGGACTACTCACTGAAAACCATGTCAGCCCTATTAGCATAAGGCTTCATCATGCTGACTTGGTACATCCTTTCTGTCTGTCTTCGGCCGGAACTCTATAATATAGTTCATGTCATTTACCTTCATAACTACTTTGTATGGTCCTGCCCTGCAGCCTGCAGGTTGTCCTTCTAGACCAGAATAAAGACCATGACTTCCTGACCCACCATGTATGAGTGAGCTCGACTCTGTGGTTGTACCACACTTTTGTTTCCATTGGACTGCTGCCAGGTTACTCTGAGCTGTCCCCATAAGCTCCTGTAGCCTTTCCCTAAACCTAAGGATGTAATCCACAATGGGAGCTCCTGGGTGGCATGCTTGTCTTCCTAGTCCTCCCAGTTCAAGTCCAGGGGCCCACGTACTGGCCGTCCATATAAGAGTTTGAAGGTGGAAAATCCTGTCAACTCTTGGGGAACCTCCCTGTAAGAAAACAAAAGATGGGAAGGTATTTCTGCCAGTCCCTCCCATGCTGTTCGGCAAACACCTGGATCAATGACTTCAGGGTACCATTAAATCTTTCCACAAGCCCACTGGCTTGTGGGTGATATGGTGTTGTGCATCTCTGTGCCACCCCACACTTCTCCCATAAACATTTCATCAGGTCTGACATGAAGGAACCCCTTGATCAGTGATTACCTCCTCACGGAAACCCGACACAGGAGAAGATCCCAAGTAAGGCATTTGCCACTTTGTCTGTCCTCAGTGAGGATAGGTGACTGCCTCTGGGTACCAGATGGCATAATCCACCACAGTCAGGATGAATCCCTTCCTGAAGAGTTGGGGATATTTAAAGTCTCACAATATCCATTCCCACCCTCTGGAATGGCTTCTCCACTATGGGCAATGGAATCAGGGTGACATGGGTTTTCTTGCCTGCCTTCCCTATTTCTTGGCACCAGTGACAAGACATGCAATACTCTTTCACCTGCTGGGTGAAGTTAGGCCAACAGAAATTCTGGGCCAACCGCTCGTGGTGTGCATGATTCAAAGATGACCAGACAAGGGAATATCATGTGCAATCTTGAGCAACTGCTCATGATACCCCTGGGGAATGACATGCTGCCTTCCCAGCACCACCCTCTGTCTGCACAGCCTGAGTATATACAAGTACATTCTCCCAATAAACCTTACGCCTGCCATCACCGCCTGTGCACTGTCAGAGTCTGCCCAAGCCCTCAGCTTCTAGACTAGGATCACTTCTCTGAGCAGCTGCAAACTCCATCACACATTCCCAAGGCATGGGACAGGTCCTCTTCAGTCGCTAAACTAGGGTCCCTAGCACCAGCATCAGGGCACTCAGGATCACTGTCATCCCCAACCCTCTGACAAGGGGTCACCCGAGTAACCTTAGCTGTTGGGTTAACTGCTACTGTGAAAATTTCTACCCCTTTCATTAGTCTCCATATCAGGAAACACAGGCTGGGGAACCAGCCTCCCAGTGGTTTTCACAATGTCTTCTGTGGGGTTCAGGAAACTACAATTTTCTCATGTTGCTTGGCTACAGGTAACTGCACACACCATCCTCTGTTGGAAATTGCTGCCCAGAATCACATCCATTGCTAAGGTTTTGGCTACAGCCACCAGTTGCATAGTTCCTCTGTTTCACCTCAGTCTAGGAGAACACTAGCAAGGGTAGTGTTTTCTCCCCACCAATAAAGTTTTGTACAGTGATGTATTTACTGGGTATAAGCTGATCAGGCTCACTAGATCCCCTTTTACCAATGTCAGGGATGCCCCTGTGTCCCTTAACCCTTTGCTCTGTACACCATTCACCATGACTGGGTGCATGTGTTCCTTCATGTTCACAAGCATGCTTCCAGAGACACACAAACTACCCACTTCCTTCCTAGCATCACCTTATGAGTGATCATCCGTTTGGGAACTGTCTATCAATATGCCCAGTTTCTTTACACAACCAACATTCACCTTTTTCGCAGAGATATCTTTACTCTGAAACCTGGGGCTAACTGATTTTGGTGGAGGCAGTGAGGGTTTTAGCTGCCCTGAAGGTGAGCTTTTCCCTTTCTGTGCTGCCACGCCTGTCCCATTCACTCTCAGAGCAGGTCTGTTCTTGG
Organism: Neoceratodus forsteri; assembly: GCA_016271365.2. Classification (NCBI taxonomy): domain Eukaryota; kingdom Metazoa; phylum Chordata; order Ceratodontiformes; family Ceratodontidae; genus Neoceratodus; species Neoceratodus forsteri. The sequence continues at coordinate 399,770,209 of CM057457.1, forward strand.
CATAGTGGTCCGAGAGTTCAGCAGCCTCTTGCACTGTTTTGAGATCTCGGTCCTCCAGCCAGGTTTTCAGCTCTGCTGGGCATGCCCAGAAAAACTGATAATGGGAGACTTCAACATGCCGGATACAGATTGGTCAATACCAGCAGGAACATCTGCCAGAACTAGACTCATAGTGGATTCCTGCAGGGGAGGGCCTCGAACAACTGGTACAGCAACCCACAAGAGACAGGGCTATCCTAGATCTAGTACTGACTAACAAAGAAGGGATCACAGATCTCAGGTAGAAGGTCACCTGGGAGCCAGTGACCATCACATGGTATGGTTCAATTTGGCTACTACATCTAAATCATCCCATTCCAAGGCAAAAATATGGGACTTCAGAGGAGCTGACTTTGATAAGATGGCCAACAGAGTTAGCTAGCCCTGGCAAAAGAAACACAGGTGAGGGGTACAGGCAAAGTGGGCTAGCATTAAGGATGCAATACTTGAAGCAACATCCCATTGTGTTAGACAGAAAAGGAAGTGCAAAGAAGAAGGAAACCACTTTGGTTCTCAAATACAGTAGCAGAAAAGGTCAGAGCCAAAAGGCTGGCCTTCAGGAAATATAAGGAACACAGCGGGATGAAGATAGGGAGGCATACCAAACTGCCCTAAGGGAAGCAGGTAAGGCAGTAAGGCAGGCAAAGTCCCAAACTGAGGAAACACTAGCACTAACAGTAAAAGAAGGTGACAAGACTTTCTATAGATACATTAGTGAAAGGAGAAAGTCCAGATGGGGTATTGCTAAGCTTAATGGAGAAAAGGGAGCATGTGAGGAGGAGGACCCTGTAAGGCATCTATCCTAAATAGATACTTTTGCTCAGTATTTACTGAAGAGAAGGCAGGGCAAGGCCCACAGCTCAGCATCATGGACACAGGGGAGGGAGGTGAGCACTACTCCCTTCACAAAGAAAGGGTCCTACAAGAGCTTGCTAAGCTCAGGGTGGATAAGGCAATGGGACCTGATGGCATACATCCCAGGGTACTTAAGGAGCTAAAGGAGGAACTAGCAGAGCCATTAGCAGAATTGTTTAGTGAGTCTCTGAGCACAGGAGAGGTCCCAGAAGACTGGAGAAGGGCTCATGTGATCCCGCTCCACAAGAGTGGTAGCAGGAGGAGGCGGGAACTACAGACCGTCAGTCTTACCTCAGTAGTGGGCAAGATTATGGAGGCACTCCTTAAGGAAAGGATAGTGCAACACCTGGAATTCATAGGGCGAGGATCCAAGACAGCATGGGTTTACAAAGGAAGGTCTTGTCAAACTAATCTCATAGATTTCTTTGACTGGGTAACCAGAGTGGTGGACCAAGGGGAGCAGTTGATGTCGTCTACCTTGACTTCAGCAAAGCTTTTGACACTGTTCCATTATAGAAGATTGATAAATAAGCTGGGTAGGCTCTGGTGGTCAGAAGTTGGTCAACTGGGTGGAAAACTGGTTGACGGGCAGAAAACAGAGAGTGGTGGTAAATGGTATACAGTCAGAAGAGATGCAAGTCACAAGTGGGTACCTCAGGGATCAGTCCTGGGGCCAGTCTCTTCAACATCTTCATTAGTGACCCTGCAGATGGACTAGAGGGTAAGGCTTGTCTGTTTGCAGATGACACCAAGATCTGCAACAGAGTAGATGATCCAGATGGGGTGGGCAGAATGAGAAGAGATCTGGATAAACTAGCAGAATGGTCAGAAGAGTGGCAACTGGGATTTAATGCAAAGAAGTGCAAAATCATGCACATAGGGAAGAGAAACCCTGAAGCCACCTATAGGCTGGGAGGAGTTGCTAGCAGTCACAAAGGAAAAAAAGAGACTTGGGCATCATCATCACTGATGACCTAAAATCATCCAAGCAGACCTCTAAAGCAGTAGGTAAGGCTAGGGGCTGTTAGGTGTATTAGTAGGGGTATCACAAGTCGAAGAGGGAGGTATTAATCCCTCTGTACAAGACACTGGTTAGGCCCCATCTGGAGTACTGTGTGCAGTATTGAGGCCACACCTTCACAAGGACATTAACCAAATTGAGGCAGTCCAGAGAAGGGTAACAAAATGGTGCAGGGACTGCATCAGAAGACATATGAGGACAGATTAATGGAGCTCAATATGTATACCCTTGAGCAAAGGAGGAGAGAGGTGATATGATCGAGGCATTCAAACACCTTAAGGGCATAAACAAGGTGAAAGAGTCTAACATGTTTAAATATAAGAAAAATAGCAGGACAAGAGGACACAGCATGAGATTAGAGGGAGGCCAATTAAGGGGAATGTGAGGAAATTCTTTTCACAGAAAGGGTGGTGGATGCATGGAATGGCTTACCACAAGAAATGGTGGCTATGAATACAGTGCAGGGCTTCAAACAGGCATGGGATAGGCATAGGAGCAATACAAATGACTATGAATAGATAGGCCACTGACAGAGCAAAGGCCGATGGCACATTTATAGGTAGAAAAAGAAATGGGCAGACTGGATGGGCCTTGTGGTCCTTATCTGCCGTCAACTTCTATGTTTCTATGTAAACTGTTATAATAAAGTTGCCTTTTCAACTTTATCTACAGAGTTTGCTTCAATTCCTCCCACCAATGTTTTAAAACTTAGTTGTTTTGTGGCTAGCTCCTCCTAGCTCATATCAGGGCTTCTCCTGAGCTTACGGAATTTAGCTCTGTATGATTCAGCAGTTAATTCAATTTTTTTTAACAGTGCAGCTTTAAGTTTGCTGTAATCATTACTATCCTCATTGTCCATTTTACCCAATGCATCCTGAGCTTTCCGGCAAGTAGAGCTGGAAGCTCCAGGACTCCTAGGAATTTTAGCCTGAATACAAACTTTTCAAAATAATTTAAAAGGCATCCATATCTTCCCCTTTAAATCTGGCTATCAATTTGGAATTCAATTTGTAACCCAATCCTGTAGTCCCAGTTAAACTTAAGCCACTTACCTGCTGTGGTGCAGGTGGCTGGAGTCGTAGCTTCTCCAGTTCATGCCGCCTCTGGCACTCACGCTCCTCATGGTCTGCCTCCACTGTTCACAGTCCACCTCTTGATGTTCTTGCCCTCTTCTCTTATGAAGTTTGCTGGCGCTATGCTCTTCTTTGATCAGCCTCCCACTCTTCTTGCTCCTTTTCTCCTCTGCAGCTCACTTCTCTCGCTCTGCCTCCCTCTGGAACTCTAGCTCCATTCTGCATAACTCAATCTGCAACCTGAGTACTTCTGGCTCCAGAATGCTGGTGACCTTCCCCGCTCTATGGCCCTTCACTGGCATTGGCCCCTGCTGCCCTCCTCATTGGATCTGCACACTGCACTGGCTGCTAGCCCTTTCACACTCAAGGGTCAGTCCATAACAGTCACTGTCTGTGACTTGGTGCCTGGGTATCTGCTACCATCAGGGCATCGACAAGGTTTTGCTTGGTGGCTTTCACCTCATACAGGACTCCTCTGTCCCTGTACAACTGCTTTAAGTTGTCTACAGTGTGCCCACTGTAGTTGGAAGCCATCTTCTTGCCTAACTACAGCTACTTAATCAGCACTTTAGAAAAAAAAATAAAACAGGTAGGAACTTGACTATAAGCCAAATGATACAGTTCTGTTTTCTTCTAAAATAAATCACTGCCTTTTTCTTTTTTCAAGTGAGCTGTACAGTATCAAGTTGACACACTGAGCAATAAAGCTTGTAATACCAAACTGATGCCGCCACTGCCAACCAATCTGTCAGAACCCTACTCAGCAGGTTAGGTCCTCTGCTCCCACAGTGCCAACCTCTGAGCACAGTATTGTGAACAGAAGCAGGGCAACCATACTGGCTGTTTTGTGGGTTCAAATTGCCTTTGGTCTCAAGTTCTGAGGGATTCAAACTGTGAACCTCTTGTTAGCTAATGTACAGGCTCAGATAATTCTGCTCTTCAGAGGAGCAGATCTCTTCCTTACGGGCACCTAACCAGGTGTACAAAATGAAACCTAAAACCTCTGTGAAAGACCTCAGATAAGCTTTTACCCTTTTCCCAGTTTGGTAAACCAGTAAGCTTTAGGTTAACATCTTGTAGCTGACCTGGGGGTGTTATCCAGGAACACAGCTTTTCTCATGACACACTATATTTTTACAAAATCATAGTGTAATCAGAACCAACTGTTGAAGTGCCACACCCAGCTGTACCCTCTGCTCTATTATTAAAAGATGCTACAGTATCAATGATTAAATCAGAGCCAAGTACAGTATGCATGTCCCAGCTGTACCTCATTCTGCTCTATTATTAAAAGATGCTACAGTCTCACTGATTGAATCAGAGCCAAGTACAGTACGCACGCCACAGCTGTACCCCATTCTCCTCTATTATTGAAAGATGCTACAGTCTCTTTGATTAAATAGGAGCCAAGTATGCACATGTTTCTGCTGTACCCACTCTGCTCTATTATTGAAAGATGCTACAGTCTCATTGATTAAATCAGAGCCAAGTACAGTAGGCATGTCCCAGCTGTACCCAATTCTGCTCTATTATTAAAAGATGCTACAGTCTCAGTGACTGAATCAGAGCCAAGTACATTATGCATGTCCCAGCTATACCCCATTCTGCTCTATTATTAAAAGATGCTACTGTCTCACTGATTAAATCAGAGTCAAGTACAGTAGGCATGTCCCAGCTGTACCCCATTCTGCTCTATTATTAAAAGATGCTACAGTCTTAGTGATTAAATCAGTGCCAAGTACAGTACACATGTCCCAGCTGTACCCCATTCTGCACTATTATTAAACGATGCTACAGTCTCATTAACTCAGAGCCAAGTACAGTGCATGTCACAGCTGTACCCCATTCTGCTCTATTATTGAAAGATGCTACAGTCTCATTGATTAAATCAGAGCCAAGTACATTATGCATGTTTCTGCTGTACCCCATTCTGCTCTATTATTAAAATATGCTACCGTCTCACTGATTAAATCAGAGTCAAGTACAGTAGGCATGTCCCAGCTGTACCCCATTCTGCTCTATTATTAAAAGATGTTACAGTCTTAGTGATTAAATCAGTGCCAAGTACAGTACACATGTTCCAGCTATACCCAATTCTGCACTATTATTAAGCGATGCTACAGTCTCACTGATTAACTCAGAGCCAAGTACAGTCGCATGTCACAGCTGTCCCCATTCTGCTCTATTATTGAAAGATGCTACAGTCTCACTGATTAAATCAGAGCCAAGTACAGTAGGCATGTCCCAGCTGTATCCTCATTGTACTCTATTATTTATTTATTTATTGAAATTGTTTCACCAGGAAAGGCACTCTGAGCAAGAAGATGCTCATCTCACAGTGCGACCTGGGGAAGGGATTACAGTGGAGGCAGATCATATACAGACAAATATAGAATTGCACAATACAGATGGTGTACATGGATAGAAGGGATAACATGAACACATTGTTTACAATAGATGGAACAATACAGGGGACTATAGAACATTTAAACAATAGGTGCAAGAGTACAGCAATCAGATCATGAAGGACAGGGTATACATAACATGGAACACATCCGGTTAATACATGTTTGTTGAGGGTGCCAGTAGCAATGCAAGGGTGGCAGTGGCAAGACGAGAGTTGAAGGAGCAGTTGACAGTAAGTAAGAGAGGTGAAGTGGGGGATGATAAGGGTGGGGAAGAGGTGAGTAGCAGTAGTGTGTGAGGTTGAGAAGCGTGGATCACTGAGAGGGAGGTAGGGAGAGATTCAGATGGAAAATTAGAGTAGTGAAGAAGTGCATAGGGCAGTATAAGCCAGGCAATTTCGGGAGGAAAAGCCGCTGGTCAGGCCTGGCGGGGGTGGGGAAGGGAGCTGGCTGGGTGGGGTCAAGGCAGATGCAATTTGGGGCAAAGAAGTAGTGAGGGCGGTGATAGGGAGTGTTTGGAAGACAAGAGGTGGATCTGAGCTAGCAGGTGATTCCAGAGTTTAGGAACAGGTAAGAGAAGGCTGATTGGCTGACGGTGGTCCTGTGGTGAGGGATGACCCAGAGTCTTGCATCAGAAGATCTGAGGGAGTGGGTGGGGGAGGAGTAGGGAGGATGCGAGGTAGGGAGGAGCCAAGCCAACAATTGGAAGTGAATTTGGCACAGTGAATTAGGGCCCCGTTGCTCAGGGATGGTAGGCCAGAGATCAATAGAGCTTGCAGTGATGAGAGCGGGGAGCATCGAGGGCAAAACGGCAGAAGGCATTAAAGAGGGGTGACAACCCACCCTCCTCTGGGCTGAAACAGCTTTTAGAGAGTTGTGTGTCCTCAGGTATTCGCTGCCACCAGCTGGACTTTCCTTCCGCACCTCTTTCAAGTGTACAAACTTGAATAATCACATGGCAATTGCACAAGTTAAAGTCTATTGTGTGTCTCTTTCGGTGGCGATTCTACACAGAGTTTACCTTAGCCAGTGGAAAACCAAATCTTACCTTAGAAAAATGACATCAGAGTCACAACTGTTGAGCAAATAAATAGCTTTTACCTAACAGAAAGTGCAATGAGCATTTACAGGATATGTATTTACAACACAAAGAATAACACTCATACAGGAAAAGTAAACAAATGTTTTTAAATAACATATGGCAAAAGAAGAAGGCTAATACTGAAATATACTATCACTAAACTTACCCTTCCTGTCCTTACCAGAGACACTGGACCCTGTTTCTAACTGCAGCTCCCACGGACATAGCTACAAGGGATCCAAGCTTATGCTTCTCCTCCCAGCTTCCAAAGGCAAGAGAGCCTTCTGTGTTACAGAAGGTTATATATTCACTGGAGAATAAGTAATTCCTATTCTCCCTTAAATGCACCAACCGACTAGCATGTACTGTATGTATTTAATTGTCCCAATCAGAATGAACACCTATCTGTGACCAATTATATTCCCTTTTACCTTAAGTTTTTATTTGAATGATCCAATCCATTCAAACTGCCCTGTGTCCATGTCTGCAAGGTCTGTGTGTCTGGAGATGTCCACTCAAGATTTATGACCCAGCTCTTATCTAGCAGCTAGGAATTCCACAAGCTGGTTGCTGCTGGAGGATTTCAGCCTCAGTGTATTTTTCCACATTGCTAAAAAATAAGGCACTCTACCGAATCCAAACCATTAACTCTTTCCTTCCCATTTCTGTCACAAGGGGTCAAGTTTGGTTAGTGTGGTCTTGGCAGCGAGTTATAAACAACATCACAGTAGTCAAAAGAGGGTAAAATCATTTTCTGGACCAATTCCTTCTGACCGTAGAGAGAGGCTAGAGCGGTTGCGATAGAGGCACCAAGTTTTGGACAAAGTTTAGAATGATGGCATCCCAGTGTGTGGAGAAGGTGAGGTGTCGGTCCAGCCAAACCCTAGATATCTGAAGGAGGGCACATCCTCAAGGATGGAGTCATTTAGGGTATGGAAGCTGAGGAGGCAGGTGAGTTTGGATAGTTGCTGTCTAGTGCCAAAAGTCATAGAGACAGTTTTGGCATTTAGGAATAGCTGGTTGGTAAGGAACCAGTGTTGGATTTTGTTGAAATCCGTTTGGAGTTGGAGGAGACTTCTTCATGGGTTCGACCGGAGTAAAGAGGACTGTGTCATCACGTACATGTGGATTGCGGTAGAGGAGCAAAGTTAGGTCATTTAGAAGGATGGAGAAAAGGATGGGGCCAAGAACTGAACCTTGGGGACGCCGGTGGTGATAGGGAGGGGAGGTATGGTCGGCAATTTTAGTGGATTGGGTTCGATTTATAAGGTAGGCCCTGAACCAATTAGTGGCAGATTCTGTTAACCCAGCTCTGGATAGGCGGAATAGGGGAGAGGTGGGAAACCGTGTCGAAAGCTTTTGCTATGTCAATGAAGATAGCGGCGTGATTAGTCCATTATCCATACCAGTGTGGATGGAATCCGAGTCGAACAGGGAGGAGGTGGTCGAGTGGTGTTTTGAAACCAGACTGAAAATGGGTGAAGAAGTCAGTTTTGGAGAGAAAGTCAGAGAGTTGGGAAAGCACAAGGTGTTCCTGGAGTTTGGCAAGGGTGGGAGGAGAGAAATGGGGTGGTAGTGAGTAGTGGAGGTAGGATCTCCTCCTCTTGGGAGGGTATGACAGTGGCGTGCTTCACTTGGAGGAGAGGTCCGGTGGAGAAAAGAGATTTAGTAGAGCCGCGAGGGGAGTAGCAATGGTGGGGCAGAAAGGAAGAGGAGTTTGTTATCCAGACCATCTGGGATTGCCTTTGGATGAGTTCAGGAGTGAAGGGCAGCGAGGGTTTCAGCAGGGAAATAGGTCTGAAGGAAAAGTGTTCCTACCAGACGACAGGTGGGTAGGTGGCTGGGAGTGGGTGAGGTTGCTGGAGGAAGGGATTTTAGAAGGGCCTGAGCGCAGGTAGTAAAATAGGTATTGAACTAGGAAGCGACCAACAGGGGTCAGAGAGGAGAATCCCATGGGAGAAAAGGAGAAATGGGAGGCTTGTTGTTTGGGGGTGAAGAGGAGTTAATGACCTTTCAGAATTTAGAGGGGCATTGGAGGTTTTCATTTAGGGTATTGTTGAAGTAATCAGCCTTAGCTAAACAGGTGACCTTTGTGCATTTATTTTGGAGCATATGGTAGGAAATGTAGTTGACTGGGAGGGATGGATTTGTAGCTCCACCAGGCCTTATCACAGGCTTGTTGGCAAGCTAACAGCTCCAGGGAGATCCAGGGTAGGTGAGACCCCAGACTCTAGTCTGGCACAGGGGGTGTGTTTGTCCCAGATGGTGAGGAAGGTGTTTCGAAGTGAGAGAAGGCTATATCAGTGTTAGAGCAGGTAGGGCTTGGGACCCAATTTGAGTGGGCCAAATCTGCCAGGAGAAGGGAGAGGCTAAGGGATTTGTAAACCGCTGAAATATGAATTTAGGAGGGTTTTAGTTCTGTGGATCTTGTGGACCAAGTAGATTAGGTGGTGGTCGCTGATGGAATCAGGAGGAGGCCTGAACTGACGACGGTGTGGGTGGGAAGGCTGCCCTGTCAAGGAGGGAGTGGTTACCGGACTGATGATTAGAGTGAGTGGGTTCCAAGATGGTTTGTCTAAGGTTTAGGGTGGTAATTTCAGTTTGGATTTTGTTAAAAGTGGGTGCTAACCAGTTGTGGTTGAAATCTCCCAGGACATATAGTTCACCTGACTGTGTGAGAGATGAGAGCTGACCTAGGAGGTTGGTGACTATGGTGGTTGAAGTGCCTGGGCGCAGTAGATTCCAGCCACATAGATAGGTAGTGAGGAGGAGGGGACAGTTTTACCATTAGTAGCTCGAAGGCTTTGGGTTCAGCTCTAGTGAAGAAGACAGAGAAGTGTAGGGTTGATTTGATGTACATAGCCACACCACTGCTTCTGGAGGGCTGGTCTTGCCGTGAGATGGTGTACCCTGGAAAAGTGATGGTATTGTCTGGGATGCTGGGGTTTAGCCTGGTCTCAGATAGGATGATTATGTCAGGGACATGTTGGGCAGCCAGGACCTGGAGCTGATCGAGCTTAGGGACTAGACTACAAATATTTAAATGGAGAAGGTGGAGGCCTCGGGAAGATAGCCAGAGCGAGAGGTGGTGGAGGTCCTGGCTGAGGGGTTTGGTGAGTGGTAGTTAGAGCTAGAGGGCAGGGTAGGGCCTGGGTTAGAGTGTATATCCCCTGCTGCCAGAAGGAGAAGGAGAAGAGAAGGCTATAGTTAGGAGGCAGCGTAGAGAGTGGATGAACTGGGGTTTCAGCCGTATGCTGGTTGGCGGGGTACTAGGGTGGGCAGAGTGGAGGAAAGGGAGCTGGGAGGGAGTGAGAGGCCAGTAGACAGCCAAAGGAATAGGGCAGAAGGGGAGGAAGTGGGACCAAGAGATGGCTGGGAGGGAGTCAGAGGACTTACAGGGGCTTTAGTAGGGTGGGTCAGAATAGCAGGGATGGGGAGGGTGCTGGGTAGCAACTTGGGGGAGTTAACATGGAAGGGACAGTAAGATGGAGGAGAGCAGTAACACGAGGGATGTTGATGGGGGAATATACCAATTTCTGGAAAAAGGCACCAGAACATAGCGGCAGGGTAAATGGAGGTGAAGTATAAGTAGTTTGGTTGCCCCTCAGAGAGCGTAGATACCACTTTGGAGTAGTGGTACTATCCACGGACCCTGGTGGGCAGGGTACAAGGTTTAATCTCTAGCTCAGTGGTTGGAAGAAAGCCTGGCAGAGAGAGAGAGAGAGAAACTAGGTGCAGAGGGACTTCCAGGGCCTGGGATAAGCTAGAATTGGAGTGAGAATAGCAACTCCTAGTGATCACTGGGGGTAGTGGCTGGCTAGGTGAGGGTAAGAAGATGGGTCACAGGATGCAGGGCAAGGGTAAGGTGTGGGCAAGGCAGAGGTGGGATGGGGACAGACATACCTAGGCAGGTTAGTAGGTTACAGGACGTAGGGGGTGAGGAGGTTGAGGTGATAGGGTCAGAGGGTCCTCTACATAGAAACATAGAATCTGACAGCAGATAAGGACCGCTTGGCCCACCCAGTCTGCCCATTTCCCTGCCTACTGGATAAGCTGCAGATCCTAGTTAACCAGCAGCCTATCTTGTATAACCTACAAATGGGGAAGTGGGGATTATTAAAAGATACTACAGTCTCACTGATTAAATCAGACCCAAGTACAGTATGCATGTCACAACTGACACCAGACTGATACTGAAACTAGGAGACTCACAGGGCTTTCAGACATTCGCTACAGAGATCTGTCAGCAACCTTGTCAGCAGGCCATAATGTATTCAGCACCTGCAGTTGGTTATGGGAGTCACGGTGTGGGGGGCGGGGGGGGCAACACAAAGATATTCCTGCACTTGCTGCTTTACATAATGAGACCCAAAGCACCTTCAGCATTGCCAAAATTCAGTACAGCCAGGGCACTAAACAGCTGGTTACAAAAGTTCAAATAAATAAATAAGCTGTACTCTGTACTGTTTTATTATTAAAACAAGACATAGTCTCGAACATACAAAGTGTCACTATGTAAATCATAGGCATATCTTCAGTCTCACTGATGATATGCCTAGGACTCAAATTCATGCAGCTGACCTCCTGGCTCTGGGGTTGTGTGGCAAAACTTTTCTTCTCTCTGTCCCTCTGGGTCAGGTTTTGAGGCACCTCTGCATATTTTTCCTAATGGCTAAATGTTGTCGGCAGCAGCCTACATGCTTATTCTGCAGAAGGTGTATTTTGTTTAAATGTTCTTGCTTTTTTTCTGTTAACAGAACATATGAATTATCATGTAATGTTAACATCCTCTTCAAGTTCGAATGTGTCCTGCATTTAAGGTGCACCAGAGAACAATGCACTTTATCTACTCTCAGACTATGTAGTCCCCAGTATTTGATTCTTATTGGTGTTTTGGGACACTTCTAGGATGGGTGCTTTTACTGTGTCCTTCACAAGGAATTATAACTTAGTGAAGCATGGTTTCTTTATTTTATATATATATTTTTTGTTGTTGTTGTTGTTTTGTTGCTTTGACCCTAGACTCTACAATTACTTTTCCCTTGGGTGATCCAACAAACTAAATTCTGCTGTCACACCCAACCCTCCCTAGCCTTAGAAGGTGTTTTTTCATCTGTCTTTATTTTCTTGCCTTCCTCACAAAGTCTTCCCATAACATCACGATGTTCAGAGGGGTGGGGTGGAGATACTCAAGTACAACCTTTACCTTGAATGGGGATGGCTATCAGCTAATGGACATCATGCTGAGAAGTACAAACAGAACCAAAGCTTGACAGAGCATTTTGCCAATCTACTAAGGGAGGAATTCTAAGTTTATGAAGCACAGGTCCTCCTAAATGCCAAAGTGGTTTGGGGGCAGCTGCAATGTTGTAGTAATTTGGGAGCTGGATGTTTTCAGAGTCTGAAGCAGGCAGAATTCAATGTGCACTGTTTGGTTTGAGATTTGGCGGGAGAGATGAAATATTGGTATGTGTTTACATACATACAGTATTTTTCAGATCATCAAATTGTATTTCTCCCAACTTATTAATAAAAAGTCCCTATAGCTGACCACATATATAAAACAAAACTTGTCTTCCTTCCCTCTGCATCTCCTCCAGTCACTATAGTGTATGTTAAAACAAAAATATAAACTTACAATTCATACGTACAATGTTCTCCACTTAGAGAAACTCACACAAGGAGAAGTGGTTGTAAAATAGGATAACCATGAACATAGGAGACATCATTTTATATATTATTAATGTACTGTATACACAGTAAGTACACCAAATGTAATTAGGCACTTTTTCCTTTTTTTTTTCTTTGTTTGGAGAAGGAATATTAGTAACCTGTTGAAATGCTTTGCAGGGTATGACCTTTACAGTACCATGAAGCCAGACAAGTCAAGATGATTCTATGATCTCACCACAATTAAAGGAGACATGAAAACAGGGTTTTGCTCTAATATGGTTTATTGTGTGATTTTAATGCTGACTAAAACTATTCTCACACAATTTGTTGTGTCTGTGTATAATTTTTATGTTTTCTGTACATTTTTTGGCTGCTAACGGTACAGCCAAACCTCCACATTCTTTACTTGCTTGAGCTTCCTGCCTGTAGCTGATGAAGACTCAACGTATGCATTCTATCTACTCTCCATTCAAGAACATCACTAGAAACATAGAACATAGAAACATAGAATTTGTGACAGATAAGGACGCTTGGTCCACCAGTCTGCCATTTCCCTACCTGATGGATAAGTTGCAAATACTAGTTAACCAGCAGCCTACTTCTTCTACCCCACCCCTAGAATTGCCTTATGACTGTCCCATGCAGCTTGAATTCCACCACTGTTTTTGACTCACAACCTCCTCTGGAAGGCCGTTTCATCCATCTACAACCTCTCTGTGAAAAATACTTCTTAAATTACCTCTGAGCCGCCCCTTCTATCTTCAAATTGTGCCCCCTTGTTCTTGCACACCTCTTTTTGAAAGATACTACCCTCTTGGACTTTGTTGATTCCCTTGAGGTACTTGAAATTTTCTATCATGTCTTCCTCTCCCTCCTTTCCTCGAGGCTATACATATTAAGCTCCTTAAGTCTCTTCTTCATATGTCTTCCCGTGCAGACCCTGCACCATTTTAGTTGCCTCCTTGGACAGCTTCCATCCTGTCTATGTCTTTATGGGAGATTGGGTCTCCAGAACTGCACGCAGTACTCCAGATGTGGTCTCACCAGCTGTCTGTACAGAGGATAATATTCTTGTTTTCTACTGGTGATGCCTCCTTATGCATCCCAGTATTCCCCAGCCCTTCTTGCTGCCCTCTCACATTGCTTGCCCACCTTTAGGTCATCTGTTATGACTACCCCAGGTCCCTTTCCATTTTGTTGTTGTTAGTATCTCACCCCCATTGTGTACTCTTCCCTGGGTTTTTGTTTCCCAGGTGCATTACCTTGCACTTCTTAGCATTTAATCTAAGCTGCCATACATTTGACCATTCATCTAACCTTGCCAAGTCCCTTCTCATCCTTTCCACCCACCTTGTGCATCAACTCTGTTGCAGATTTTGTGACATCCCAAAGAGACATACTTTTCCTTCCAGTCCTCTGCAATGTCGCTATAAAGACATTGAAGAGGACCGTCCTAATACTGAACCCGCGGTCCCACTACTAACCCCTTTTTCAGAGTGGACTCCATTTACTATTACTCTCTGTGTCCTATTCTCCAGCCAATTCTTTACCAGGCTATCACCTTGGGACCCTCCCAGGCTGGCTAACTTGTATATTAATCTTTGTGCGGGACTGTGTCAAATGCCTTAAGTCTAGGTAGGCCATGTCCACAGCCCCTCCTGATCAACTACTTTGGTCACCCAGTCAAAGAAATCTATCAGATTTGTCTGGCATGACCTTCCGCTGTGAATCCATGCTGCCTTGGGTCCTGTGCCCTCTGGCCTCTGATACTCAACAATTCTTTCCTTCAGAAGTGATTCCATCATTTTCCCTACCACTGAGGTTAAACTAACAGGTCTGTAGTTTCCGCTTCTGCCTTGCTCCCACTTTGTGAAGGGAATCACATCTGCCTCCACCAGTCCTCAGGTACCACCCCATCCTCCCATGATTTGTTAAAGAGGGTAGTCAGTGGTGTCACTAGTTCTACCCTTAGTTCTTTTAGAATTCTGGGATGAATCCCATCAGGCCCCATTGCTTTGTCCACTTTCAGTTTTAAGAGCTCTTTCAGAACCCTTTCTTCTGTAAATGGGCTGGTATCAACTTCTGTATCCAGAGTGTTTCTACTGTTTGTTTTAGGTACCTCCCCTCTTCCTTTGTAAATACTGAGCAAAATATTTGTTTAGTATCTCTGCCTTTCACAGTCACCCTCTGCCCACCCTCCCTCCCTCCCTTTATTAAGCCTCACTATCCTCCCTCCCTTGGTCTTCCTTCAGCTCCCTGATGTACCTATAAAAGGTTTTATCCCTTCTTAACTGAGTTGGCTATCTTTTCCTCGGTTTGGGCCTTTGCTGTTCTGACTGCCTTTCCAGCTTTCTTTTGCTTTAACTGAAACAGTTCTCTGTTCTGTTCCTTCTGTGATTCCTTGTTCTTCCTGAATGCTTTCTTTTCTCTTGAACCTTCACTGCCACTTCCTTTGAGAACCATAGTGGTTTCTTACCTCATTTCATTTGTTTATTTGCTTTACTCAAAGGCTTGTTAGCTCTGTGATGGCAGTTTTATTATTCCCTTTGTTCTTCCACCTCCTTCCTGCCCATTTGCTAGTGCATTCCTTAGGCACTCACCATTTTAGCAAAGTCAGCCCTCTAAAATCCAGTACCTTTGTCTTTGTATGGCTTGACTCTATTGCTGTGTTTATTGTGAACCATACTGTTCGATGGTTGCTAGTTCCCAGATGGCTACCCACTTCTACCTCTGTGATCCTCTCTTCATCTTCATTTGAGAGAACCAGATCTAAGATTGCTCCTCTCGAGTGGGCTCCAATACTAGTTGTCTAAGGTATGCCCCTGTAGGGCATCTAGAATAACCCCACTCTTAGAAGTGGCTGCTGCAACTGCACTCCAGTTAACATCTGCATATTCAGATCACCCATCAACAATATCTCCCTTTTTCTGCCATTCTAAGTATACTTTCTATCATTTCCTTGTCCATTTCCTCCCCTGAGAGGGTCTGTATACAACCTATGCGGATTGTGGTGCCATTGCTTGCCTCCAAATTGACCCACAGTGCTTCTTCTCCTCCTGTTTACCCTTTTGTTCTGTTGCTTTGATTTCTTCTCTTATGTAGAGAGCTACTCCTCCTCCCTTTTACCCTCCCTGTCCCTCCTATAGATAGTGTATCCTGGTATGTTTACGTCCCAGTCATGGTTCTGTGTGTACCATGTTTCTGTGACTGCCACAATATCCAGATCTTCCTCCTCCATCAAGGCCACTAATTCAGGAAGCTTGTTACCCAGACTACGGGCATTGGTACTCATTGCTCTCCATTTTTGATGGCTTTACCTTCTGTAGCGGCATCCCCCACTGACCTTTCTACCTTGGCCTTTTTCTCATTTAGTACCCTGTTTTGTAGGGAGGCTGGGATTTTTCTGCTGCTATCAGTGCCTCCCCTTGACTAGTTTAAAGGCTTGCCAATGAAGCATTTAAACCGATTGCCCATAAGACTTGTTCCCTTCCTGGACAGATGCAGACCATCCTGCCAGTATAGGCTGGTGTCCTTCCAGGTGGAACCCCAGTCCCAATGACCAAACCCTGTGCTCCACACCATTTTTTCAACCATTTGTTAAACTGCATGGTGCAAAGTACCCTCGTCTCACCCATGCCACTGACAGGCAGTACCTCTGAGAAGGATACTGTGTGTGCTACTTGTCTTAAGCCCCTCCCCAACTCTACAAAGTCCTTCTGCACTGCTCTAATCTCATGATGAGCTAAGTCATTTGTCCCTAGGTGGACAATGATGTCCAGCTCAGACTCCCATGCAACTGTTCTCGTGATCCTAAGGATGTGCTTCCTCCTCCAAGCCATGGCACCAGGCAGGCACCTTACTTCAGTTTTCCTGCTCCCCCAGTTCTATCCCCTAATAATTGAGTCCCCACCAGGAGCTTCTTTCTTTCACTGTAAACACTATTTCACTTTTCAAAGCTGCTGGCCGCTTCACACATACACACTGTATATTTATTACTGAAGTATGTGTTGTATGTAGTACATCTAAATTTCGGACTCATTGATGAGCACTCTCATTCTGATGACAGTCCTGTATTATATGATTTTGAAGTATGTGGGCTAGAAGGGATTGACATTTTGTAAAATGAAATGACAAACACTCGTCTTTGGGAAACATTTTTGTCTTTGACCATACAAACTAATAAATACAGAAACATTTCAACATCATTAACCTCGTTGCTGTTATGGATGTCAAATAAATGAAAATTTTATTTATTTATTTATTTAACTTTTGTTAACCAGGTAGGTACAGTACACTAGACAAGGCAATTGCCTATTTTCAGAATGCGACCGGGAGAGTACAAGAATAATAGATTTAGGTACATACAATGACATTGTACAAATTAGACATGTTACAGTTCATGCGATGACACAGATTCAACACAGCATACAAAACATGGTAAGGCATAGATTATACAGTATTAACATAACAAGAGATAAACACCTTGTGGGAGATAAGAGCAGTAATGTTACAGATTCAACACAGCGTATGAGCATGGTAAGCATAGATTATACAGTATTAACATAACAACATTAACACCTTATCGAAGCCTAGAGCAGTTCCAGGGGCACAGTATTGAAATCCTTCAGGTGTGACACCATACAGCTTAGCAACCTCTTGGAGTCTGGTCTCTGTCCAGGAGTAGCTCCAGAGCAGAGGAGTGCTGTGATGGATCAATTCACAGTGGTTTGGGCAGCCACAGGCTGAGGTAAGTTTGAGATGGTTCCATAGGGAGGAACAGAGACACATCTGTGAGTGCAGCACGGACCTGGGCAGGAAAGGAGTTCCACAGTCTGGGAGCAAATGCAGCAAAGTCCGCCCTCCCATTTGAGTCTGTGTAGCCGGTGTCTTGTGGAGGGCCTGCCCCTGGGACCTGAGGGAGTAGGAAGAGGAGACGGACAGGACAAGAAATTTCGCAAGCCCTGGAGGGTGCCAGTGTCAAGGACCTTTCCGTGAAGCACCCTAAGACAAGTCTATGTGGTTAGCAGGTGAGAGCCAATTTAGCCTGCTATAGAGGTTGCAATGGTGAGTGAGACGGGGGAGCAGCCAGCACAAAGTTTCATACTCACAAACTACAAAAATCATGTCAAACCTGTGACCACACCAAGTGAAATGCGAAATACAATGGCTGATTCTATCCAAGGCAGTTGCACAACATAGCCAATACACAGCTGGACTTAGAACATTGCAGTGCTGTCAACTTGTCATATATCAAAACTATGCAAGTTGAAATGTTTCATCTGTGTCTCTTTGTGTCTAATTCTGAAAACCACATAAGCAAAAATCATACTGATCAGAATTGCCAATATTACGTGAGAAATAAAAACATGTTTGTCATTTTCTAGACAAGTCAGGCGCTGCAAAAAGTGCAATGGTAAAATAAAATTATAAGAAGTGAAATTAACCTCTAAAAACTATTTTATGTGTTTGACAATAAGATCTTGGATTGATTCAATCAAATGATACTGAAAGTGTACAGTTTGAATCGGGACACTCTAAACTGCAGTAAAGTGAGAACATGTTAGCTTTGTCTTAGCACACATATTCAGATGTTGTAATGAAGATACAGTATAGTTAAAGGTATGCAGTAAATATTAAGCCCACTGAAAAAGCAGACTGAGCCACACCCATCTTCAAATAAGCTGCCATAGGCAGTTATATCGAGACCGGAGCCGGCGGACTACATGCTGAACACTGGGGCTGTTAGTATAGGTCATAGGCTTCAGCAGTTTAAAGGACATCATCAACCCCACATTAGAATTTTTGAACAGTACTGTATTTCTGCACTTGTTGGTTAAGTGTGAGGCATCAAATGTTGTGATGTGTCTTTTGTGAAACGAGGGTTACTTATGACTTTTGGTTAAAAAATATTTCCAACCATATCGGTGTTACCACACTCCAACACTTTTCCACTGTTTTGTATGTGTGCTGTTTCATTCATGATGTTTTGTTTTGCTCTGGCAAGACACATCTCTATATCGATCAGCTTTTCACTTGTCAACTTTCACTGCTCACTGTGGGTCTTTCCTCTCATTATTTATCTGAATACCTGATATTTATTTCAAGTGTTAAAACAAAGAGGTATATTAGTGATAAGGCATTGTCTGTCAGAAGAACAGTCCGAAAAGCAACTGCCGTGAACACCTATGATACAGCTGTGCAGCTCCACAAGTTAAAGGCAGCAAACCTCTTTACTGTTTCATTTCATACAGCGTACTGCAAGCAGCTACTTGCAGTACACATGAAAATGAAGCAGTAAAGATTCTATTTGCATCATGATTTGATTGTGAGTCATCCATCTATGCGCACCACGTTCTGGATATGAGATCTGTCAGATGAATGGTGCCTTACCAGTAGTTTTGTATGTGTACCATCTCATATCTGATGGTCTGCCCTGTCAAGAATAATTTCTGAGGTGATCAGCTTCTGACCTGCCATCTCTCACTGCTCATTGTGCCCCACGAAATCATTATATATTTGAATACCTGATATTCAATTAATGTGTAAAAGGAACTTTTTTCTGAAAAGTATAGTTGCAATAGCCACTGTCTGCTAGGTATCAGTAAATGCTGCATTTCCGACAGTTTTGCATCGTCCAGTCTCATACCAAATGTTTTGCTGTCAAGAAATACTTCTGAGGCGATCAGCTTCTGCTGCCAGCTCTCACTGCATTTTGTTTTCTGCTGTCATGTCTGAATAGGTGGTGTTTAATTAGTGTGCGAAATGAATGGTGGAGTCCTTGTTTTTGTAACATTATACTGTATTTGTGATAGTCACTGTCTGTCAGGTGAAGGTTATCTTGCCCGCTGTTTTACATCTGTACCATCTCATACCCGATGTATGGCCCCATCAGGAAATATTTCTGAGGCAATGAGCATCTCACCTGCCAGTTCTCATTGATTGTTTCCCTTTTACAATTATGTTATATTTGAATACCCTGCTGTTTAAAGTTTTAAAATGGGTATTTTGTCAATGAGTGCTGGAATCATTTTTTTTTTTTTTTTTTTTTATCAGAAGTGAGGAGATTCATTTTGAATAGTGGCAAGCTTTATATTACAATGGTCTTTTGACAATCATGTAATGTGATCACAAATGTTATATTTAACATTTGAATGTAGAGGCAGCCTTTATTCAAATAACAGACTGCGCTAGTTTATTTGAGCTTTCATTCAGAAATCTGCTCAGTGCTGTGTGGTGAATTTATGCGCTTCTTGGAATAGGTTTCTGTGGGGTTAGCGGCTCAAACCTTGTACCTCAGCAATGTAATCTAATGCAAATCCATGTTCTTTATTGTGCAAACTTAGATTTCTAATACTTCATGTTGAAGTGGGTCATGATTTAGTCATGGCAGTCATGCTCAAATCATGGTTCAACATTTTTAATTTATTTTTCTTAAAAGCAGGGTGAGCTACATAACTTTACTGACAGGAGAGGGAACAAAGTAAAAGAAAATAAACATTAGAGAACAACCTAGACAACAGCTAAATGGCAGTCAGGATAATCATACCAGAGTCCCAAATAGGCAAGGTTAGCTTGCAGTGGAAAATCAGATTTGATATTGGTTCAGTGCTGCTGGCGGTGGGAAAATGGGAAAGGTGTGGAGATCGACTGACCAGGGATAAAACAATCCCTTTCACCTTCTGCTAGAATATTAGTACCTTCAGCATGTAAGAGTGTTGGACGACACCTCCCATATGGACATCTTCTGCAGCCTTCAGGGTGTCTGTGCCCGGCGGGGGGTAGGTGCCAGGAATGGGGCGGGGACATCTGCTACTGCACTTTGTGACTTCACAGCTTCTTTTGCTGGACATCCTGACTTTTCTGATATAACATCCAGCTGCTAGCAGTTACTCTATTACTCACTTGTATGGCAGGGAGTTTTGTTTGGTAACTACAATGCTACCAAGCTTGATAATTCTAACACAGAAAGGCATTTAATTTCTTTCTCTTTTTTCCTAACAGACAGAGCTTAATATTATCGGAGAGGGCACTGCCTATATTAATTGGCTAATCTTAGTTAAATGCCTTAAAATAAGAATGAGAGTGACTGAATGGACTCTACAGTCCCCTGCTTTACCACTTTGAAATGAAATATGGTGCAGCAGCTCTGTAATGCAAGAAAGTACTATACAAGTTGCCAAAAATAATACACTGAAAACAAAAATTACAGACAACACCGGAGTACAGAAAAATCTTTTGACTAGGGTCTACCATAATAGGCTATTGGCTGTACTGTCAAAGAGGTATTTAAACATCAACAGGAATCTGACACACACACACACACACACACACACACACACACACACTAGAGCAGCTGTGATTCTTTTGAAACTGTGTAATGCTTTTGGGAATGGGGTAAGGGTGAGTCCTGTTTTGCATTCATAATAATGAGACTGAAAACAAAGCATCATATAGTGAGTTTGTATTCTAAGGAAGATTGTTAAATTACAGCATATACAAGATGAGCTTTTTAATAAACCACAGTAGCAGGCTTGCAAGAGGGAGTATGATAGTGTGGTGGGGCTTGCTAGAAGGGTTCTGGCCAGGAACTGATGTATCAGAAGAATGGTACCAGGATGTGGTGAACTGACAAAATTTTTGTCAGAATGGACTCAAGTAGATATTTTGACTGTCTAAAAATATATATCACAAAAACTGAAAAAAGAAGGTAGATGAGAAGGAATATAAATATAAATGGGTCAGGAATTCATTTTTTCTTGTTTTTGGTCGATTTATGTCATGAATAGGAGACAAAAATACCTTTTTCTTTGTAATCTGTGACATCTGTTCAAGATATTCACATTTTATTCACACCTGCTAGTGCTAGATCCATTATGATATGTAGCATTCCAACATTCTAAGCAAGCTTGAGAGATTGTGAATGGGTGTGGAGCCAAAGCATTAGATCTTTGATTCTGCATCCTGTGATTGCAGACTTATCTCATTTGTGACAGAGATCAAACCGTTTCACCCCTCTTGTTTTCCTGCAGTCAGTGATCTGGCACAAAGAGGGGAGTAAGGGAGGCAGTATAGCACAGTGGTTTAAGGCTCTGAGCTGCAAATCTGGAGACCTGGGTTTGAATCCCACAGCCCCACTTGCATACTGTGTGACCCTGAGCAAGTCACTTAACTTCCCTGTGCTTCCAGGTTGCACCTGTAAACAAGCTTTCAGCTTAGTGTGTCTCACCTGGTTAAACAATTGGAAAAAAACTGTGAAGTGAGACAGTGTCCTGTAGGGAGTCAGAGAAAGTGCCATCAGGCCACAGTACCATCACCTTGGAAAAACATGCAGGAAGTGGGATAGAACTGTAGGGCAGTAGACTGTTAATAGATAGTTGCTCTGCCCCCCACACACACACACACATAGCAGCCTGCAGCACATCATCCTCCACACATCTGACAGAGACACAGAAAAGAAAGAGCATGACAGAGAGAAATTTTAGGCTCGGGTTTCAGAAAAATCATCCTGAATGCACGTAAAAGAAAATGAAATGGGAATATTTTTAATTGTTTGTTTTATTTTCATTTACATAAATTTAACAGTAAAGCCAGTCTTCCCACTATAAGTAATCAAAACTTGGGATAGAACTGCGAGAATTTATTTCCTTTTTGTTGACCGGGTAAGTGCACTAAGGCAAATCCTGCCTATTTTCAGGCACGACCCAGGGAGAGGTTCAGATGAATGCCAACTGACCTTGAACCAGATTAAGCTGTTGGTGGTATTTTAGTGAATGAGGGAAATTTAGCCAGGACACCGGGAAATTCCCTACTCTGCTTCCTGTGAGTAGGGAGGACCCATTTTCCTGAGGACCAAGATGGCTGCCTCTGGACTTGCTGTGGAGGACATGGAGGTGTTGGAGTCAGGGGGTTGGTCTCCTCCTGTCTCTCAATTGCCAGAGACCTCATCGATTCTTCCTCAGGCTTCTTCTAATGGATCTAAGTTGCATGCATCTCCCAGTTCATTTCCTTCCTCAGAAACCTCAATGGATCAAAGTAAGCAAACAACTGATTCTTCCCAGTCTGTTCCTATACTGCAATAGCTATCATCTGCTAAAGAGTCTCTACATAATACTTAATGTTTACGACCTACAGATGTGGATGCTTTGCTACTACTTGAGGAAACACAGCTATCTTACAAAGAAACAGGAGCTTTTAGCATAAAGGAAAACTACACCAAAACTTGAAAAATATATGTTGTGCAGAGTGTTTTAATTTGTATGTGAAGTTCTAGTGTTTCCTTCCCTCTAACTGGTATTAGGAGTTTTCTTAAATTAGCCTGCTAGCTTAAGGGTAGTTTTACGACCCCTGGAGATCACCATATCAAATAGGTGTATTGCATTTCTTTGTCCTAGAATGCACCTTGTTTCATGTGATGGTGATGTAGCAGAGCCCATAAATCCAGCAGAAAGCATTGCATTACAATCAGTTCACAACAACAGAGATGGCTATATTTTAAAATCTGTAGAATTCAGCTGGTGACCACCTCATCCTAAAGGTTTTACTGTCCTGAAAACTTTGCTGGTATTTTTGTGCAGCTTGTAAAGCTTCCAAGATATTTAGTTTGTTTGGCATGCATGTGTGAATGTTGGGTCTCCCTTACATCACAGTCACATGAGACAAAATGCACTGTGGGAACCAGAAATACAATTACACTATCAGGTATGGAGATTCCCAGGGTCATAAAACTAGCATAAAGCTAGCAGGCTAATTTGTGAAAACTCCTAATACCAGTCAGAGGAAGAAACACTAGAACTTCACATACAAATTAAAACACTCTGCACAACATATATTTTTCAGGTTTTGGGTGTAGTTTTCCTTTAAGAACTCAGCTTTGCAGCTGCCTACTGATTCTGACTCACTGTTGCAGACTGCTGTGTTACACGAGGTCCCTGCACCCTAATTGATGCCCTCAGGGGTACACCGTGGACAGCTAATGTTTAGGCATAGGCTATACTAGTACAGAGGGCTAAAGGCATCTATCGTACAAAAGTAGATGTCAGTATATGAATGCATATTATTGTAACTCACTTTGCTTGCTAATGCACACACATTATACTATGTATTTTCTGTCTATTCCTTACTCATCAGATGCCAAGACACCTGTCCTTGAAGTAACTGTAACATGTAAAGCAATATTGCCATCTTTTGGTGATGTCACCACTTCACCTTGTTATGTAAGACTCTGTATAAGAACGTCTTTGTTCTAAAACTGATGACTTTACAAAATTATATAATGTTATCTTGGACCAGTGGAGCCACCTCTAATTTAGCCAATAGGGCTCATCTCTGTAACTAGAAATGTTTCTATCTTTTAGTAACCATAGTAATTATCACAGGTATATAATGTTATGCACAGACTCTACACATCGGAGACCCGAGAGATCCCAAGAGACTACAGAGAAACCTCAAGGTGTAGGGCAGCTTAGCACTGGCTCCCGGTTCGTATTGGTAAGAACTGCTTAGGCAACTGTGATTTATCCTTTTGTAGTAATAAACTTGTTTATTACTCAAAAGCAACTTGTTTGTGATTATTTGCATCCCCAATATTGCCAAGAACCTGAAGGTGAGGTTCAGACCTCTTACAAATTGGCGACTGTGTGCAGGCGATATTGGGTGCTTGTAAGTTTTCACTTGTTGCTATACATTTCCCTTTTACCCACGGGACTGCAGGTGTACACTCCACGTAGCACCTCTCCCATCTTTTCTACCAGTTTGTAGATACTTGCAAAGTCTGGTTGACTTTTTGAGTGTGGTCGATGCGTCTCGACCCTCCATAGCAACTTGAATTGCAAGCCTACAACACCACAGTAGCCAGCTGTGTTTAAAAGTACTCGTGTTGTGGATCGATCATAACCGTGGTCTTTTCACAGTTTGAATTTTCGTTCCTCTCCCACACAATGGCCACCGATCAGATATCTGCGCAGAACTGGAGACTGGCGTCTCAACTTTCTTACCTCCCATGAAGGAGCGGCTGACTTCATGGACGCCGAGTCAATCTGAAAACCCTGTACTGGGATTTCAACCCAGTATGCAGAGACGTGACAATCAAACTACCAGCGCTATGCTTAAAGGGTTGATGGTCGCTGTTTCACGCTTTGGAAGCCCAAAGTGAGGTTTCGCACCTTGACCTGCAGATCGCGTCTCTAAGCAAGAGATGGGTTTACAGGAAACAGAATGTATTCGAATACAGCAGAACCTGAGTCAGAACCCAATCTCGCGTAATGAAAAGGATTCACTACTGCACTCATTCCACACAGGCTGGTGAACAAGAAATGTGTACCTGAAGCAGGAGTGTGAAAGTTTGAGACAGGATAAAAGAGTCAGGTTGTGCAGATGAATGATTTGTTGAGTGCTGCGAATGCACAGTTGAGTGATGAAATGGGTGAACTGCAGGATGAGATCAACCAGTGCGTAATGACTTAGAAACAGCCTATAGGGATAATCTTAAAATTAGGCGCGTGCACGTGTTTTGCAAAAGCAGAAACAGGATCAGGTTGATATGGATGTTGCAAGTGTGAATCATAATGAGTGTAAAGCTAAGATGGATAAACTGCGCCATCAGCGAGAGGTTTTGACTGACCATGTTAAGGCAATGGAGCGAGTCCCCTGCCTTTCACCAAGTATCAGAGGGGAGCCATCTGATGATGACGCCACAGTACAACGCCCAGTCACGCCCTACTATGACCCAGATTCCCACCCAGCCATCCACAGCATGGCGGGTCCCTGCCCACGACTCCCCAGGTCACACGTAGATGACGCCAGACACTCATCAAGGGAAACGCCATCATGGCAGTGCCTATGATGGGGGCCAGCCAAGCCTGGTCTCAAGGCGCCCGGTAGCCGTTATTAGTGTGGAAGACAGGCAAGAGATTGAAACTATGATTGACAGAGCATTAGGAAATGTTCCTCTTCCTAAAAGAAGTATGAAAGCCATTAAAAGTCAGATTCGACAAATTTTCCAAGAAGCTGGCGCTCAGGAAGGTGTTGTTCCATTACTGCAGCTGAAGCTGCAGCTCGCGCTTTCAACATTGGATGGTGCGAGGCGCATACCTCTGCCTGATCAACCACCGACTAATCCCTACAAATGGCCTACTCTGTTCAGCAAATTGCTGACAGCATTGGTCGGATGGGCCCGTCCGACAATCCAGCTGCCACTTGGAAAGGTGCGTCTAAGTGCAGATGCTTAGCCTCGCCAAGAGAATATCAGGTCCAAATACTACGCCAGACCATCGATCCTGATTTATGGGCCAAACTCCTCAAGTAGTTCGCCAGGATGGGAACGCCACCTTTGATGAAGTAGCAGCTGAGCTTATCTCTGCTCACAACCCTGGTGTGGTTGGAGTAATGCTGGCATACCCTGTGAAGCAAAATGCTAAAGAAAGTCCAGCGACCTACCACCAGAGACTTTGGATGGCCTACCGAGCAGGAAACATCTGGCACAAGAAGCTGCGGATGAGATCTTATTGAATATAAGACCTTGTTCCTTAGGAACATGATCCCAGCTGTAAGAGAGAAGGTAGAGCCAACCACATACCCAAATACAGATAGGTCTGCGATATTCTTCGGAAAACCGAGAGAGTGCATCAACTGTACGTCCGTGAATTGGGTTCCGGTTCCAAAGGTTGCCGCCGAACCCGCTTCCGGACCACGACATATTACACCGTGGAAGGCAGACCCAGCAACAACAGTCAAATATCCATCGGCCCCTCCAGCTAGCACCCAGCAAAACCCCAACAGGGCCAACAACAACAACAGTGGGTGGGAACCGGAATTGGCCTAAGAATAGGAGGCACAAGGGTAAGGGAAGCCATTACATAGATCGGGTCCCTCATAAGGAGATAGCTGAAGAAAATCGAAAATTCGGGAGCTCCTGTGGCAAATGCACTCCGTAGCGGATGCTGTTCCTGCATAGACACTTGCAGCAGTACAACTGGCGACCCATGACACTACTGGCCATGGAGACACCAGAAGTATGGGCTCTCAGGCCCACACAAGCCTGAACCCAGAAGCTCCTCCATACATTGCATCTGTGCAACACTGTGAAGTCATTCATGCGAGTCAGACCCAACCTCTGAATGCCTCCAGCAATACGGATTGACAATTACAGGCCCCAGTCCGTATTGTAAACAAGCTGGTCTTGGATACAAATGGAAGACCCTGCACCGAGGCCAAGGTCGGGGCCGCCAACTGATTGTTTTGTTAGATACAGGTGCAACTGTACCTGTGTTACACGATCTAACACCCTGACACATCTCCTTGGTCTACGGACGGAAGACCAATATGTCAGGAGTTGATGGTACTAGGCTACATGCATACCGTTCTACCCTTACCAGTAGAACTAGGCTATTTAAAGGTCTCACATGCTTTCCAACTGATGGTGTTGCATGATCATCCTAGCATCATTGGGATCGACTTCCTTGCACCACACGGCTGTGTGGTGGATCTAACAAACATGTTGCTAATACAGATCCAGGGTCAATACCATACTGTCTTAATTCCTGACTCACATGCTGTGGCAACAATATCCATCAACAACAAAGAGTATGGCGTCATAGATTCGCTCAAGAACCATGAACTTTTCCCAAAACTCCTACCTATTCTGCAACAACATTTGGAAGCGATGGCAGTTAACAAGCATGATTGTGGCAGAATGCATACTATCATCGAGGTGCCAGGCCCGGCACATGAGAGACAAAGGCAATATCCATTTCCCACTGAAGCCATACCCTCTCAGAGAAACAATGAAGTCACTCCTTAAACAAGGAGTAATTAGAACCTGTGTCTCCACTGCCAACTCTCCTGTTTGGCTGTGAAGAAACCACAGGCACCTGGAGACTTACTATTGACTACAGGAAACTGAATCAGGTTACTCCCAGTTGTTCCTCAACTGTGGCGCCTGCACCAGATGTGCTTCGACTTTTAACACTAGATCAGAAATGGTTCAGTGCCCTGGATATCTCCAATGGTTTTGGTCATTACCATTGGCCCTCAAGAGTCAATATAAGTTTGCCTTCACCTTTGAAGGACAGCAATATCGTGGACTTGCTTGCCACAGGAGTTCCATAATAGCCCATCCTCTTCCATCTCCATATGATGGATGCCCTATAGAGTTTCTCAGCCCCAATGTCTCTTACAGTAGTAGATGACCTGTTGTTGGCCACTGCCACAGGAACAATATCTGGATCTCTTGGACCGAACTATTGACTCTTATTCAGAGAGCAGGTCTAAGTACAACCCTGCAAAAGCACAATTATGTCAGAAAGAAGTACTGTTTCTGGGTTTGAAAATAACTGACCAAGGCCGGAGCCCTACTTGGAAAAAGATCCATGGGTTACAAGACTTATCATTACCTGCCAGTGTGGCAACTCTTCAAGGTTTCTAGGTATGGTAAACTATTCCAGAGATTTTATTTGTGATTTTGTTCAGAAAGCGCTCCTCTGTATGATCTACTCAAAAGGATGTTCCATGGAATTGGCGCCCTGTCCATACCCAGGCTGTGACATCACTGAAGCAGGCCTTGGCCTCCCCCAGCACTGGTAAACCCCAATCCAGCATTACCATTCCATCTAGAGTGTGCCACCTCCGACATCGCCATGTCAGCAGTGCTGGCCCAGAAGGTGCATGGCACCTTGAGACCTATTGCATATGCATCGCAGCTCTTGACCCCATTGGAACAGAAGTATGGCCTTTGTGAAAGGAACCTTCTGGCCACCTACTGGGCTGTCAAGCACTTCCTGTATATCATTGGGTACTCACCACTGATTCTTAACACTAATCATACGCCCACTACCTTTCTGCTCTCAGATAGAGTGAAGGATGGGTCAGTTTCAACAACAGGCTGACACATTGGTCACTTCTCCTCCAGGATAGGGATATTCAGGTCCACCAGACCAAAGTTTCATCTCTATTAGCTCATGGTCTCCTTTTCAAGGGGAACCCATGACTGTACGTTGCAGTCACCTGACCTCCCAGATCCGGGTCCATTCCTCCGGCCACCCCTGAGATACTGGAAAATACCTCTTTGTGCCGTGTTTTCACTGATGGTTCAGCATCGATATCAGGAGAACAGATTGCAGGGATGGGTATTGTGGTAGTGTATCCTTATGGGAACACTGTCAGAATATCAAAACTGTCAGTGTACCTTCATTGCAGTATGCAGAGATGGCAGCTGTGGCCTGTGCACTTGAGTTTATCCAACAGGGAACTCAGGATACCATCATTTTCACAGACTCTAATTGGGTTTGCTGTTCCCTTACAGAATTTCTCCCTTTCTGGCAGAAGAACTCCTTTCTCCCTCTGATGGAAGCCCAGTAAAGTACAAAGAACTGGTAATCTACATACACGCATTGGCACAGAAATACCCACACAAACTTTATGTGCACAAGGTTAAAGCTCATCCCTACATGATCCCTATCATGCATTTAATGACACAGCAGATACCCTTGAGGAAAGGGCCCAAGGGGACGTCTGATGATGGATCATCCAGAGGCCAATGGAGCTACATGGCAGCTCTCAAAAGAAATCTGAATCTTTTCCCCTTGACCTCTCAGCAGCCCAACATTTGGACACTGAACTCAAAGAAGTGTTCAGATTTCTGGACAAGGGTACTGAAGAAAGACTCACACATAACCCATATCACAGGCATGAAGGTAAGTTACACTTATCCCTGACGATAAACTTATTTGGTTCCGACATGAGGATACTACTACCAAATTGTGGGTAGTCCCCAGACATTTGAGGTCGAATTTTTGCACCAGGTACATAACCTCCTACTGGTGGACACCAGGGACAGAAAATACCCTCAACGTCTCAAGACCACCGCTTGGTGGCCTGGGATTACCAAAGATGTTAAACAATACATTGATAATTGCCTGGTTTGTGCACAAAACAATCCCATACCTACAAAACGAAATGCCAGACTTTACCACAGAGACACACTGGCCTTGGCATGCCATTCAAATTGATTTCATTGGTCCTTTGACCAATACCAGCAGAAATAACAAGTATGCCTTTGTGGTAACTGATTTATTCTCTAAGTGGGTTGAGGCTTTCCCCACCAAAACATGCACCTAAGGACAACTGCCAAAATCCTGGTAGAACAGATTTTCTCAAGGTGGGGCCTGCCTCTCAAGGTAGACTCTGATAAAGGAACCAGTTTTACAGGTGAGTTGATGAAAGAGTCCCTTGAACTCCTTGAGTTCAGCAAAAGTTCCACATACCTTACCACCCTCAATCCTCAGGTCAAGTAGAAAGAGCCAACAGATGGATTAAGCAAATGCTTCCAAATTCATTGAGGACAATCCCAAGACCTGGGATTCCCTATTGCCTTACTCCTTATGGCAATCGGGGTAAACCCTCAGCCACCACCCAGCTTACACCTTTCGAGGTAATGACTGGAAGACAAATGAGATTGCCTGAACACTTGCTCTTTGACCTACACACCCCACTGCAGACCGTGTGTCTGTAGATCAGTATGTGGAAAAGCTCAGAAAAGACCTCATACACACTTGTATGCTGCAAATTGCATGGGCAAAGCCCAGCAACAGTCCAAAATACAATTGGACAAACACGCACAAGAAGTGGATTGGCAGGTTGGAGATCAGGTAATGGTACTGATTTGCACATCCCACCCATTCCTTCTCCAATAAGTGGGAAGGCCCTTACCCCATTGTCAACAAGCTCAGTCTGGCAGTCTATCAAGTTAGACTCCTCCATAACAATAAATTGACTGACAAATGGTTACATGCAAAGTACAAAAAGACTGACAAAAAGTTACATGCCAGTTGAAATTGTACAAAGGAACTTAAACTTACTTTTCCTAACCCACTGGGCGGAATTGTACTAATGTACTAATCTTTCATCTTCCTTTTCAGATACATTGACAAGATGGCTATCTTGTTCCTATTCTCTCCTCCTTGGGAGTAATCCTCGCTTCAAGGCACAGCTACTGGACCTCCTTGACACCTGGATCCTCCAGCACCTCCTACAGAGGGAGTTTCCATCAAAATACCAGATACTATGATTACTGTCCAGGAAGGTTCGATACATACCTCACTGCCTCGAGTCGTTGCTCCTGACAAATCTACCCTTCAAATTGAGTGGCAAACCACATCACAAGGACAAATTCTCCTGTGGCCAAACTCTCAAGGGAACTTTCCAGGGTTGGCCCAATGCTAAATTATCCTCAAATGCTTCACTGTCCTTGTTACAAAGTGCATTAAGACACTCTGGTTTGCATAACATCACTGCTCTGATTGATACCACCTATTGTAATTCTCGCTCTCAAGATTCTGCTCTGAGATTCTGGGCTGTACACCACATGGCCTCAGCAGCCATGTATCTCTGTTGCCTCCTACCGAAAAACAGCTTTTAGAATGTCCAAAACATACCCCTGGTCCCGTAGTGGTCTCCACAGCCACTGCCCTCCCAGGTTCTTTAATAATTTACAGTTTATGCATATACCTGTTTTGTTTAATCTAACTTACTGGAATATGAAAGAATTTGGTATGTGTCACAATATCAATACATCTGCATTCTATAGTACATTATTGCTTGACAGTTTAGCTGCATTTCAGATTCGATACTAAGGATCCCTTTACTGGGGTTTATTCTACTGAACATAGAGGTAATTTTAGGAAAAAACTCCTGGCATTCTTAACCTAAACGTAGTAAGCGTGCAGTTGACAGTTCTGATGTTACAGGTGCTACAGGTACTGTCACAGGTCTTTTGGTACTACTATGTCCATTTGGAACAAAGCAGACATTGCTGCTATTAAGAGTCATTCTGCGAAGTTCTCTACTGTTTGGTTAATAATGTTTTACCACCCTTATTGCATGGTGTGGATGGCCTTAGTCAGGAAGAAAGATACACTGTACACAACATGCACGACATTGCAAAAGCCTTCACTGATTCCAAAGATAACATTAACGCACTCATACAACAGAACAATAGAGAAGCTGATAAACAACACATCAGTAGAGAAATACTTTGTTCTGCATATGGTTCATACATCCTCACTACCATCAACAACCTCTTCCGGGACTTAGAAACTGGAAGAATCCCTGACATAATACATGACAGACGCATCTCTAAATGGTATTGTCCTAAATGTAAACTTGCAACTTGTATTCCCTATGTATGCAACAGACATTGTCTATTCCTCTCTCGACTAGCGAAATTGGGGTTTTGTGACCAGACACCTAATACTGGTCCTTGTTTTCTACTAAGAAATGTTCTATAACAGATACCATGTTTGTCTCCTTTACTGTCTCCTTACCACTTTTGATCCCACAACAGCCTTGTTCGACAAGCTGGCACTGGCTATTCGATTGGGCATTTGGATGATGACATCTACAGAGAACGCCTGGATCTACCACCTCTACTGGTCTACCACTCTTTCCTGGATGCCTGGGTGGCACCGCACACGGACTGTTGTGCGAAAAAGCAATATATCTACCTGTGGCTGTGATGTGTTTGATGTCATACGCCCTGTTTGTGGCTACCTCCAGACAGCATTGATTGGACTTTCACCATGGATGATGACATCACTGAAAATGGCACCAACTCTTTTCAACCCGGCGTCTGCACGATCAGCTCTACCAATCCTACGGAAAGAAGCTCACGCCTGTCAACACGGATCTCCAAGACACTACATGCCCTGTCCAGTTGCAAAAATGGAGACTGCCTACATGCGTTCTCAGTACAATTCGGACGAGGAAATACTGTATAGTGACTAATGTGAAATCTTATACATATGGTTCTGTTACTTGTTCAATTGATTACCCCAACTTTTGTTTTGTTCCCCATCAGAAAACTGTTATTGGACATAACGTAATAACCCCGTTCCTTCTGGATGCAGACATTATTGATGGTAACCCAGATTACTTACTCACACCTCAGAATATCTTCCTTACTTTAACGCATACATAGATCCACTTACACTTACACTGAAATCCCTTTTAGATAGAAAGGACACACACCTCATCCACATCAGCAATAATATAACCAAAGCCAATGAAACTGTTCTTGATCTGATCAACGATGGAGATATGAATAATGCATTGACTAACACCTGTTTAGAAATCACTTTTAAAGGTTTTGTTATAATACAAGCATTTTAATATTCACTTTGATTATTATGCTTTGCTGCCTCACGACACTCGCGCCAACACCGTGAGCAGCTTGAGTTCCTTTACAAGGTCCGCGCATCAGGCTTGTAAACCGACCACTGCTCCTGTCCATTCCCTGGATTTGCCTGTGTTGCCCTTTGAGGCAGGGGGGGGAATTGTTACACGAGGTCCCTGCACCCTAATTGATGCCCTCAGGGGTACACCACGGACAGCTAATGTTTAGGCATAGGCTATACTAGTACAGAGGCTAAAGGCATCTATTGTACAAAAGTAGATGTCAGTATATGAATGCATATTATTGTAACTCACTTTGCTTGCTAATGCACACACATTATACTATGTATTTTCTGTCTATTCCTTACTCGTCAGATGCCAAGACACCTGTCCTTGAAGTAATTGTAACATGTAAGGCAATATTGCCATCTTTTGGTGATGTGCACCACTTCACCTTTTTATGTAGACTCTGTATAAGAACGTCTTTGTTCTAAAACTGATGACTTTACAAAATTATATAATGTTATCTTGGACCGTGGAGCCACCTCTAATTTAGCCAATAGGCCTCATCTCTGTAACTAGAAATGTTTCTTTTAGTAACCATAGTAATTATCACAGGTATATAATGTTATGCACAGACTCTACACTCGGAGACCTGAGAGATCCCAAGAGACTACAGAGAAACCTCGAGGTGTGAGGGAAGCTTAGCACTGGCTCCCGGTTCGTATTGGTAAGAACTGCTTAGGGCAACTGTGATTTATCCTTTTGTAGTAATAAACTTGTTTATTACTCGAAAAGCAACTTGTTTGTGATTATTTGCATCCCCAATATTGCCAAGAACCTGAAGGTGAGGTTCAGACCTCTTACAGCTGCGTCAGACGCCCGAAAGACACCCTTGTCATTTCCGCATTTCAATGCAGTCTGTTCAATTATTTCTTCTGCTCGCTGCTGAAACTTCTCCTGAAAATCTAATTGTTTCCCCGATCTTCTTCTACGAACCTCTGCATCTGATTTGCCCCTGCAGAGGTTGTTCCTCAGGAGACTGGTCAGTTGACTCTGCTCTTGTTGCGCAGGGTGGGAGGGATCCACCTGATGGTACCTGCCGCTCCAGTCCTTTCCCGCTTGGATCACCCCTGCAGACACCCCAGCTGTTTCTCCTGTGCAAGACCAGCTGGACTTCATGCTTATACCTGCTTTGCACTTAACACAGAATCCAATTCTCAATTTACTGATTTCCACTTCTCCTGCAGCTCTGTTTTGGACTCCAACCCTCTTCACTGAAGTTTACCACCACAGGGTCCTGGTCTACCACCTCAATGGACTGAACGACCAACTTCTCTTGCTTCTACATCTACTAAAATGTATGCATCTTGTTTTCTGTTCCCACCCAACAGGCTAAGAGACACAATGCTGTCAGATTACAGTATTTGGGGTTTACCTGAAATGCCTGAAAGGTTTTTGTTGGGTGCACTTTGCTTAAAGACTCCATTAAATTTGCTACTTATGATATCCAAGCATTAATACATGTTTCTAATTAGTCCCATTTTGATATAAGTTTTAAAACCCTAAAAAGTTTTGAGAAATTTTGGTCCCAATTTCATCTGTTGAAAATACCCTTTATGGTCACCTTTCAGTGCAATTCCTTTACGAAACCCGCATAAAAGACTGTCACTATGCTGTTTAGAAATGAAGGTGTTAGTTTGAATGATATTACAGTTTGGCTGAAACAAAGGTGTACAGTGCTCTCTGAAGCTATTTTTGATTTGGAAAATTTGTGGAAGGTTAGGGTTATGCTCTGGACTACTGATACTGGTATTCAACACCTACCCAATAGTTTTCTGTTAGGCAGGGATAGGGAAGTTTTGTTCTATTCTGGACAACTTAAAGCCTGTTATAAGTGCAGTTCCACCTCTCATCTCATCCGCACTTGTGACACTATTAAATGTACTGTTTGTTGGGGTCTTGGTCATGCAGGCTCACAGTGCACTGAAGAACCTCTCTGTGTTTTATGTAAGACCTGGAACATACTTTTCAGCAATGTTCCTGGGCTGCCCATAATTCTCCTACTCTAGCAGATGGAGAACAGCGGCTTATTATTACAGTGGCCCAGTGCTCTAACATTAAGGGTCCCTCTTCTTTTAGTTCTACAGTTGCCCCTCCTACTACTTTAGCTGAACCACATAGTGTTGTTTCCACTGCCATTGTAGTAAATGCTGGGAGGATTTGACTGAGCATGTCCCACAAGCTGTTATGTTTTCTTTACCTCCCACCCTCCTCCTTCCCCAGTTCTTCCTAGCTGTTCTACTTCATGTGGCTCTTCTATGGTACCCCCAGCTCCACTAGAAACAATGGAACCTTCCCTTCTGACCCTTTTACTACACCTTCTAGAATTACAAGGGGTTCAAGAAAGTTTGGTTCACCTTCCTCTAAGGCTCAGAGGGTAGAGACTCTCCCTTTGATGAATAAATATGAATAGCTGCAACATAATTCTGAAAACACAGACTTGACTCTTCTTCTGTCCAGTCCTCTCACCCTGAGCTTACTACAGATACTGAAGTCCCATTGACAATGTGGAGTCCCAAAAAAGTAAAGTCAAGGCCAAGACAAAACATACAGAATGTACCCGAGGAAGGGTAGACAGAGGTGATTGCTGTGTATATGTCTACTCCTTTTGCAATACACACTGTTAAAGTTAACAGTATAAAAAACAACATAAGAGGGATTCAGTTTTCGTTTTGTTTTGCCTTACTGTGATCTCATACTTCAGCAAGATGTTAGATTCCATTCTTTGCCTGAAATTTCTAGGGCCAAAAATCCTGGCATTTAGGCCCCTCATATTAATCATTTGGACAGGAGACATGTTCTGGGGTGGGTATTTTGTTTCATCTTCCTAATGTCTCTATTATTAAGATTCTAGATTTATGCCCTGGCAGAGTGTTATTGATAGACTTTAGGTTCCTTTCTATCCCTTTTCAGATTATCAATATTTATGCCCACAAACCAAGTCACTTAGGATTGAACTCTTGAAAGTGGTGCTACCCTATCTTTACACCTCTATGCAAGTCATTTTTGGTGGTGACTTCAATTGTATGCGTTGTCCACTAAGGACAGGTCCTCGGTCTCAAAAACACAAAATTATTTTGTGATACCATGATGCTTATCTTTCTCTCACCCAGACACATACCCTACCTTTCATAAAGGCTCTTTAGCTACCCAGATAGATTTCTTTTGTGTGTCCTCCTTTTACAAACTTCCACTACTAAAGTATAGGAGGCTGAATTTTCAGATCATGATACGCTTACCATTTTCCTTGGTCTAAGAATGTTGCTACTTTTGGTCCTGGTACTTGGAAATTTAATGTTTCTTATTGGAGAATTCTCTGTTGTTAACACTTCTTAAATCTTTTTGACAACAGAAAATCTGTGCTTTTATTTACGATGATCCTTGGTGGTGGTGGTTAAATATGAAGAGGACTTGATGAAATTACTGAAATCCTTTGTAAAGCCCATCATGAAGATTGTTATTTCATATACCATAGGACACGACATCAGCTGCAAAAACTCCTACCCTTTTGTATACCACTGGCCAGGATTTTTCTTCACAAATTAGTACCCTGAAAAAATCTTTAATGTATTATCATGCCAAAATATATGATTCAATGCAACAATGTCAACATTTTAGTGTAAAAGGTACCTACGATGTGATCTGCCCATTTGCACATTTTCTAAACAGATTAGGGAGACCCATTGATACTATTGTGACTGAAGCTGGTCATACAATTACTGATTCTAGGCTTATCCAAAATTACGTGGACGAGTATATTCAAAATGCATTCACTCCATTCCCTATATGTCTACAAGATATACTGACCTTCCTTAGTCTCATTTCTGTTCCTGATGTACAACGATCAGTATCCGATATGCTTACTTGTGATATTCAGGCACAAGAAGTAGCTGAGATCATCACAACTCTGCAATCTGGAGTATCTCCAGGCTTGGATGGCCTTCTGAATGAGCTTTATAAACTGCTTAATATTGAGTTGAGCATGGGATTGGCTGCAGTTTATAACTTCCTTTTAAAAGCTGATACTTTGCCATTATAATTTAATATGGGTAGTACCTTCTATATCAATAAGAAAGGAGACAGAAAATTACTGACTAATTGGAGGTCTCTTAGCCTAATGAATACAGACTTTAAAATTTTAACTAAAATTATTGCTCTCCATCTAGCAAAGCTGGCCCTCTTGTTATTTGGAAGCTCAATCAAGTAATATTCCAGGCAGAGGTACACATAATCATGTCCTTTTAATACAGGAATTGGTGGAACATGGTAATTCAAATTGGTTAACAGGCCTCTGTATTCATTGGATCAAAGACAGGCATTTGATTTGGTGAGTCATGACTTTTTAAGGCAGGTTTTGAGACATTATAAGGTTTCTGTGACTACTCTCTCCTGGTTATGCTCATTATATTCTGCAGCCACTTCTATCCCTCTTGTTAATAGCTGGAAGGGTCCTTTGATACCTTTAAAGAGAGGTGTTAGACAAGGGTGCCCACTCAGTCCCATTTTGTATATCTTTTTTGGATCCCTTACTTCGCTTTCCGTGTCTGACACACAATGTTAGCCTAATTGTTCCACCTCTTTCTGTTTTAGCCTATGCTGATGACATGAGTTTAATAGTAGCCGATGTTCCTTCGGCAGACACATCCACCATCTCTGTAAGTCCTTTGGTCTTGTTTCAGGAGCATCCCTGAACTTGGAGAAATGTGCCAGTCGATGGCTTGGATCTCAAGCAGTCCAATGATGTAATAGTTTCCAGTACTGCACTTTGTGACACCCCTATTAAGATTGTGGACATTCTATTTGGCTCAGGTCCTCTAGACATTCTCAAATGGACTCCCAAACTGGACCTAAGCGCGGGCCAAAGTTTCTATTTGGAACACCTGGAAACTCAAGGGGAAAAAAAAAAAAAGAGGTTTACTTAATAAAGTCTCACTTGCTCCCAATTTTTTTGTTTTTGGCTTATGCCCCCCGTGTTTTGGAAACCAAACTTTGGAGTATATTTTTTCAGGCCTTATGGGGCAGCCGCCTGAATCCCATTAAGCGTTCCATTACCTGCTACCTTCAAAGAAGGTGGTCTTTAATGTGATACACCCATTATTTTTTTATAATAGTTTATTTTTGTGACTAATCTAAAACCACTTTTAGTTAATTATGATGTGGGATGAGGATTTTATTTTTTTCAATCCTGTCAACCCTGGTTTCATCTTTGGGGCCTTAACAGTTTGAGACAGGTTAAACAAGTACTGTATGTTCTACCCTTCTTATCTTCACAGTACCTTTTGCCATTTAAAACAATGGAAGATTACTAGCCATATGATTATGACTTAAAATAGGAAAGCCATTCATAATTTTTGATAGATACCATTTGTACAGATGTTGTAATTATTCCAAATGTCCCCTACTTCTTTACCTGCTTTATACACACTGTTAAGGAATCCTCGCATCCCCAGAAGATGTGGGATCTACATTGGCTTAGTTGTCATGAGCGGATCAATATTAAGGCAAATCATAAACAAACAGCTGAATGAAAGATTGTGTTCCAGACCTTTATGTGAAAATCAGGATGAAACAACACCTGTTTTTCTTTGTTCCTATATCACTGGTTTTTGATTATTTTTAGCGAACAGATGAAAGGAACCTTAATTTACTTCTGTTACTTATGAGATGTTATTGTATGGTAGGTTTCCAGCAACCTGGAAAAGGTGGAATACTGACACTCTAAACTTATTGTTTACCATCATTAAATGGCATTTATGGACTGCTGCTGTCTTTTTGCCTTGCAGCAAAAGATATGTCCCACCTACTGTGGTCCAAAGTACTGAACAGGATTTAAAAGATTGATTATTTTCTGAACTAAGAAGTCTGTCATCTGATCATTGTTTGCTTTATGGAAATGCTTACCATGGGTGACTGATTCTGATTTTCCTGTTACATGAGTCATTTGTATTTATTTTTGTCAATATGATTTTGGTTTGTAGTTTCTTTGTCAATAAAATGTCCCCTACCCTCAGTAGGGAACCTCTAGCCATTCTGTGTGCTGGCCAGTCTACCGGAGTCCATGGAGGAGACAGTTGTGTTTTTGGATGGAGGAAAGCCTCTCCCTTGGCTGTTTCTGCTACACCTAGCCCTGCTGAACTTTCCTCAGATCTGATGGAAAGTGTTGATTAAACCACCTGATGGATGCAGCTCCTCGCTTGATCTTGATTCCTTCTATGTTCCTGGTACAGCCTAAGCTATTTCTGCACTTGCCCAGAATGGTCACCAGGGACCGAGTGTTGTCTCGCCTATCATTTCTTCAGCAGGAAAAGGCAAAACATCTCCAACGGTTGCGGGACTTGGATGCAGCACTTGATTCCTGTACTGCTTCCGTGGATGCCTCTGTTTTAGTTCGGTTGGCTATGTCTTCTCAACTCTTGCCAAAGGTGGACTGCAACCTGGAAGTACAGCTTTCGATTAAGGAGAACATTTTGAAAAAGGCTGGCAATGAAAATGGAACTGATCCCATGTGCCAATAGCCACAGGATTCATGCTCTGTCATACTGCACCTCCACCTTCTGACGGCTCTCAGACTGAGGAAGCCAGCAGGGGCCCTTGTAAAAGCTTCTACAGAGCCTACTTGTTCGTCTTCACCTGCAGTATCACAGCACCATTTAAAATGGAGCAATCTTGTTGACTCTGAGGTAGGATCCATTGGTGGACCCCTGAAAAAGCTTTGAAAGATGCTGGATGGGTACAGAGCCTTCTGGTTCATGGTCCTCTGATACACAGGATCAGTCCTTCCAAAAGATGACTACAGCTTCTTTCTCTCCAGTGGCCACCAACGCTGCATAAAACCCGAGCTCCAACTCAGCCCAGGGTAATAACTCTGTTTTGCCTACTATTTCTGGTACAATGTCTCCTCCTGTTTCAGCTAACCCTTAAGCAATTCCCTGGCATAAGGCTTGCTAATGTAACCATCCTGAATCTCTTGCATTCTATGTAGTGGTTCTGGACTCTTAGATCTAGGATAAGGCTTGACAATGTAACCATCCTGAATCTCTTGTGTTAAATGTAGTGGTTTAGGAAGTTCAGATATAGGATGGAGATAGGGTGGCAATGTAACCATCCGAAATTTCTTGATTTCTATGTAGTGGTTCTGTAGGCACAGATCTAGGATGTGGATAAGGTCTGGTAAAGAAACAATCCTGAATCTCTTACATTCTATGTAATGGATCTGGAGGCTCAGATCTAGGAAGAGGATAAGGCTTGACAATGTAACCATCCTGAATCTCTAGTATTCTATGTAGTGGTTCTTGAGGCTCAGATCTAGAATAAGGCTTGGTAATGTAACCATCCTGAATCTCTTATTCAAAGCAGACATTCTGGAGGCTCAGATCTAGGATGGAGATAAGGCTTGGCAATGCAAACATCCTGAATCTCTAGTATTATATGAAGTGGTTCTAAAGGTTCATATCTAGGATGGGGATAAAGCATGGCAAATGAAACCATCCTGAATCTCTTGCATTCTATGTAATGGTTCTGGAGGCTCAGATCTAGGATGGGAATAAGGCTTGACAACGTAAACATCCTGAATGTCTTGCATCCTATGTAGTGGTTCTGGAGGCTCAGATCTAGGATACAGCTTGGCAATGTAACCATCCTTAATCTCTGGTATTCTATGTAGTAGTTCTGGAGCTCACATCTAGGATGAGGATAAGCCTTGGCAATGTAACCATTATGAATCTCTTGTATTCTATTTAGTGGTCCTGGAGGCTCAGATCAAGGAAAAGGCTTGGCAATGTAACCATCCTGAATCTCTTGTATTCTATGTAGTGGTTCTGGAGGCTCAGATCTAGAATGGGGCGAAGGCTTCACAATGTAACCATCCGGAATCTCTTGTATTCAATGTACTGTTTCTGGAGGCTCAGATCTAGGATAAGGCTTGGCAAAGTAACCATACTGAATCTACTGAATTCAATGCAGTTGTTCTGAAGGCTGAGATGAGGATGGAAATAAAGCTTAGCAAGGTAACCATCCTGCACCTCTTGCATTCTCTGTAATGGTTCTGGAGGCTCACATCTAGGATGGGGATAAGGCTTGGTAATGTAACAATCTTGAATCTCTTGTACTCTATATAGTGGTTTGGAGGCTCAAATCTAGAATGAGGGCTTAGCAATGTAACCGTCCTGAATCTCCTGTATTCTATGTACTGCTTCTGCAGGCTCACATCTAGGATGGGGAAAAGGCTTGGCAATGTAACCATCCTGAATCTCTTATTCTATGTAGTGGTTCTGGAGGCTCACATCTAGGATGGGGAAAAGGCTTGGCAATGTAACCATCCTGAATCTCTTGTATTCAATGTACTGGTTCTGGAGGCTCAGATCTAGGATAAGGCTTGGCAAAGTAACCATACTGAATCTACTGAATTCAATGCAGTTGTTCTGAACACTGAGATAGAGGATGGGAATAAAAGCTTAGCAAGGTAACCATCCTGAACCTCTTATATCCTATGTAGTGGTTCTGGAGGCTCATATCTTGCATAAGGCTTGGCAATATAACCATCTATTTTCTGTATTCTACGTAGTGGTTCAGCAGGCTCCCATCTAGGATGGGGAAAGACTTGGCAATGTAACCATCCTGAATCTCATGGATTTGATGTAGTGGATCTGAAGGCTCAGATCTAGGATGGGGATAAGTGTTGACAATGTAACCATCCTGAATCTCTTGTATTCTATGTAGTGGTTCTAGAGGCTCAGATCTAGGATAAGGCTTGGTAATGTAACCATCCTGAATCTCTTTTATTCAATGCAGAGGTTCTGGAGGCTCAGATCTAGGATGGAGATAAGGCTTGGCAATGCAACCATCCTGAATCTCTGCATTATATTAAGTGGTTCTGAAGGTTCAGATCTAGGATGGGGATCAGGCTTGGCAAATGAAAGCATCCTGAATCTCTTGTATTCTATGTAGTGGTTCTAGAGGCTCAGATCTAGGACAAGGCTCAGTAATGCAACAATCAGGAATCTCTTGTATTCTATGAAGTGGTTCTGGAGGGTCAGATCTAGGATGCGGCTTGGCAATGTAACCATCCTGAATCTCTTGTATTCTCTGTCATGGTTCTAGAGGCTCAGGAATCAGATAGTGATAAGGCTTGGTAATGTAACCATCCTGAATATCCTGTCTTCTATGCAGTGGTTCTGCATGATCACATCTAGGGTGGGGAAAAGGCTTGCAATGTAACCATCCTGAATCTCTTATACTATGTAGTGGTTCTGGAGGCTCATATCTATCATAAGGGCTTGACAATGTAACCATCCTGATTCTCTTGTATTCCGTGTAGTGGTTCTGGAGGCTCAGATCTAGGATGGGATAAGGCTTGACATTGTAACAATCATGAATCTCTTGTATTCTATA
This sequence comes from Neoceratodus forsteri, assembly GCA_016271365.2. Classification (NCBI taxonomy): domain Eukaryota; kingdom Metazoa; phylum Chordata; order Ceratodontiformes; family Ceratodontidae; genus Neoceratodus; species Neoceratodus forsteri. The sequence goes on from CM057457.1 coordinate 399,811,972, forward strand.
TAGTGGTTATGGAGGCTCTATATAGGATAAGACTTGGTAATGTAACCATCCTGAATCTCTTGTACTCTGTGTAGTGCTTCTGGTGGCTTAGGTCTTCGATAAGGCATAATAAAGTAACCATCCTGAATCTCTTGTGTACTATGTAGAGATCCTAGAGGCTAAGATCTAAGTGCGGCTTGGCAATGTAACCATCCAGAATCACTTGTGTTCTATGTAGTGGCTTTGGAGGCTCAGATCTAGGATGGGCTTGGCAATATAACCATCCGAAATCTTTGGTATTCAATGTAGTGGTTCTGGCAGCTCAGATCTAGTATGGGGATTAGGCTTGGCAATGTAACCATACTGAACCTGTTGTATTCTATGTAGTGGTTCTGAAGGTTCAGGTCTAGGATGGATAAGGCTTGGCAAATGTAACTATCCTGAACCTCTTGTATTCTATGTAATGGTTCTAGAGGCTGAGATCTAGGATGGGGATAAGGCTTGGCCATGTAACATCCTGAATGTCTTGTATTCTATGTTGTGGTTCTGCAGGCTCAGATCAAGGACAAGGCTTGACAATGTAACCATCCCGAATCTGTGTTCTATGTAGTGGTTCTGGAGGCTCAGATCTAGGATAAGGCTCGACAATGTAACCATCCTTTATCTTTAGAATTCTTTGTAGTAGTTCTGGAGGCTCAGATCTAGGATGGGGAGAGTCTTGTCATTCTAACTATTCTGAATCTCTTGTATTCTATGTAGTGATTCTGGAGGCTCAGAGCTAGGATGGGCCTGGCAATGCAACCATCCTGAATCTCTTGTATTCTATGTAGTGGTTCTGGAGACTAACATCTATGTCGGCATTCTGGAGGCTCAGATCTAAGATGAGGATAAAGCTTGGCAATGCAACCATCCTGAATCTCTTGTATTCTATGTTGTGGTTCTGGGCTCAGATATAGGATAAGTAGTGGCAGTGTAACCTTCTTGAATCTCTTGTATTCTATGAAGTGGTTCTGGAAGTTCACTTCTAAGATGAGGATAAGGCTTGGCAATGTAACCATCCTGAATCTCTTTTATTCTATGTAGTCTTTCTGGAGGCTCATATCTAGGATTTGGATAAGGCTTGGAAATGTAACCATCCTAACTCTCTTGTATTCTATGTAGTGGTGCTGGAGGCTCGGGTTTAGCATGGGGATAAGGCTTGGCAATGTAATCATCCTCAATCTCTTGCATACTATGTAGTGGCTCTGGAGCTCAGCTCTAGGATGGGGTTGGCAAAGTAACCAGCCTGAATCTCTGGTATTCTATGTAGCAGTTCAGGAGGCTCGCATCTAGGACAGGGATAAGATTTGGCAATGTAACCATCCTGAATTTCTTGTATTCTATGTAGTGGTTCTGGTGGCTCAGATCTAGGATGGGATAAGGCTCAGCATCGTAACCATACTGAACCTCTTGTATTCTATGTAGTGGTTCAGATCTAGGATGGAGATAAGGCCTGGCAAATGTAACCATCCTGAATTTCTTGTATTCTATGTAATGGTTCTGGAGGCTCAGATCTAGGATGGGGATAATGCTTGGCCATGTAACCATTCTGAATGTCTTGTATTCAATTTTGGGTTCTGGGATGGAGATCTAGGATAAGGGTTCTCCTGTATTCTATGTAGTGGTTGTGGAGGCTCAGATCTCGATGGGAAAAGGGTTGAAAATGTAACCATCCTGACTTTCCTTATTCTATGTAGTGGTTCTGGAGCTCATATCTAGGATGGGATAAGGCTTTGTTAATGTTACTATTCTGAATCTCTTGTACTCTAAGAAATTATTCTAGAGGCTCATGTTTTGGGATGGTCCTGGCAATGTAACCAACCTGAATCTCTTGTATTCTATGTAGTGGTTCTGGAGGCTCAGATCTAGGATGAGGAAAAGGTTTGGTAATGTAACAATCCTGAATCTCTTGTATTCTATGCAGAGGTTCTGTAGGCACAGATATAGGATGGGGATAAGGCTTGGTAATATAACCATCCTGAATCTCTTCTAATATATGTAGTGGTTTTGGAGAGTCAGAACTAGGATGGGGATAAGGCTTGACAATGTAACCATCCTGAATCTCTTGTATTCTATGTAGTGGTTCTGAGGCTCACATCTACGATGGGGATAATGCTTGGCAATGTAACCATCCTGAATCTCTTGTGCTGTATGCAGTGGTTCTGAGGCTCAGATGTAGAATACGACTGACAATGTAACCATCCTGAATCTCTTGAATTCTTTGTAGTGGTTCTGGAGGCTCATATCTAGGATGTGGTTAAGGTTAGTCAATGTTACTATTCTGAATCTCTTGCATTCTAACAAATTATTCTGGAGGCCCAGGTCTAGGATGGGCTTGGCAATGTAAGCATCCTGAATCTCTTGTATTTTAAGTAGTAGCTCTGGAGACTCAGATCTAGGATGGGGATAAGGTTTTGTAATGAAACAATCCTGAATCTCTTGTATTCTATCCAGAGGTTCTGAGGCTCAGATCTACGATGTGGATAAGGCATGGGAATGTAACAATCCTGAATCTGTTAAATTCTATGAGTGGTTCTGGAGAGTCAGAACTAGGTGGGATAACGCTTGACAATGCAACCATCCTGAATCTCTTGTATTCTATGTAGTGGTTCTAGAGGCTCACATCTAGGATGGGGATAATGCTTGGCAATGTAACCATCCTGAATCTCTTGTGCTCTATGCAGTGGTTCTGGAAGCTCAGATCTAGGATAAGACTCAACAATGTAATCATCCAGAATCTCTTGTATTCTTTGAAGTGGTTCTGAAGCTGAGATCAAGGATGGGAGAAGGCTTCACAATGTAACCGTACTGAATCTCTTGTATTCTATATAGTGGTTAGGGAGGCTCAGATCTAGGATGGAATGATAAGGATTGGCAATGTAACCATCCTGAATCTCTTGTATTCTATAAAGTGATTCTGGAGACTCAGATCTAGGATAAGGCTTGGCAGTGTAACCTTCCTGAAACTCTTGAACTCTATGTAGTGGTTCTGGAGGCTCAGATCTAGGATGGGGATAAGACTTGGCAAGGTAATCACCCTGAATCTCTTGCATTCTATGTAGTGGCTCGGAGGCTCAGATCTAGGATGGGCTAGGCAATGTAACCATCCTGAATCTATGGTATTCTATGTAGCAGTTCAGGAGGTTCACATCTAGGATGGGGATAAGATTTGGCAATGTAACCATCCTGAATCTCTTGTATTCTTTATAGTGGTTTTGGCAGCTCAGATCTAGGATGGGATAAGGCTTGGCAATGGAACCATACTGAACCTCTTGTATTCTATGTAGTGGTTCTGAAGGTTCAGATCTAGAAAGGGATAAGGCTTGGCAAATGTAACCATCCTGAATCTCTTGTATTCTATGTAATGATTCTAGAGGGTCATATCTAGTATGGGGATAAGGCATGTCAATGTCGCTATTCTGAGTCTCTTGTATTCTAAGAAATTATTCTAGAGGCTCAGGTCTAGGATGGGCCTGGCAATATAACCATCTTGAATCTCTTGTATTCTATGTAGTGGTTCTGGAGGCTCAGATCTTGGATAAGAGTAGACAAGGTATCCATCCTGAATCTCTTGCATTCACTGTAGTGGTTCTGGAGTCTGAGATCAAGGATGGGGAGAAGGTTGTGGTTCTGGAGGCACAGATCTAGGATAAGGCTTGGCAATGTAACCATCCAGAATCTCTTGTATTCTATGAAGTGGTTCTGGAGGCTCACGTCTAGGATGGGGATAAAACTTGACAACGTAACAATCCTGAATCTCTTGAATTCTATGCAGTGGTTCTGGTGGCTCACATCTAGGATGGGGATAAGATATGGCAATGCAAAACATCCTGAATCTCTTGAATTCTATGTAGTGGTTCTGGAGGCACAGATCTAGGATGGGAATAAAGCTTGACAATGTAACCATCCTGAACCTCTTGTATTCTGTGTAGTGGTTCTATAGACTCAGATCTAGGATAAGGGTTGGTAATGTAACCATGCTGAATCTCTTGTATTATACATAGTGTTTCTGGAGGCTCAGATCTAGGACACAGCTTGGAAATGTAACCATCCTTAATCTCTTGTATTCTATGTAGTGGTTCTGGAGGCTGAGGTTTAGGATGGGGATAAGGCTTGGCAAAAAGTATTCATCCTGAATCTCTTGTATTCTATGGTGGTACTGGGGCCTCAGATCTAGGATATGGGTTGGCAATGTAATCGTTCTGAATCTCTGGTATTCTATGTAGTAGTTCTTGAGGGTCACATCTAGGATGCAGATAAGCCTTGGCAATGTAACCATTATGAATCTTTGTATTCTATGTAGTGGTCCTGGAGGCTCAGATCAAGGATAAAGCTTGGCAATGTAACAATCCTGAATTTCTTGTATTATATGTAGTGGTTCTGGAGGCTCAGATCTAGAACGGAATAAGGCTTCACAATGTAACCATCCGGAATGTCTTGTATTCGTGTACTGGTTCTGGAGGCTCAGATTTAGGATAAGGATTGGCAAAGTAACCATACTGAATCTAGTGAATTCAATGCAGTTGTTCTGAAAGCTGAGATCGAGGAAGGGATAAAGCTTGGTAAGGTAACCATTCTGAACCTCTTGCATTCTATGTTATGGTTCTGGAGGCTCAGATATAGGATGGGGATAAGGCTTGGTAATGTAACAATCTTGAATTTCTTGTACTCTATGTAGTGGTTTTGCAGGCTCAGATCTAGAATAAGGCTTGCAATGTAACCATCTGGAATCTCCTGTATTCTATGTAGTGGTTCTGCAGGCTGACATCTAGGATGGGAAAAGGCTTGGCAATGTAACCATCCTGAATCTTCTTGTATTCTATGTAGTGGTTCTGAGGCTCACATCTAACATGGGAAAGGCTTGGCAATGTAACCATCCAGAATCTCTTGTACTCTATGTAGCAGTTCTGGAGGCTCATATCTAGCCTTAAGGGCTGACATCTAGGATGGGGAAAAGGCTTGGCAATGTAACCATCCTGATTCTCTTGTATTCTGTGTAGTGGTTCTGGAGACTCAGAGCTAGGATGGGGATAGTCTTGACATTATACCATCATGAATCTCTGTATTCTATATAGGGGTTCTGGAGGCTCAGATATAGGATAAAGCTAGACAATGTAACCATCCTGAATCTCTTGTATTCTATGTAGTGGTTCTGGAGGCACAGATCTAGGATACAGCTAGGCAATGTAACCATCCTGAATCTCTTGAATTTTATGTAGTGGTTCCAGAGGCTCAGGATTAGGATGGGAATAAGGCTTGGCAACGAACTAACCTGAATCTCTTGAATTCTATCTAGTGGTTCCGGAGGCTCAGATCTAGGATAAGGCTTGGCAATGTAACCATCCTGAATCTCCTGTGTTCTATGTAGTTGGTCTGAGGCTCACATAGGATGATTAAAAGGCTTGGCAATTTCACCATCCTTATTCTCTTGTATTTAATGAAGTGGTAGTGGAGGCTCATGTCCAGGATAAGGCTTTTAATGTAACCATCCTGAATCTCTTGTATTCCATGTAGTGGTTCTGGAGGCTCAGATCTAGCATTGGGATAAGACTTGGCAATGTACCCCAAATCTCTTGTATTCTATGTAGTGGTTCTGGAGGCTCAGATCTATGATTGGGTTTAAGGCTTGTCAATGCAGCCACATGAAATATCTTTATTTACTGTGGTGGTTCTGGAGGCTCTGATCTAGGATGGAGATAAGGTTTAGCAATGTAACCATCCTGAATCTCTTGAATTTTATGTAGTGGTTCCAGAGGCTCAGGATTAGGATGTGTATAAGGCTTGGAGCGTAACCAACCTGAATCTCTTGAATTCTATGTAGTGGTTCTGGAGACTCAGATCTAGGATAAGGCTTGGCAATGTAACCATCCTGAATGACTTGTATTCTATGTAGTGGTTCTAGAGGCTCAGATATAAAGAGATAAGGCTTAGTAATGTAACCATCCTGAATCTCTTGTATTCTATGAAGTGTTTCTGGAAGCTCAGATCTAGGATATGGCTTGGCAAAGTAACCATCCTGACTCTCTTGTATTCTATCAAGTGGTTCTAGAGGCTCAGGTTAAGGATGGAGATGAGGCCTGGCAATGTCACCATCCTGAATTACTTGTATTATATGTAGTGGTTTTGGAGGCTCAGATCTAGGATGGCTTGCAATGTAACCATCCTAAATCTCTGGTATTCATGTAGTGATTCTGGTTGCTTAGATCTAGGATGGGGATTAGGCTTGAATGTAATCATACTGAACCACTTGTATTCTATGTAGTGGTTCTGAAGGCTCAGATCTTTGTTGAAGATAAGGCTTTGGCAAATGTAACCATCCTTAATCTCTTGTATTCATTGTAATGGTTCTGAGGCTTAGATATAGGATGGGAATAAGGCTTGGCCATAACCATCCTGAATGTCTTGTATTCTATGATGTGGTTCAGGAGGCTCAGATCTAGGACAAGGCTTGGCAATGTAACCATTCTGAATCTCTTGTATTCTATATTGAGATTCTGGAGACTTGGATCTAGGATGGGAAAAAGCTTGGCAATGTAACCATCCTTAATCTCTTTGTAGGCTAGGTGTAGCGTGGCTCTAGAGGGTCAGGTATAGGATAAGGCTTGGAATGTAAACATCCTGAATCTCTTTGTACTCTATGTAGTCATTCTGGAGGCTGATATCTATGATGAGGCTCGACAATGTAACCATCCTGTATCTCTTGTGCTCTATGTAGTGGTTCTCTAGGCTCCGATCTAGGATGGGGATAAGGTGTGCAAATGTAACCATCTGAATCCCTTTATATTTTATGTAGTGGTTCGGGAGGCACAGATCTAGGATGGGTAAAGACTTGATAATGTAACCATCCTGATTCTCTTGTAATCTGTCTAGTGGTTCTGGATGCTCAGATCTAGGATGGAGATAAGTGTGCCAATGTAACCATCCTGAATCCCTATATCTTATGTAGTGGCTCAGAGGCTCAGATCCAGGATACAGCTAGGCAATATAACCATCCTGAATCTCTTTTATTCTATGTAGTGGCTCTGGAGGCTCAGGTTTAGGATTAGAATAAGGCTTGTAATATAACCATCCTGAATTTCTTGAATTCAGTGTAGCAGTTTTGAGGCTCAGATCTAGCATAAGGCTAGGCAATGTAACCATCCTGAATCTCTTGTATTCTATGTAGTGGTTCTGGAGGCTCAGATCTAAGATGGGAAAAGTCTTGATAATGTAACCATCCTGACTGTCTTGCATTCTATGTAGTTGATCTCGAAGCTTAGATATAGGATGGGGATATGCTGATAATGTAACAATCCTGAATCTCTTGAACTCTATGGAGTGGTTCTGGAGGCTCATATCTGCATAAGGCTTGGCAATGTAACCATCTTGAATCTCCTGTATTCTACGTAGTGGTTCTGCAGGCTCTCATCTAGGATGGGGAAAAGGTTTGCAATGTAACCATCCCAAATCTCTATGTTCTATGCAGTGGTTCTGGACGCCTAGATTTGAGATAAGGCTTGACAATGTAACCATCCAGAATCTCTTGTATTCTATGTAGTGGTTCTGGAGGCTCACATCTAGGATGGAGATAAGACTTGGCAATGTAACCATCCTGAATCTCTTGTATTCTATGTAGTGGTTCTGGAGGCTCACATCTAGGATGAGGAAAATGTTTGGCAATGTAACCATCCCAAATCTCTTATGTTCTATGCAGTAGTTCGGGACGCCAGATCTAGGATAAGGCTTGACAATGTAACCATCCAGAATCTCTTGTATTCTATGTAGTGGTTCTGGAGGCTCACATCTAGGATGGGATAAGGCTTGGTAATGCAACCATCCTGAATAGCCAGTATTCTGTGTAATGGTTCTGGAGGCTCAGATGTAGGACTGGGATAAGGCTTGGCCATGTAACAGTCCTGAATGTCTTGTATTCTATGTTGTGGTTCTGCAGGCTCAGATCTAGGACAAGGTTTGACAATGTAGCCATCCTGAATCTCTTGTGTTCTATGCAGTGGTTCTGGAGGTTCAGATTTAGGATAAGGCTTGACAATGTAACCATCCTGAATCTCATGTATTCTTTGCAGTGGTTCTGGAGGCTCAGCCTAGGATGGGGGAAGGCTTGTCAATGTAACTATTCTGAATCTCTTGTATTCTATGTAGTGATTCTGGAGGCTCAGAACTAGGATGTGCCAGGCAATGTAACCATCCTGAATCTCTTGTATTCTATGTAGGCATTCTGGGGCTCAGATCTGGGATGAGGATAAAGCTAGGTAATGCAACCATCCTTAATCTCTAGCTTTCTATGTAGTGGCTCTGAGGCTCACATCTAGGATAGGTTTGGCAATGTAACCACCCTGAATCTCTGGAATTCTATAGTGATTCAGAAGGCTCAAATCTAGGATTGGGATAAGGCTTGGAAATGTAACCATCCTGACTCTCCTGTATTCTATGTAGTGGTTCTGGGGCTCAGATCTAAGATAAGTAGGGCAGTGTAATCTTCTTGAATCTCTTGTATTCTATATAGTGGCTCTGGAGGGTCACATCCAGGATGAGGATAAGGCTTGCAATGTAACAATCCTGAATCTCTTGTATTCTGTGTAGTGGTTCAAGAGGCCTCATATCTAGGATGGGGATAAGGCTTGGAAATGTAACCAACCTGACTCTCTTGCATTCTCTGTAGTGGTTCTGGCAGCTCAGTTCTAGGATGGGGATAAGACTTGGCAATGTAACCATACTGAATCTCTTGTATTCTATGTAGTGGTTCTGAAGGTTCAGATCTAGAATGGGATAAGGCTTGGCAAATGTAACCATCCTAAATCTCTTGTATTCTGTGTAATGGCTATAGAGGCTCAGATCTAGGATGGGGATAAGGCTTGACAAAGCAACCATCCTGAATCTCTTGTATTCTGTGTACTGTTTCTGGAGGCTCGATTCTTCGATGGGGATAATGCTTGGCAATGTAACTATCCTGAATCTCTTGGCCTCTATGCAGTGGTTCTGGAGGCTCAGATCTAGGAGAAGACTCGACAAGATATCCATCCTGAATCTCTTGTATTCTTTGTAGTGGTTCTGGAAGCTGAGATCAAGGATGGGGACAAGGGTTGTGGTTCTGGAGGCACAAATCTAGGATAAGGCTTGACAATGTAACCTTACTGAAACTCCTGTATTCTATGCAGTGGTTCTGGAGGCTCAGATCTAGGATGGGGATAAGGCTTGTCAATGTTACTATTCTGAATTTCTTGTGTTCTAAGAAATTATTCTAGAGGCTCAGATCTAGGATGGCCTGGCAATGTAACCATCCAGAATCTCTTGTATTTTATGTAGTAGTTCTGGAAGCTCAGGTCTCAGGATAAGGTTTTTAATGCAACTATCCTGAATCTCATGTATTCTATGTAGTGGTTCTGGAGGCTCAGATCTAAGACAGGGAGAAGGCTTGACAATGTAACCATTATTAATCTCTTGTATTCTATGTACTGGTTCTGGAGGCTCAGATCTAGGATGGGGATAAGGTTTGGTAATGTAACCATCCTGAATCTCTTGTATTGTATGCAGTGGTTCTGGAGGCTCAGATCTAGCATGGAGATAAGGCTTAGTAATGTAATCCTCCTGAATCTCTTGTATTCTATGTAGTGGTTCTGAGTCTCAGATCTAGGATGGGATAATGCTTGGCAATTTAACCATCCTGAATCTCTTGTATTTTATGCAGTAGTTCTGGAAGCTCAGGTCTAGGATAAGGTTTTTAATGCAACTATCCTGAATCTCTTGTATTCAATGCAGTGGATCTGGAAGCTCAGATCTTAGACAGGGAGAAGGCTTGACAATGTAAATCCATCCTGAATCTCCTGTATTCTATGTAGTGGTTCTAGAGGCTCCGATCCAGAAAAAGGCTTGGCAATGTAATCATCCTGAATCTCTTTTATTCAAAGCAAAGGTTTTGAGGCTCAGATCTAGGATGGAGATAAGACTTGGCAATGTAACCATCCTGAATCTCTTGTATTCTATGTAGTGGTTCTAGAGGCTCAGATCTAAGATGGGAAAAGTCTTGATAATGTAACCATCCTGACTGTTTTGTATTCTATGTAGTTGATCTAGAAGCTCAGATCTAGGATATGGCTTGGAAATGTAACAATCCTGAATGTCTTGTATTCTACGTTGTGTTTCTGGAGGCTCAGATCAAGATCTTGGACAAGGTTTGACAATGTAATCTTGAACTCTATGTAGTGGTTCTGGAGGCTCATATCTAGCATAAGGCTTGGCAATGTAACCATCTTGAATCTCCTGTATTTTACGTAGTGGTTCTGCAGGCTCCATCTAGGATGGGGAAAAGCTTGGCAAAGTAACCATCCTGAATCTCTTGTATTTTATGTAGTGGTTCTGAAGGTTCAGATCTAGGATGGGGATATGGCTTGGCAAATGTAACCATCCTGAATCTTTATTATTCTGTGTAATGGTTCTGGAGGCTCAGATCCAGGATAGGGAAAAGGCTTGGCCATATAACAGCCCTGAATGTCTTGTATTCTATGTTGTGGTTCTGCAGGCTCAGAGCTAGACAAGATTTGACAATGTAGCCATCCTGAATCTCTTGTGTACTATGCAGTGGTTCTGGGGGTTCAGATCTAGGATAAGGCTCAACAATGTAACCATCCTGAATCTCATGTATTCTTTGCAGTGGTTCTGGAAGCTCACCTCTAGGATGGGGGGTAGGCTTTGTCAATGTAACTATTCTGAATCTCCTGTATTCTATGTAGTGATTCTGGAGGCTCAGAGCTAGGATGCCTAGGCAATGTAATCATCCTGAATCTCTTGTATTCTATGTAGGCATTTTGGGGGCTCAGATGTAGGATGAGGATAACGCATATTGCAACCATCCTGAAACTCTTGTATTCTATGTAGTGGTTCTACAGGCTCTGATCTAGAATAAGGCTTGGTAATGTAACCATGCTGAATCTCTTTTATTCAAAGCAGAGGTTTTGGAGGCTCAGATCTAGGATGGAGATAAGACTTGGCAATGTAACCATCCCGAATCTCTTGTATTCTATGTAGTGGTTCTGGAGGCTCAGATCTAAGATGGGGAAATGTCTTGATAATGTAAGCATCCTGACTGCCTTGTATTCTATGTAGTTGATCTAGAAGCTCAGATCTAGGATGGGGATATGGCTTGGTAATTTAACAATCCTGAATGTCTTGTATTCTACGTTGTGCTTTGCAGGGTCAGATCAAGATCCAGGACAAGGTTTGACAATGTAATCTTGAACTCTATGTAGTGGTTCTGGAGGCTCATATCTAGCATAAGGCTTGGCAATGTAACCATCATGAATCTCTTGTATTTTATGTAGTGGTTCTGAAGGTTCAGATCTAGGATGGGGATAAGGCTTGGCAAATGTAACCATCCTGAATCTCTATTATTCTGTGTAATGGTTCTGGAGGTTCAGATCTAGGATGAGGCTCGACAATGTAACCATCCTGAATCTCATGTATTCTTTGCAGTGGTTCTGGAGGCTCAGATCTAGGGTGGGGGAAGGCTTGTCAATGTAACTATTCTGAATCTCTTGTATTCTATGTAGTGATTCTGGAGGCTCAGAGCTAGGATCTGCCAGGCAATGTAACCATCCTGAATCTCTTGTCTTCTATGTAGGCATTTTGGGGCTCAGATCTAGGATGAGGATAAAGCTTGGCATTGCAACCATCCTGAATCTCTTGTATTCTATGTAGGCATTCTGGGGCTCAGATCTAGGATGAGGATAAAGCTAGGTAATGCAACCATCCTTAATCTCTAGCTTTCTATGTAGTGTTTCTGGAGGCTCACATCTAGGATGGGTTTGGCAATGTAACCACCTGAATCTCTGGAATTCTATGAAGTGATTCAGAAGGCTCAAATCTAGGATTGGGATAAGGCTTGGAAATGTAACCATCCTGACTCTCCTGTATTCTATGTAGTGGTTCTGGGGGCTCAGATCTAGGATAAGTAGGGCAGTGTAACCTTCTTGAATGTTTTGTATTCTATGTAGTGGCTCTGGAGGCTCACTTCCAGGATGAAGATAAGGTTTGGCAATGTAACAATCCTGAAACACTTGTATTATGTATAGTGGTTCAAGAGGCTCATATCTAGGATGGGGATAAGGCTTGGAAATGTAACCAACCTGACTCTCTTGTATTCTATGTAGTGGCTCTGGCAGCTCAGTTCTAGGATGGGATAAGGCTTGGCAATGTAACCATACTGAATCTCTTGTATTCTATGTAGTGGTTCTCAAGGGTCAGATCTAGGATGGGGATAAAGCTTGACAAAGCAACCATCCTGAATCTCTTGTATGCTATGTACTGTTTCTGGAGGCTCACTTCTACAATGGGGATAATGCTTTGAATGTAACCATCCTGAATCTCTTGTGCTCTATGCTGTGGTTTTGGAGCCTCAGATCTAGGATAAGACTCAACAAGGTATCCATCTTGAATCTCTTGTATTCTTTGTAGTGGTTCTGGAAGCTGAGATCAAAAATAGGAGAAGGGTTGTGGTTCTGGAAGCACAGATCTAAAATAAGGCTTGACAATGTAACCTTACTGAAACTCCTGTATTCTATGTAGTGGTTCTGGAGGCTCAGATCTAGGATGGGGATAATGCTTGTCAATGTTACTATTCTGAATCTCTTGTGTTCTAAGAAATTATTCTAGAGGCTCAGGTCTAGGATGGGCCTGAAATGTAACCATCCTGAATCTCTTGTATTTTATGTAGTGGTTCAGGAGCCTCAGCTAGAGGATGAAGATAAGTTTGGTAATGTAACAATCCTGAATCTCTTGTATTCTATGCAGAGGTTTTGGAGGCTCAGATCTTGGATGGGAAAGGCTTGGTAATATAACCATCCTGAATCTCTTATAATACATGTAGTGGTTTTGGAGAGTCATAACTAGGATGAAGATAAGGCTTGACAATGCAACCATCCTGAATCTCTGTATTCTATGTAGTGGTTCTGGAGGCTCAGGTTTAGGATGGGTTGGCAATGTAACCATCCTGAATCTCTGGTATTCTATGTAGCGGTTCAGGAGGCTCACATCTAGAATGGGATAAGATTTAGCAATCTAACCATCCTGAATCTCTTCATTCAATGTAGTGGTTCTGGCAGTTCAGATCTAGGATGGGGAGAATGCTTAGCAATGTAACCATCCTGAATCTCTTGTATTCTTTGTAGTGGTTCTGGAGGCTGGGATCAAGGATGGGGAGAAGGCTTCACAATGTAACCATCCTGAATCCCTTGTATTCTATACAGTGGTCTGGGAGGTTCAGATCTAGGATAAGGCTTGGCAATGTAACCTTCCTGACTCTCCTGTAATCTATGTAATGGTTCTGGAGGCACAGATCTAGGATAGAGAAGGCTTGACAAGGTAACCATCCTGAAACTATTGTACTAATGTAGAGTTCTGGAGGCTGAGATCAAGGATGGGATAAGGCTTGCAAATGTAACCAACCTGACTCTCTTGTATTCTATGTAGTCATTCTGGAGGCTCAGGTCTAGGATGGGGATAAGGCTTGGCAATGTAATCATCCTGAATCTCTTGAATACTGTGTAGTGGTTCTGGAGGCTTAGGTATATAATAAGGCTTGGTAATGTAACCATCCCGAATGTCTTGTCTTCTACGTAGTGGTTCTGGAGGCTCAGATCAAGGATGGGTATAAGGCTTGACAATGTAACCATCCTGAATGTCTTGTATTCTATGTAGTGGTTCTAGAGGCTCAGATATATCATGAGGCTTAGTAATGTATCCATCCTGAATCTCTTGTATTCTATGTAGTGGTTCTGGAAGTCTGATCTAGGATACAGCTTGGCAAAGTAACCATCCTGACTCTCTTGTATTCATGTAGTGGTTCTGAGGCTCAGGGTTTAGGATGGGATGAGGTTTGGCAACGTAACTACACGGAATTACTTGTATTCTATGTAGTGGCTTTGGAGGTACAGATCTAGGATGGATTGGCAATGTAACCATGCTAAATCTCTGGTATTCCATGCAGTGGTTCAGGTTTCTCAGATCTAGGATGGGGATTAGGCTTGGCAGTGTATCCATACTGAACCACTTGTATTCTATGTGTGGTTCTGTAGGCTCAGATCTTTGATGGGGATATTGGCAAATGTAACCATCCTTAATCTCTTTATTCTATGCAATGGTTCTGGAGGCTTAGATCTAGGATGGGGATAAGGCTTGGCCATGTAACCATCCTGAATGTCTTATATTCTATGTTGTGGTTCAGGAGGCTCAGATCTAGGACAAGGCTTGGCAATGTAACCATCCTGAATCTCTTGTATTCTATGTTGAGGTTCTGAAGACTTGATATAGGATGGGGAAAAGCTTGGCAATGTAACCATCCTTAATCTCTTGTATTCTATGTAGCAGTTCTAGAGGGCCAGGTACAGGATAAAGCTTGGTAATGTAACCATCCTGAATCTCTTGTATTCTATGTAGGCATTCTGGGGGCTCAGATCTAGGATGAGGATAAAGCTAGGTAATGCAACCATCCTTAATCTCTTGCTTTCTATGTAGTGGCTCTGGAGGCTCAGTTCTGGGATGGCTTGGCAATGTAACCATCCTGAATCTCTGGTATTCTATGTAGCAGTTCAGGAGGCTCACATCTAGAATGGGGATAAGATTTGGCAATCTAACCATCCTGAATCGCTTGTATTCTATGCAGTGATTTTGGAGGCACAGATCTAGGATAAGGAGCAGGCTTGACAAGGTAACCATCCTGAAACTCTTTACTCTATGTAGTGGTTCTGGAGGCTCAGATCTAGAATGGGATAAGGCTTGACAATGAAACCTTCCTGAATCTAATGTATCTGTGTAGTGGTTCTGGTGGCTCAGATCTAGGATGGGGAAAGCTTGACAATGTAACCATCCTGCCTTTTTTTATTCTATGTAGCGGTTCTGGAGGCTGATATTTAGGATAGGGATAAGGCTTGTCAATGTTACTATTCTGAGTCTCTTGTGTTCTAAGAAATTATTCTGGAGGCTCAGGTCTAGGATGGGCTGCAATGTAAACATCCTGAATCTCTTGTATTCTATGTAGTGGTTCAGGAGGCTTAGATCTAGGATGAAGATAAGGTTTGGTAATGTAACAATCCTGAATCTCTGTATTCTATGCAGAGGCTCTGGAGGATTAGATCTGGAATGGGGATAAGGCTTGGTAATATAACCATCCTGAATCTCTTATAATATATGTAGTGGTTTTGGGGAGTCAGAACTAGGATGAGGATAAGGCTTGACAAAGCAACCATCCTGAATCTCTTGTATTCTATGTACTGGTTCTGGAGGCTCACATCTACAATGGAGATGATGCTTGGCAATGTAACCATCCTGAATCACTTGTGCTCTATGCAGTGGTTCTGGATGCTCAGATCTAGGATAAGACTCAACAATGTAACCATCCTGAATCTCTTGTATTCTTTGTAGTGGTTCTGGAGGCTGAGATCAAGGATGGGAAGAAGGCTTGACAATATAACCATCCTGAATCTCTTGTATTCTATGTAATGGTTCTGGAGGCTATAATCTAGGATGGGGATAAGGCTTGGCCATGTAACCATTCTGAATGTCTTGTATTCAATGTTGCAGTTCTGGAGACAAAGATCTAGGATAAGGCTTGACAGTTTAACCATCCTGACTTTCTTTTATTCTATGTAGTGGTTCTGGAGGCTCATATCTAGGATGGGGATAAGGCATGTCAATGTTGCTATTCTGAGTCTCTTGTATTCTAAGAAATTATTCTGGAGGCTCAGGTCTAGGATGGGCCTGGCAACGTAACCATCCTGAATCTCTTGTATTCTATGTAGTGGTTCTGGTGGCTCAGATCTAGGATGGGGATAAGATCTGTTAATTTAACAATCCTGACTTTCTTGTATTCTGTGCAGAGGTTCAGAAGGCTCAGATCTACGATGTCGATAAGGCTTAGTTATGTAACCATCCTGAATCTTTGATATTCTATGTAGTGGTTCTGAAGAGTCAGAACTAGGATGGGATAAGGCTTGACAATGCAACTATCCTGAATCTCTTGTATTCTATGTAGTGGTTCTGGAGGCTCACATCTAGGATGGAGAGAATGCTTGGCAATGTAACCATTCTGAATCTCTTGTATTCTTTGTAGTGGTTCTGGAGGCTGAGATCAAGGATGGGGAGAAACTTCACAATGTAACCGTCTAAATCTCTTGTATTCTATAGTGGTTCGGGAGGCTCAGATCTAGGATGGAGATAAGGATTGGCAGTGTAACCATTCTGAATCGCTTGTATTCTATGTAGTGGTTCTGGGGCTCACATCTAGGATGGGGATGATGCTTGGCAATGTAACCATCCCAAATCTCATGTTCTATGCAGTGGTTCTGGACACTCAGATCTAGGATAAGGCTTGACAATGTAACCATCCAGAATCTCTTGTATTCTATGTAGTGGTTCTGGAGGCTCACATATAGGATGTGGATAAGGCTTGGTAATATAACCATCCTGAATATCTAGTATTCTGTGTAATGGTTCTAGAGGCTCAGATCTAGGATGGGGATAAGGCTTGGCCATGTAACAGTCCTGAATGTCTTGTATTCTATGTTGTGGTTCTCCAGGCTCAGATCAAGGACAAGGTTTGACAATGTAACCATCCTGAAACTCTTGTACTCTATGTAGTGGTTCTGGAGGCTCAGATCTAGGATGGGGAAAAGGCTGGACAATGTAATCATCCTGACTTTCTTTTATTCTAGGTAGTGGTTCTGGAGGCTCATGTCTAGGATGGGGATAAGGCTTGTCAATGTTACTATTCTGAGTCTCTTGTGTTCTATATAGTGGTTCTGGAGGCTCAGATCTAGGATGGAGATAACGCTTGTTAATGTAACAATCCTGAATCTCTTGTATTCTATGCAGAGGTTCTGGAGGCTCAGATCTATAATGTGGATAAGGCTTAGTAATGTAACCATCCTGAATCTTTTATATTCTCGTGGTGGTTCTGAATAGTCAGAACTAGGATGGGGATAAAGCTTGACAATGTTACCATCCTGAATCTCTTGTATGCTATGTAGTGGTTCTGGAGGCTCAGATCTAGAATGGGAGAATGCTTGGCAATGTAACCATCCTGAATCTCTTGTATTCTTTGTAGTGGTTCTGGAAGCTGAGATCAAGGATGGGGAGAAGGCTTCACAATGTAACCATAATGAATCTCTTGTATTCTATATAGTGGTTCGAGGCTCAGATCTAGGATAGAGATAAGGATTGACAATGTAACCATCCTGAATCTCTTGTATTCTATGCAGTGATTCTGGAGACTCAGATCTAGGATAAGGCTTGGCAATGTAGCCTTCCTGAATCTCTTGTATTCTATGTAGTGGTTTTGAGGCACAGATCTAGGATAGGGAGAAGGCTTGACAAGGCAACCATCCTGAAACTCTTGTACTCTATGTAGTGGTTCTGGAGGCTCAGATCTAGGATGAGGATAAGACTTGGCAATGTAACCATCCTGAATCTCTTGTATTCTATGCAGTGGTGCTGGAGACTAAGGTCTAGGATGGGGATAAGGCTTGGCAATGTAACCATTATGAATCTCTTGTATTCTATGTAGTGGTTCTGGAGGCTCAGATCTAGGATGGGGATAAGGTTTGGCAATGTAACAATCCTGAATCTCTTGTATTCTATGTAGTGTTTCTGGAGGCTCAGATCTAGGATAATGGAGAAGGCTTGACAATGTAACCATCCTGAAACTCTTGTATTCTATGCAGTAGTTCTGGAGGCTCAGATCTAGGATGGGGATAAGGCTTTGTAATGTAACCATCCGAAATCGCTTGTGTTCTATGTAGTGGTTCTGGAGGCTCACATCTAGGATGGGGATAATGATTGGCAATGTAACCATCCCAAATTGCTTGTGTTCTATGTAGTGGTTCTGGATGCTCAGATCTAGGATGGGGATAAGGCTCGACAATGTAACCATCCAGAATGTCTTGTATTCTATGTAGTTGTTTTGGAGGCTGAGATGTAGGATAAGGCTTGGCAATGCCAGCATCCTGAATCTGTTGTATTCTATTTAGTGGTTCTGGAGGCTCAGATCTAGAACAGGGATAAGGCCTGGTAATGTAACCATCCTTAATCTCTTATATTCTATGTAGTGGTTCTGGAGGCTCAGACCTAGGATGGGCTTGGCAATGCAACCATCCCGAATCTCTTGTATTCTATGTAGTGGTTCTGGAGGCTCAGATCTAGGATGGGCTTGGCAATGCAACCATCCTGAATATCTTGTATTCTATGCAGTGGTGCTGGGACTAAGGTCTAGGATGGGGATAAGGCTTGGTAATGTAACCATTATGAATCTCTGTATTCTGTGTACTGGATCTGAGGCTCAGATCTAGAGGATAAGGTTTAGTAATGTAACAATCCTGAATCTCTTGTTTTCTATGTAGTGGTTCTGGAGGCTCACATCTAGGATGGGGAGAATGGTTGGCAATGTAACCATCCTGAATCTCTTGTATTCTTTGTAGTGGTTCTGGAGGCTGAGATCAAGGATGGGGAGAAGGCTTCACAATGTAACCGTGCTGAATCTCTTGTATTCTATATAGTGGTTTGGGAGGCTCAGATCTAGGATAGAGATATGGATTGACAATGTAACCATCCTGAATCTCTTGTATTCTATGCAGTGATTCTGGAGACTCAGATCAAGGATAAGGCTTGCAATGTAACCTTCCTGAATCTCTTGTATTCCATGTAGTGGTTTTGGAGGCACAGATCTAGGGTAGGAGAAGGCTTGACAAGGCAACCATCCTGAAACTCTTGTACTCTATGTAGTGGTTCTGGAGGCACAGATCTAGGATGGTGATAAGACTTAGCAATGTAATCATCCTGAATCTCTTGTATTCTATGCAGTGGTGCTGAGACTAAGGTCTAGGATGGGGATAAGGCTTGGCAATGTAACCATTATGAATCTCTTGTATTCTATGTAGTGGTTCTGGAGGCTCAGATCTAGGATGGGATAAGGTTTGTAATGTAACAATCCTGAATCTCTTGTATTCTATGTTGTGGTTCTGAAGGCTCAGATCTAGGATGGGGATAAGGCTTCATAATGTAACCATCCTGACTCTCTTGTATTCTATGTAGTGGTTCTGGAGTCTCAGATCTAGGATGGGGATAATGCTTGACAATTTAACCATCCTGAATCTCTTGTATTTTATGTAGTGGTTTTGGAAGCTCAGGTCTAGGATAAGGCTTTTTAATATAACTATCCTGAATCTCTTGTACTCTATGTAGTGGTTCTGGAGGCTCAGATCTAAGACAGAGAGAAGGCTTGACAATGTAACCATCCTGAATCTCTTGTATTCTATGTAGTGGTTCTAGAGGCTTCAATCTAGAATAAGGCTCTCTTTTTTTCAAAGCAGAGGTTTTGGAGGCTCAGATCTAGGATGGGGATAAAGATTGGCAATGTAACCATCCCAAATCGCTTGTGTTCTATGTAGTGGTTCTGGATGCTCAGATCTAGGATGGGATGAGGCTCGACAATGTAACCATCCAGAATGTCTTGTATTCTATGTAGTTGTTTTGGAGGCTGAGATGTAGGATAAGGCTTGGCAATGCCAGCATCCTGAATCTGTTGTATTCTATTTAGTGGTTCTGGAGGCTCAGATCTAGAACAGGGATAAGGCCTGTAATGTAACCATCCTTAATCTCTTATATTCTATGTAGTGGTTCTGGAGGCTCAGACCTAGGATGGGCTTGGCAATGCAACCATCCTGAATCTCTTGTATTCTATGTAGTGGTTCTGGAGGCTCAGATCTAGGATGGCTTGGCAATGCAAACCATCCTGGGTGCTGGAGACTAAGGTCTAGGATGGGGATAAGGTTTGGCAATGTAACCATTATGAATCTCTTGTAGGATAAGGTTTAGTAATGTAACAAGCTTGAATCTCTTGTTTTCTATGTAGTGGTTTTGGAGCCTCACATCTAGGATGGGGAGAATGGTTGGCAAATGTAACCATCCTGAATCTCTTGTATTCTTTGTAGTGGTTCTGGAGGCTGAGATCAAGGATGGGGAGAAGGCTTCACAATGTAACCGCACTGAATCTCTTGTATTCTATATAGTGGTTTGGGAGGCTCAGATCTAGGATAGAGATAAGGATTGACAATGTAACCATCCTGAATCTCTTGTATTCTATGCAGTGATTCTGGAGACTCAGATCTAGGATAAGGCTTGGCAATGTAACCTTCCTGAATCTCTTGTATTCCATGTAGTGGTTTGGAGGCACAGATCTAGGGGGGAGAAGGCTTGACAAGGCAACCATCCTGAAAGTCTTGTACCCATGTAGTGGTTCTGGAGGCTCAGATCTAGGATGGGGATAAGACTCAGCAATGTAACCATCCTGAATCTCTTGTATTCTATGCACTGGTGCTGGAGACTAAGGTCTAGGATGGGGATAAGGCTTGGCAATGTAACCATTATGAATCTCTTGTAGTCTATGTAGTGGTTCTGGAGGCTCAGATCTAGGATGGGGATAAGATTTGGTAATGTAACAATCCTGAATCTCTTGTATTCTATGTAGTGTTTCTGGAGGCTCAGATCTAGGATAGGAGAAGGCTTGACAATGTAACCATCCTGAAACTCTTGTATTCTACGTAGTAGTTCTGGAGGCTCAGATCTCACGATGGGATAAGGCTTCGTAATGTAACCATCCTGAATCTCTTGTATTTAATGCAGTGGTTCTGGAGGCTCAGACCTAGGATGGGCTTGCAATGCAACCATCCTGAATCTCTTGTATTCTATGTAGTGGTTCTGGAGGCTCAGATCTAGGATGGGCTTGGCAATGCAACCATCCTGAATCTCTTGTATTCTATGCAGTGGTGCTGAAGACTAAGGTCTAGCATGGGGATAAGGCTTGGCAATGTAACCATTATGAATCTCTTGTATTCTATGTACTGGGTCTGGAGGCTCAGATCTAGGATGGGGATAATGCTTGGCAATTTAACCATCCTGAAACTCTTGTATTTTATGCAGTGGTTCTGGAAGCTCAGGTCTAGGATAAGGCTTTTAATGTAACTATCCTGAATCTCTTGCATTCTATGTAGTGGTTCTGGAGGCTCAGATCTAAGACAGGGAGAATCCTTGACAATGTAACCATCCTGAATCTCTTGTATTCTATGTAGTGGTTCTAGAGGCTCCAATCTAGAATAAGGCTTGTGTAATGTAACCATCCTGAATCTCTTTTTCAAAGCAGGGGTTTTGGAGGCTCAGATCTAGGATGGGATATAGCTTGGCAATGTGACCCTCCTGAATCTCTTGTATTCTATGTAGTGGTTCTGGAGGCTCACATCTAGGATGGGGATAATGATTGGCAATGTAACCATCCCAAATCGCTTGTGTTCTATGTAGTGGTTCTGGATGCTCAGATCTAGGATGGGGATGAGGCTCGACAATGTAACCATCCAGAATGTCTTGTATTCTATGTAGTTGTTTTGGAGGCTGAGATGTAGCATAAGGCTTGGCAATGCCAGCATCCTGAATCTGTTGTATTCTATTTAGTGGTTCTGGAGGCTCAGATCTAGAACAGGGATAAGGCCTGGTAATGTAACCATCCTTAATCTCTTATATTCTATGTAGTGGTTCTGGAGGCTCAGGCCTAGGATGGGCTTGGCAATGCAACCATCCTGAATCTCTTGTATTCTATGTAGTGGTTCTGGAGGCTCAGATCTAGGATGGGCTTGGCAATGCAACCATCCTGAATCTCTTGTATTCTATGCAGTGGTGCTGGAGACTAAGGTCTAGGATGGGAATAAGGCTTGGCAATGTAACCATTATGAATCTCTTGTATTCTATGTACTGGATCTGGAGGCTCAGATCTAGGATGGGGATAAGGTTTAGTAATGTAACAATCCTGAATCTCTTGTTTTCTATGTAGTGGTTTTGGAGCCTCACATCTAGGATGGGAGAATGGTTGGCAATGTAACCATTCTGAATCTCTTGTATTCTTTGTAGTGGTTCTGGAGGCTGAGATCAAGGATGGGGAGAAGGCTTCACAATGTAACCAGTACTGAATCTTTGTATTCTATATAGTGGTTCGGAGGCTCAGATCTAGGATAGAGATAAGGATTGACAATGTAACCATCCTGAATCTCTTGTATTCTATGCAGTGATTCTGGAGACTCATATCTAGGATAAGGCTTGGCAATGTAACCTTCCTGAATCTCTTGTATTCCATGTAGTGGTTTTGGAGGCACAGATCTAGGGTAGGGAGAAGGCTTGACAAGGCAAACATTCTGAAAGTCTTGTACTTTATGTAGTGGTTCTGGAGGCTCAGATCTAGGATGGGATAAGACTTAGCAATGTAACCATCCTGAATCTCTTGTATTCTATGCAGGGTGCTGGAGACTAAGGTCTAGGATGGGATAAGGCTTGACAATGTAACCATTATGAATCTCTCATATTCTATGTACTGGTTCTGGAGGCTCAGATCTAGGATGGGGATAAGGTTTGGTAATGTAACAATCCTGAATCTCTAGTATTCTATGTTGTGGTTCTGAAGGCTCAGATCTAGGATGGGGATAAGGCTTCATAATGTAACCATCCTGAATCTCTTGTATTTTATGTAGTGGTTCTGGAGGCTCAGATCCAAGACAGGGAGAAGGCTTGACAATGTAACCATCCTGAATCTCTTGTATTCTATGTAGTGGTTCTAGAGGCTCCGATCTAGAATAAGGCTTGGTAATGTAACCATCCTGAATCTCTTTTTCAAAGCAGAGGTTTTGGAGGCTCAGATCTAGGATGGGGATAAGGCTTGGCAATGTGACCCTCCTGAATCTCTTGTATTCTATGTAGTGGTTCTGAGGCTCACATCTAGGATGGGGATAATGTTTGGCAATGTAACCATCCCAAAACGCTTGTGTTCTATGTAGTGGTTCTGGATGCTCAGATCTAGGATGGGGATAAGGCTCGACAATGTAACCATCCAGAATGTCTTGTATTCTATGTTGTTGTTTTGGAGGCTGAGATGTGTGATAAGCTTGGCAATGCCAGCATCCTGAATCTGTTGTATTCTATTTAGTGGTTCTGGAGGCTCAGATCTAGAACAGGGATAAGGCCTGTAACGTAACTATCCTTAATCTCTTATATTCTATGTAGTGGTTCTGGAGGCTCAAACCTAGGATGGGCTTGGCAATGCAACCATCCTGAATCTCTTGTATTCTATGTACTGGTATCTGAAGGCTCACATCTAGGATGGGGATAAGGTTTAGTAATGTAACAATCCTGAATCTCTTGTTTTCTATGTAGTGGTTCTGGAGGCTCACATCTAGGGTGGGGAGAATGGTTGGCAATGTAACCATCCTGAATCTCTTGTATTCTTTGTAGTGGTTCTGGAGGCTGAGATCAAGGATGGGGAGAAGGCTTCACAATGTAACCGTACTGAATCTCTTGTATTCTATATAGTGTTTTGGGAGGCTCAGATCTAGGATAGAGATAAGGATTGACAATGTAACCATCCTGAATCTCTTGTATTCTATGCAGTGGTGCTGGAGACTAAGGTCTAGGATGGGGATAAGGCTTGGCAATGTAACCATTATGAATCTCTTGTATTCTATGTAGTGGTTCTGGAGGCTCAGATCTAGGATGGGATAAGATTTAGTAATGTAACAATCCTGAATCTCTTGTATTCTATGTAGTGTTTCTGGAGGCTCAGATCTAGGATACTGAGAAGGCTTGACAATGTAACCATCCTGAAACTCTTGTATTCTATGCAGTAGTTCTGGAGGCTCAGATCTAGGATGGGATATTCAGAATGTAACCATCCTGAATCACTTGTATTTAATGCAGTGGTTCTGGAGGCTCAGACCTAGGATGGCTTGGCAATGCAAACCATCCTGAATCTCTTGTATTCTATGTAGTGGTTCTGAGGCTCAGATCTAGGATGGGCTTGGCAATGCAACCATCCTGAATCTCTTGTATTTTATGCAGTGGTTCTGGAAGCTCAGGTCTAGGATAAGGCTTTTAATGTAACTATCCTGAATCTCTTGCATTCTATGTAGAGGTTCTGGAGGCTCAGATCTAAGACAGGGAGAAGGCTTGACGTAACCATCCTGAATCTCTTGTATTCTATGTAGTGGTTCTAGAGGCTCCATCTAGAATAAGGCTTGGTAATGTAACCATCCTGAATCTCTTTTTTCAAAAGCAGAGGTTTTGAGGCTCAGATCTAGGATGGGCTTGGCAATGCAACCATCCTGAATCTCTTGTATTCTATGCAGTGGTGCTGGAGACTAAGGTCTAGGATGGATAAGGCTTGGCAATGTAACCATTATGAATCTCTTGTATTCTATGTACTGGATCTGGAGGCTGAGATCAAGGATGGGGAGAAGGTTTCACAATGTAACCATACTGAATCTCTTGTATTCTGTATAGTGGTTCGGGAGGCTCAGATCTAGGATAGAGATAAGGATTGACAATGTAACCATCCTGAATCTCTTGCATTCTATGCAGTGATTCTGGAGACTCAGATCAAGGATAAGGCTTGGCAATGTAACCTTCCTGAATCTCTTGTATTCCATGTAGTGGTTTTGGAGGCACAGATCTAGGGTAGGAGAAGGCTTGACAAGGCAACCATCCTGAAACTCTTGTACTCTATGTAGTGGTTCTGGAGGCTCAGATCTAGGATGGGGATAAGACTTAGCAATGTAACCATCCTGAATCTCTTGTATTCTATGCAGTGGTGCTGGAGACTAAGGTCTAGGATTGGGATAAGGCTTGTCAATGTAACCATTATGAATCTCTTGTATTCTATGTACTGGTTCTGGAGGCTCAGATCTAGGATGGGGATAAGGTTTGGTAATGTAACAATCCTGAATTTCTTGTATTCTATGTTGTGGTTCTGAAGGCTCAGATCTAGGATGGGATAAGGCTTCGTAATGTAACCATCCTGAATCTCTTGTATTCTATGTAGTGGTTCTGGAGTCTCAGATCTAGGATGGGGATAATGCTTGGCAATTTAACCATCTTTAATCTCTTGTATTTTATGTAGTGGTTCTGGAGCTCAGATCCAAGACAGGGAGAAGGCTTGACAATGTAACCATCCTGAATCTCTTGTATTCTATGTAGTGGTTCTAGGGCTCGATCTAGAATAAGGCTTGGTAATGTAACCATCCTGAATCTCTTATTCAAAGCAGAGGTTTTGGAGGCTCAGATCTAGGATGGAGATAAGACTTGGCAATGTAACCATCCTGAATCTCTTGTATTCTATGTAGTGGTTCTGGAGGCTCACATCTAGGATGGGGATAATGTTTGGCAATGTAACCATCCAAAATCGCTTGTGTTCTATGCAGTGGTTCTGGACGCTCAGATCTAGGATAAGGCTCGACAATGTAACCATCCAGAAACTCTTGTATTCTATGTAGTTGCTTGGAGGCTGAGATGTAGGGAAAGGCCTGGCAATGCCAGCACCCTGAATCTGTTGTATTCTATTTAGTGGTTCTGGAGGCTCAGATCTAGGATTGGGTTTAAGGTTTGGCAATGCAGCCACAATGAATCTCTTGCATTCACTGTGGTGATTCTGGAAACTCAGATCTAGGATAAGGCTTGGCAATGTAACCATCCTGAATCTCCTGTATTCTATGTAGTGTTTCTGGAGGCTCAGGTCTAGGATGGGGATAAGTCTTGACAATGTAACCATCCTGAATCTCTTGTATTCTATGTAGTGGTTCTAGAGGCTCAGATCTAGAATAAGGCTTGGTAATGTAACCATCCTGTATCTTTTTATTCAAGGCAGAGGTTCTGGAGGCTCAGATCTAGGATGGAGATAAGGCTTGAGCAATGTAACCATCCTGAGTCTCTTGTATTCTATGTAGTGGTTCTGCAGACTCAGATATAGGATGGAGATAAGGCTTGGTAATGTAACCATCCTCAGTCTCTTGTGTTCTATGTAGTGGTTCTGGAGGTTCAGGTATAGAATGGAGATAAGGCTTGGCAATGTAACCATCTTGAATGTCTTGCATTCTATGTAGTTTTCTGGAGGCTCAAATCTAGGATGGGGATAAGGCATGGCAATGCAGCCACTCTGAAACTTTTGTATTCTTTGTGATGGTTCTGGATGCTCAGATCTAGGATGGAGATAAGTATTATCAATGTACTCATCCTGAATCTCTCGTATTCTATGTAGTGGTTCTGGAGTTCAGCACTGGGATGGGGGTGAGGCTTGGCAATGTAACCATCACGAACCTCTTGCATTCTATGAAGTCGTTCTGGAGGCTGAGCTCTAGGATGGGGTGGAGATCCTTTTCTTCTTGGGGACCACAGAGAAGTGGGAATTTAACCCTTCCTCTCTGTGATGGTGGTACAGCTTCTATGGCCAGTTTGTCCAGGAGTGCACAAATTTCCTTGGAAATGAGAGCTGATTGGGATGGGGAGTAGTCTGAGGGACCGTTGGATTGTCTGTGGGACTCAGAACAAACACCAATGTGCATCTCTTCTCTATGATCTAAAGGACACATGCAACTGACGCACTGCTCCACCCATCTAGATAAAGGAAGAACCGCTCCGTCCATTATCAACCTGATTCTGCCAGAAGAGGGTGTCTGGCAATGAGTCATGCAGAGGTTCCAGGTGGGGCATGGAGACCCAAAGAGGATTTCATACTTAGGTCCTGATGTCCCAGAGGGTTGAGTAGAGGCTTGTCATTTGAAAGGTTCTCTGAACTCTTGCCTCTTACTTTTGGCTGGCCAGACAATGAAAATATTTCTTTTCAGTTGAGAAAGGCTCTGACCTGTACATTTGATGCACAGACTGCATGGCCTTGCCTGAATCTTGTGGGCTCATGATAATTTTCTCAGAGTTTTCTCAGAAGAAAACAGGCCTTGGAAAGGAGCTTCCAGGATGGCCTCCTAGAGGTCCTGCCTGAAACCTGATACTTTAAGTCAAGAATGTCACCTGATGCATACTCCAGCGGATGCAGCCCAAGTGGCTGTGTCTGCTGAATCATAAGAAGACTGTGACACATTTTCCTATCTCCAGGCTAAAGAATATCCAACAATTCAGTCTTTTGAGGGTGTTTGGCTGCTTCTGGGTTAGCTCAAAGTGCCAGAGTGACTTCAATATTCCACCATATGAACCAGAAAGTTTAAGGACCAAATGGCACGTGGTCGATGCATACACTTTCTGACCAAATTGGTCCAGCCTCTTAGATTCTTCATCTGGGAGCTGTGAGCTCTGTCTCTGGGTTGTCTGGTCCAGCCATGTGCTTACAAGAGGATCATGGAGTCTTCCACCTTAGGGTTCTGACTCATAAAAGGTTCATTTTTAGGTGTCCTGTACAGCCTGTCTGCCTTCTTGAGATGGCACCCGCTGACAAAGGGTGCCCATGCCAACTTGATGGCAACTTGAAGGAGAAACTAAGGGAGATACCACCAAGGCTTTGGTAACTCATGCCCAGAAAGATGTCAAGCCTGCATCTTTCAGGGTCTAGAGCCTCCATGTCCCATTAATTCAGGAACTGAATATGGTACATAATGTACATGAAGGCTGGGTCATTACAGGGGGTGACCTCAGGGAGTCCCTCTGGTCATGTGATCAAGAAGGAAGAAAAGAAACTTATCTGAGGACCTTGAGTAAGAAGGAGTCTCCCTCTAAAAGGAATCTCGTGAGGTGGATCTGGTATATGAGTGCCTAGCCATATGGCTATGAGAGGAGCATCAGTACCTGGAGGAGGACCTGGATAAGGAGGCCAGTCTCCGACTGTGATGGGTGAAGGGCTCATCTTCCAATGTCCTAGCAGGAGGAAGAGTAGCTTTACATGGGAAGGCAAGGTCTTTCTAGGTGGTGGAAGAGTTAGCAGCTTCAGAGGGTTTGGGGTGCTTCTGAAGGCATTTAACCAGCACTGAGGATGGCCTTTCTTTGGGTAGGAGATACCCTTTCATGATGTTCCACCAACTATTAAAGGAAAGCTGTCCTAATAAGTAATACCACCCCAAAGCTTTACCTCTGGTTAGGCTTTTCTAACAGAAAAGAATAATTTGTTTCCCATGCTAACTTCTTAATTTTAATTTGCAGACGTCCATGATCTCCAAACATGATGGACAGTGCGTGGCTCCATTTAGAAAAAGTGTGGTGCCGCACCACTTGTCTCAATACAAATATATTGGGCCAAGAGGTATGGCGCTACACTTTCTCACTAAATGCAGCTGCGCACTACCCCACAAATTTGAGATTGTGGACTTTAGAATTAAACCAGAGAGTAAAGCTTTGGGGGTGAGTTATTACTTATATCAGTTTAGGTATGGAAAAGCTAGATAAATTTTCATCCTTAATGCTTGCCTATTAGGGTTTTTGGTTTGTTTGTTTTTAAGACAGGTACTTTTGTGGTTTGTTACAGAACTCATCAAGCCTTTTCCTGAAGGTATCCATACTTTTATCACTACTTCTAATGGAAGTCTGTTCTACAAGGGAACCACTCTCTGGCTAAACCAATGTTTCTGTTTCAGAAGATTCCATTTATTCATTGTTAATTGTAGCAGATGCCCTCTTGGTTTGTATCTGCAATTTTCAGGACAGAGACATTTATTCCCATAGTGATCAATCCTGTATGGCACTGTATAGCATGCACATGTCTCCATTATTTATTTATTTAGTGGGAACTCAGAATCACAAACCTTTCAGCTAAGAGCTCATTTACAAAGGATCCTCATCAACACTTGAGATATATTTTGTTGCAACAGCATAATTACAGTAGACAAATTGACACTGGGGTTGTACTACAAACAGAGTTTATATAGCAAGTCGTAGTAAACACATTTACAGTTTACACAAGTCAAGACATGAATGAAGCAGCTGGTAGCATTGTTAATTTCCTCAGGAGGGGTAATGCAGCCATCTGAAAGAAGTTAAGTGCAGAGAGACCAATTGTGATTTGGCAAATGCAGGTAGGTGGGGCGGTGGAGGGGAGGAAGAGATCAGGAAAATGGGCTAGAGGTAGTGTGGGTATACTGGACAAAGGGCAGGTGAAGGGGAGTAGCACAGGAAGTGGGCAGGAGGTAGTGTGGGTGAACTAGGCAGAGGACAGGTGCAGCTTTTGTTTTTCTATAATGCAGGGTACAGAGATCAAGTCTATCTGACTCTCTTCCTATGAAAATTTGTTCAGCCCTTTAACTGATCTTGTAGCCCTTCTCTGAATATCTTCTAGCTTTTGTATGTCCCTCTTTTTATAGGGAGCTATACCTGTACACACTATTCCAGATTTGGTCTCACCAGGATTCCAAAGAGTGGTATTAGAACCCTGCTGTCTCTACTATTGATGTGTCTAAATATAAAGTTCAAAGTCCAATTTGCCTTGTTATTTTATCACAGTGTGAACTAAATTGCAAATCCACACTGATTGTGACTCCTAAGCATGGCCAGATTAGTGGAAGTGGGGGCCCTACTCCAAGTCATATTTTGTGGCCTGGGGCCCCTAAATGCCAACATCCGAGTCTTCACGGTGCCAGACTGGCGAGGCAGCAATAACCAGGGTACTCAAGCAGGATGTGGTTTACAATGCTGTGTTATGCCACATAACTTGACAGGTCACATGCCCTTGATTATAAACAGCACAATTCAAAATGACCAATTACTGCATAAAGAAATACTTTATAGGTACAGTATTAACATTTTGTAAATTTGTTACCTCTAACTTGTCTTGTTTTCCCTTGTCACTACTGTACTTTGTAACTATTTTTGTTAATAATTATGGATTAATTATTAATTATGGATCCTCTTTTTTCCTCTTTTGTCCCTCCTCCGAGACACATCTGGACATTAGACTTCGATTAGTGTGCCCTGCCTTCCCAGATATCAAATTCAAATTCCACATAAATAATTTAATAAAATAGGGATTGTACTTGCCCAATCTTCCTGCTCATGCCTCCTTAAATACCTTTTCTCCTGCCAAAACCAAAAACTGAAGCATGTATTGAAGCAGTTAATGGGGCTCACAGCTCCTCACATCATTTTCCTGCTCAAGACTACTGAGCTCCAAACCTGAGACATGCTCAAGCTCCTTGCCTCCACAATGCATCTGCCACAATCACCCTCTGTGCAGCTATCTTTGTCCTCAATTCTGTCTGTTCTCCCACTGTCTCCTCTCCTCCATCTCCATTGTCATTTATAGTTTTGTTGTCAACTTAAAAGTTGCTTTGCTGCCAATGCTGAGTTGCCACATCCTTGCCCCCACTCCAAGTCATTGATGCCAAAGCAGCTAAAAGAGTTGTGCCAGGAAGACTGAGCCTTAAGAACCCTGCAGGACCTGCAGGTGTTGACAGCAGTCTCTTCAGAGATTGTTTCCACAGCAACGCACTGCAACTTCCCAGTAATGTATATGACTTAAATCAAACCAAGACAAATCTGTGCCAGCAAGAGCAAGTCCCACAGGTTAGTTCCCTCAGGTGACTTATCAGCACCCCATGGTCCACTCAGTGCCAAACTCAAATCTTATTAAAGACTCATCAGTACACTACTCAGGTTACTAAACACACACAGGCAGACCAAGACCAGAGGCAACCACAACCTAGTTTGTTTCGCCAATAGAAAAAACAAATTATTTCTGCAGCAGCAAAAATGGCTTGACACTGCAGAACACAGACGACTAGACAACACAACATACCTGGTGTGGCCTGACTGATGTGAATGTGAATGTGATGAGTCCAGTCTGTCCTTTGATTGTTTCTCAAGATCACACAGGTGGCGTGACACGACTGGCCCTCCAGTGCGGCCCGGCATGGGAGGACTCTCACAGTCACATCAGGACCAAAGGCCCAACTAGCAGCAACACTAACTGATCCTGGCTAGTGGCTACACGGAAAAGACCAGCTGCATGTGATGCTGCACTGAAGCCTAATCCAAGTCCAGGTGACCCGCAGCCTGTTCAGACTCTTTCTTCTCTCTACTTCTGTGTCTTTAGGCAGAGATCTTCTTCTTTGATAGATGAGACCAGCCACCAGCACCAACAACTAACCACAATAGCTTTCTTTCCTCCTCTACCTCATCACTGCCCGCCACACATTCTGCCGCCACACACACGAACACACTGATTCCAGCTCCCAGTAGTCACACTTCCAGAAGACCTCTGATGGACATGATTGGTTGTGTGTTGTGGAGTCAGGTAGATCAGAGGTGAAATCGGAGCTGCCCATCAGAGAGTTGAAAGGCTCGCTTGCTGAGAGTGGCTGCAGAGGAGGGGTCACCACTCACCAGGCTGACTCAGTAGAGTGGGGAGGGCTGACTGACTCCAAGAAGGGGTGTTTTGGGCAATTTGGCCCATCGGCGGTCACCCAGTACAGCCAGGATTAAAGAAAGTAACTATAAATAGGTTAACAGTGGTGGCCCTCCTGAACCTCGGAGCCCTTCGCCATGGCGTAATTTGCATACAGATTAATCCTGCCATGCTCCTAAGTCCCTTTCCTCAGTTGTTTCAGCAAGCCTTAGGTTTCCCATATTGTAGCTGACTCTTCCTATTGTGCTTTTCCATATGCATAACTGTACATTTCCCATGTTAAGCTCTAATTTGTTTGTGACTGTCCATCTGTGAATGTTCTCAAAGGCCTGTTGTACTATGCTATCATTTTTGTTGTTTATGATGCTCTAACCTAAAATCATCAGCAAATGTTGTTAGCCATATGTTCTGATGGTCAATCTTTAGGATGTTATATAAATACTGAAGAGACAGGGTCCCAGCACTGAGGCCTGGGGACTCCACTGGTCACCTGAGCCCACTCAGACAGCATTCCATTTACTGATATCCTCTGTCTTCTCTTTCCCAACATTGCCTCTATCCAGTTAATTATATTTATGTCCAGTTTTATGTCCCTTAGTGTATTCAGTAACGCTCACATGTGGTAGTTTGTCAAGTGTCTTTGAGAAGTCCAAAACGATATCAACTGAATTACCATCATTCAGTGCTTTACTTGCATTTAATAAAACACAAGCAAATTTGTTGGACGTGATCTGGATTTTTAAATCCATGCTGTACTGGATCTTCTAGATCAGGCACTTCCAGATGTAATAGTATCTGCTCTTTCAGTATGCCCTCTAAAATTTTACCATCACGGATGTCAGACTTACTGGTCTGAAGTTTTCAGGTTTGGTTTTAGATCCTTTTTTTTAAATGGACACTACTGTAGCTTCTCTTCCATCCCTGTACTACTCTCCTCTGTCCAGAGAGTGTTAGAAAATATGAGAAACTGGTGGAGCTATATATTCTGAACGCTTGAGGAGGACCCTAGGATGTATTTCATCAGGCCCTGGTTATTTATTTTCATTGACTTTGTTGTCTATCCAGTATGTCATTTTGATTTCTTTTATCTGACCAGGTTCTGATTTTCTGTTCTGTCGTGTTCCTATTGAAGACTGAGCAAAATACTCATTCTGGATATCTGCCATTTCTTTACTGTCTATAGAATTCTCCGCATTTGTAAACGGACTTACAATATTTGGACCTTTTTGTTGTTTATGTAAGTGTAAAATGTTTTGTAATTATCTTTTACTTTTGCTGCACACTTGATCTCATAGTACAAGTATGTTTTTTTTTTTTATTTCCTCTTGACATTTTTGACCATGTTTCTATATTTTGTTATCCCATTTATATTATTCCTTTTGGAATCTTTATAAAAATATTCTTTTGTCTTATTAACCTCTTTAAATTTGGATTTAGCTACCCTGGCACTTTTTACTTTTGCTGTATTTCATTTTCCTAGGTATATGATTTAGTATTTCTTTCTTTATTTTCTATCATAATCTCCACATTTTGTTTACTGATTTTTGTGTAAGTCTTTTGTCCATTCCGATACAGGAATACTAGCTTTGTGGATGTGAAATCTGCCTTAGTGAAATTTGACACACTTGTTTTGACACTCTTTACTTTGTCTTGCACCGCCACTGTTTTAAAGTACACTGTTTGGTGGTCACTTTCAAGTGGACTGTCCACCACTACCTACTTTATCGTATCTCCTGTGTTTGTTAATATAATATCCAGGGTATTAACTCGCTCTAGTTCATACACTTTCTGCTCTAAGCCAACCTGATCAAAAACATCCAAGAATTGTTTCTCAACATTTGCAGTGCCCTTAGTTTTTCACCGTCAATTCCGGCAGGTTGAAATCTCCCATAAATACTGTTCTTTCTGATGGGTCTATGTTTGCTATATGGTTTAATAACAATATGTCACTCTCTGCTGGTATCGAGGGTCCTATAAAGTAGTCCTAGCTTTATTTTGCTGATGCATGAGGTGATAAGTTCAGTCATAACAACTCTAAAATTGTCCTGGTCCACTATAACCTCCTTGCATTTTAGTGATTCCTCTGTATAATATATGGCTATACCCTCTCCTCTCCTATGTACCTTAGACTTACAAAATAGGTTGTGCCCCTCAATTTTTCTCCAAAAACAGCATCTCTGTTATTAAGGCAATTTGTATGTCATGGGTGTGATGTGGACAGCAGTTCTGAGTGCTGTATGATTTTTTGTAACATAAAAAAGTGTGTTATGAACTGTCTCCCAAGAGAAATGCTGAAACAGCATATGAGATCACACACACACACACACACACACACACACACACACACACACACACACACAGGTTTTATATACAAGGTGCTACATGGAAGGCCAGAGATAATTATAGAGTAGAACAGGCCTTGATCAAGGATCTCCTATTTTTAAGTTAATTATAGCTTTAACTGCTAAAAGGGAAACAGTAACCTTTTATGATGTTTCAAGGGGGAGACTAGGTTTAGTACACTGGTGCAAAATCATAATATG
This sequence comes from Neoceratodus forsteri, assembly GCA_016271365.2. NCBI lineage: Eukaryota > Metazoa > Chordata > Ceratodontiformes > Ceratodontidae > Neoceratodus > Neoceratodus forsteri. The sequence continues at coordinate 399,845,716 of CM057457.1, forward strand.
TGTTGAAGTCTGTGTGAGAGAGGATACTGCATCAGATCAAATAAATGTCATTTGAAAGAGAAATGAGTTATGCTGAGGTTGCAGAATTTAATACTTGGAAAATACATCCTGTTTTTATATAGATATATTTTTATATATATTCTGACAGGAGGAGCTAGGTGACCTCATGCAGATAGGTGGGAAAAACATTATTCTGTTTTCCTTCAGAGACACTTCTATCTAGACTCTGACAAAGAAACATCTATCAGCACTTTAAGCAGGTATTTAGAGGCGATAAATCTAAGTACTGTAGTAAGAACTGCACTGTTAAAAACTGTTTTAGTTAAGAGATCCGTTATGTCTTGTGATATAATAGTTCTGTATTTTATGTGTAACATATCTTTTATCTATTTTAGTAAAACTCTATTTTTAGAGCTTACTTGGTCTGTTTTTGTATTCTTTCCTTTACAAGTAGAGTATATATGGTTAAAGCAGACACTATACATAAGCTTGAATGGTGATACCAAACTGGAAAAGGTGAGAGTTTTAAATCGGAGGTCTTTTATTACAGTTTTATGGTTCATTTTGTACACCTGGTTAGGTGCCCATAGGCAAAGATATCTTCCCTCCTAATACAGTATTATCTGAGCTGTGCATTGGGTATGCTAGCAAGAGGTTCACAGTTTGAATCCTTCCAAGACTTGAGACCAAAGGTTGATTCAAAATCCACAAAAACAGACAAAAGGGTTACCTTATTCTGTTAACTGTTCACAAGACTGCACTCAGAGGTTGGCACTTTGGGAATAGAGGCTGACCTGCTGAGTGGGTTTGTGACAGTGGGTATCTAGAAGTTGTTGATATTCTTCAGATGTATTTATTATAATAATAAAATAGTCTTTATTTTATGGCGCCTTCAAAAACCAAGACACCTAACAAAGTTTAAAAACACATGAAAAACATCTCAGTATCTTACAAAGTATTTAAAATAACTGAATACAGTTAAGAAGGCAAAATTAGCCACCAAATGCCTGGCACCACAGGTAAGATTTCAGGACCTGTTTAAATCCCTCCATAGTCATGCACTCCCATAACTACAGGTAGAGAATTCCAGAGGACTGGGGCCGCATGCATAAATGACGGGCCCAGAGATTTTCAAGCACACCCTTGAGATCTCTAGCAACCCCTTGTCCGCTGAGTGGGCGATCGTCCAAGACAGTAAAGACCAGGAGCTCTTTCAAGTAGTCCGGGCCCAGTCCATGTAGAGCTTTAAAAGTCAGAAGACTGACTTTAAAGAAGATCCGAGTGTACTGGCAGCCAGTGCAGTCCATGCAGCACCAGCGAAATATGACTAGAAAGCAAGCAAGCATACGCAAATCTTTATTTATATAATGCCTTTCAATATCAAGGCACTGTATATAGTATAAACCACAAATTAACAAGCCAATAACAGTATAAATTATATCAAATCAGTCTGAGAAAGCCAGTGAGAATAAGTACATTTTGAACATAGATTTAAATTACTGACAGTCAGGCATTCTCTTAACCGACAAGGTAGAGAATTCCACAGGGTTGGTGCTGCAAAGCGAAAAGCATGAGCTCCAGATGTTCTTAGACAAACCCTGAAAATCTCTAACAATCCCTCATTGACAGATTGGAGGCGATTGGGGTCGTGGGAGTCGAGGCGTTCTTTCAGGGTAGCTGGGTCCTCGTTCATGTAGGGCTTTAAAGTAAGCAAGCCTACCTTACAGGTGATCCGTCACTGAACCGGCAGCCAGTGCAGTCCGCAAGAACAGGTGTAATATGACTAGACCTAGAAGTGTCAGTCAACAGCTTGGCTGCAGCATTCTGCACCAGTTGCAAGTGGCAGATATCAACCCCAGAAAACCCTAGGTAGAGGGCACTGCAGTAGTCAAGACGGGTAGTAATGAAGGAATGGACCAGTGTTGGAAGGTCACCCAGGTGTTTTACCTGGGTGATATTCCTCAGATATTAAAATGAGGAATTAACCGCAGCTGACACCTGAGATCACAGTGTCAAGCCATTGTCAAGGTTCTGCACCCAGAGACAGTGAACTGGAACAGTCAGCCACAGGCCGGACATGCGCAGCATCCAATCCCGCCACCGGGTGACCCGGTCCACAACCAACACCTCAGTCTTATCCAGATTCAGCCTCAGCCAACTGGAGCCCATCCAGTCTTTAATCTCGGAAGGCAATTATTTAGCACAGAGACCTCATCAACCTGTCCAGGCACAAAGGACATATACAGCTGAATGTCATCTGCATAGCAGTGAAAATTCAAGCCATATCACCTGATGATATCTCCTAATTTCATCATGTACTCTGTGAACAACATGGGCGCAATATGGAGCCCTGTGGCACCCACAGGATGGGTAGGGCTTCAGAGGAATAAATTCCAGTGACCACCCTCTGAGACCTGCCTGTGAGGAATGATTGAAACCATTCGAGGACTGTACCTGACAGTCACAAAGGAACCACAGGGTCTCCAAAGCACCCCATGGTCCACAGTGTCAAAGCTGCTGAGAGATCGAGAAGGACCAAGATGGAATGAGCCTTTCAATCTCTTGCCACTAGGAGGTCGTTTAGTACCTGAACAAAGGCAGTCTCCGTGCTATGACTTTTCCTGAAACCAGACCAAAGGACTTCATAGACATTGTGGGTTACAGGTGATCATCCAGTTGCAACGCAATTACCTTCTCAATAACCTTCCCCGAAAGGGAAGGCTAGAGTGTGGAAGGTTAGAGACAGGTCGGTAGTTAGCTGGTTCATCGTTATCCAAGGAGGGTTTTTAAGGAACGTCGAAGACCCCCTCCAAGGATCTCCATCAATACCAGCTAGGATCGGGCAGATAACTACACACCCACTAAGAGGAGGGGAGACCCGGATCCAAACTACAACAAATCAGAAACATAGAAGTTGATGGCAGATCAGGTCCCAAGGCACATCCAGTCTGCCCATATCTTTTTCTGCCCTATGAATGTGCCATCTGGATTTGCTCTCTCAATGGCCTATCTATTCATACTCATCTGTATGTTTCCTTATGCCTATCCCATGCTTGTTTGAAGTCCTGCACTGTATTCATATCCACCACTTCCTGAGGTAGGCCATTCCATGCATCCACCACCCTTTCTGTGAAAAAACTTCCTCACACTACTCCTTAATCGGCTTCCCTCTAATCTCATGCTGTGTCCTCTTGTCCTATCTTTTCTTATATTGAGACATGTTAGACTCTTTCACCTTGTTAATGCCCTTAAGGTGTTTGAATGTTTCAATCATATCACCTCTCCTCTTTGCTCTAGGGTACACATATTGAGCTCCGTTAATCTGTCCTCATAGGTCTTCTGATGCAGTCCCTGCATGATTTTGGTTGCCCTTCTCTGGACTGCCTCAACTTGGTTAATGTCTTGTGAAGGTGTGACCTCTAGTACTGCATTCAGTATTCTGGATGGGGCCTAACCAGTGTCCTGTGAAGAGGGATTACTACCTCTCCTTCTGACTTGTGATACCCTACTAATCAACCCCAACATCCCCTAGCCTTACCTATTGCTTTAGTGGTCTGCTTGGATGATTTCAGGACATCGGTGATGATGATGATGCCCAAGTCTCTTCTTCCTTTGTGACTGCCAGCAACTCCTCCCAGCCTATAGGAGGCTTCAGAGTTTCTCTTCCTATGTGCATGATCTTGCACTTTTGCATTAAACCCCAGTTGCCACTCTTCCACCATTTTACTAGTTTATCTTTTCATTCTACCCACCCCATCTGGATCATCTACTCTGTTGCAGATCTTGGTGCCATCTGCAAATAGACAAACCTTATTCACCAGTCTATGTGCAATGTCACTGATGAAGATATGGAAGAGAACTGGCCCCAGGACTGATCCCTGAAGTACCCCATGTGTGACTTGCATTCCTTCTGACTGTACACCATTTATCACCACTCTGTTTTCTGCCCGTCAGCCAGTTTGCCACCCAATTGACCAACTTCTGACCAACCCCGAGCCTACCCAGCTTATTAATCAATCTTCTATGTCAAATATTATTGAAAGTTTTGCTGAAGTCAAGGTAGGTGACATCAGCTGCTCGCCTTGGTCCACCACTCTGGTTGCCCAGTCAAAGAAACCTATGAGATTAGTTTGACAGGACCTTCCTTTCATAAACCCATGCTGTCTTGCATCCTGTGCTCTTACAGATTCCAGGTGTTGCACTATCCTTTCCTTAAGGAGTGGCTCCATAATCTTGCCCACTACTGAGGTACAACTGACTAGTCTGTAGTTCCTGCCTCCTCCCTGTTGTCACTCTTGTGGAGCGGGATCACATGAGCCCTTCTCCACTCTTCTGGGACCTCTCCTGTACTCAGTGACTAGCAAACCCCTCTGGACTTTCTCCTTTCACTAATGTATTTATAGAAAGTCTTGTCACCTTATTTTACTGTTTATGCTAGTGTTTCCTCATCTTGGGTCTTTGTCTGCCTTATTGCCCTCCCTGCTTCCCTTAGGGAAGTTTAGTATGCCTCCTATCTTCATCCTGCTGTCCCTTATATTTCCTGAAGGCCAGCCTTTTGGCTCTGACCTTTGTGCTACTGTTTTGAGAACCAAAGTGGTTTCTTCCTCTTTACACTTCCTTTCTCTTAGACAATGAAATGTTGCTTCACGACAGCATCCTTAATGCTTGCCCACTTTGCCTGTATCCCCTCACCATTATTTCTTTTACCAAGGCTAGCTTAACTCTGTTGGCCATCTTATTAAAGTCAGTTCCTCTGAAGTCCCATATTTTTGCCTTTGGTACGGGATGATTTAGTTCTAGTGGCCAAATTGGACCATACCATGTGATGGTTACTGGCCCCAGGTGACCTACCTGGAGACTGTGATCCTTTCCCAGTTAGTCAGTACTAGATCTCGGTTGGGCACAAAGTCTGGATGATCTTCACAATGTCCTTGAAATACGGTTGACTGAAGTCCGTTCAGACAGACCAGGGGCTCACCACCTCCCATCAACCTCTGCAACCCCTCATAGAGGAGCCGGCTGATTCTGGACCTGATGCTGGCAACTATATCTGCAAAAATGAGCCAGCTCATCACACTTACTTTGTGAAAAAGCTCTTCGACTGGAGACAGATTGGATTGCACAATCTGTCAATGGTTCAGAAAAGTTGAGCCGGTCGATTCAGTGCAGCAGAGATCTCCTGGACAGGAACTCTGCCTTCTTATGGGTAATCTCTGATTGACGGCCCTTATAATGTTCTAACAATCTAAGCCTGTCAGCATTCAAGCGGACTTCCACCATGTTCTCTTCAACCTTTGACCAACTCGCCTCAACTCCTTCAAGGACCCATCATACCAAAGGGACCTTGGGCTAAAAGTGAGTGGTCAAACATGAACAGGAGCAATTAAGTCCAGGGCATCTCCCACTGCCTTATCATAGGCTAGTACGAGGTCCCCATGGCTTGTGCTTTCACCCAGCAATCCCGAGTAGGTCCAGAACCGCCTAACAGACCATCTGGCGGTACTGACCATTTCCTAAGGGGTAGGTCCATTTGGGGGGCCCAAAACTGAACCCTATGGTGTGATGGTCAGACCAATGGACTGGTTCCACCCCAAGTTAGAGATCTCCATCCACAGAAGGAACAGCAGATCCAATGAGTGACCTCCTATATGGGTAGAGGAGGTAACCACCTGTGTAAAGCCCAGCATTATCATAAGCTGGAGGAGATTTTGACAAATTGTGAGAGTTCATTGTCAACCCAGGCATTGAAGTCCCCAGAATTATCCATCTAGGAGACTCCATACCATGTCAATGATGAAGTCCACAATCTCCTGCAGGAACAAACCCCATCACCTGGTGGATGGTAAATGAGGAGTATCCTGCAACCTACACCCTCTCCCATGATACAGTCAAAGGATCTGGTGGTCCCTGCTGGAACATCCACAAGGCCCAGTTTGGTCTTAGAAAAGATGGCTACACCCCAACCCTTCGATCCAACCTTGGGCAGTGAATTAAGAATCCAGCAGATAAAAGCCAGGTCGCAGCATTCTGCACCAGCTGCAAGTGACAGATTTCCAACCCATGTAGCCCTAGATAGAGGGAATTGTAATCCAAGCGTGAGGACACAAAGGCATCGACCAGCATAGGAAGATCACTAGAGGAACAAGGTGCTTAATCCTGAGATAGTCCTCAGATGGTAAAAAGGACTTGATGACAGCAGACATCTGCGAATGCAGAGTCAGCCTTTGTCAAAAATGATCCCCAGGTTTTGCACCTGTTCAGAGGTTGGGAGGATAAGCCCTCAAGGTAACGTCTGGAGGGCGTAACCAACCACTGGCCCCCTCATCTGGTGTGCCAGATCCACAACCAGCACCTCAGTCTTTCCAAGTTCAATTTCAGCCAACCTGAGTCCATCCACTCCTGGACTTCTGCAGGCAGTTATTAAAGACCGAGACAGCTCCATCCTGGTCAGGTACAAAAGAAAGGCAGAGCTAGGTATCAGCATAGTGGTGAAACCTCAGCCCATACCTTCTTACAATGTCTCCGTGGGGCAGCATGTACACTGTGAACAGCATGGGGGACAACACTGAACCCTGAGGAACCCCACAAGACAGAAAGACTGGGTTTGAGGAATAAACCCCAGACACCACTCTCTGAGTTCTTCCAGTGAGGTAAGACGTAAACCTCCTGAGGACTACACCTGACAGTTCACAGGTGAACCTCAGGTGATCAAATAGGACCCCATGGTCCACAGTGTCAAAGCTGAAGAGAGATCTAGAAGAACCAAGATGGAACAGTTCTTCCAATCTCTAGCCATCAATAGATCATTGAGCACCCACACCAGCATTGTCTCAGTACTACGCTTCTTTCGAAAACAGGACTGGAGGGATTCATAGATATCATGCATGGTCAAGTGGTTCTCCAGCTTTACAGCCACTACTTTTCAATCACCTTCCCTAAAAGGAAGGTTTATGAACATACGATAAACATACTAATGTGCCAAGCAGAAACAGACCACCCGCCTATTGAAGTCTGCCAGAGTGTTTGAGATTGGTCGGTAGTTTGCATGGCAGTCGGGTCTAAAGAAGCTTTCTTCAAGAGGGGTGTTACTACTGCCTCCTTCAGGGAGCTAGGAAACTCACCTGTTTCCAAGGAGCACCAGACTATCCGTGCTAGGACCAGACCAACGGAATCAATACAAACCAAAATCAGGTGGTTGGTCCTGGTCCAAACTACAGCACGAGGGAACGACTCTGACAATCTGCATGACATCTATGAACTCCGGTCGGTCAAAGGTACCCAGGAAGGCTAAGGAGCAGCATCCACACTGATCCAGAGCAACAGCCTTAGAGTGTGCTGGATGGAATGCCGCCCCTGATGTCAGCCACCTTAGTTGCAAAGAATCGAGCAAGTTTGTTGCACTCTACCTGCGAAAAGGCTTTTCGATCTTGTAGGCAGGCTGGATTGCACAGTCCATCTACAAGTACAAAAAAGCTGAGCTGGTCAATTCTGAGCAGCCGCAATCTCCCCAGACAGGAATTCTGCCTTCTTATGGGTGATTGCAGATTGATAGGCTTGGTAATACTCCATCAATTTAAGATGGTCGGTATCAAGGAAGGATCTCTGCCAGCAACGCACCAACCTTCATCCTAGTTGCTGCATCTCTCTCAAGGTCCCATCAAACCATGGGGACTGAGGGCTAAGGAGAGAGGATGAACATGGACAGGAGCAATGGCATCCAGAGCCACCAAAATAGCCATGTTATAGGCTACCACAAGGGTCTCTGGATCGCTATTTGCCATTGGAAGGGTCAATAGGTCAAGAACGGCCACCAGGCCTTTCAGAGCCAACATCTCATAAAGAGAGATACCTGTCTATCTCCATAGGGGTAGACCTGTGAAGGGAAGTTAAATTTAAACCCCACAGTGTACTGATTGGACCATCCAACTGGTTCCATCCCAAATCAAAGGTCTTGATCCCCAGGAGGAAGACTAAATCAAGGAGTGCTCCTAGCATTTGTTAAGATGTCTCCATCCTTTTGATGGCCACTGACGGCTTCTGGGGCTTTATATCTTTTCCTGTTAGCCCCCCTTGCCAGTTTAAATGAAATTCAATGCCATCATTCATTTGTTTTGCCTAGCATTCTGGCACCAGCTTTATTTAACTGCAGTCCATCCTGCTTACATACCAATTTATTACTAAAGCTGGTGGAATTTTCCATGAACCAATGTTGTTTAACTTGCAGAAGGAGCATAACCACATATTCATTCTGTCTATGGCCATTTGCATCTCCGAACACTGGAGGATGCCAGAGATGATAATTTCCACTTGGCTCTGACCCTTTTTACTATTTTGTGATAGTCTTCTTGAATAGATTCCACCTTATGTCTCCCCACATCATTCATTCCTACATGCAATATAACTAAAGTTTTTTTTTGTGCCTTCCATTAATTCATCTAGCAGTTTATCTATTTGCTAACTGGACTGCTGGAAGTGTGTTCACTGTTGTGTGCATTTTCCTTCCTTTGCATACTAGGGTGTCTATGCTTCTTCGATGGGACCCCAATTATAAGGATATCTCTCCCCATATTGTGATTTTCATTTAGGTCCTCTTTTTAAGCATCTCTTTGTTAGGACAGCTTTCCTTTAAATAATGAGCCGACATTCACTAAGGAAATCAGAGATTTCTTCATAGTATCTGGTTCTGGTCTGGGTACATCAGAGGTGCCTGCTGTTGGGTCTGCAGGATGGCTGGGCCCTGGCATCAGGTCTGGAGCCTCCGTGAACCTGGCATTAGGATATCTGTGGTCAGATCTGGTGGCTCCAGGTTGTCATCTGATCAGATGACATTGCGGTGTCTGATGGCAGTTGGACTGGCATTGAAGAAGGGGTCACTGGTTTAGCTGGAGAATGGTTTTCAGCAGGTGGAGGCAGTGATGCCAGCTTGGCCAGAGGATGAGCCTAAAGATGACAGAGTCTCCGCCGATGGTGTGGGAACATGTGCTAGAGGAGGTATCACCTCCAGAGACCTCAGAGAGGTCGAAGTAGAGGATATCAGGGACTGGTGTCGGATGTCTGGCATCCTCTGTTTAAGTGAGCGAACTCTGGACAGGGGAGTCTGATCCAGGACGCTTCTTCCAGACATCAGACTTGGAAGAACAGCTTAATGAAGATGTCCCAGCCAGGTGGGTGACAGGAGACCTCCTGCTGTTCAATGAAGAGCTGGCTTCTTCCTGGACCTAGACCCAGTGGAGTGCTGCAAGGGCCCAAGTCTCAGAGGATGGCCTACAGGTCCTTGCCCACAGTCCCCTGCCTGATGTCGGGATAAGGATGGGGGCTTTATTAACGTAGCCTAGAACAGGATAGGGATGCTGGAAGGGCAGAATCTGTTCCCAGAAGTGGAAACTCGAGGGATGTGCCTTGCAGTGAGGAGACCTTGAATGGGATTCAGATCTGTGTTCTCCGTCTCCCTGTGGTGGTGTATCCCATTGGTCTTTTTGTCCATGTGGGAAGATGGAGACCTAGGCCAAGGAAGAAGAGGGTCCCTTCTGAGGTTTGCTGCAGGGCAGCAAGTTGTTGCTCCATGAGATGACGCTAAGTTCTTCAAGCAGTGGTGCAGCGGTTAAAACTACAACCATTCAAGCAGGCCTCCAAGTCGTGGTTAGGGCTTTAAACAAATGAGACAGGCTGAATGGCTGTCTTTGCTGGAATTTGTTTCCTGCAAGTGCACTCTGATTTCCACTGCTACTATGCAGAAGACAGTGAAGACATGCACTAAATACTATAAAATAAAGAAAGAAACAAAAATCGAGAATTGCAGTAAAGTGGCAGTCAACTGGTAGCAGAAGGCATTCGTGGAGCCAACAGCACAAGTCGATGGTGGAAAATATAGAAACATAGAAACATAGAATTTGATGGCAGATAAGGACCGCTTGGCCCACAAGTCTGCCCATTTCCTACCTAATGGATAAGCTGCAGATCCTAGTTAACCAGCAGCCTACTTTTTCTACCACCACCCCTAGAATTGCCTTATGACTGTCCCATGCATGCTTGAGATTCAACCACTGTTTTTGACTCCAGCCCTCCTCCGGAAGGCGTTCCATGCATCCACAACCCTCTCTGTGAAAAATACTTCCTTAAATTGCCTCTGAGCCCCTCATCTTCAAATTGTGCCTCTTGTTCTTGCACACCTCTTTTTGAAAGATGCTACCCTCTTGGACTTTGTTGATTCCTGAGGTACTTGAAAGTTTCTATCATGTCCTCCTCTCCCTTCTTTCCCGAGGCTATACATATTAAGCTCCTTTAGTCTCTCTCCATATGTCTTCTGGTGCAGACCCTGCTTCCATCTTGTCTATGTCCTTGCGGAGATTGTGTCTCCAGAACTGCACACACTACTCCAGATGGGGTCTCACCAGTTGTCTGTACAGAGGATAGCAACTTCCTGTTTTTCTATTGGTGATGCCACTCCTTGCATCCCAGTATCCCCCAACCCTCCTTACTACCCTCCTACATTGCATGTCCACCTTTAAGTAATCTGGTATGACTACCCCAGGTCCCTTTCCAGTTCTGTTGTTGCTAGTATCTCACCCCCATTGTGTACTCTTCCCTGGGTTTTGTTTCCCAAGTGCATTACCATGCACTTTAGCATTGAATCTAAGCTGCCATACATGTGACCATTTCTCTAACCTTGCCAAGTTCCTTCTCATTCTTTCCACTCCATCTTGTGCATCAACTCTGTTGCAGATCTTGTGTCATCTGCAAAGAGACATACTTTTCCTTCAGTCCCTCTGCAATGTAAGCATAAAGACATTGAAGAAGACCGGTTCTAACACTGAGCCCTACGGTACTCCACTAGTAACCCCCTTTCTTCAGAGTGGACTCAATTTACTATTACCCTCTGTGTCTTATTCTCCAGCCAATTCTTTACCCAGGCTATCATCTTGGGACCCACTCCCTGGCTGGCTAACTTGTATATTAATCTTTGTGTGGAATGAGTCAAATTTCTTGCTAAAGTCTAGGTAGGCCATGTCCACAGCCCCTCCCTGATGTACTACTTTAGTCACCCAGTCAAAGAAATCTATTAGATTCTTCTGGCATGATCTTCCTGCTGTGAATCCATGCTGCCTTGGGTCCTGTGCCCTCTGGACTCTGGGTACTTGACAGTTCTTTCTTTCAGAAGTGATTCCATCATTTTCCTATCACTGAGGTTAAACTAGCAGGTCTGTAGTTTCCTGCTTCTGCCCTGCTCCCTCTTTTGCGAAGGGAATCACATCTGCCCTCCTCCAGTCCACAGGTACCACCCCATCCTCCCATGATTTGTTAAAGAGGGTAGTCAGTGGTGTCACTAGTTCTACCCTTAGTTCTTTTAGAAATCTGGGATGAATCCATCAGGCCCCATTGCTTTGTCCACCTTCAGTTTAAGCAGCAATAATACCTGACAGGGTGGGCAGTATTGGGCAATATACTGGACCAGCCAGGGGTAGTAATGAGGCCTGATGCCTTAGGGGAGGGCCTTATAGCCCTGGCCGGTCTGGTATTGCCTAATACCACCCACCCTGGAGGGTATTATTGCACTTACAAATGGACTACCTTTCAACATACAAAATAGAAATAAAAGAATTTGTAAACACTTTTATTTATTTAGGAGGAAAATCATAAGAACAGAAAATAATGCCACCCCAAACAGGGCCATTTTGTTTTACATATGCACCCACCGTGACATGCATAAGAAGAAATATGCTTTTATTAAAAGACCCCCACATAATCTCTGTTTAGGAATAACATTACTTCTCTGTCTTTGTGAAAGGCATTTTTTTGGTTCCAAGGATGGCTGCTTTGCACATGCCCTTATGCAACCCTGGTACATAAAACACGGAAGTGGACGGAGAAGTCCGGCGAACAACAGCGGTGTACATCATCCATTTTCTTTTGGTTTATCATGTTTAACTGAGGAGCTCTTTTCCCACATTCTATGGTGTCTCTCCCGTAAGTGACTACAACGTTGAGTGCAAGGTGCACATCTAGAACTGAGCTAGACAACAGAAGTCAGACTGTGCGATATGCAGGTGGCAAGAACAAGGTAGAATTTAAAGCAACAAAGCTCACAGACTTTTGGGGGAGCAAGTCATAGGCCATAATGAACCCAACTAACCAAGACAAAACATGCTTTTGCAAGGAGGGAAAATGGCAGCTAATGGTTGCAGGGGAAATGGAGGGATAGTGGCTGCTACTCGAAGAGAGAGAGCGAGAGACTGAGACCATGTTAGCTCCAGAACTGCTACTGTGTATGACAAGAATGGAGCTAACGTCTCTCTAGCTCATTCAGAGCTAGCAGTTTCTCTCTTTCCTCTAAATATTTTTTTTCTGGAGCAGGGTAGAGCTGAGGCGAGTCAGGCATAGAGTTCATGGAATGCTGTACTGAATGAGCTAGCACAAAAGTGCTGGCAATTAGTACAGAGTGTGCTGTTTTCAGCAATGGGGAGCAGAACAGGGAGAAGCCTTGAGTTGTCTTGAGTGGCGCTCAGCATGATGTGTTAGCGCAGTGCTGTTATTTTAAAATACAAATATTTATAAAACTTACATTCTGCACTAATCGCCTTACCAGCATGTCCCCAATTTACCCCAGCTCTACTGTATGAAGCTCACTAACTGCTTGTTGGGAGAGGGCAGGGGCAACTATCTCTCTCCGACTCCAACTCCCACTCTGTCTCTCTCGCTCACTAAGTCGAGCCTTCTAGAGCTGCATGATTCAAAAGCTAAAAGAAAAAGCAGTATATGGGATATCGATGGCACTGGGGCATAGATTTCTTTACATATCCAGTGATTTGAAAATAAGCTGTCAGGATTGGAAAGCACTACGATAACTTGCATTTTCAGGAGCCAGAGGGTGGGCGGCTGAAGGAGGGAGAAGAAAGAAACATAGATTTTGACGAGATAAGGACCATGATTGGCTGCCCAGAGAGTCGGACAAGAGGGAACAATGAACAAAAAATAATAAAAAAACAAAATTAAAGAAACAAACAAGGAATGCGCCCAGCAGAGGCTGATCTGTGTGCCTTTTAGGAGCTGGCAGTAAACTATGGGGCCCAGTTTCTTCGCTAAGTAACAGGAAATAAATGGTGGCAATTTGAAATTACATTAGGTGCTTTCAGCCAATCAGAAAGCAGGCTGGGCACAAAGCTACCTCAGTGAGTAAGGGCACTGGGGCTGGCACTTTTACTTCCTGGTCGCCTACTGAAAGTTAATGTACCACGTGGAGGGGCACCAGCCAATCAGAGACCAGGAATTAAAGCCTATTTTCTAAGAGTTCTTTCAGAACCCTTTCTTCTGTAAATGGGCTGGTTTCAACTTCTGTATCCAGATTGTTTCTATTGTTTGTTTTAGGTACCTCCCCTCTTCATTTGTAAATACTGAGCAAAAATATTTGTTTAGTATCTCTGCCTTTTCACCGTCACTTTCTGCCCACCCTCCCTTTATTAAGCCTCTCTATCCTCCCTTAGTCTTCCTTCGCTCCCTGATATACCTAAAAACGTTTTATCCCTTCTTAACTGAGTTGGCTATCTTTTCCTCAGTTCGGCCTTTGCTGTTCTGACTGCCTTCCCAGCTTCCTTTGTTTTAACTGATACAATTCTCTGTCCTGCTCCTTCTGTGATTCCTTGTACTTTCTGAATGCTTTCTTTTCTTTGAACCTTCACTGCTACCTCCGTTGAGAACCACAGTGGTTTTTACATGGTTTTGTTTTGTTTATTTGCTTCGCATAAGGGCTTGTTACCTCTGTGATGGCAGTTTTATTATTCCCCATTGTTCTTCCACCCTCCTTCCTGCCCATTTGCTAGTGCATTCCTTAGGCACTCACTCATTTTGGCAAAGTCAGCCCTCCTGAAGTCCAGTACTTTTGCCTTTGTATGGCTTGACTCTATTGCTGTGTTTATTGTGGACCATACTGTTCGATGGTCGCTAGTTCCCAGATGGCTACCCACTTCTACATCTGTGATCCTCTCCATCTCCATTTGAGAGAACCAGGTCTAAGATTGCTCCTCTTGAGTGGGTTCCAATACTAGTTGTCTAAGGCCTGCCCCTGTAGAGCATCTAGAATAACCCCACTCTTAGAAGTGGCTGCTGCAACTGCACTCCAGTTAACATCTGGCATATTCAAATCACCCATCAGCAGTATCTCCCTTTATCTGCCATTCTAAGTATTCTTTCTATCATTTCCTTGTCCATTTCTTCCCCTGAGAGGGGTCTGTATACAACACCTGTGCGGATTGTGGTGCCATTGCCTGCCTCCAAATTGACCCACAGTGCTTCTCCTCCTCCCTGTTTATCCTTTTGTTCTGTTGCTTTGATTCCTTCCCTGTGTAGAGAACTCCTCCTCCTCCTCTTTATCCTCCCTGTCCCTCCTGTAGATAGTGTATCCTGGTATGTTTACGTCCCAGTCATGGTTCTGTGTGTACCATGTTTCTGTGACTGCCACGATATCCAGATCTTCCTCCTCCATCAAGGCCACTAATTCAGAAAAGCTTGTTCCCCAGATTACAGGCATTTGTACTCATTGCTCTCCATTTTTGATGGATTTACCTTCTGTAGCAGCATCCCATTGACCTTTCTACCTTGGTCTTTTTTCATTTAGTACCCTGTTTTGTAGGGGAGGCTGGGATTTTCCTGCTGCTTATCAGTGCCTCCCCTTGACTAGTTTAAAAGCTTGCTAACAAAGCATTTAAACCAATTGCCCAAAAGACTTATTTCCTTCCTGGACAGATGCAGACCATCATGCCAGTACAGACTGGTGTCCTCCAGGTGGAACCCAGTCCCCAATGAAGCCAAACCCCTATGTTCCACGCCATTTTTCAATCATTTGTTGAAGGGGTCTGGGGACCACCCCTTTATACCACTGGCTGATGTCAGAGGCAGTCTGATGTCTGGGGCATTCCCGCAGGGTACTGCTAGCTAGAATGTTTTCCATGGGGTCCTAGTGCCTGACGGTATAATCCTTATTGTGAAGCTCTGCAAGAGCTCCAACTCAAAGTAAGGTCTCATGAATTCAAGCCTCAGCCATATACTCCTACTCCAAGCCAGTCCCACATCCACTATAATACTGACCAGTTTCTTTTAACAGTTTTGATTTTCTCCTTCTTATCCGCTGTCATCCACCCTGGTGATTTATATTTCTACCCTCCAGTTTTTAACTGTATCCCAATGCTTCCTAACCCCTCAACAGTTGGCAATTTCTCCTAGTGACTCATTATCTAGCCATCTACTTACTGCTGGGAGTGTCTTCATGATGATCCTCCTCTTGTGCCATCTCTTCCACCTTCACATCAACAAAATGGGCTTCCTCATCCCTCTCAACAAGCAACATCAATTGTTCCTTTGGGATGTTACAGCCTGCACATTAAAAAGAACCAAGGTAATACTAATATCATTTATAGTCAGAGCTAGACAAGTAAGGATTGAGGCATGAAAGAGATGGGATTATGCATGGTAATGTACTGTACCAAGGTAATACACGCACTTATAATCAGAGCGAGACAAGTAAGGAATAAATCATGACAGAGATGGAATTATATAGATTATAATGGATATGGAAGTGTGTGTTATGAATATTGTTTTCACACCTGAGGTGTGTGATGACCCATAAACCTCAAGAGCGAAGCTCGAGAGATTTATGTAATCATACACACCAAGGTGTGAAAAAATATTCATACGCATTACATTACCATATCTTTTATTTTATATAATTACTGGTGCATGGACTTTGTGTAGAAGTACTTTAGCGGAGAGAGTGAGAACGTGCCGAGCAGTGTTCATTTCGTAAATGACATCCCCCAAATCCACAAAGAAAGAAGTGCCTTGTATAGCTGTAAGGTAAAGCCATCAAAAATGGAGAGCAATGAGTACCAATGCCCATAGTCTGAGTAACAAGCTTCCTGAATTAGTGGCCTTGATGGAGGAGGAACATCTGATATCGTGGCAGTCACAGAAACATGGTACACACAAAACCATGACTGGGACATAAACATTCCAGGATACACTATCTACAGGAGGGACAGGGAGGGTAAAAGAGGAAGAGGAGTAGCTCTTACATAAGGGAAGAAATCAAGGCAACAGAACAAAAGGAAAACAGGAGGAGGAGAAGCACTGTGGGTAAATCTCTGAGACTGCAATACACCACAACCGCATAGGGTTGTATACAGACCCCTTCTCAGTGGGAGGAAATGGACAAGGAAATGATAGAAAGAATACTAGAACGGCAGAAAAGGGAGATATTGTTGATGGTGATCTGAATATGCCAGATGTTAACTGGAATGCAGTTGCAGCAGCCACTTCAAAGAGTGGGGTTATTCTGGATGCCCTACAAGGGGCATGCCTTGGACAACTAGTATTGGAGCCCACTCAGAGAGGGAGCAATCTTAGACCTGGTTCTCTCAAATGGAGATGAAGAGAGGATCACATATGTAGAAGTGGGTAGCGATCTGGGAACCAGCGACCATCAAACAGTATGGTTCACAATAAAACATAGCAATAGAGTCAAGCCATACAAAGGCAAAAGTACTGGACTTTAGGAGGGCTGACTTTGCTAAAATGGGTGAGTGCCTAAGGAATGCACTAGCAAATGGGCAGGAAGGAGGTGAAGAACAATGAGAATAATAAAACTGCCATCACAGGGGTAACACGCCTTTGTGTGAAGCAAATTAACAAATGAAACAATGTAAGAAACCACTATGGTTCTCAAAGGAAGTGCAGTGAAGATTCATGAGAAAAAGAAAGCATTCAGGAAGTACAAGGAATCACAGAAGGAGCAGGACAGGGAACTGTATCAGTTAAAGCAAAAGGAAGCTGGGAAGGCAGTCAGAACAGCAAAGGCCCAAACCGAGGAAAAGATAGCCAACTCTGTTAAGAAGGGGATAAACCCTTTATAGGTACATCAGGGAGCGAAGGAAGACCAAGGGAGGGCTAGTGAGGCTTAATAAAGAGGAGGGAGGATGGGCAGAGGGTGACTGTGAAAAGGCAGAGATACTAAACAAATATAAAACCTTTATAGGTATATCAGGGAGCTAAGGAAGACCAAGGGAGGGCTAGTGAGGCTTATAAAGAGGAGGAAGGGTGGGCAGAGGGTGACTGTGAAAAGGCAGAGATACTAAACAAATATTTTTGCTCAGTATTTACAAAGGAAGTGGGAGGTACCTAAAACAAACAGTAGAAACTATCTGGATACAGAAGTTGATACCAGCCCATTTACAGAAGAAAGGGTTCTGAAAGAACTCTTAAAACTGAAGGTGGACAAAGCAATGAGGTCTGATGGGATTCATCCCAGAATTCTAAAAGAACTAAGGGTGGAACTAGTGACACCACTGACTACCCTCTTTAACAAATCATGGGAGGATGGGGTGGTACCCGAGGACTGGAGAAGGGCAGATGTGATTCCCTTCACAAAAGTGGGAGCAAGGCAGAAGCAGAAAACTACAGACCTGTTAGTTTAACCTCAGTGGTAGGGAAAATGATGGAATCACTTCTGAAGGAAAGAATTGTTGAGTGTCTAGAAGCCAGAGGGCTCAGGACCCAAGGCAGCATGGATTCACAGCGGAAGGTCATGCCAGTCAAATCTGATAGATTTCTTTGACTGGGTGACCAAAGTAGTAGATCAGGGAGGGGCTGTGGACATGGCCTACCTAGACTTTAGCAAGGCATTTGACACAGTCCCACACAAAGATTAATATGCAAGTTAGCCAGCCTGGGAGTGGGTCCCAAGATGACAGCCTGGGTAAAGAATTGGCTGGAGAATAGGCACAGAGAGTAATAGTAAATGGAGCCACTCTGAAGAAAGGGGTTACTAGTGGGTACCGGAGGGTTCAGTATTAGGACCGGTCCTCTCAATGTCTTTATGTTATACTGCAGAGGACTGGAAGGAAAAGTATGTCTCTTTGCAGATTACACAAAGATCTGCATCAGAGTTGATGCACAAGGTGGGGTGGAAAGGATGAGAAGGGACTTGAAGGTTAGAGGAATGGTCAAATGTATGGCAGCTTAGATTCAATGCTAAGAAGTGCATGGTAATGCACCTGGGAAACAAAACCCTGGGGAAGAGACACAATGGGGGTGAGATACTAACAACAACAAAATGGAAAGGGACCTGGGGTAGTCATATCAGATGACCTAAAGGTGGGCAAGCAATGTGAGAGGGCAGCAAGGAGGGCTGGGGGAATACTGGGATGCATAGGGAGAGGCATCACCAGCAGAAAACAGGAAGTTATTATCCCTCTGTACAGACAGTTGGTGAGACCCCATCTGAGTACTGCTGCAGTTCTGGAGACCCAGTCTCCACAAGGACATAGACAGTATGGAGGCTGTCCAGAGGAGGGCAACTAAATGGTGCAGGGTCTGCACCGGAAGACATATGAAGAGAGACTTAAGGAGCTGAATATGTATAGCCTCGAGAAAAGGAGAGGAGGGGACATGATAGAAACTTTCAAGTATCTCAAGGAATCAACAAAGTCCAAGAGGGTAGCATCTTTCAAAAAGAGGTGCAAGAACAAGGGGGCACAATTTGAAGATAGAAGGGGGCGGCTCAGAGGTAATTTAAGGAAGTATTTTTCACAGAGAGGGTTGTGGATGCATGGAATGGCCTTCCGGAGGAGGTTGGGACAAAACAGTGGTAGAATTCAAGCATGCATGGGACAGTCATAAACCAATTTTAGGGGTGGGAGTAAGAAGAAGTAGGCTGCTGGTTAACCAGGATCTGCAGCTTATCCAATAGGGTAGGGAAATGGCAGACTGTGTGCCAAGTTGTCCCATCTGCCGTCAAAATCTATGTTTTATGTTTCTATAAAAAATACTTGTGGTACTCAGTTACTTTATTCAGTTTTGAAAGAAAGTCGCCGAGGTAGACTGAGAGAGCGAGTGACTGGTGGCTTCAGCGGCTTAGATTCAAGCATCGGCCAAGTGCTGCTATAGCAACGCTCATTCACGCTGACTCCTTCTGAGGTTACACGAGTCACCCGCTTCCGCAGCCCACATTCACATGCATTTCTCTTTTCAAACTGAGACAAAATTAGCTGAGCACCCGCAGGTTACAATTTTTTTACAAGGCACTTCTTTGAGGATTTGGGGCATGTAATTGATCAAAGCGAACACCACTTGGAAATGCTGCTGTGTTGAAGAAAAGGAAAGTGATCGTCATGGACAGTGTAAGTGAGCAGTGACTCAGAGCTACTCAATGCTATAATAACCCGATTTCAGGTTATTACGACGCTTGAAGGGTATCTGAAATCAGGTTGATAAAGGGGTCACCAGTAATTGTGCTATGGTAATGTATTGTACCAAGGTAATATAAACATAATTTATAATCAGAGCTAGACAAGTAATGGATTATGCTATGGTAATGTACTGTACCAAGGTAATACAGACATCATTTATAATCAGAACTAGAGAAGTACCAAATAAGGCACGACAGAGGAGGATTATGCTATGGTAAAGTACTGCGCTAAGATAATACGGACATTGTTTATAATCAGAGCTAAACAAGTAAGGAATAAGGCATGGCAGAGGTAGGATTATGCCACGGTAATGTACTGTACCAAGGTAACACTGACGTCATTTATAATCAGGGCAAGATAAGTAAGGAATAAGGCATGACAGAGATGGGATTATGCTAGGGTAATGTTCAGGAGTTGGTTGGATTCCCCAGCCTGAAGGGCTTCATCCATCCTGAGGTACATTAGCTAGAATAATCTTCCCAAAGGTATGGGTGTCACTCTACTTTCTCTGAGACTTCACGTGTCTTTCTGGGAGAAGTGGAAGATAGAACAATTAACATTACTGAACAACACAGAAATCTCTGCTTTGTCACAGGGTACTTGAGGCTATACTGGGGGCAGTCAGTTGGAAGCAACTGCAGTCATTGTGGGAGTGACTGCATCTTCTAACATTTGGCCAGCTTCCAGGTGCTGGGAGCAATCGGTCTTGCAGTGAGTGGTTGTATCATAGTGTGCTGGCAAGTAGTTACCATGTTATTGAGTGTTTAGGTCATGCTGATGAGTGGAGTTGAACATTCTGGTTTGGAATCAGATCTTTCATGTACTGCTGAGGGATTCTGGTGGAGGACTGGTTCAGGGATGTTGTGGATGACATGCTCTCTGAAGTGCAGACAGGTGTGTGCTGTGCTACCACTGACTGGAGGATGATGCCTCACAGGGAGGCAGTTGGTTTGGTTGCATTTGTAGATGAGTGCTAGTAGCCTGTGGTAGCAAAGTAACCACAATCTGAAGGCTTGTGGAGGCAGTTTAATTGGGAGTATAGTGACATTCTGACCATGAAAGATTGGTTCTCAATTAATGCACCCCAATTATGTTATGTGCAGGAATATGTACTATTTTAATGTAGTACCATGTGATGGTGTCTGGACCAATGGCAACCCAAAATAAAGCACTGCACATTTTATACAAAAGATCCTCTCAAGAAACTCTGCACTCTACTTGTTGCTGCTCTTTATTGAAACTGATTGATAACCATAACAATATTTCATCACAAAATACGTTAGAAATTCAAATCCTCTGAGGCAAATTTACTAATTTCCGCACTTTTATATTACTCAACCAATGATCTCACCCTCTATCCATCCATCCAACCATGTATCCTTCCACATTCCTGCATTTCCTGTTCTCTCCATACTTACATATTCTGCACCCTGTCCCTCCACACCACGCATTCCTACAAACCTGTTCTCTGTACTTACCTATTCTGCACCCACTGTTCTCTACTTCTGTAACCCTCTTCTCTCCAAGCTTAGATATTCCTGCATCAGCTGTTCTTCCATTCTTGAATGTTCTCAATCACTTCTCACATGACTGACAGAAAGTTTCTCCTTCTAGTATATTTCAGCCTGGAATGGCTCTCCCTACCTACAAGACCACCTTCCTCAGGAATGAGTCATTCAACCTCCCCAGCTTGCTCTGAACCCACTCGCACAATCCTCACTCCCGAATCATTCCTTCTTAGACTGGGTGCTTCCTTCTCATCCATACTGCATCACTCCCGATGCCTTCAGTAATCATTGAATAACCTATTGCATAAGGAAGGTCCATATCCCTCACTCTGTCCCTAAATATATTGGGTATCACCTGCTCTGTGTCCTGGACACTGGTGACCCTACATGATGCAGACTGGTCCCCAGGTTTCTTAGCCCCTGATGTAAACTCTTTCCATTACCACTTTACAACCACCCTCACCTGCATATAAGATATTCACCCCCCAAAAAAAAAAAGCAACATCACCCTGGATAACATTTTATTTATTTATTTACTGAAATGTTTCACCAGGAGGGCACACTGAGCAACAAGTTTCTCGTCTAATGGTGCAGACCTGGGAGGAGTTACATAGTGTTGTGAAGGATGATCAGTTACAATAGTATGTGGGTAGTACAAACAATACAACATTGTAAGATTCTGCAACAGGTGGAACACAAGGTATTGTACAATAAATAGTAGCAGAACATTGGGTAAATTACATGTCCAAAATCATACAAAAGAACATATAAATGTACAAAACAGTAACAGTGCAACAGAACCATTTGCAGTACATAGTGTGCACCAGGAGTAGGCTCGAGGTAGCACAAGTGCTGTTGGAGTAAAAGGATAGGGTAGGTTGTGCACAAGGGTGACCCAGAAGGCACATGGAGAAGAGAGGGAGAGGCAAGAACTGAACATGGGGAGAAGGGATAGCCATTTCCTGATTCCCCTTTAGGATATTGTGAACCCTGCCTGAGGGGGCATGGTCAGGATTGTAAGGCAGAAACTGGGGATAGGTATTATGGAGGGTTAAACAGGAACAGCTGAGGAGAGGTAATTGTGCAGGGTGGAGGTAAGGAAGTAGTTGGAGGAGTATCACATTTCAGGGGAGGAATACCAGATTTTGGGGAAGCAATGGGAGAAACCAGTCTGACTGATGATGGTGGAGTGGAGGGACTATCCAGGTGCGGGCGTCATTAGATCTGAAAGAGTGGAAGGGGAAGGTGGAGGGAGAGAGAGGATGAGAGATGGAAGGGAGCACTCCAACCAGAATTTGGAGGTTAGTTTAGCACAGTGAGATGTGTCTGTGAGACAGTGGAAGGAAGGTTAGAGAGCAACAGAGTTCAGAGTTCTGGGAGAAGGAAGGGAGTCAAGAGCAAAGCAGAAAAACATCCAACCTTCTAACCATGTGCAAATCTTGGTCTCATGCCTGGGCTCTATCTTTATAAATCCTCTTGGTCCCCATCAAACCTGCACTTGTACAAATCTCTGAGGAACACCTGCACCAAGGTATCTTTGGTGCAGGCTCAGCAAAGCCAGATATTTCAAGACGCTTTACAATAATCTCAATAAGCCTGCCTCCTTCTGGAATGTTATCCACTACCTCATTGACCCTCCATCACAACCTGCCACTCCTGTCCTCAGGTTAAATAGTTCACGTGTCTCTGCCTCTCCTCTATTGCAGAGGTCTTCAACAAATGCTTCACCATCTGAGCACTCCCTTCCATCCCTTCCTGCCTCCTGGCCCTCTCCATTCCCTTCTTCTGGTGGCTATTGTTTCCTGGTTACTCCTCAGGAATTGTTCTGGGCACTTAAGTCACTTATTCCTAACAAATCCAGGCCTGATGAGCTCAACCGAAGCTCCTCTGCATCTCTGTTCCAGCCATAGCAACCCTCTCATGCACCCTCATGGTGCTCACTAGCTACTGCTTGGCGAATGTCTGCTTTTGTGGTGAATTCCTCCTGATTGACTGCTAGAGCATTCCTAAAGAACTTTGTTGTTAGCTATATTCCCAGCCTGGTTTGAAGCTTTTCAGCTGTGTTTTTCATCCAATTTTACTGCTGTATTTAAACTTCTACTTCTACTAAAGAAATGTACCTCAGCTGTATTGCACTGTGAATATTAGTGCAGCTGCAAAGCCTCTGTTTTTCTGTTTATTATTTTATTTTATACATTGATGAACTCTGCAGTTGTGATTTACTGTAGTGTTCCTGCATTTTAGCTGTTTCCTGACTAGATATAATTTAATTTGCTCTTCCCTCCCTCTCATCTGTCTTCCCTTCTCTAAATCGCCTTCAAGAGTTCAGCGATAACCTACTCTGCCCCAGTTTCTTTGTCTCTCCACCTCTTGTGCTAACCCTACCCCCAATTAAGTCAATCCTTCCCATGATGCCTCAGGCCCCTGCCGCTTTACTATTAGTGTCTCTGACTACCTCGCCCCCAATGTTTACCCTAGCTAATTTAACCATCTGCTTTTTCTCTCTCTCTCTCCCACAAACCTGAGCCTCTGACCAAGGTGTGATCCCTGTGGTGCAGTTCACACCACCACCACAGCCCACTCACCCTCAGCTAGCTGCAAGGATTCTCAGGTGCAGTCCCTCCCACGAGTGCTGGAGGCTTAAATGTTTGGGCCTCACTAGCTACTGCTTGGTGACTGGCCACTTTTGTGGTGAACTCCTCCTGATTGGCTCCTAGAGCATGCCTAAAAGACTATGTTGTTAGCTATATTCCCAGCCTGGTTTGAAGCTTTGTGGCTGTCTTTTCTACTCCAAATGTTACTGCTGTATTTAAACTGTTTGTATTCTGAACAACCTAGAAAGAAATATACCTCAACTGTATTAAACTGTGAATATCAGTGCAGATGCAAAGCCTGATTTTTTTCTGTATTGTTTTACTTCTTCACTGATGCACTTTGCAGTTGTGATTTACTATAGTTTGTCTGTATTTTAGCTGTTTCCTGCCTAGATATAATTTCATTTGCTCTTCCCTCACTCTCGCCTGCTGCTTCCCTTCCCTAATTTACCTTTGGAGCTCGGTGCTGACCTGCCCTGCCCCAGCTTCATCTCTCCACCTGTTGTGCTAACCCTACCCCCCGTCCGATTAAACTGATCCTTCCAACGATGCCTCAGGCCCCTGCTGCTTTACTGTTTGCCTCTGACTAACCCCTACCCCGCAATTTTTATCCTAGCTAATTTAACCCTCTGCTCTTTTCTCTCCCACAGACCTGACTCCTCTGACCAGGTGCTCCCCCTGTGGTGTGGCTTTCACTGGTGCCACCCGCCTTTTCACCCTCCACTAGCTGCAAGGAATCTCAGGTACGGTCCCCTCCTAGAAGCACTGGAGGCTTTAGATGTTTTGTGCTTACTTGCTACTGCCTGTTGAGTGGCCTTTTCATGGTGAATGCCCCTGACTGGCTCCTAGCAGCGTGCCTAAAGGACTTTGCTGTTAGCTGAAAAGCTTAAACCAGCCTGGGAATATAGCTGTTTTTTCTTAATCCAAATTTTCTCCCATCCCATCACTCTTTAAATCCATTAGCTGCATTTTGGGCTCCACCCAGCAGTCTAGCTTGTCCAATCGAAACTCAGCAGCATCCTCCATCAAAAGTCAAATTACAATTCCTCTACCTCATATAGTGGCTCCTGCCAATAAAGTTAGTAGCTCTGTCAGTTAATTAATACTAGTGGCTGTACCCACCTTACTTTACAGCTGCTTCTTCCTTCGCTCTTTTTAACACTTTACCTCATCACTTGCTAAACTCCCAATATGTCTTTAGCCTTAATGCTATACTCATTGCTTGTTATGTCTCTATCCTCTCTAGATTGATCACTGTTCTCCTCCTTGCACTCTGCCTCCCACTCTTCACTCTCACTCCGTTCCCTCTCCCAAACTGCCTCCCCCACCAGTTTCATTATGCTTCACCCCGAGTACAACATTGCTGGGACTGCCTCCTCCCACCTTGTTACATGGACGCACTACCCTTCTGTCCTAGTGTATCTCTCTTACCCATAACAACCTATTACACACTGATTCACTTATTAAAAATTTCAACCTCATCCTCTGTGACAGGGTAGAATAGGACCCGCTCTATTTGTTATGGAGTAAGTGTTTAAATCGGGATCTAGTCTTTTCTTCTCGGTCTCTTCTCTGTATGGCTGTGCAACCAAATTTTCTTGAGAGACTTGACTTGATCAAGCCATAAAGTCTTGTAATCTTTTGCCTCGCCTGTCTCAGTTTTCTTCCTGTTTTTTTCCCTGCATATCTATATCAGCTAATATAAAATTAAGAGCAAATCAATGTATGGAAATGTAACGGATATTGGGATCTCTTGTGTTTGAAAAATATATAGGATTACTGTTGAAATGTATAAATTGTATTTTGACGTAACTGAGAATAGGTACTAAGAACTAGAGGTTACCAGAGTTCACATTTTAGGCCTTTATGCAAAAGGGCCTCAAGTACACTGAGTTCATCCTGCCTGAAATATACAAGGACAGGATGTGTGTTTAGAGCAGGGTTGCAATGACTTATAAGAGAGCTGAGGTGGAATTTCAAGAGGTTTTGGAAGAAAAGGGACACAGAGAGACTGAAGAAATATTTTATTTTATTTCTCTGTACATAGTTATTCTGAACACTTTTTTTTTTTCTGTTACCGCTACTATAAATAACATTTTGGTGAATTACACAACTGCTCCTGGTTTTCCTTATGCTTCCTGACCTGTGCCTCGACGACACCCTCCCATTACATGTCTAACTGGATCTCTGCCCTGGTACAAGAGTTTAAAATTCACTCTTGATCATCACACTCCAACTATTATCTTCTGGTGATAAGTCAACCCAGGCCATGCCCTCTAGGCAGCCCCAAAACAGCATCTCTAACTGCTGGCTCATCCCATAACAACCCCTTGCCCTTCCCTGTTGCTTTAATTTTGCACCTAAATATATGTAGTCCACTCCCAAAGTTAGACCTACTCCAGCCACTAGCTGCTTCACTTGTCTCAGATACTATCATCCTTACTGAAACTGGGCTTAAGAATAATACAGCTCACACCTCTCTCTTTCCATTCCCAGTTACAATATATCCTGGTAAGATCAAACCAGTAGGGGTGGAGGTGTGCACTTACGCCTCTTCAACCATTCAATTTACTCCATCTTTTCCACATCAGTCTCTAAAGCATACAAAGCACTTATCCTAAAACCATCCTCCCATTCTCCATACCCATATATATTGCTAGTGCCTATTGTTGCCTAGGTCTCCACTCCTGTATTATTACTGATCTCATCAGTACCACAGTCTCCCACATCCCTTCAGGAAAATATACATAATGGGCAATTTCAACCAAAACTGATTATCCCAAATCTTGATAAAGCATGTAAGGATATAATTGATCATAATGTAGTGCATATTCATTCTTGAGCCAACTTGTATGAACCATAAAACCGTAACCATTCCTAATCGACTAGGCCTCACATTCCATCTCAATAGGGTTATTAAATCTGGCTTACTACTAGATGCCCTCTGTACCACCATGCCCATTATCATACGAAATCCACAGGATTAGGGCCCTCACAAAATCCTACAACTCTGATCATATAAACCACCCATACATCCCCCCACCATTCTTCTCTTGAATCTGAGGAACAAATAATTAATATTCACCTAAATATAAAAGCTAAAAGGAGCAACGGAATGAATAGGATGTGTGAAAATAATTTAACCCTACCCCCAACATTTTGTGAATGGCATCAATATGTGCAGAAAAGTTGAGGTGCTGGGTCAAGCCAGACCCTAAGATATCTCAAGGAGATGCAGACCTCCAGAGGGTCCCTATCCAGAGTGTGCAGCAGGCATGGAGGGGAGCCTAGAGAGACTGCCTGGTGCCAAAGGTCAAGGAGACTGTCTTTTGGCATTGAGAAACAATTGGTTTGAGCAGTACCAGAGCTGAACATTCTTGAAGTCCTGTGGAGTCTGACTACACCTCAGTGGTTGTAGGGCCTGATGTATACATAACAGTGTCATCCACCTACATGTGAATGGATGTGTGTGACAGGCAGAGGGTAGGTCATTTAGGAAGAGGAGAACAACAGGCCAATGACTGAGCTTTGGGGTACATCAGTGGCTAATTGGAGGAGGGGCAGAGGTGGTGTTACCAATCCTGACAGATTGGGACCTACCTACAAGGCAGGAGCAGAAACAACTGGTGGCCTCACTGGAGAGCGTGGCTTGAGCAAACTTGGTCAGAAGGAGCGGTGGGAGACAGCACTAAATGCCTTGCCAAATGTATAAAAATGGTGGAGGTGTTGAGACCCAAGTCCATGCCAGTAAGGACAGTTTTTGTAAACCTCGGAGGGAAGTTGTGGTGGAGTGTGACTTCCTAAAACCAGACTGGTAGGGTGAGAAGAATGAGTAAGTGTCAAGGAAGGTGGTGACCTGAGAGAGAACAATGTGTTCCTGAAGTTTAGCAAGAATTTGGAGGAGGGAAATCGATGATAGTTGCCAGTGGAGGAGGGATCACCACTTTTGGGGAGGGGGATGATGGTGGTGTGTTTCAGTCCAATGGGATTTAAGCAAGTGTGAAGGAGAGATTAATAAGGAGGCCAGGGGAATGGCAATAGCAGGTGCTGACAGGTGGGAGCATTTTAGCATCAAATCTGCAGGGGCATTTTACCTGGTAGATTTAAGACACGCAGGGCTTTGAGTAAGTCCGCAGAGTAACTTGTCTAAAGGATAAAGTGACATTTGCAGCAGGGCTTGGGCAGGGGAAGGGGTAAGGGTTGCCAGTGGAGTTGGAAGGGTGGCTAGGAGAGCTGAGGTGCAATTAGTAAAGAAGGAGTTGAATTGTATGGCTACCGCAAGTAGTTCCTGCTGACTGTATAGCCACCAGCACTAATGTTTGGGGTGGGAGGTTGGGAATGGAGGGAAGAGACTTATCACTTTCCAAACTTTAGCAGGGTGGTTTATATTAGTGTGGAAAGGTACCAAAGTAATTTGCTTTAGCGGCATGTTTGTTTTGGTATG
Organism: Neoceratodus forsteri; assembly: GCA_016271365.2. Classification (NCBI taxonomy): domain Eukaryota; kingdom Metazoa; phylum Chordata; order Ceratodontiformes; family Ceratodontidae; genus Neoceratodus; species Neoceratodus forsteri. Next base: position 399,873,494 of record CM057457.1, read on the forward strand.
CGCGACAGAGTTAGTAGTACTTTTGGTAGTCTGTGGGGAACCTGTGATTTGAAAGATTACTTGCAATTTAAACATCAGTTGGTTCCCATAGCAGTGGCTGCCTATACTCTTGTAGAGATTGATTAGTATTAATGGTTACCAAGTTAACAAACAACAAATTCATTTTATCTTGTTATATCATAACAGGGTCCCAATACAATAAGGTGAGGGTTAAATCAGTGTCCACTTATCCTATTAATTTCATTGCTCCTTTAGCTTTTATGTTTAGGTCAAATGTGGAAGCACTTTAGTCATGACACATAAGCACATGTACTGTACACTATTTAAAGATGTTGGTGTTATTGCCACACATCTCTGATGAAGCTTGGGTCAATTGAGTGAAACACAAGATTGTTTTATGCAGCCTGCCTGCTTTTTGACACTATTTCAATGAGCCAGAATATTTTGCACTGTTGCACTTTGTTAAAATAAAGCACTTTAAATATGACCTGACTGGGTACTGACGTAATTTGATCATATAAAGCACTGAACCTCATCCCACTCTGAATGAGCCAACCCACACAAGCTGGGAACCAATAGCTTTGTCAAATCCATAGATGATGCTACAGCATATTTTCATGGGAAATGTCCAGAGATTTGAACAAACATGCCCCTCTGTGGTGCAGCAGGGTCAGGTGCACAACCATGCATGGATCACCACGCAACATTTGGCATGCCAAAGAGCCCAGGATCAAGCTTGGAAAACGAATAAAGCTCCTAAACTCTAATCTACTACAACATATAGAAACATAGGCACATAAAGGTTGACGGCAGAAGGAGACCGCTAGGTCCATTTATTCTGCCCACTTGTTTTAGACCTATTTTGACACTTTAGTTGCACTTTGTTGTCAGGGCCCTTGTGTCTATCCCATGCATTCTTGAATTCCCCATGGTGTTGGACCCCACAGTCTCTTGGGGCAGGCTGTTCCAAGCATCCACCACTCTTTCTGTGAAGAAAAACTTCCTGGTGTTTGTAGAGAACCTACCTCCTGTAGCCCGTGGTCATGTCCTCTGGTCCTGAAGCTTTTCTTGAAGTGAAAAGTTCCTGCCTGTACCTTGTTAATGCCTTTATGTACCCTAATATTTCAATCATGTCTCTCTCTCTTCTCTGCTCCAGGGAGTACATCTTCAGTTCCCAAGTCTTTCCTTGTAGGACACGTATTTCAGACCCTGAATCATTTTTGTCACCGCTTATCTGTACTGCTTCCACCCGCCAATGTCCTTCTGAGATGAGGCCCAGAACTGACTCTGTATTCCAGGTGAGGCCTCAACAGTGATGTATACAGTGGTAGTACCACGCCTCTTCCCTGCTCATGATTCCTCTCCCAATGCAGCCCAGCATTCTGTTCACCTTCAATGTTGCCTTCTCACACTGCTTACTAACCTTCAAGGCATCTGAGATTGTAATTCCCAGATCTTGTTCCTGGTTTGAGGCTGCCAGTCTTTCACCTCCTAGGTAATACCTTTCTTGGATTTTTCTTTCCTATGTGCATGACCTTGCAACATTTTGGCTTTTAAATCTCAGCTGCCACTCTCCAGACCATTCTTCTGGTTTCTTGAAGTCAGCTTCCATCTTGCTTACTCCTCTGAGATGTCCACCCTGCTACTGTACACATGTCTTATAAGAGTTCAAGTAACAGACATGCCCCCTTCCTTCCAGTCCATAAGTGATGTCTGCTATGAAAATATTGAAGAACACAGGCCCCAGCACTGAGCCATGGGGCACCACTGGTCACCCTGCCTTCCATTAACTGCACTCCATTAACCCGCATCTCTGATTCTGCCTTGTAACCAGTTTTGTACCCATCTGACTACTTCTGGACCAACCTTGTGTGGTCAAGTTTTTACCAGCCTTCATGCGGAACTGCTGAAGGCTTTACTAAAGCCTAGGTAGACCACATCTACCTCCTCTATTTCTAAGTGTAGTCAAAACACTCAAGCCAGATTTTTCTGGCATGACCTATCTGCTGTGAAACCATACTGTTTAGGGCCTTGACGGTTGCTAGTTTCAAGGAATGCTATGATCCTCTGAGTAATGATTCCATTAGTTTCCTACTATAGACATGAGGCTCACCAGTCTGTAATTACTAACCTCTTGCAACTACCCAATTTGTGAAGTGGAACCACTATTGCCTTTTTTCCAGTCTTCAGGTACCACACTACTTTTCAAGGATTTTGTGAATAGAAGCACCAGAGGGGTTATTAATTCTGCCCCTCAGTTCCTTAAGTACTCTGGGGTATCTGGTCTGGTTCCATGACTTTGTCTGCTTTTAATTTATTTAGCACCTCCCATACTCCGGCTTCTGTAGCGTGGGTCTCATGTCTATCCCTGGTCCTGGGTGTTGTATTTTTTCAGGACTGGGCCATCCCTGGGCCATCTTTGGTAAATACCAAGCAGAAGTATTTGTTGAGGATTTTGGCTTTCTGTGGTCAAATTTGGTGCATTTCATTCTTCAGTAGGAATCTTACTCTCCTTTGTCTTCCTACATTCCTAATGTATCTAAAAATGATTTGTCTCCTCTTTGCCCTTTCTACTATCTTTTCCTTAGTCTGGGCTTTTGCCTTTCTAATTTGTTTGCTTGATTCTCTCATTTTTATTTCTATAACTCCCAGTCTCTCTCTGTTTTGTTTTCCTGATACATGCTGTACGCCTTCTTTTTTTTCTTTGACTGTGTAGCCACTACTTGGAAAACCATAAAGGATTTCTTTTGCTTTGGTGACCTATCTGGCACATTGATATGTGGGCAGTTCTTTATTGCCCTTGAGTTTCCCCATGACCTCGGCCTCTGTTTTCATTAACTGGCTACTTATGTTGTTCCTCACTGTGTGGAAGTCAACCTTCTGAAATCTAGCACCTTTATCTTAGAGTTGCTGGTGTCCTGTGTTATGTTTACTTGAAAGATTACTCATGCTGGTCGCTGTTGCCCATATGGACATCACACTTCAATATCCTTGATCCTTTCTGAGTTTTGTGGAGGAGAAGATTAAGAATATATTTCCTTGTTGGGGTTTTTTAACAGCCATACAGTCCTGCCTTTAGTTACAATATGAGTCCCTATTGTATTTACATACTGCACTCTACTCAAGTGCACAAAAGCTATTTGCTTAGCTAAAGTGGATTACTTCTGTGCTACCTTCCAGTCTAACTTTATAAACCATCCAAATTCTGGAAAGTCATACACTCCTCTTCACACACCATTCTCACCACCTATCCCACTTCTTATAATAAACAACACTTAAGTTTCTGATCACCTTAGTGTTACCACTGAATTTAATTCCTATTTCACCTCCTGTTCCTTCTGCCTCCTATCCTCACTACCATATTCCCTGTCTGCTGACTCCCTCCTCTCCCAGCCTACCTTCCTGTAACGCCTCTCCTCCAAAATTTCTCCTCAGATGCCTTGGATGCATCAGATGCTCTAATCCTTCCAAGGGCAACTCACCCAATGGACTAAAACCTAAACTGCTATATCTATCAGCTCCTGCTATCTCAGCTCCACGATCTGATCTTCTTAACATTTGTTTTGTAATATCTACCATCCCACCTGCTTGGAAACATGGCATTGTTCTTTCCTGCCTAAGTGCATTTGTTACACAGCAAACTATCATCCCATTTCAGTCCTTCCTACCCTTGCTGAGCTTCAAGAACATCTGGTTCTCTCACAGCTCTTGTTATATCGCTCTGACTCTAACCTCTTCACTCCATTCCAATCTGGGTTCTGGAAGAACCATTCCACTACCACCTCCCTGGTTAGGTTCACTGACTGCCGTCCTCAGGGATGGACTGTGGCATATCACTTTCGATTTTTGTCAACCTTGCAAAGGTTTTCAACACCATCTCCCACACTCATCTACTAAACACCTCTCTGCAGGAGGCTTATCGAACTATGTCACCAACTGGTTCACAGCTCACCTAGTAGGCAGGACCCCAGTCTGTCAGAATAGCTGACACCACTTTCCCTCCACTCCCCATTAATACTAGCATCCTGAAGGGGTTCATGTTTGGTCCTGTCTCATGCTCCATATTTCTAAATAACCTTCCCTCAGCCTGCTCATCTACCTCTATCAACATTTACGCTGGTGACATAGTCATCTTCACCTCCAGCCAGTCCTCTGATGAATTAGCAACCAGACTCCAACATGACTTTGATAAAGTTCAGCACTGGTTTTGCTCTCATCATCTCTCCCTTAATGCCAAGAAGACAGTCCTCATTGACCTTTGGCACTAGGCAGGGCTCTCATGCCATTGATGGCACTGTCCTTGAGGACACTTCATCCTTTAGGTACCTTGGGGTATGGCCTAACCAACACCCTCAACTTCTGGTTATGTGGACGCTATCCTGGAAAAGCTGCTCCCCAAACTTGGTGCATTATTCTGGAACCACAGCTCCTCCTGCTATTGGCCAGATGAGAACCTGTCCAGAGGATGATCCTACTATCTTTGACTAATGTAATGTAGTCTACAGTGCTGCTCCCAAGTTCTCTTTATCCAGACTGGACACCATGTTTAACTCCTTCTGTTATTTCCTCTGACTCAATCAATCATTTTGTTTTATTTATATGGCACCTTTCAACTGCCAAGATGCCTAACAAACCATTAAAACAACTATAGCATAAACTCATGATATTATAGATATTATAAAATGCAGATAAAAGTGACAAACAGTGTTTGAGTCATTCCCAAATGCTTGAATCTATAAAAAGTTTTGAGAGCCTGTTTAAATCCTCCACAGTCATGCACTCCAAAGCTGTCATGGTAGAGAATTCCAGAGGATAGTGGTTGCATGCATAAATGCACGGGCCCCGGAAAATTTTATGCAAACCCTTGGAATCTCTAGCAGACCTTTGTCAACCGAGCGGAGGATCGCTTAGGCAGTAAGTGACTAGAAGCTCTTTCAGGTAGTCCAGATCCTGTCCATGTATGGCTTTACAAGTCAGAAGTTCAACTTTGAAGGTGATTTGCCACCGTACTGGAAGCCAGTATAGTTTGCACAGCACCGAAAATATGACAGGACCGAGAGGTTCCTGTCAATAAACAGGCTGCAGCATTCTGCACCAGCTGTAAGCAGTGAATATCCACCCCTGGTAGCCCTAGGTATAGGTCATTGCAATAATCCAGGTGTGAGGACACAAAGGCATGGACCAGCATGGGAAAGTCACCAGATGGAACAAGATGCTCAACTTTGGTGATATTCCTCAGATGGTAAAAGTGGATTTGATGACAACTGACACCATGAACATAGTGTCAGCCCCTTCGTCAAAGATTATCCCCAGGTTTTGCATCCATTCAGAGGTTGGGAGTGGTAAACCCACCCCCAACACCCCTATCTGGTGGCTCGGTCCACCACCAGCACCTCAGTCTTTTCCAAGTTCAACTTCAGCCAGCCTCGATTCATCCACCTCTGGATTTCTGTGAGGCAGTTATTAAATACCGAGAGAGCTCTATCCTGGTCAGGTGCAAAGAAGTTAGAGCTGTATCATCAGCATAGCAGTGAAACCTCAGCCCATACCTTCTACAATGTCCTGAGGAGTAGCACATACCCTGTGAACAACATGGGGACAACACCGATCTCTGAGGAACCCACATAACAAAACTAGGTCAGAAGAAAACATTCCCGCACAACCTCTGAGTTTTTCCCGTCAGGAAAGATGTAAACCACCTGGGACTGTACCTGACAGGCCACAGATAAACCCAGGTGACCAAGCAGAACACCATGGTCTACAGTGTCAAATGCTGAAGAGATATAGAAGAAGAACCAAGATGGAACAGTTCTTCTGATCTCTGCCATCAGGAGATCATTGAGTGCCAGAACCTGCACCGTCTCAGTACTCTGCCTCTTTCAAAACTGGACTGAGAGGTTCATAGACATCATGGATGGTCAAATCAATCATTCTCCAGATGTACGGCCACTACTTTCTTGATCACCTTACCCATAAACAGGAGGGTAGAGATTGGTCTGTACTGCATGACAGTCTGGGTCCAAAGAAGCTTTCTTCAGGAGGGTGTCACCAACGCCCTTCAGGAGCTAGAAAACTCACCTGTTTCAAGGAGCACCATACTATCCATGCTACAACCGACTAATGATGTCACTGCAACTCCAAAATCAGGGTGGTTGGTCCTGGATCTAAACAACAGCACGTAGGGTCATACCCTAGACAATCTGCATGACATCCACAAACTCTGGCCGGTTGAAGGTACTCCAGGAAAACTGAGGAGCAGTGACAGAACACTGATTCAAAGCAACAGCCATAGCATGCTGGTTGCTCCACCCAGATGTCAACCACCTCAGCCACAAAGAAACGAGCAGGCTTATTACACTCAACTTGCTAAAATGCTTTTCAGACCTGTAGACAGGCTGGTTGACCCTGACCATCTCCAAAGGGTAGCCCTACAAAGGAGGGGCACAAAACTGAACCTCACTGTGTAATGATCGGACCATCTGACTGGTTCCACCCCAAATCAGAGGTTTCGATCCCCATGAGGAAAACTAAGTCAAGACAGTGACAGTGTTTATGGGTAGTAGTGAAACAATCTATGTAAAGCCCAGAGAATGTCATCATCTGGAGGAAGTGTGACCAAACTGCAAGAATGTGTCATTGACCCAGGTATTAAAGTCACCCAGGACCATCAGCCTAGGCAACTCAAACGCCATGTCAATCACGAAGTCCACCACTTCCTGAAGGACACGCTTCTCACCCCGGTGGATGGCAGATGAGGGCGATCCTACAGCCTAGATCTGCTACCATTCAAATGACTGAGTCTCCTCAACTGGTACACTAGTGAGACCCAGTTCGGTCTTGAAACACAATGCAACAACCCCCATGATCCAATCTTGAGCAGTGGATCACAGAGTACCCGCTGGAGTTGCAACCTCCAATATGGGGCCAGAGTTCTCGTCCAGCCAGGTCTCTGTGACACAAGCCAGGTCCGTTGTTCCCACAAGATCTGCAATAACTGCAGTCTTGTTTTTAATGGACCCAGCACTGCATAACACCGCCGAGCTGGATGAGTTTCAGGGTCATCCGAGTCACATGCCCACCAAAATTGGTAGTGACCTTGGTATGGAGACCAGACATGGAGAACCACAGTCTGGATTTTATTTCACCACAGGACATCTTCTAGATCTTATGACCCCGATGAGGTGGCCCAGGTCATTCATCCTCTGCTGTTCTTCACCTCCGACCCCTCCCCCAGCGAGCAATACCAGCACTCTACAGCGCTTGGTAAATTGTAATCTGCAATGGGAGGGATAAAAGATGGAGGATGAATAACACAACCATGGGGGCAGGCCTCTGCACATTGCTATGACCCAAATAAGACTACACAATCTACTAGATAAAATAAAACAAAAAAAAAAAACTTTAATCACTAATATAACTACATATACACAAAACAAAAATCACTTTATAAATAAAAAAATCCTCAACTCTCACTTCAAGGAGAATGGGTTAAATAAAATCTATAACCATATACATTTTCATAACTAAGAACAGAGTTATCCTACTAACAATGCAAACTTATACCTAACCCAAAAAGAAATTATATAAACATCAATAAACAAACAAAAAATGTCCCGATCATTCAGTCCAGGCTTGCAAATTTAAGGTAATCACAATCGAGTATAAACAGCCAGAAAACATTTAAACTGTAGCTGATAACTGGAGAGTTCAAAATTCCAGCCCCAATGGTCCTCACACCACCAGAGGAGGCCAATTAATGAAAAGTTTCAAACTTTCCCCAACCCCAAAATACTCTACTACAAGTGAGGAATTAGAATGTATCCAGACTTTTATAACAAAGTACACTGTCACTGTACCACAGGTAAAAAGAAAAAGGCACTCTCACTGCCTTAAACAGAAATGCAAATGAACAATAAAGATGAGTCTGACCATATTTGAGGGGAAAAGTCCAGGAAAGTCTGCTTTGATGGTAGACTGTTCTGAGTCAGAAAAGCCCAACAATCCTGCTTGGTAGCCAGACTGCAGGTCCACAGCCTGCTATGAGTCCCATCATCCGCCCCTTCCAGCAGGCCCCAAAGAGAAACCTAGGGGACATCGCTCAAATCACTGGCTACCCAGCGGGACTAGAACCAAGACCCCTGCTCAGTCGCACACCGCAGCTAGCCCACCTGCAGGATAAAGGCATTAACTCCCAGCACCAAATCAAAAGCTGGTCTTCATATACCCAGTACTTCTGACTCAAACCAGCCTGCCACCGCTCAGAATAAAATCCTCTGTGAATAATCTAACAATCCAATCCAATAGAATAATCCAGTAGTTTTCTCTTGAATAACCAAATTTCTCTCTGTTCTTCCAATTTTGAGTCACAATGTGTTCCCAAAATCTTCACTGGCAACTTGTCGTGGCACGAAGCGGCGAAAGTTCTTTAAATTTGATGGACTGCATCCACTAAAGAGGAGTCAGTGCATTGGGGCAGAAGTTTGACGCCTTTGCAGAATATTTAAACTAGCAAATGGGGAGAGGTGCAGCACCCCATACGTCGCCGAATGGAAGAACACCTCCCCCCTCAGCTAGTGGTCAAACAGGAATTCAGCATGTTTGCTGCTCATTTGCATCACCAGGTAAGAAAAAGGTTTGTCTCCCATATGATGCACAGGGTAATGCCAAACTTCACCCAACAACTAACACACCAAAATCTGGCCAATGGAAAATCATGTACACAAATGCTCACAGCCTGGGAAATAAGATCCCAGACCTGCAGGCAATAATATCAGAGGCTAAACTGGACATAGTAGCAATTAGTGAGACGTGGTTTACCAGTAACCACACTTGGGAGACTTCAATACCTGGCTATGTATTGTCTCAGAAGAGACCGAGGTGCAAAAGGGGGAGGCCCTGTATGTTAATGAAAATATCAAAGCTACAGAAATTAGAATACACATAAGGAGCCAGAAGAACTGTGGGGTCACCCTGAAACAGGAAATGGGACAGCTATAAGAACTGGGGTTGCCTACAGGCCCCCAGACCAGAGGGAGGACATAGATACATTACTGTTAAAAGATATACAAAACATGACAGCTAAAGGAGGTTCTGATAATGGAGACTTCAACATGCCAGATACAGATTGGTCAATACCAGCAGGAACATCTGCCAGAACTAGACTCATAGTGGATTCCCTGCAGGAGGGCCTCAAACAACTGGTACAGCAACCCACAAGAGACAGGGCTATCCTAGATCTAGTACTGACTAACAAAGAAGGGATCACAGTTTCCAGGTAGAAGGTCACCTGAGCCAGTGACCATCACATGGTATGGTTCAGTTTGGCTACTACATCTAAATCATCCCATTCCAAGGCAAAAATATGGGACTTCAGAGGAGCTGACTTGATAAGATGGCCTACAGAGTTGCTTTGCCCTGGCAAAAAGAAACACAGGTGAGGGGTACAGGCAAAGTGGGCAAGCATTAAGGATGCAATACTTGAAGCAACATCTCATTGTGTTAGACAGAAAAGGAAGTGCAAAAGAAGAAAGAAACCACTTTGGTTCTCAAATACAGTAGCAGAAAAGGTCAGAGCCAAAAGGCTGGCCTTCAGGAAATATAAGGGAACACAGCGGATGAAGATAGGGAGGCATACCAAACTGCCCTAAGGGAAGCAGGTAAGGCAGTAAGGCAGGCAAAGTCCCAAACTGAGGAAACACTAAACGAACAGTAAAAGAAGGTGACAAGACTTTCTATAGATACATTAGTGAAAGGAGAAAGTCCAGAGGGGTATTGCTAAGCTTAATGGAGAAAAGGGAGTGTGAGAGGAGGACCCTGTAAAGGCATCTATCCTAAATAGATACTTTGCTCAGTATTTACTGAAGAGAAGGTAGGACAGGCCCACAGCTCAGCATCATGGACACAGGGGGATGGAGGTGAGCACTACTCCTTCACAAAAGAAAGGGTCCTACAAGAGCTTGCTAAGCTCAGGGTGGATAAGGCAATGGGACCTGATGGCATACATCCCAGGGTACTTAAGGAGCTAAAGGAGGAACTAGCAGAGCCATTAGCAGAATTGTTTAGTGAGTCTCTGAGCACAGGAGAGGTCCCAGAAGACTGGAGAAGGGTCTTGTGATCCCGCCCACAAGAGTGGTAGCAGGGAGGAGGCGGGAACTACAGACCAGTCAGTCTTACCTCAGTAGTGGGCAAGATTATGGAGGCACCCTTAAGGAAAGGATAGTGCAACACCTGGAACCATAGGGGCACAGGATCCAAGACAGCATGGGTTTACAAAGGAAGGTCCTGTCAAACTAATCTCATAGATTTCTTTGACTGGGTAACCAGAGTGGTGGACCAAGGGGAGCAGCTTGATGTCGCCTACCTTGACTTCAGCAAAGCTTTTGACACTGTTCCACATAGAAGATTGATAAATAAGCTGGGTAGGCTCGGGGTCAGAGTTGGTCAGCTGTGAAAACTGGTTGACGGGCAGAAAACAGAGAGTGGTGGTAAATGGTACAGTCAGAAGAGATGCAAGTCACAAGTGGGGCACCTCAGGATCACTCCTGGGGCCAGTCCTCTTCAACATCTTCATTAGTGACCTTGCAGATGGACTAGAGGGTAAGGCTTGTCTGTTTGCAGATGACACCAAGATCTGCAACAGAGTAGATGATCCAGATGGGGTGGCAGAATGAGAAGAGATCTGGATAAACTAGCAGAATGGTCAGAAGAGTGGTAACTGGGATTTAATGCAAAGAAGTGCAAAATCATGCACATAGGGAAGAGAAACCTAGAAGCCACCTATGGCTGGGAGGAGTTGCTAGCAGTCACAAAGGAAGAAAGAGACTTGGCATCATCATCATCACTGATGACCTAAATCATCCAAGCAGACTCTAAAGCAGTAGGTAAGGCTAGGGGGGTGTTAGGGTGTATTAGTAGGGTATCACAAGTAAGAGGGAGGTAATAACCTCTGTACAAGACACTGGTTAGCCCCATCTGAGTACTGCTGCGTATTGGAGGCCCCACCTCTACAAGGACATTAACCAAATTGAGGCAGTCCAGAGAAGGGCAACCAAAATGGTGCAGGGACTGCATCAGAAGACATATGAGGACAGATTAACGGAGCTCAATATGTATACCCTTGAACAAATGAGGGAGAGGGTGATATGATTGAGGCATTCAAACACCTTAAGGGCATAAACAAGGTGAAAGAGTCTAACATGTTTAAATATAAGAAAAATAGCAGGACAAGAGGACACAGCATGAGATTAGAGGGGGCCGATTAAGGGGAATGTGAGGAAATTCTTTTTCACAGAAAGGGTGGTGGATGCATGGAATGGCTTACCACAAGAAGTGGTGGCTATGAATACAGTGCAGGGCTTCAAACAGGCATGGATAGGCATAAGGAGCAATACAAATGACTATGAATAGATAGGTCACTGACAGAGCAAAGGCCAAAGGCACATTTATAAGGTAGAAAAGAAATGGGCAGACTGGATGGGCCTTGCGGTCCTTATCTGCCGTCAACTTCTATGTTTCTATGAAGTCACAAAACCAGCAACAAAACTCAATAGGGTATCCATCAATATAACAGTCCCCATAGAGTTTACTGAAGTGAGGAGGCAGTGGCCCAGCAAACTGAAAAGGCAGGGTGGTAATGGGCCAGGACAGGCTCCAGTGCACACTTCAAAGTGGTCTCTACAGACACCCTGATACCGCAAGTGTTCAGCACACTCTAACTGCAGCACTCTCTCAATTCCAACTTGAAGAGGCAACCCACACAGTAAAATGTACAGGCAACAATTAAACACCAGACAGTTGAAAAGTAGACAGTATACACGGGTGAACAGATGAACAAATAAAACTATTCCCATAACAAAATAAAGATAATAATAAATTAAAATAAACTTAAAACCCTAGGCTGTAAGAGCAGCCGACAACGTCCCAGCCCGTGGCCATCTTTCATGGTATGGCTCGAAGACCCCCAGTCATCATCATAAACTTTACCACTCCCTGGCTTTTCTCTGATTAGAAAATCAACACCACCTCCACTGTACAAAATTAATGTCTAAATTTTGGTTTGGTACACACCCCATCTTACTTTTTACTATCCATCCTCCCACCTCCTGCCCATTGTCTTAAATCTTTCAACTCCTGTTTATTTATTTTAGTTTTTGTTGACTGGGTGAGTGCACTAGAAATATTCTGCCTATTTTCAGGCATGACCCAGCAGAGGGGATACAGATGAATGCCAACTGACTTTCAACCAAATTAAGCTGCTAGTGGTATTTTTAGTGAATGGGAGGAAATTGGCCAGGACACTGAGGAAAGTCTCCTACTCTTCCTGGTAGGGCGCTAGACTGGTGCTGTGATGACCAGTCTGCCTGGAGAGTCACGGAGGATGGATGTGTCTGGGACAGGGAGCAGGTCTCGCTCTCCAGTCATTGAACCATGTGAGGCCAACAAGAACAGGAGAATTTGAATGAGGAGTTATTTATTCTGGCTGAAGAAGAAGAAATAACTAACCTGGATTACAGAACAGAATCCCAGACGATGGCAGCAATGGGGCAAAAGGCAGAGGAAATCCACAAGCTTATTGCTGCAGAAGAAAGGAGATTTCTAAGAAGAAAACGGAACTCTAGAAGAAATTGCAGTAGCAGGGATGAGTGAGAGGTGGACTGCATAGAATGAGAAGATTACACTGATGCACATGTAGACATTCGGACAGATGGGTGAGGAACGAATATTGGAGCTATGGAGGAAAAAGATATGCAGAACCCCCAGGATGGCTCTCTGATTACTAAGGTACCTTAGTTTGTGGGTGGCACAAGATAGGATGGGAGCGAAGGGGAAAGTGAAAAGTTAAATACTGATGAGTGGCTGCAGCAGATGGAAGATATTTCTGTTGGGAAACAAATGGTAGCTACAAATCTTGAGCCCAAAAGATACACTTTACAATCAGGATTTCTACGGAGGGTCTGTACAAAACTGTCTAGCAAAGAAATATTGGATAAAGTATGGGAAGCAGTGTGTTGCAATTTCACACTCGAGTTGTTGGATGGCACTAAACCCCAAGGGTGAAGCCCAAGGGGTTTATGACAGTCATTCAACAATGAGGGTAACACACTGCACCCCATATTTTGTTAAATATAATTGAAGGGTTCCATTTTTTCCTCACAGTCAGCATGTTTAAATGCAGTCAGTTTTCCGATTCCGTGTGGGTTTCTGAGATTTCAGTTTTATGAGTCAGAAAAGAAGACTGCATGTAAATGGGGTACTTTCTGGTTTTGTAACCTACCTCATTTCTTGAAAAATGATTATGTTCTCTGGAGTTCTCTTGCACAAATCGGAAGTTGCACAGATGTAAACACTTGTGCAGGTGTTTTCTGAAAATCTTACTTAGCATGCTCTGTGACAGTGCACTAGCTGGCTTGACAGCCGATGTGAAATGCGTGAGATACCCGCTTTCTGTCTGACAGGATTTGTTTTGCCAGATGGGAAGTGTGCTGTGGAGATCTGTGTTGTTGTGGCTGAGCAGCTTGAATGGGCTGGCAGTATAGCGTGAGATTAGAGGAATGAGGTGTGAATAGCTTGATACATCCAGCAGACCAGAGTTTGATTCTCACAACCTCCACTTGCATTCTGTGCGACACTGAGCAAATCACTTAACTGCCCAGTGCCCCAGGTTGCCTCTAAAAACATGCACTTGTGCCTAGTGGGCCTTACCCAGTTACCAAAGACTAAAATAAAATAAAAAATTGATAGTCTCGAGCTGTCTTATGCTTCTAGTTTTCTATGTGAAAATGCCGTAAGTAGGTATTTAATGTACCTTTTTCCTATAGGAAAAATGGAACCCAGTAATTAGATACAGAATAAGGGAAAAGAGCAAAGGGAATGGTGGGGAGTGGCTCAGGTGCCTTTACCACCAGCATGCACAAAACTAGCTATAGTGTTGACAGAGCCTACAGCAGTACTTGCAGGCTGGGTGGCTAAGTCCTTAGGAGCAGCAGGATGGGTTAAGAATGCAGATGGCACTGGGTGAGATGCTAACATCCCGAGATTGTTTGATAAGACAGTGGGTCCTGTACACCAAAAGGAGTGCTCTGGTCAGATCAGTACTTCCCAAATCTCACAGATAACGCCTGGACAGGTGATTGGGGTAATGAAACAGAACATATGACTGAGCTAGGTACAATTTTTATCTGTCATCAGGAGTTGGAAGGAGATGACACAGCCGGGTTGGAGAATGACCCCGTCCCAGCTTTTGAGGCTGCTGTGCAGATAACGGAAAATGTGCCTAAGAGTAACTATAATGTCAGTTCTCTGTGATAATGAAGCAGGGATTCTCAATGTAACTGTAAATGCGTGGCATGCAAAAGCCAAAGAAAACGGTTTCAAATATTATTAGAATGCCCCAGAGCCTGCCATGAGGCAAAATGCAGCAGGCTAAATTCAGAGGAGATACAACTGATATACCAGATAGGCTGTTTGTGGGCTACATTTGTTGAAAAATAGTATTAAGATTTATGCATAAAAGATCTATGCCCCATTCATATGCCTGGTGATACCATATGTGATATTAATTTCAAACTTCCATCTGGTCTAGAACGCTTCTGAAACATACCAGTTGTTGAAAAATGGCCCCTGTGGAGACCTTTTTAGTAATATCATTAACTAAGTCTATGTACAAAACAATAACAGTCCTCTTTTAAAATGAAGGGGTTAATGAGGCAGACATTTCGTACTGGTTGAGCAGTACTGCATAGTGAATGGGTATCCTGAGCCTATTTTGGATGAAGAACATTTACGGACAGGGGATGGAAATACAAGATCACCCCAAAACAAGAGAAAGTGTGATACTGAATCTCCCAAACAGTTTTTTTTGGGGAGATGGGGTGATATGTTACCCTTGCAACCTCAAGCATGCTACAAATGTGGGAAATTGTGGCACCTCAGCAATGTCTGTGAGAAAAAGAAGTGCTGACTCTGTAGAGATTGGGCATTATTGAGCAAGCAACCTCAAGTGTAATCTTGGGCATCTCCCTATAGTAATGATCAGACAGTGAGGGTGGAACATGACTTCATGTGGCTACAGCAAGAAAAATGCGTGCATATGAGTTAATGGCTCAGCGGAATGACCTCTATCTGAGGTCATCTGTACAGGAACTACTGAGGTTGTGGTACAGTTGCAGCAAGGACGACCCCCATGACCTTGCAATAGAGATTACAAGAACGGATAATAATTTTCAGGGCCAAGGCAAAGATCAGGTCCCTACCAATGAGGAGCAAGAAGGAGCACTCCTGAATGATGTCCATCCAGGGCAAGAGATCCTGGCTGAAGAGGAGTGGATGAAGATTGTGATGTCACCACCAGGATCAGTGGCAGGTCCTCCCTTTCAAAGGGTTACAAGATCAAACTCTGACCACAAAAGTGTTCCTGGATTGGAAGAAACTCCAGTACATAATACATATGATGTATTAATGGAGGTAGAGGATGAGGAAGGGGTGTGAATCTGATGGATCATCGATGATATCTTCTCAAATGGAGGTTAACATAGGAAATGGTAAAGGTCATAAACCAAAGTCGAAAAAGAGAAAGAATGGAAAATAAATGGACTAAGTGTTTAACTTGACTTTTCTGCTTATGCAAACTGATATTAACATCACAACACTTAATGCTAATAGCACTAAAAGGCTGAAAGATGTATAGTTACGTTTGCTAGTGTGTATAAGAGGAGGGCAGCTATTTTTGTAAAGGATACTAGTTTGAACACAATTATGGAGACTGAGCAAGTTAAAAGGATTGGCTTTGGCTGTCCTCCTTGTGGTCAGCAGGGAAAGAACCAATTTGGTGTATGTATTTTGTTCTCCAACATGCATACATACATTTTAAAGGTCTTGGATATATGTCCAGGTAGAGTTCTGATGGCAGATGTGATTATTTATGGTTTAGCATATAGGTTCATTAATAACTATGCACCCCAGAAGGCAGACAGACCATCACTATTTCAAAACTATAGAACCCTTCCTAGCAACTTGTAAATTAATCTTGTGGGAGGGGAGATTTAACTGGCTTGGCACCAAGAGATTGGGGTAGAAAATGCACATTTGTTAAATGATATATTAAAACTGTTTTTAACAGAGATCTATGAGATTGTAGATAGACTTCTCAGCATGCTTTTATAAAGGAGACTGTCTGCAAGGATAGATTTTTGGTTTGTTTCTGATAGGATGACAGGAATAGAAGTGAATATCTTACCTTTAGAATATGGCAGTACAGGCCAAATTGGGACAGTGCATAAGATTACTAATGGAGAAGCTATTGAAAGTAAATGCTTTTATATTACAGAATGAGGGTAGACAACAGGAAATTAGAGATCTTTAGAAGTCTGAAGGGACATTAGTTTTTGTATGAAACTCACAGTGAGCAAAACAGCTAATGATAAGACCCAATCTCCGAAAGACATAAACAGGATGGAGGCAGTCCAGAGGACAGCAACTCAAAATAGTGCAGGGTCTGCACCAGACATATGAAGAAAGACTTAAGGAGTTTAATATGTATAGCCTCGAGGAAAGGAGGGAGAGGGGACATGATAGAAATTTTAAGTACCTCAGGAGAATCAACAAAGTCCAAGAGGTAGCATCTTTCAGAAAAAGAGGTGCAAGAACAAGGGGCAATTTGAAGATGGGGAGGCTCAGAGGTAATGTAAGGAAGTATTTTTCCACAGACAGGGTTGTTGATGCATGGAACGGCCTCTGAGGAGGTTGTGGAGTAAAAACAGTGACGGAATTAGAATGCATGGGACAGTCATAAGGCAATTCTAGGGGGTGGGGTAGGAAGATAGGCTGTTGGTTAACTAGGATCTGCAGCCCATCTATTAGGTAGGGAAATGGGCAGACCGGTGGGCCAAACAGTCCTTATCTGGCATCAACTTCTGTGTTTCTATGTATAAGATATCTTAGATTGTGAGCACAATATTTAAAAGCGTTTAGCATAGGCATGGACCTTAGGAGGAGATAAAGAGGCACAACTACCGGGATTTAAAAGAAAATGTATGGTATCATAAAATAAAGGAGGGGATATGGCAAAATGCCAGCAATTTGTAACAAAGGTAAAAAGAAGACAGTGAATCCTTATGAGGCAGAATTGCATAGAGTGAAAAGTGATTTCACATCCCTGATAGGACAAGATAGTAGGATAAAGATGCTCAGCAAGATATACAAAATACTATTTGTACACATATCTGTAAAACATTTCAGCAAGGCATTTATACACAGAGCTGAACTATTAAATGATATTGTAGTGTCAGAGATCTCAGAGGAAGAAAATCAGAAACTGATAGCACCTATTACTAAGGAAGAGATTAAGTTAGCTAATGATAGATTATCAGTGAATATGGCGCCTGGGTTGGATGGCATATCAAATGAATCTTTTAAGGAATTTATTGATGAGCTAGTTCCATGGTTACAGGAAGAGTAACAGGAGATACAATGTGGGGATAATTTGGTCTCTAGTATGCATGAGGAGTTATGACTTTTATATATAAAAGGTGATCCACAGAACATACAGAATGGGAGACCTTTGAGCTTGCTCACAACTGATTACAAGACATTTACTTAAGTCCTGACAGCTAGGTTAGCAAAAGTGGCAAAACCATTGATTCTTCCACAACAAACATGTGCAGTGCCTGATAGAACATTCAGCAAAATCTGATATTCATAAGGAAATTGTGGAACAGTGGCTGGATATGAATTTGGATGGGTACACAATGACCTTAGATCATAAGGAGAATGTGGAACAGGGGCTGTATGTGGATTTGGATGAGTATACAGTGACCTCAGATCACAAAGGCGTTTATGGACAGGGGCTGGATATGGACTTGGATGGGTACACAATGACCTTGATCATAAGGAGACTGTGGAACAGGGGCTGGGTATGGATTTGGATGGGTACACAATGAGCTTAGATCATAAGGGAGATTGTGGAACAGGGGCTGGATCTGGATTTGATGGGTACACAATGACCTTCGATCATAAGGGAGATTGTGAACAGGGGCTGGATAAGGATTTGATGGGTACACAATGGCCTTCATCATAAGGGTGATTGTGGAACGGGCTGATATGGATTTGGATGAGTACACAATGACCTTCATGATAAGGAAGACTGTGGAACAGGGGCTGGATATGGATTTGATGGGTACACAGGACCTTAGATCATAAGGAGATTGTGGAACAGGGGCTGGATATGGATTTGATGGGTACACAATGACCTGAGATCATAAGGGCAATTGTGAAATAGGGCTGGATATGGATTTGATGGGTACAGAATGACCCGAGATCATAAAGGAGATTGTGGAACAGGGGCTGGATATGGATTTGATGGGTACACAATTACCCTAGATCATAAGGGAGATTGTGGAACAGGGGCTGGATGTGGATTTGGATGGGTACACAAAGACCTTACATCAATAAACTGCATTCAATGCCATGAAGAATGAGTGTTTATGGGAGATGTTATGTCAATATGGGATTACAGAATGGTTAATTGCTATGATTAGACGCATTTATGAACATGCTAAGGTGATCCCATTGGTTAATGGACACTTAGGGATCCCTACTCACTTGAGAAATGGAGTTAGACAAGGCTATTCTTTGAGCCCGCTCTTATATGTATTTGCTATTGATCAAATTTTAAGAGAACAAAACAGGCTGAATACGTAAACTGGGACAAAGTATATGAAGATGCACATAGGAAAGTACAATCATGGAAATCATGGAAAATGATGAGGAAGAGCATAGAACATAGAATTTGATCGCAGATAAGAACCGCTTGGCCCACCTAGTCTACCCATTTTCCTAACTAACAGGTAAGCTGCAGATCCTAGTTAACCAACAGCTTACTTCCTTCTACCCCCCACCAGGACTGCCTTATGTCTGTCCCATGCATTCTTGAATTCCTCCACTGTTCTTGACTCCACGACCTCCTCAGGAGGCTGTTCCATGCATCCACAACCCTCTCTGTGAAAAAATACTTTCTCACATTACCTCTGAGCCATCCCCTCTATCTTCAAATTGTGCCCCTTGTTCTTGCATCTCTTTTTCTGAAAGATGCTACCCTCTTGAACTTTGTTGATTCCTTGAGGTACTTGAAAGTTTCTATCATGTCCCTCTCCTTCTTTCCTCAAGGGTATACATATTAAAGCTCCTTTAGTCTTTCTTCATATGACTTCTGGTGCGGACCCTGCACCATTTTAGTTGCCTCCTCTGGACAGCCTCACTCTGTCTATGTCTTTGTGTAGATGGGGTCTCCAGAACTGCACACAGTACTCCAGATGGGGTCTCACCAACTGTCTGTACAGAGGGATAACAACTTCCTGGTTTCTACTATTGATGCCTCTTTCTATGCATCCCAGTATCCCCAGCCTTTCTTACTGCCTTCTCACATTGCTTGCCCACCTTTAAGTCATCTGATATAATTACCCCCAGGTCCTTTCCAATTTTACTGTTGTCAGTATCTCACCCCTCATTGTGTACGCTTCCCTAGGTTTTTGTTTCCATGTGCATTACCTCACACTTCTTGCATTGAATCTGAGCTGCCATACATTTGACCATTCCTCCAACCTTGCCAAATCCCTTCTCATCCTTTCCACTCCATCTTGTGTATCAACCCTGTTGCAGATCTTTGTGTTATCTGCAAAGAGACATACTTTCCTTCCAGTTCCTCTGCAACGCCACTTATAAAAGACATTAAAAGGACCAGTCCCAGTACTAAACCCTCATGTACCCCGCTAGTAACCCTCCTTTCACTGTGTACTCCATTCACTACTACCCTTGCATCCTGTTGTCCAGCCAATTTTTATCCAGGCTACCATCTTGGGACCCACTCCAAGGCTGGCTAACTTGTATCAATCTTTTGTGGGACTGTATCAAATGCCTTGCTAAAATCTAGGTAGGCCATGTCCACAGCCCCTCCCTGGTCTACTACTTTGGTCACCCAGTCAAAGAAATCTATTAGAGTCATCTGACACGACCTTCCATCGTGAATCCATGCTGCTTTGGGTCCTGTGCCCCACTGGACTCTAGGTACTCAATAATTCTTTCCTTCAGAAGTGATTCCATCATTTTCCTTACAACTGAGGTCAAACTAACTGGTCTGTAGTTTCCTGCCTCTGTCCTGCTCCCACTTTTGTGAAGAAGAATCACATCTGCCCTCCTCCAGTCCCCGGTACCACCCCATCCTCCCATGAATTGTTAAAGAGAGTAGTCAGCGGTGTCACTAGTTCCACCCTTAGTTCTTTTAGAATTCTTGGGTAATCCCATCAGGACCCATTGCGTTGTCCACCTTCAATTTTATTAGTTCTTTCAGAACCCTCCTTCTGTAAATGGACTGGTATTGATTACATCTTCAGAGTGCTTCTCTTGTTTGGTTTAGGTACCCCCTCCTTTGTGAATACTGAGCAGAAATATTCATTCAGTATCCCTGCATTTTCATTGTCACCTCTACCCACATTCCTCCCTTTATTAAGCCTCAGTATCCCTCCTTTGGTTTTTTTTTTCCTAATGTACCTATAAAAGGTCTTATCCTCCTTCTTAACAGAACTGGCTATCCTTTCCTCAGTTTGGGCCTTTGCTATTCTGCCTGCCTTCCCAGCCTTGTTCTGCTTTAACTGATAAAGTTCTTTGTCCTGCTCCTCCTGCATTTCCTTATATTTCCTGAATGCTATCCTTTTCTCCTAACCTTCCCTGCCACCTCTTCAGAACCATAGCATTTCTTTCCCTCGTTGTGTTTTATTGATTTGCTTTACACAAGGCTTGTTGCTTCTGTGATGGCTGTTTTGATTACTCCCATTGTTCCTCCACCTCCTTCTTACCTGTTTGCTAGTGCTTTTCTGAGGCACTCTCTCATTTCCAAAGTCAGCCTCCTAAAGTCCCATACTCTTGCTTTTGTATGGCTTTATTGTATGGCTGTGTTTATCGTGAACCACACTGTTTGGTGGTCGCTTGTTCCCAGATGGCTACCCACTTCTAAATCTGAGATTCTTTCTCATTCCCATTTGAGAGTACCAGGTCTAAGATTGCTCCCTCCCGAGTGGGTTTCAATACTAGCTGTCTGAGGCATGCCCCTGTAGGGCATCAAGAATGACCCTGCTCTTGGATGTTCCTGCAGCAAAGGTGCTCCACTTAACATCTAGCATATTCAGGTCCCCATCAACAATATCTCCCTTTTCTGCCATTCTAAGAAAGCCTTCTATCATTTCCTTGCCCATTCCCTCTGAGAGGGGGTCTGTATACAACCCCCATGCGGATTGTGGTGCCATTTCCTGTCTCCAGGGTGACCCAGAGTGCCTCATCTGCTCCCTGTTTACTCTTTAGTTCTGTTGCATTGATCCCTTGCTTTACATAGAGAGCTACTCCTCCTCCTTTTACCCTCCCTGTCCCTCCCGTAGATTGTGTGTCCAGGTATGTTGACATCCCAGTCATGGTTCTCTGTGTACCATGTTTCTGTGACTGCCACAATATCCAGGCAACCCTCTTCCACCAAAGCCACTAGTTCAGGGGCTTGTTACACAGACTACGGGCATTGGTTCTCATCACCCTCCATCTTTTGATGGCCTTACCCTTTAGCCCTAGTCCTGTCCTTACTGCCTTTGCCTTTTTTACATTTAAACCTGTTCTGCTCCCTAATAACTTCCGGTCTTGGTGTTTACCTCACTAATTACCATGTTTTTGTGGGGGGGCTGGATTTCCTGCTCCTTTTGGTCCTCCCCTTGGCTGGTTTAAATGCTTGCCAATGAAGCATTTAAACCTCTCACCTAGGACCCTGGTTTCCTCCCGGACAGATGCAGACCATCGCAGTATAGGTCTGCATCGTCACAGGTGTCTCTCCAGCCCCCAATGAAGCCAAATCCCTGAGCTCCAAACCAGTTTTTCAACCACTCATTGAATTCCCTGGTGAGGAGTGCCCTAGCATCACCCTTGCCATAGACAGGCAGCTTTCTGAGAAGGTTACCGTATGTGCTGCTGTCAAGGCCCCTCTAACTCTACAAACCCCTCTGCTTGCTCTGATCCCATTCCTAGCCAGGTCATTTGTCCCTAGGTGGACAATGACATCCAGCTCCCTCCTTGTGCAGCTCCTCCATGATCCTGAGGATCTGCTTCCTGTCCCTCAAGCCGTGGCACCAGGGAAGGCACCTTGCTCTCCCTCTCCTTCCCATTTCTACCCCTAATGATTGAGTCCCCACCAGGAGTTGTTTCCTTCCTCTGTGGGGTCCCATGCCACCCTCCTATGGGTCTCCTTTGTGAAGGTTCCCAGCATCCTCCTTGGTCTCCACTGCAGGTGCCTCCATAGAGGAACCACTATCCACCAGAAGAGCGAATGAATTGTGGAGAGGTACAGCTGGAGGGACAGCTCTGTTCCACCACCCTCTCCTCCCTGAGCCCACCCTGGTCCAGCCTTATTTATTGAAAGCATACATTATGCCAACCTTTTATGTTTCACATCTATATCTATATAGTTTAGTATACATGCTAAGATAATTGGGCTTTTATAGAAGTCGGTTGAACTTAGTGAAAAGGGCACATACCTATAAAAACAGAAAAGAAGGGCTGGATATGCTATAGCCGTTTGTTTAATTATTTGGGAATTGTTTTCTAGTGATA
The DNA here is from genome assembly GCA_016271365.2 of Neoceratodus forsteri. Lineage (NCBI taxonomy): Eukaryota > Metazoa > Chordata > Ceratodontiformes > Ceratodontidae > Neoceratodus > Neoceratodus forsteri. Next base: position 399,896,129 of record CM057457.1, read on the forward strand.
TAAAGCCACTAGTGTTAAGGAAAACAGGCTTAGGGATAGAGAGTATAAAGAGGTGGGAAGCATAATTTCTGGAGCATGGGGATGAGGAAAGTGGCATGTATCAGATAAAGCTTTGCCTATCTATCTACAGACAACACTGAAATATACATTAGATTGTTGAAGATTACTTTACACTGGTTTGTGGATGTAGAGAGAAAATCTTTTATAAAACGGTGGTTGCAAAATGATGTCTAGAAAAATCTATAATTAAAATTGATGCTCACATAGATCATAAACTATTGTTGAAAAATATAATAGAGCCAAGAGTTCCATTAAAGATGCAGGATGTTATATGGCTGTCGGGACATCAAAAGATGAATGTCAAAGGTAATCTGAAGCACAAAATTGTGGAAGAGAGGATGTGTATGGAAGGGACTTGTTGACGAAAGTAGAGACCATGCAGCATTTATTTTCAACTGTACATGTACTTAGGGATTTTGGAACTCCCTAGCTGTATTATGGGGTGAGCAACTGTTTACACAGGTTAATTATGGAATTTTGATATTAGGACAATTGACAAAGGCATGCAGAAATGGAATAAAAGTACTATATGGGTGGTGTTCATTGTATTAAATGGCCCATTTGGCAAACTAGATGCCAGAGAGTATTTCAGCAGAAAGAAGCAGATGTATATACTGTTTCAAGGCCAGTTGGAACGGAATAAAGTTTATAACTATGAAAAGAATTTGCTTGGAGAAAAGAAATGTCAATATTTTTGGAAAAGAATGCATTGGTAGCTTGAGTAGGAAGTATGTAAGATGGGACAGTCAGGAATGATAAACTTCTAAGACTACTAGAATATATTGTTTGTCATGAAGGGTTGATGACAATCATTCAAAATAATGCTCAGAAATGTTACGATTATATAATAATAGAATCTGTGTTTAGATATTTTTACTTTAGAGATGGGATTTGGTTTAATTGTATGAGGTTAATCCGTTAAGTTATGTTTTCATTAAGGACTATGCTAAAGTGTCATGTTGATAATTTGGATGTATTTTGCCAGTTTCTGTTTTTGTCTGTTAATTAAAATTTCCGTACACTTTTCAAGAAGTGCCATGGGATCTTTAACATCCACATGAACTACCACCAGAACAGGCAGAGGGACCTTGATTTAACATCTCGTCCAAATAACGCACCTTAGCAGTGCAGCACCTTCATGCTGCACTACAGTGTCAGTATTGGTATTTAACCCTAGTTCCTGTGTGGGGATAGAACCCACAGCCTTCTGATCTCCTGGCCTCAAAGGCGAGTGTGCTACCGTTGAGTCACTGACACAGCAGTCATTCGTCGACTGACTGTGGCTGAACTCTTGTTCTCCATACTTACATATTCCAACACCCCACATTCTATCCATACTAACATATTCCTATCCTCCTGTTCTTTCCATATTGACATATTCCTGCTACCCTGCTCTCTCCATACTTGCAAATTCCTTCACCACATATTCTCTCCATACTGACATATCCATGCACCCCTTGCTCCATACTTCCATGGGCACCTTGGGATCTACTTTGACCCTGCTCTCTCTTTCCATGATCACATCTCTGCCCTAGCCTCAGTTTCCAATATTCGGCTGGGCATCCTACACTGGTACAAAACTGTCTCCCCTGAGGCCCTCCGACTCGTGGTCGCATCTTCTATACTGTCCCTTGTGGATTATGGCTGCCAGTGTATGGTGCTACAGATCAGACTGCCCTCAACAAAATTTGCATTACCTAAACAAGGCCTGTGAGGCCAATTACAGGGTCCTAGGTTAACACACACTTGCCAGCAATATGCAAAGGCTATGCTGCTTGACCTAAATGAACGCTTTCAGATATCAAACCTGTATCATTAAAAAAAAAAAAAAACTCTCCTTGGTCTATCCTCCAGGTTTGTCAGCTTCCATCCACCATAAAAATCCCTAGTACAAACTTGAACCTCCTGCAAAACCGCCTCTGTCAATTCCCAGGGCTAAGCCCTCGTGACAGTGAAAGGGCCCATTACTAAAGATCCCCATCCTGGTTCAGCATGCTTCCCCTCATCTCTGATGCTCTCACGATCTCCAGTTTCAAAACCTACTTTCAAATCACCTATTTAATACACTAAGCTGTGACTGTTACTAAGTTGGTCTTGCTCAAATGCTATGACAAAGCTCCCAGTGGCTGCTCCCAACCTATTACCAACCACCACCCATGCCTCTTCAATCCCCCATGCATGTAAATGAACTCCGTTGTTCTGCCTATCAAGTACTAAACTTCTGTACCTACCTTTCTCTACTGAACCTGAAACCTAAAATTTCTATAACTAATAGAAGACAGCTTGTTTTACTAATTTGTTGTATACCACATCGTTGTAACATACTGGTTGTACTGTGTTTGTCATTTTTGTAATGAGGTACTTTTGAAAATGAGCCCATGGCTCAAACGTTTGTAAACTGATGTACAAAATAAATAAAATAAAATATCCCAGCATCCCATTCACTCCATACTTACATATTTCTGCACCTCCTTTTCTCCATATTTACACTCCTTGTACCCCATGTTCCCTTCATATTTCCCATTTGTTATTCAGCTGGACATCACACACACCACTGTGGCTTGTATAAACAAGTGGGATTGCTCGTTAGAATAAAGGTACTTATTGCATTTGGTATATCTGTAAAATGGTTACTCTGTACTCTTAATCTTGTTCCTTCATTACTTTATTCAATTAAAAAAACTGGATCACTTCTGTGACCTCAAAGAGAAAGCAATATAATCTTGTTGAGCGCTGAGGAAGTCTACCTCAATTTTCCTCTAGTTTTGGCTGTAGATTGAAAGAGGGAGTTTTTTTTTTTTTAACTACTTTATTTTTAACAGTTCTGCTGCAAAGTTATAGGGGCTCAAGTAGTAAGTTTCTCTGTGCTATTCTGCTAGGGAAGGAAGATTACTGATTTCCTTGGTGTTGTCTGCTGGGATGAGGCTAAACTGACTGATTTTCATTTACTTTTTGATTTCATACCAGCAGCTAGGAGAGAGTATTTGTAGACCCTGGTTTGATCATGGTAAATGGGGCTTCCTAACAAAACTACCTGTATAAAATAAACTTTTATCAATCGATCAATAAATACAGCCTTTTCATTTGTTAGTTTGCTACTTGATATTCTAAATTGCCTTTTGTTTTTGGGTGACATTTTGTATCAGACTATTTTGGTACTGTCCAACTGATTTTTTTTTGTTTGTTTAATTTCAGACATGCTATTCAGTGGGATATATCTGGTCCATACATTGAGGCTCAGACTGCTTCTGGCTGGTTTGCACCAATTGGTTCTACAACACAAGACCAGCTGGGGATGAAGAATGCGGACCTGTACAAGGGGTATGGCTACGTCTGTCCAGGAGGGACCATTGTTCTCAGTGAATGGTTTAACTTCCTTATTGTCAAGCATTTAAACTAGCTGGGGAGGCAGAAGGAAGCAGGAGAATCAAACTGCCCACTCCAACAGGACAGTGCAATCAACGTGGAGGACCATGAAGTTATGATATTTCCAGCAGTAACTAAACTCATGGGGGGCAGCAGAGGACAGGAGGGAGGAGGTTAAATCAGGAAGGACAAATGGAGGAGGTAAAAGGGGGTGATCATAGCAGAAATGGCAAAACAAAGGAAGGCCATCAATGCTAATGCCCACAGCCTAGGAAATAAAATCCCTGACCTGGTGGCCTTGATGATGGTGACTGACCTGGACATTGTGATTATTACTGAGATATGATACTGGAAACCATGACTGGATGTAGCAATACCTGGTTATACTCTGTTTAAGGGAGTGACACGAAGAGTAAAAATGGAGGAGGTTTGCTTTTTACATCAGGAAGAGTATTAGATCAACTGAGAAATGGGGAATGCAGGGGTCAGAGGCAATGTGGGTCACCCTGAGATGAGCAATAGCACAGCTATTCAAATGGACATGATATACTGACCTCCGGCACAGGGGAGGAGGTGGACAGGGCTCTAGTGGAATCCATCTACACAATGGTGTAGTAGTGCTGCCGTAGGTGATTTCAATCTGCCAGATGTGAATTGGAGCATCCCAGCTGCTGCCTCAACCAGGAAGAGGATATTCTGTACTCCATGCAAGGGCAGGCAGCTTGTACCAGAGCCCACCTGGGAGGGTGCAGTTTTGGACCTGGTACTTGGCAACAGGGACAGAAATGCAGAAGTCAGGTGAGCAGACACCTAGGATCCAGTGATTATCACACAGTTTGGGTCAATAATGAGTCAAGCCACACAAACATGAGGGTCCTGGATTTCAGGAGGCAGATTTTACTAAGATGGGGATACGTCTCAAAATGCCTGGCAGGGAAGAATGAATGAGGGGAGTTGAGGAGCAGTGGGTCCACCTGAAAGGAGTCATAGTGGAGGCAAAAAACAAGGACAGGAGAAAGAAAGAATCACTATGGTTCTCAGAGGAAGTGGCCAGGAAGGTAAGGGCAAAAAGATGGCTTTCAGGAAATACAAGGAAACACAGAAGGTGGAGGACAGGGTAGTATACCTGGGTAAACAGAGGAGGTAGAGAAAGCAGTCAGGAGCACAAGGCACAAACGGAGGGAAAAAAAATCTGCAAAGAAGGTAAAAGGAGACAAGACTTTATAGAGGAATATTAGTCAAAGAAAACCAGGGATGGGATTGTAAGACTTAAAAGGAAAAAGGGAGCGTTGGAAGGAAACTGAAGAAAATATCAATATTGAACAAATATTTTGTTTTGTATTCACAGAAGAAGGAGGTGAGGACCACAGTTAGGCAACATGAGCAAATACGGAGGGGGAGCTGGACACCAGTCCATTTATGGAAGAGAGTGTTCTAAAAGAACTCACAAAACTGAAAATGGACAAGACAATGGGACCAGGTAGGGATACATCCTAGAACATCAAGGAACTATAGAAGGAATGGCAGCACCACTGGCAGCCCTTCTCAATGAATCACTCAATATGGGAGTGGCTTCAGAGGACTGGACAAGGGCAGATGCAGTCCTCTTCACAAAAATATAAGTAAGGAAGAGGAGGCTGGAAACTATTGACCAGTTAGCCTCAACTCAATACTGGGGAAAATTATGGAATCTACTTAAAGAAAGGACTGTGGAACACCTTGAATCCAGTGGAGCACAGGATCTGAGACATCATGGATTCACAGCAGGAGGACATGTCAAACAGCTCAATTGATTTCTTTGACTGGATGACTAGGAAATGGATTGGTGAACGGTGGATGTGGCCTACCTGGATTTCAGTAAGCCTTCTATACCATTCCACATAGAAGACTGTGAACAAGCTGGGCAGCCTAGGAGTAGGTCACAAGGTTGTAAACTGGACTAGGAATTGGCTGAGTGATAGAAGACAGAGTGTGGTGGTAAATTGAGCTGAATCTGAGGAAAGGAAGCTGACTAGCGGGTGCCACAGGATCAAGTTCTGAGGCCAGTCCTGCTTAGTATCTTCTTAAGTGACACTAGAGGGCTGGATGGGAAGTGTGCCACTTGCAGATGGCACTATGATCTGCAACAGGGTGGACATTCTGGGAGGAATGGAAAAGGAGAAGGAGAAAGGTAAACTAGACGAATGGTCTAGAGTGAGGCAGCTCAGCTTCAATGTGAAAAGTGTAAAATCAAGCATTTGGAGCATAAGAACCCAGGGAGAATTACATTATTTGGGTGGGGGGACAGTTACTGAGGGTCACTAAACAAGAAAGAAATCTGGGGGCAATCATATCTAATGATCTAAAGATGGCCAAGCAATGTGACAAGTCTGTGGGGAAAGTCAGTGGGATGCTGGGGTGCACAGGGAGAGGTAACACCAGCAGAAGAAAGGAGGTGGTGATGCCACTGTACAGATCATTAGCGAGGACTCATTTGGAGTGCTGTGTCCAGTTCTTGAGGCCACACCTCCATAAGGACAGAGACAGGGTGCAGGCAGTTCAAATGGCTTGAGGACAGGAAGCGCATCCTCTGGACCACGAGAACAGATGCATGGGAAATGGAGCTGGATGTCACTGTTTACCTAGGGACGAATGACTTGGCTCAAAATGAGATTACAGCAATGCAGGAGGAGTCTGTGGATTTGAGGGGCCTTACAAGGCAACACAACCAGTATCCTTCTCAGAGGTGCTACTGTCTATGGCATAGGTAAGGCAAGGTAACTCCGCACCATGTGATTCAATGAATGGTTGAAAAGCTGATGTGGAGCACAGAGGTTTGGCTTCATTGGAGACTGGGGTTCCACCTGGAGGGATACCAGCCTATACTAGCAAGATGGTCTGCATCTGTACCGGAAGAAACAAGTCTTCTGGGTGACCGGTTTAAATGCTTCATTGGCAGCTTTTAAACCAGTCAAGGGGGAGGCATAGATAAGCAGCAGGGAATTCTCAGCCTTCCCTTACAAAACATGGTACTACATGAGGTAAAGACCATGGTAGAAAGGAAGTAGGGAGCAGGACAGGGATAAATTGAGAAAGCAAAGTCACTGAGGACAGGGATGATGCTACAAGAGGTAAAGACATCAAAAATGGAGAGTAATGAATAACAATGCTCATAGTCCGGGTAACAAGCTTCCTGAACTAGTGGCCTTGATGAATGAGGAACACCTGGATATTGTGGCAGTCACAGAAACATGGTCACGACAGAACCATGACTGGGATGTAAACATACCAGTATACACTAACTACAGGAGGGACAGGGATGGTAAAAGAGGAGGAGGAGTAGCCCTCACATAAGGGAAGGAATAAAAGCAACAGAACAAAAGGGTAAATGGGGAGAAGAGAAAGCACTGTGGGTCAATTTGGAGACAGGCAATGGCACCACAATCCGGACAGGACTGCATACAGACCCCATCTCAGGGGAGGAAATGGACAAGGAAATGACAGAATGTATCCTTAGAATGACAGACAAAGAGGAGATATTGTTGATGGGACATCTGAATAAGCCAGATGTTAACTGGAGTGCATTTGCAGCAGCTACTTCCAAGAGTAGGTTCATTTTAGATGCCCTATAGGGGCATGCCTTATATAAATAGTATTTGAACCTACTCAAGAGGGAGCATTTAGACCTGGTACTCTCAAATGGGGATGGATAGAAGATCACAGATTTAGAAGTGGGTAGCCATCTGGCAGCTAGCAACCATAGAACAGTATGGTTCACGATATAACACAGCAGTAGAGCTGCCATACAAAGGCAAAGGTACTGGATTTTAGGAGGGCTGACTTGCCAAAATGGGTGAGTGCCTAAGGAATGGATGAACAATGGGAATAATCAAACTGCCATCACAAAGGCAACAAGCCTTTGTGTGAAGAAAATAAACAAAAGAAAGTGATGTAAAGAAACACTATTGTTTTCAAAGGAGATGGGATGGAAAGTGAGGGAGAAACAGAACGCATTCAAGAAGTACAAGGAATCACAGAAGGAGAAGAACAGAGAACTGTATCAGTTAAAGCAAAAGGAAGCAGAGAAGGCAGTCAGAACAGCAAAGGCCCAAACTGAGGAAAAGATAGCCACCTCAGTTAAGGGGATAAAACCTTTATAGGTACATCAGGGAGCGAAGGAAGATCGGAGGAGGAATAGTGAGGCTTGATAAAGGAAGGGAGTGGTCAGAGGGTGACTGTGAAAAGGCAGAGATGCTACACAAATATTTTTGCTCAGTATTCACAAATGAAGAGGGGGGTACCTAAACCAAACAGAAACACTCTGGATATTGGAGTTGATATCAGCCCATTCACTGAAGACAGAGTTCTGAAAGAACTCTTAAAACCAAGGTGGACAAAGCAATGGGGCCTGATGGGATTTATCCCAGAATTCTAAAAGAACTAAAAAGTAGAACTAGTGACACCAATGACTACCTCTTTAACAAATCATGGTAGGATGGGTGGTACCTTATGAGTGAAGGACTGCAGGTGTTATTCCGCTTCATAAATCCTATAAGGCTACAGGAGCTCAAACGGCCCTTCTGTACTACCGATCATTAAGAAATGCCTGCACTAGACTCATACGTCAGGCCAACTCTAACTTCTTTAAGTCTGCTTTCAACAATAACTTCTCCACCCTCTCATTTCTGGAAATCTATAAAACCTTCTTACCCCCGCCCAACCCTGTCTCCTACCCTCAACGAGGTGGAAGCATCATCATGGATCCCTGCACAGTCGCCACCGAGTTTAATTCTCATTTCTCCACCACAGCATCTTCTTCTACTTGACTCCATCCCCATCCCCTGCCCTTGTTCCCTGGCAGTATCCTATCCGGCCTCCTTCTCGCCACGCCCAGTCACACCTGACCAGATACTAAAAATACTGCAGTCACTCAACCCTTTCAAAGGTAAATACCCATCAGGCCTTGACTCCAAAATGCTTCTGCTATCCGCACCTGCCACAGTCTACCCTCTAAGCTCCCTCTTTAACCTGTCTTTTAGACTTGGGTCCATCCTGCTACTTGAAACAAGCCACGGTCATTCCCTCTCCAAAGGTGGCGACCTTTCCTCCCCATCTAACTATCGGCCCATATCTCTGCTCCCCATTCTAGCCAAAATTCAAGAGCGCCTTGTACTATCCCAACTCCACCCCTTATCTTGACGCCAGATCTTTCTTCACCCCTTCCAGGCCAGTTTCAGGAAAAATCACTCCACCGCCACCTCTCTTCTTCGCTTCACCAACTCCATCCTCACAGGTATGGACAAAGGGAAATAACTGCAACTATCTTTATCGACCTGGCAAAGCCTTCGACATGGTCTTGCATCCTTGTTGTTGGCTAAACTTGTTCAAGCTGGACTGTCTGCACCGCAATTAACTGGTTCAACTCCTACCTGGGAGGTAGGTCCCAATCAGTCTGGGTTGGCTCGCTATCTCTTCTCTTCCAGTCACCAGCGGAGTTCCCCAAGGGTCTGTTCTTGGCCTCTACTGTTCTCTATCTTTCTCAATGACTTGCCTGTTGCATGCCCACATACGCCATCCACATGTACGCTGATGACACGGGGTTGTTCGCCTCTGGCCCATTCCCGAGGCAGTTACATCCTGTCTGCAGAAGGACTTCATCTCCGTCCAACGTTGGTTCCATGCAAATCAGTTAATTCTAAACTCAAATAAAACAGTCTCCCTCACCTTCGCACTCGGACTAAACTAACCCACCTTCCTGCCCCCCACATTTTACACTCTGGATGGCTCCTCATTGAAGGCCTGCACTCCAACAGATATCTTGGTGTCTGGTTAGAGCAGTACCTTGACTTTTATGTGCATATTGATGCTCTCCACAAAACTCATCCCATGCTGGGTGCCCTCTACCGCAACAAAAATTGCATCCCCTACCAACTCGTCTAGCAATAGTCCAAAAATGGTCCTCCCTATTATGGATTACGGTGATGTAGCTCACAGCGTGGCCCCACAAACGTCCTTATCCAGGCTTGACCCTCTTCAATTCCTTCTGCAGGTTTGCCTTGGACCGCCTCCTAACACTCATCACTGTGTCCTCTATCAGTCCGTGGATCTCCTCTCTCCAGAACCGCGACTACTACACTGTGCTAGAACTGCAGCCAAATTCTGGACAAAGTCTCTCCCTCCTACCTGATGTCCTCCCTAACAGCCCTCCCCCACCAGCTTATGTTCTCAGGAATGTCTACTCGGCTCCTTCAAATCTCAGACAGATCCACCCGTCTGGCCAAGCCATTAGCTTCAGGTTGCCCAAACTATGGAACTCCTGACCGCAGACATTAGACATGCCACCAGCACTCCACACTGGAATGCCCTTCTTACTACTCACTCTCTACATCCTGCTCCTGGTTTCCTCCCTAGTACCCCTCACTACCTTAGCTTCCTGCCTTAATCATCGGTCTGGGTATTCCTTTTAGTAATGGGATATTCTTTTACTGTTTCCATTGTTGCTGAATTATATCTGTATATTGTAAGTTTGACTGCTATCACCAATCTGTCTTGTACCACACTTGTATGTATGTTGCTTCTATACTCCCTGCCATTTGTAAACCCCACCCATGATCTGGAATCAAGCAGTACTCTGCTCAGTATGCTTTCCTGGTAAAACTCTTAAATAAATAAATAAATAAATAAAAGTGGGTGCAGGGCAGAAGCAGGAAACTACAGACCTGTTACTTTAACCTCAGTGATAGGGAAAATGATGGAATCACTCTGAAGGAAAGAACTGCTGAGTACCTAGAGTCCAGAGGAGCACAGGACCCAAGGCAGCATGGATTCACAGCAGGAAGGTCATGTCAGATGAATCTAATAGATTTCTTTGGGTGACCAAAGTAGTAGAACAGGAGGGGCTGTGGACATGGCCTACCTGGACTTCAGCAAGGCACTGACACAGTCCCACACAAAAGATTAATATACAAGTTAGTCAGCCTTGAAGTGGGTCCCAAGATGAGCCTGGGTAAAGAACTGGCTGGAGAACAAGACACAAAGGGTAATACAATATGCTGGTCCAATTAGAGAACAATTAAATAAAGACATCACGTTGGCTGAGGCAGTTTTATAATCCCATAGCACTACAGAAAAGTTTGAGAAATATTCCAAACAACTCAGGGATAAAATGATAAGGTATGATGTGCAACTACAAAAACAAAAGAAATAAATTCATACAAGAGGAAAATGACTATAAATTGGATTAAGTTTATACATTGTATGAAAAGAAAAACACCAAACAATTGAAGTATATTCTCAAATCGTCCAGCGTGAATGCAGGGGTTAATCAAGGTGATGTTGGTGACCAAAATTAACTAATTCTGGATTATACAATGGGACCTTCAGATACTGACAATTCTGAGCTAGACCATTTAGAGGGGAGAATATCCCTTGAGAAGAAACAGACGCAAGACCAGGTTTCAGGAGCAATATCAACCCTACCAGCGAGGGGAAGAAGATGATGGGGGTGGAAGAGGCCAAGAGAGAAATTAATAGTGTGCGATTTACTAGCTTCACAGCAATTGCCCCCACCCTGTAGCCTTCTACAAGAATCCAGTATTATCAAATGTGTCCAGTTATTAATCTCTGGGCATACATTGACAGTGAGAACTCTGTGTTAAGCAAAGGAATGTCATTTTCACCCTCTGTTAATATCGACTTGTTTAGAACTACTATAGAGATTCACTGTTTTGCTAGGAATTTAATGTTTAAAACTGTATACCATGATTCAACAGATGCGATGGTTAAGGCAAATGAAGGATTAAAACTTCAATCCTCATTTAGTCCCCTTTAGCCCAGTAGTTGGCTTGTTTGTGAAAAAATTTGAAATTATCTGGAAAATAAAAATATTTAATACAGATGCACATTAAACATTTGTACTGCAGAAGAAAAGAAAGTTCTGCAGGATCTTGCTAAAATACACAAATTGTTGTTAGGCATATGGGGGTGCAGTCGTAGTGTTGAATAGGACGATACTATTTTTGATATAAAAGACAGGTGAATGATACTTTGTTTTATGTTAAATTACAGTTTAATTACACTGACGTATACAAGAAACAGGCTGATAATGTCCTGAATATGGGGTATCTTCATGGCTACTTCACAGGTAGTGTATAAAACACTTACAGTAACACATTCAGTAGTTCTGATTATTTGCACTTTGCCAAAACACATACAAGTTTTGAATCACCACCAGGCCACCCCAATATTTCTGGTAAGGATGGATAACTGAAACCATATCTATGTATGCTGATAGTTTTCACAACCGCTTGTTCAAACTCAAAGATCTTATCTGAGCGATTCCTTGCAGGTGATTAACATTATGGAAAATCTTGAAATGTACAACATATATGGTATTTTGCAACACTGGATATAGATTCATTATATACTGGTGCAACCCCGTTACCAGGGTTACTAGAATCCCAGTAAGACCTAGTGGTAGGCAGGGAAGACAGCTTGTGAAACTCCAGTTAAATGGATTTCACACTGTCTCACTTGTCCGCAGTCTCAGCTGAGACTGAGGGATGACATCACCATAGAACTCTCACAGCTGCATGAGCCACACTGGAATGCTGCAGTTGGAGTTAGGATAGAATGTTGGGATTTTTGGACAGAGTCTGTGTGCAGTCTTGAAGAGAGGAGCAGCACAGCAGGTCTGTGCAGGCTCTCAGGAGCCTTAAGCTCTGTTTAGAGCTACTGTAAGGGGCGTGTGGTTTCACTGAAGAGAGGAACACAGTGAGCCGATTGTGAAGTGGTAGAGAACGCAGTTATTGGTCCATGTGCCCCATCCCTGAGGGGATGGGGTAGAAAGGTTTGCCTGACTTCCAGGGGCAACCCTCCTGGTTCTGGCTAAGGGAAGAAGCTGCCTTATTTCAAGTTAAAGGCGCCACCAGAAGCTGTGGGAGAAATTCTGTGAGGAATTGCCTGTGGCACCGCAACCAAAGGGTGAGTTCGCCTGATAGAGGGCCGATGTTTTCACCTGAACTGTTGAAACATGGGTATTGGACTACTTAATTTGTAGGAGGTCTAGTGTAATAGACATTGACGGTTAATTCAAGTAGGTTTAAGTCCAGCACAAAGAGTGAAGTAAAGTGGGACTGGACAGCTTAATAAGTGGGGGCCTAGAGCAATGGGCTAAGCCAAGAGAAAGTATGTTCAAGTCCAGCACAATGGGAAAGCAAGACAAGCAGAGGAAATGTGACATACATTTAGCCTTAATCTACATTGCCAAGCTTTACAGAAGGAGATGTTTAATGTCTAGAGAAATGGACGGGTATGAATTGTGGAAGCAAGAAGTGGAGACCCCCATCAGTAGTAACCAAATTCACCTCACGGATTTGCTCTGTGGCACCTTTACTTTATCTCAGGTACTTGGCCAGTGCTTGAGGAAAGTACCCAGACATGGGATTAAAAGGAGAATTCCTGATAGAGTTGAGGGATCTTAGGTGGTTTAGGAGCCATTATTTATTTATTTGTACATCAGTTTACAACCTTTGAGCCAGAGACTCATTTCCAAAGGTACCTCATCACATTGAGGACAAATACATTACAGACTCTCTGTTACATCACACGGTTACAACTTTTCGCTAAGAAAAAACATGTAAGTTACAGTCATTTGTACAGCAAAAAACAGCTTAGTTACAGTACATATGGATGGTGACCGAGTGGCTGGCAAGGAAGCCAAGCCTGGGAATCCCAGATAGTGTACAAGTTTGGGCTGTGTTCCCAAAGCTGCATGCCTGGTGGGTTCAAGGCCTGAGGGCTGAAGTGTTGAAGAAGTGTTTCTGATTCTTTTAATCTGCATTACCAGAAGTGTAGCTCCTGTGGGGTCAGTCTATGCTTTGTTTGTTCTGCTTGGATGTGAATAAAAGCCACACTTTAGAATCCCATTCCTGTTATTGGACATTACAGTTATTGCTTCCTGTGTTCGGATTTACTTGGGTGCCCCTGTGCAGAGTAGCCAAACCAAGCCCTTGTGCCGAGCAACTTATTCCTCCCAACCCAGTCCCGCCTGGTACTACTGTCAGATTCAAACAGCATAACACCTGTCATTTGCAAAAGGCAGTGGGTGGGGGTTACATTGTGATTCCACATCAATCAGGATTAGAAGCAATGGTATATTACTTAGAGAAGATATTGAATTTCAGTGTGTGCAAACACCACTTGGTATTTAGAGTTATTAGCAGAGAATTTATTAGAAAATATATGTTCTCTTTGAAAAGCAGTACTACAGACAAATCGAGGCTGCTATGGGTGCCACTATGGCACCAAGTTTTGCTAATTTGCTTGTTGGTCATTGGGAGGAATATTTTTATCACGCTGTCATTAATCCATACCTACCATGGTTGGATTTATGGCAGCTTATTGACAATGTGATCATTATACAGAAGGTCACAGTTGTGTTGTTCATGGCATTTATTAAATGGTTGGAATCCACCCCGCTTGCCTGAGGTTTAAATACTACATTAATCAAGAGGAAATAGAATTTCTGGATTTAGAAATCTATAAGCAAGAGGGGAGGGGGTATGCACCACTCTATTTCAAAAAAAGACAGACCTGCAATAGTTTGTTACAAGCAGACAGTTGCCATCCAGCTCACACTATTAATAACATTCCTAAAGGGCAACTACTTGAACACTGAGGAACTGTACTGAAGAATCAGAATATGAAAAAGAAAGCGGGCAGGTGGACCGCTTAAAACTAGGGGTACAGTAATAAATGCATTGTGAAAGCAGTATTGAAGTTGATAACATCAGAGGAGCAGTACGTTAATTCTTAAAAGAAAGAAGATAAGAGTCCTGCTTGTCCTTTTGTTACCAGATATTCAGTAACAGCAACAGAGGTAGCAAATATTATTAGAAGCAACTGGAGTCTTTAGAATTAGAGCCAAAACTGAAGGAGGTGGTAACAATCGGTCCTAAAATTGTCTGTAGGAGACCTAAACTATCAAAGATATTCTGGCACCAAGTTTGTTACCCAGTGTGGCCGTGAAGACACACACGTGTTGACTCCCTGGTTCCCACCAATGTGCCAAGTGTATTGCCCATATGTAACACAAAGAAAGGAGTTTGTGAATCTTATGATGGGGCAGTAATAAAATTGTTTCTTTCATTACATGTGAACGGAAGGAGTCGCTTATTTACTGCAGTGCAGCTGTGGGAGCTACTATGTAGGTAGAACTGTTAGAGCATTCAGGTGAGAATAGGTGAACATATTCGTCCTATACATAGAAAGGATGCCCTTATGCTATAGCTAAACACATTAGTGGTAATCTAGGAGTGGAACATCATATTACATTTAAAGGCATAGAAAAGTGGAGTGTAGCATTGGGGTGGTGATTTAAACAAACGCATTGGTCAGCGCGAGGTTTTGGATATACAGGTTAAATGCCAGGAATGCCGATGGCCTAAATGACAGTATAGACCTGTCATCCTTTTGAAAAGATTTTCAGTGAATATTGTTTCTAGAAGTAAAAGTGAGTTTAGTATTTAAGTATGTAAGAAAAAGAAATATAGCACATGATATACAATAAATATTAAAATATATATTTAATTGAGTTGGAAACTTGGCTATAATAGCCTTTAAATATGTACATGTATTTGCACTTGCTTACTAATGTTCTTGCCTCCATTGTGTATTTACATTTTCCTTTTTATTTATTTATTTATTTTAAGTATGTACCTGATCCACATATGGATCAAGCTAAAAATATTTATTAAAAAAACAGCATTTTAAATAATAGCACTATAATTGTTACACTGAACTGGGAGCATGCTAGCAAGCTATTTCTATGTGATTAATGGGTTTTATGTGTTGAATACTGAGTATACAATTGAACAGAGCTTGCAGATGCTTAACTTAATTGTATTCACGTTGTGACTGGTTTAGATGTTACTGGAGTAAGTGCTGTAATGGAGAAATGTTATGCTGTGGATTTGTCTGATGAAGCTCAACGGCAGTTGAGCAAACTAACTGTTTGCACTTTATTCTGTCAAGGTTTGATACCACTATGATCACACCTATGCTTAAATAAAGTCTGTGATCCAAAGGAACTGCTGTGACCGCCGTTGTGTTTTGGTGGGTGCTTCATTTGTCTTCTGTTGTTGTGATTGACATTTTGAGAGCACCACCATTCTACTACAACCTGGTGCTGTACATTTTTCTTCTCTATGCTTAACTAGGATGTGCAGCTTATCCATTAGGTAGGAAATGGGCCGACTGGGTGGGCCAAGCGTCCTTATCTGCCAAATTCTATATTTCTATGTTAATGAAGCTGTCTCTTAAAAATCAGTGTTAGGGTTAAAGAATAAGTAAGACAGACACATGGGTATGGGGCAATGTGGATAAAAGAGGAGGGAGAAGACAAGTGACCACTAGGGGACTCTCTCATCAGTTAGGCAATGATAAGGGCAGAACAGATAGATAAAATGGTCATCCTCTGCTGTCAATTCCTATGTTTTCATCTCCTGCAAAGTCCTTCCCTCTGATAACACAAAGTATCCCAAAATGAAAGTGGAAGGCTAAGCCCAGAGTGGTGAGGTTCTAGAATGCATGGTACAGGAATAAGGAATCTTATGGGAAGGGAATGTGTGTTGAATGGGCTAAAGATCAAGCAGGATATGCAGTGATACTACAGGCATGGAAATTGGGGCAGACTGGGTAGGCCAACTGGTCCTTAACTGTTGAAGAATTATATGTTTCTAAGTGTCAATGTACTTTGCATACTGCATTTTCAAAAAATGACAGCAGTGCTATAATGGAGCCCCTAAGCCTCTCTTTTCATCATTTATCCCAACGTGTTATCAGACTAAAGTTGCTAAAAGTAAGCCCATCCCTGAGAATAAAGATTCCTCCTCTGAGCCTTAGTTGATCCTTACCTACTGAAACCATGGTTTCATAGTTCTGCACCATCACTTCCATGTGAAGCTCCTTCTCCTGTTTGCTTAACATCTTCCATTCCTCTTCAAAAAATCAACAGCAACATCTTCAAAGGTGTCTGGTACCTGAAAGAACATGAGACATGTTTAATTGCTTTGGTTTTACATTACGCATGTGTGCACATGACACATTAATAAATCAGCAACTTTTAAACAGAATTAGGATAGCCAAGGTTAAGATCCACAGTCTACAAGACTAGTAGGCTTTGCTGGCACTCCACAACAAGTGAAGACAAACAGAGATTGTAATGTCGGGCAGACAAGGAAGGAGCAGAGATGGAATAAGAATATTAAGGAGATAGGTGGAGTCAGTCAAGTGAGGGGAGAGAAATCTAGCTAGTACAAAGAAAGCAGCCTGTCTGAACATCAGACATCGTGGGAATAAAATGGGGACCTACAGACAATGGTGATGGAAGCCCAGCTGGACATAGTTGTCATCATGAAAATGTAGGTGACACAAAATCCCATCTGGGACCTGTATGTGTCCTATTTTGAAGGGATATGAAAAGGGCAGGAGAAGGGTTATGCTATCTACAGAGACTATAAAAAGCAATAGAGGAAGAATGTTCGGAGTGAGGATAGAATAAATATGGGTTCAGCTGATAGTTAAAATATGTAAGAACCACAGAGTGATGGTGATGGTGGCATAAAGATCACCAAATCAGTTCAAGGATGGCTGCAGGCATTGGCAAGACCACATCAGAAGGACAACCACTATGGAAACACAATCAATGGAGGATCTCCTACCAGATTGGGAAATGTTGGGGGTTAGGAGTTCCAGGAACCAGGTTGCTGTAGATTCAATGCAGGATGGCTTCCTTGTACAATGGGTGATGGAGCTAACCAGAGATGGAGCCATCTCTGACTTGGTACTGTCAAATCAGGACAAAGTAGGATAGACCAGAGTTAAAGAGATTCTGGGGATGTGTGATAATTGCTCAGCATGGCACAGTATTAGCCCTAGAAGCCAGCACTTCAAGTCAAGGACAATGGTGTTGTATATCAGAGCAGCGGTTGTTGAAGACGTAGGGAAGATCCTCCATGACAAACTGAGGGAGTGGTAGGACAGAGAGAGGGAACATCAAAGTGAGTCTGACAGGGTCTCCAAAGCTTGTCTGAAGCAGGAAGGAAAACACAAAATGAATAAATCCAATTTGGTATACAAGAGAAGTTAGAGAAGCAGTAAGAGCAAAATGGTAGCATGAGAAAAGTACAAGGAGGATCAATCTGAGGGCAACAGGGAGGTATACCTAGGAAAGCTAAAGGAGAACAATAATTTAATTTATTAATAGAAAAGTTTCACAATGGGGAGACATACTGAGAGCTCATTTCAGATGTGTCCTGGGGCAGAGGGTAGAAAGGAAAATAGACATGTGCAAATCAGTACAAAAGTTTTACATATGCATTAAAAGTGCAAAATTATACAGGGTAGCATAAAACAAGCACCACACTATACCACAAATAAACATCAAGGTGCCCACTGAGAGGTACAGAGCAATTACAAAGTGTTACATACTGGTCAATGCATAATCAGACATACAGCAGCCCTCAACAATGGGGTAGAGGAGGCATGGTAGCCAGAAGGGCTAACCTGCCACGGTGGAGAACAATCAGAGGGGAGGAGTTGAAGGGGAAGAGGTAGGTGACAGGAGGAGAACAGGAAGACTGGGGAGGAAGAAAGTTAAGGAGGTTTTAAGATAGAAACTGAGGAGGAGGAGGAGGAGAAAAGGGAAGCGCCAGGCAGGTGCAGAAGGGATGTGAATTACAAAGAGGGAAAAGATGCGTAAAGCTATGGGAAGTGGGAGAGATTTCAGAGTTTGGGAAGATGGTAGGAGAAAATCAGCTTGACCAGTTGAGGATCTTCTACAAGGAAGAGTTACAGTGTGTTGACTAGAGCGATGGAGAATGGAAGGCAGAGGTAGAAGCAGTGGAGGAGAGAGGTAAGATGGGACGGAGTTCAGCCAGTGTTTAGCAATAAGCAGCGCCACTGAGCTTTGAGGGCTAGAGAGAGAGAGAGAGAGGTTTCAAGGTGGCAGGAGTGGGTCTGGAGGGGTCGCAATCCAGGGCAAACCTGAAGAAGGCGTGGAAGAGGGTGTCCAGTCTTCCCAGGATAGACTTAGGAGCACTGCTGTAGATAATGCAACCACAGTCAAGAGGGAAGACCATTCTCTGAACAACGGCTCTGCAGGCAAACAAAGGAATACAACTATGGTACCATGAATCAATGTGACTGTCACACAAAGCCCCAATGTTCCATTTTCCTGTTTTACTGTAGGGCATTAACATGGGCTTTTGAATGTGGCAGTACTTTGCACATGCACGAGAGACTGAAGCCCTGTCACCACTATCAGACATAAATGAAGCCCTTCTGCAATCATCTGCATAGACATTTGCAATGTTGATGAGAAGTATGCTATGCTGCTAATGACTGTGGCACTCAGCAGCTGCCAAGAGAACACTGTGGACATGGGAACGTTCTTCTGTGTTTGGAGTTTAGTGACAATGACGCTTACTCAATATGAATGAAATGAAAACTTCTGCATGGGTCATGAAACCTTTTACATTAAATGGAGCAAAACACAACATACAATAGGAAGACAGAACACCAATATGCATCAAGCTACTACATCTAAAGTAAGACTGACTACTGCGATTTGGAGAGGAGACACAAACAAGTATCGGTCCATTGTACATTTGTTTGGCGTGTCTAGGGTGATGGTCTGCTCTGTTGTGTGTGAGGTTTGCAATGCTGTCATGGACACCTGCATGCACATGATAACAACCCTAAGGCACACAGCTACATTGACATCCTGGGTGGCTTTGAGGAAAGATTTAGTTTATCACAGCCAGCCAGGGCAATGAGATGGCACACACATACCAGTTTAGGCACCAGCAAAAGATCGGCAGACTTCTTCATCCATAAAGGCTGCTCACTTGTAGTGATGGGCAGTGCTGGACCACCAGTACTGCTTTCAGGATGTTAACACTGGATGGCCTGGTAAAGTTCACAATGCCCGTATTCTTTGCAAGCAGTGGACTGTATGCGAAGGCTATGGATGGGCATCTTTCACCCAATGTGACACATGAAATATGTGAGTACAGGTGCCCATTCATTTACTTGGTGACCCAGCCTACCCACTGATGTCATGGCTGATGAAGCCAGTCCCTGACATCAGAAACCTCCAACTGAGCAGAAACACTTTAAAGACTGTCTGTCAAGTGGTGGTATGGTAGTGGAGAATGCCTTTGGTTGGCTAAAGGAAGAGGCGATGCCTGCTGAAAAGGCTTGATACACGCATTTCTTCTGATCCATCCATGGTGCTTGTGTGCTGCATTCTACATAACACTTGTAGGAGAAAAATGGGATGTTTTAACTTGGAATGGATTAGGGAGGCTGATGGTGAGGACTTGCAAAGCCATCAGGCACTGAAATGCAAGACATGCAAAGGGCACAGCTGGGATCAGGCAAGACAAATCAGAAATGCTGCTGCTCAACATCTCAGCCAACAGTACAATGACTAAAGTAATTTGTGGCATGTACATACATTGGGCAATAAACAGAACTGTGAAGGTACACCACACCAGTTTTCCATGTTTCTATTACTGCACTGTTCTTGCTATGTGTCAAAAAAAAGATCACACGTAGTCTGACAAGCAAGTATGGAGTCACTAGACAAGCTGGCTGCATGCAACCATCCAGTGCATGACGTGGTTCTTGTATATCTGCAAGTCTCACAGAGGTGGCTACACTTAACACGATAGTATGAAAGCAGTCATCCTGGTGTTGGTACATGGACGTGCAAGGTTTGTTGCTATGCATGCCATGCACGCTACAGTATTATCTCTGAGAATGCATCAGTGTTGACATCCCCTGCCATTCGATTCAAGTTGGGTTCCATAGGAAGTCACTTACGTTTCTAGTATATAGTTTATGGTGGAGCAAGCCAAAGTACAGTCCTCCTGCCATTGACACCAACATACTAGTGTAGGGATAGCATTCACGAAGAGGAGGAGTGAGAGGCATTACTAATAGAGAGATTGAGCATAGCGTGGCAGGGGAGGGATAAGACTGGGTGAGGTGGGAGGGAGGTTGACAGTCAGTTGACTGGAAGTAATAAGAGTTGATAAAACAATGGGGCCAGATGAGGTTACCCCAGGGTCCTTAAAGAACTAAGAGAGTGGTGGCTGAACCTCTGGCTATCCTGTTTAGCCAATCACTGGAAACAGGGAGGTACCCAAAGACTGGAGGACAGCAGATGCAGTCCCCTTATACAAAAGTGGGAACAAAGAGGAAGCAGGGAACTACAGACCAGTCAGCCTCACCTCGGTAGTGGGAAGATCATGGAAGCACTACTGAAGGAGATTGGTAGAACATCTGGTTGTCCAATGGACCACAGGACCCAAGGCAGCATGGTTTCACCCAGGGAGGTCATCGAGACCAACCTCGTTGAATTTTTGACTGGGTGACTCGGGAGGTGGATCAGGGAGGCAGTGGACATGGACTATCTGGACTTCAGCAAGGCCTTTGACACTGTGCCACATAGAAGACTATTACACAAACTGGGGAATATGGGTGTGGGCAGGACAGTAGTGTGGTGGGTAGGTAACTGGCTGGTGGCAGGACACAGAGGGTGGTGGTAAATGGCTGTCACTCCACAGAGGGAAGAGTGACCAGTGGGTACCACAGGGATCAGTGCTGGGACCGGTCCTATTCAACATCTTCATCAGTGACATTACTGCAGGACCTAGAAGGCAGAATTTCACTGTTCGCTGATGACAAAGCTCTGTAACAGAGTAGACACCAGAGGGTGTAGACAGAATGAGAAGTGACCTGCAGAAACTTGAAGAATGGTCAGGGTTTGGCAGTTGAAATTCAATGCAAAGAAGTGCAAGATAATGCACATGGGGCACAAAACCCTGGCACAATATATCAGTTGGGGTGAGGATATAGCATGCACCAAGCAGGAAAGGGATCTTGGGGTTATCATCTCTGATGACCTCAAGGGGAAACAGTATGACAAGGCAGCAGGTAAAGCAAATAGGATGCTGGGATGTATAGGCAGGGGCATCACCAGCAGGAAAAGGGAGGTCATAATTCCACTATACAAGACACTAGTGAGGCCCCACCTGGAGTACAGTGTACAGTTCTGGAGACCATACATACATAAGGACATAGACAGGGTAGAGAAGGTTCAGAGGAGGGCAACAAAGATGGTGCATGGATTGCATCACAAGTCCTATGAAGACAGGTTGAAGAACTGAACATGTACTCCTGAAGGAGAAGAGGAGAGAGGGATATGATAGAGACATACAAGTATCTTAAGGGAGGAACAGGTGCAGGAAAACACTATTTTAGCGAAAAAGATGTTCCAGGACTAGAGGGCATGGGATGAAGTTGGAGGAGGGCGATTCAGAGGAAACATGAGAAAGAATTTCTTCACAGAGCCGGTGGTGGACAAGTGGAACACCCTGCCAGAGGAAGTGGTGGGGGCTGAAACAATCACTGGATTTAAGAATGCATGGGATGAGACATAAAGGAATTCTGGAGGTCAGGGGTAAGGGCAACAGACTTCTAGGAAAACAAACTGAACTTACAAGCTCAAATGGGCAGACTGGGTGGGCCATAGGCCTATCTGCCGACACTGTCTATGTATCTATGTATCTATGTATCTATGTCAAACAGGAGGAGGGAGAGGGTCTCACTGAGAGGGTGGGGGGAAGACACTGGGGCAAATGGTAAAAGCACCATCTTGAGTGGCCCTGGG
This sequence comes from Neoceratodus forsteri, assembly GCA_016271365.2. Lineage (NCBI taxonomy): Eukaryota > Metazoa > Chordata > Ceratodontiformes > Ceratodontidae > Neoceratodus > Neoceratodus forsteri. The sequence goes on from CM057457.1 coordinate 399,918,273, forward strand.
AATGAGAACCTGGATTGGGGGTGGCAATGGGCACAAGGAAAGAGGAGGGGTGTACTGGTGTTGGGGACTCCATACTCAAGGGAATCAGATGGGGCCTCAGGGGGGACAGGCATAGTCACATATGGATGGACTCTATGCTAGATTAAAGACAGAAAGTAGAACAGGCATTCTAAGGTGCCACAGAGGAGTAGAAGAATATGCACATTGTGGTACATGTGGGAAAAAATGGCCTAGGAGGGAAGTGGTATAGGTAGGAAGGAGAGGTTACTGGAGGTGGGAAGGTTGTACAAGGAAAATGGGGAGTCTGTGGCTCTCGGAGGTGTCCCAGTACCCTACACAAGCACAGTAAGAAAGGAAGAGGATTGGGGAGTTGAAGCATGGTTGGTAGAATGCTGTTGAACTAAGGGAATGGGGTTGTTGACGGCTGGGGCAGTCCTGGGATAACAATCTGTTTGCAAGAGATAGGCTGTACCTGAGCGGGAGGAAGGAGGCATTAAAGCAAGAACTGGGAGGTATACTGCACAAGGTGGATTTAAACAAGTTAGGGGTGGCAAGTCGACAGCAGGCAGGGATCTGATAGAGTGGAGTCACAGCCTAACTCCCCAGCTAGCAGGAAGAGACTTTGTGGCGAAAAGGAAGGGAGTAGAAGGAGAGATGGAGGGTGACGAAGAGAGGGGGCAGGATGGAGGTGGGCTCGCTAAATGTGAGAAGCTTAGGCAACAAATCCACTGAGCTACAGGCACTCCTGGCAATTTGGAGGTGGATATGGTGGCTGTCATAGAAATGTGGGCTACCGAGCACCAGGACTGGGATCTGGCAATCCCACGGTACAAATCATACAGGAAGGATCATGGCGGGTGGTCTGTGTGAGGGGATGGGATCAAATTCACATGGGATGGGGGAGGAGAACATTGGCAATCTGGCTGCAGCTCATACACTCAAGAGGTAGGAAACTGAGGTTTGGGGTGGTATTTAGGCCGCCATCCCAGTCTGAGGAGCCAGAAAGGAATTAGTGGGACAAATTAGAAAGTTATGTAGAAAAGGGAAGGTGGTTACCATGGGGATTTCAACTTGCCGTGGCTGACTGGAGCATTTCAGTCACCATCAGTGCTAGAAGCAAGTGCTCCTGGATGTGATCCAGGAGGGTCCTCTACGCAGTTGGTTAGTGGACCTAGGCTAAAGAACACTTTAGATCTGGTATTGTCGAATCTGAGGCAGTAAGGGAAATAAGGTGGAGGACCCGCCAGCTGACAGCAATCACCAAATGGTGTGGTTTAATTTTATTTTTACCAATTATTTTACCAGGTGAGAACACTATGCTGAAAGCTTGTTTGCAGGTGCAACCTGGGAGCACAAGGAAGTTAAGTGACTTACTTTAAGGTCACACAGTATGCACCTAGGCTGTGGGATTCAAACTCAGGTCTCCAGATTTGCAGCTCAGAGCCTTAACCCACTGCACCATACTGATGTATACTGATCATGATGTATAGGGGCCAGAGAACTCAGTAACCGGATGGTAAACTCAGCGGGCAGACTTTGGGATGATGGAGGAAGTACTGAAAGGGAAACTGAGGGCATAAGACAGGAGATGGACACAGAGCAAATACGGGATACTATTAAATGGGGTATTACAGAGATTAAGAAAGCCTGCACGAGACACAAGAGGAAGAGGAGCACAGTAAGAAAACCATGCCTTTTTTTTTTGTTCTTTTGTTTTTGTTTTGTTTTAAATGATATGACTCAGAGCGTGGGTGCTTCAATCTTCTGAAATTTCTTGAAGACTTCATGCAACATCACACATATCATTTTCAAGCCAATTTTAATTTTATACCAAATTAAACTAATTTTGCTGAAAGGGAGACCATATTTGATTGTGTGTCTTGATCACATTTTCAGATGTACACACAACTCTGTCTAGCCTAGCAACTCAGCATTTTTCCCTCCATTCTTCCGAAGGAGCTTCAACTTGTTTCCAATGCTAGAGTATTACCTTGCCAGAACTTAACATACCAATATTCCAAAGGATCCTTTGTGTTCCCTATTGGTCCCTAACTTGGCTCAAATCAATTTTATAGCCAAATATTGCAATTCCAGGATCGGAGGGGAACAACAGACCCAGTGGTCTCCTCAATAAACACTACATATATTTCCAAAGTGGTACAAGTTTCACACACTTAAACAACATATGGGATAACGAGCCTTTCATTCTGGCATTCTGGCAGAATTGTAAAATAGTGTTATCTACCTTATGTAATCTAGTAGGTATAAGGTAAATTCCATGAAGTATATTAAAGTAAATTTGGCAAGGAAACCATGCTGGTTGAACAGAGAGGTAGTGGAGGTGGTGAGGTCAAAACAAGAGGTGCACCAGATGTATAGGGGCCGGGAAGGAAGTGGGCAGGGAGGAGTATGCAAGATGGCCCAGGGAGGTGACCAGAAAAGTGAGAGAAGCCAAGGACCAGAGGGAGCTGAGATTAGCACAGGAAATTGAGGGAGGGGAAAGACTTTTCAGATACATCAGGGAGAAAAGAAGCATAGGGACAATAGCAAGGATAAAAAGGGTGGAGAGTTGATGGAAAGGGGAGGAGCAGGCAGAAGCACTGAATTAATACTTCTGCTCAGTATTCATGGAAGGAAAAGGGGACCACTACCACCATGGGAGGGTGAGAATGGGGAAGGAGGTTGCAGATGGAAGGATTGAGGGAGGTAAACTCCTAAAGGACTGAGGGCACTGAGGGTAGACAAAGTACCAGGGCCTGATAGTATCCATCCAGGGTGCTGAGGGAGATGGCAGAGGTGTTGGCAGAGCCACTGGTGGATCTGTACAGCACCTCACTGGAGTCAGGATGTGTCACTGGACTGGTGGATGGCACATTTATTTTATTTACTGAATTTTGTTGACCTGGTAGACACACTGAGACTGGAAGTCCCTTTTCAGGAGCAACCTGGGTTGGGGGATACAGATGGTAACCAACTGAAACTGAACCATATTAAGCTTGGTGACATTTCTAGTGAATGGAGGAAATTTGGCATGATGCCAGGAAATTCCACAACTCTTCGAGAAGTGCCATGGGATCTTTAACATCCACTCAACAACCACCAAAACAGCAGGTGGGACCTCAGTTTTAAAATTGAATTGAAGACAGCACCTCAGGAGTGCAGCATCTCCACCCCATGCACTACACTGTCAGTATTGGGATATTAACCCACGTGCCTGATGTGGGTATAGAACTCACAGCCTTCTGAGCTCCCAGCCTCAGAGGCAAGGTGCTACCTGTTGACCTACTGACATGGACAATGAGTGCCATTACACAAGAGCAGACCAAGGGATGAAACAGATAATTAGCATTTGGTAAGTCTCACATTCACAGTGTGCAAACTCATAGAAACAATACTAAAGGAAAGACTGCTGTCATACCTAGAGACAACGGCCTCAAGATGTGAGGCAGCATGGGTTCATTTCGGGTCAAACCAGCTTGATGCAATATTATGAGTGGGCGACAGGCGAGTTGGATAAGGGTCATTACCTGACTTCAGCAAGGCCTTTGATTCGGTGCCTCAAGGGCAGCTTGGGAGAAGCTAACTGGTGTAAGGGTAGGGGCAAAATGATGAACTGGATTACAAGCTGGTTGAATGGGAGGCTGCAACAGGTGGTGGTGGGAGGGAGCTCTCAACCCTAAGCCACTGACAAGCAGGGTATCACAGGGCTCTGTGCTGAGACCAGTATTATTTGGGCTCTTCATATCAGACATTGTGCATGGGGAGTGAGGAAGGTAAGTCTGTTCGCAGACCACACCAGAATGGGAATAGTGGTGGATGGAGGAGGGATGGAAGCAGCTGCAGGAGGACCTAAGCAAGCTAGAGGAGTGGTCAGAGAGGTGTCAGCTGGGGTTCAATGTAAAGAAATATAAGGCTATACACTTCAGGTGAAGAACCCAAAGCCAGAATACTGGCTGGCAGGGGATAAGCTGGGGATCTCTGAGGAGGAGAAGGACCATGGGGTAATGGTAACAGAGACCATGAACAATACTGTCCAGTGCAGGAGAAGCTGCAAGCGAACAAAATGCTGAGGTACATAGTGAGGGGGTTGTGTCCAGGCAAAGAGGTGATATTGCCCTCTACAGGTCACTGGTAAGGCCGCACTTGGAGTATTGTGTGCAGTTTTGGAGGCCATACCTGAAGCATGATACAGTAGTTCCTCATTATAACGAACTGCCTTGGGTCCACCATTTTTGTTTGTTATACGATGGTATGCTATAGATGAAATACTGGAAAATACAGCACTTAACCAGAGACTCAACAAAAGCACACTAAACTGTAATACTGCAATAGCAGAAAATATTTATTTTATGTATAGAAAGTTGAAAAGGTATTTACTTTAAAGTTAAAACATTTGTTACTTTATTTATTATTTATTGAAATAAAGCATCCAAAGTTGTCTGGATTTTCACACCCTTGTTTGCTCCGCTCTTGTTCATGCGGTTTAGAATCTGTTTTCTGCTCCAGATCCAATGCCTTTCTTTTTGTTTCTCAGCCATGATATACACAAACAGATAAGACCATGACACAACCAAAGTACTGTAAGCAGCATTTCATTCATTTGGAACAGCTGCAATCAGTGAATTGCGAGAGGCAAACACCGCAGAATACGGAGGAATGTTTATTAATTAGCAGAGCTTGATTCAGAATCAATTAAGCACTCAAAGTTTTCATTTTGTTTACATTCTGAGTGAGTACAAGTGAGTAAGAGTCATTATAGTGTCAAGCACTTTAGAGTCAAGCACTTAGGAATTTAGAAACAGGCACTGTAACTACTGTGACTAGAACTGAAGGGGGTGAAACGATTATGACTGCATTTGAAGAATAAGGAGGGGATGTTGGGTCCAACTACCTGCGTCCTTATAACCGGATTCATTATAACGAGGGACTACTGTATCAGGCTACTGAAGGTACAGAGGTGGGCATCAAGAGGATATATGTGAATGCAGGGGAGATACTATGAGGCCAGGCTGGAAGACCTCAATACGTATATCCTGGAGGATAGAAGGGATAGGGGACATGATGGAGGCATTCAAGCATCTGAGGGGAATTAATGAGGATAGGGCAGATGGGATCTCTAAGCTGAGGAGGGGAAGGGACACCAGGGGCATGGGCTAAGAATAGAGGGGAAAAGATTTAGGAGGAAATGAAGAGACACGGTTTCATGGAGAGGGTCGAGAAAAATGGAATGCACTACCAGAAGGGTGGTATCATGTAAATATGTAAACAGCTTTAAAAGGCATGGACAGGGAGAAGGGAGAGTGAGGGTAGAGGGCAGAAGGGATGGACAAGGGGCAGCTTCAATCTAGAGCATTAGCTGCACACTTGGAGAAGATAAAGATAGATCGGGTGGTCTGTTTCTGCTGGCATATTTGTATGTTCATATGTATGCGATCACCTTTCTGTGTGCCACCACAGGGCATGTGTTGACATGAATCCTGATCATTAATGGTTTTGGTTCATGGAACAAATCATTACTAGAGCCCTGCCATTGCACATGCTTGGATTTGCCATCTTGAGGGAGTATGAATCCCATCAGGACACTGGTGCATAGCAAGCTGTATTGCATGGGGACGGTGCACACTATTGAACATATGCACAATGTGGTGTAAGGAATCATCGCCTAGCATCCAGTGCTGCTTCCCTATTCACATGTGTCAGTCCCCCTTTATAGCAATACCAGTTCGTGTTGTCTCTGTCTCTGTCTGTGTCTGTTTGGGAGCATTTGGTATCCAGGGTGCACCACTCAGTCAATCACGGGCTCCACAATGGGCATTGAACAGTGAATAAAGATGGTGGCAAGACATCACTACTCACACCTCTTCCCCCACCCCTCGTATCTTGACCTGTCCACTGTCTGTATTCCCCTTGCCTATTTCTGCTCCCACTCTACCGTCTAACTGCTCACAAACTACCCTCCTGACACCACCTTATTGCACACCAACCACTGATATCTAGACAAGGCTCCATTTGGGTTGTAATAACGACAAGGCCCCTTTGGCCACATAATATTCTTTTAATTTCATCTAAAGCATTACTCTGTTGTTTTCTGTTGTTGCATTTCTTGAAACGGCTTGTATTATTGTCATGTTTTAGTTTGTCTGTATTCCTCTCCATTGTTTGATGTTGAACCTTTGTAAATGAGTCCTTACTCAAAAGGATGTTTTCCAAATTACCAAATAAATAAACAAAATGAACACTGAAAAAGTGCAGTACATGAATAAGTCACAGTATTGGACAGAAATTTTTCTGCCAAGAAATGGAGTTTAAAATAAGGAACTGCAATGAACTAATAACAGACTGCACAGCAGAGACTGAACACAGTAATGTATTTAACATGGAAACACAGTGACAAACACAGAACAAGGAAAAAAAAAACATACACTGCACAGTTAGAAAAATATACTGCACACAATTCCACAGTATAGCAGTACCCTGTAAAACACCGGTGATTCCAGTCCATCATTCAGTGGTAATACAACCCCTGTTCTGGCATGTCCCACCACCAAAATCAAAACTCTGTCACATCACTCATCATTTCTGTATATGTCCCCACCACTCTGATACATTAAGCAAACATGCTGCTAAACTGACAGTGATCGTGGAAGTTAGCACATCGCACACCAGCCGCTGTGTGCAATCCTTTGCATTTACCATACGTTTAGACAATTGCTAAGAGAGAGAGGGGAAGACTGTCTGCTGGGGAAAGCAGAATTGTTGTCGCTAGGTCCCGTGTGGTTGACGACAGGATTCCATGGTAGGGATAGTTGAAATACATGAATGTGGGAGTTGATGCATAGGGTACATCATTGGTGCCTGTAGTAGCGGTTGCCAATCCCATTAAGTCAGGAGCTACATCACTGTGTACTCACGATCTATGCAAAACATTCCATGCACTCACTGTGCTTGCGTCACTGCTCCATTTCCATGAAAACTGCAAGCGCTGCCTCTTCATATCAAAATATTTTGCATCAGACTGGGTCACATACTGTCCTTAAAGTGTTCCAACATCACTGAAACAACAGAATCAGCATGATATTTGCGATCACGGTGCATGCCAAGTCGGGCCGACTATCTTGACTCTGGGGGCCAGTACATTTACGCAACACCAATGGCCAAAAATGCTGTGGAGTGACCTTTATCTGGATCAGGACTTGCTGGATTTGGGGTTTCTATAGTGTCTCACTAACCCCTCAATTTGTCATCGTGTGGTCATCTTCAGCAGCCTGAGGCCACAGGAAGTATCCATCACTACTGTTGGCGAGGTAGCAGTGTGGTTCCAAGAATGGAGCAGGGTCGGGAGACACTATGATATGGGGGGCAGCCACAGAGTACTATCTGATAGTTGCACTTCAAGAAGACTTGACAGACCATATGCACTGTATCTACTGGCATGTTTTGTATGCTCATATGTTTGGTATTGGAATTTGGCACTCCTCCACCCCAAAAGACACTCTGCAGTCTCTGGATGTTTATTCTTGGGTACTTTCGTTGTATGATAAAACCCAGAAATGGCACTGTACAGTTGTTTAACATCTGCTTTGGTGGGTAACGTCTGCATTGGGTGTGGAGTTGAGTCCTTTGCCAGAGAGTTACAATACTGGCAATGCCCTCCACCAATGTGACTCGATCAAAACAGTAAGAAACACCAGCTAGAAAATTCACAGGTAAAAGCTAGCCAAGTATTGATCACCATCCCCAACATTAAATTCAGGGTTTCAACCTGTTTGGTGACCATAGTCAAGCCTTGCTTCTTCACCACTCTGCTCCCTTTACACATCCTCTTCTATACATGTATGGTGCCTTCAGAAAGTATTCACCCGCCCCCCTTTGGATTTTGTCACATTTTGTGATGTTGCAAACTCAAATTAAAATACATTTATATGGGATTTTTTGTCACGTATCTACACAAATTATAATGTCAAAGTGGAATGAAACTTCTGGATTTTTTTGTACATGCAATTTAAAATAAAACCTGAAATGTCTTGATTTGATAAGTATTCACCCCTTTGCTATGACACTCCAAATGGAGCTCCAGTGCATCCAATTTCCTTGTGAGATCACTCTAAAACTTGACTGGAGTCCACCTGTGGTCAGTTCCAGTGGTTGATACGATTTCAGAGGAAATACACTGTCTATAGAGAAGGTCCACTGTTGTGACGGTGCATGTCAGAGCAGAAACTCTACCTTGAAGACCAAGGCTGTCTTAGAACTCTGTGATAGAATTGTGAGGAGGCATAGATCTGGGAGGGGTATAAAACATTTCTAGGGTGTTGAAAGTTCCCAGGAGCACAGTCAAATCCATAATTAGGAAATGGAAATATTACGGAACCACCCAGACTCTTCCTAGAGCAGGCCGTCCTCCCAAACTGAGCAACTAGGCAAGAAGGACCTTGGTCAGGAAGTGACCAAGAACCCAATGACCACCCTGACAGAACTACAGAGTTCCATGGCTGAGATGGGAGAACCTGTCCAGAGGACAACAATCTCTGCAGCACTTCACATGCACTATGGGAGAGTGGCTAGATGGAAGCCACTCCTGAGAAAAGGCCTCATAATAGCATGCCTGGAGTTTGCAAGAAGGCACGTGGCAGACTCTGAGACCATGTGGCAAAAGATTCTCTGGTCTGATGAAACAAAAATTGAACTCTTTGGCCTGAATGCAAAGTGCTATGCCTGGCACAAACCGAACACAGCTCATCACCCGTAACACCATCCCTACCATGAAGCATGGTGGTGGCAGCATCATGTTATGGGGATGCTTTTCAGCGGCAGGACTGGGACACTTGTCAGGATAGAGGGAACAATGAATGGAGCCAAATACAGGCAGCATCCTTGAGGAAAACATGCATCAGTCTGCAACAGACCTGGACTGGGGGCAAAGATTTATGTTCCAACAGGACAATGACCTCAAGCATACAGCCAAAGCAACACTGGAGTGGCTTCAGAACAAGAAGGTGAATGTCCTTGAGTGGCCCAACCAAAGCCCAGACTTGAATCCCATTGAGAATCTGTGGAAAGACTTAAAGATTGCGGTTCGTAACACTCCCCATCCAACTTGACAGAGCTTGAGCAAATCTGCAAGGAAGAATGATGAAAATCTCAAATTCAGATGTGCAAAGCTGATACAGACATACCAAGAAGACTCAAAGCTGTAATTGCTGCAAAGGTGCTTCGACAAAGTATTGACTCAGGCGGGTGAATACTTAAGTAAACAAGATATTTCAGTTTTAATGTTTCATAAATTTTGTTACACAATAAAAATATTTTTGCCCCTTTAAATTGTTGAGTATACTGTGGAATCAAGAGGAAAAATCATTTCAATGCATTAAAAATTCTGGTAGTAACACAACAAAATGTGACAAAATCCAAGGGGGTGAATACTTTCTGAAGGAACTGTGTATATACTGAGCAAGTGGCTAGACAAGAAAGCACAATCTGCACTGGTATGTAAAAACAAAACACCGGAGTTGATTGTAATCAGTTCTCAGGCAAGCCACTAGGTGCCTACCTAGCATTGCTTATGTGTCTTATATTAATACTACTTGGAATAGTGACCTGGTATACTGTCACAGCAGCCAACCAACAAAAGTGGCATCATATGGGCAGGTCACCATGAGGGTCCATGGGCACACATTGTGCACTGTTTAGTCAATACTGTGTTTTGGGGAGTGCAGTACCAGCAGGAAATTGTGAATATGGAATGCCCATACTTGCAGAACTACAATATTCCACCTCTGTGTGGAAAGGGAGGGGTTTGGCAGCCATGTTAGAATACCTACAATTGTGCAGTGATACAAGTCTGTCACATGTGGGAGAATAAAATGGCTGTGGTCCAGGACTGCACAATGGCAGCTGCATATTACAACTTGGGCAGACTGGGTGGGCCAAGCAGTCCTTATCTGCCATCAAATTCTATGTTTCTATGTTTCTATGTAACTTTAAGGAGAACACTGAACAGTCGAAGGCATCCTGAGTATGTACTTGGCATATGAGAGAGTAGCTAGCGATCTTGAGGAAAAACATATATTTAAGCTGATCACTGCTAAAGTGAAATGGGAGATGCCCAATAAATAATGGTACAGTGATGCTGACAGCTCACATTAAAACACATGTGCACGCACATCCGGTTTTAAGGTACACAAATGCAGCACTGCTTCCTTTACTGTACCCCTGACACTGTGTATATGAGGCGCACCCAGGTGCATGCTGTTGGTAGAAGTGCACATCCCTGGACAGTACTGACAGCACTGAAATCGATATTTATGTATATATCTAAATTGGCTCTTAGTGATGATTCAGCGAGGATCGGCTGATTGACACATAAGTCCTTAGCTGCTGTGATGGTTGGAGGCGGCAGAGGGTTTGTTTCTTGCAGAAGGAAATCAGGTGGTCACAAGAATTAATTCTTCTTATTGAGTGATTTTGGTGGTAAACAATTTGAAAAAGGTGAATGACACACCACTGGACTAACACTGATTGGCAGTACCAGAGGGTTTGGAATACTATTTCAGGCCTAACAGATGCCAAACAAATGTGTGGCAAGCACCATGAAACAACAGTGAAAGTTTAAATCACCCACTTGTTTATACCTTGACAGGATGCAACATGCAGACTTCCCTCCACCAACACCCTTCCACCCTGGTTTTAAATCAGGACAAAAGTGACCACGCCAGAACTTCAATGTGGACCTTCAACATGGTGCACAATGGTGCCATCTGAACAGTGATCATTAAGCATTTCTGAACCGACTGATGGAGCGACTTGTTGGACTGCACTATAGCAAACACCTGTTTGAACCAGCTTAAAACAACAAACTGTACAGCACCAGGAGGCAGATCACCACCCTAACATTTCACACCACAACACATGTCTAGAGGAGCCCTGGATCTCAGCTTTACAGCAACATTTAAGCAGTCAGATCATTAAAGTCACAGTAAACCTTTACCAGTACAATTAGATGGATGTGGCCTGCTACTGATGACATTATTGATAAACCAACACTTGTAGTACTATTACGGGCAGCAGTTGTATTTTCTACTGTTGGTAGTGGTTGTATCATGCATGACTATGAGCCAATCAGCTTGTAGCATTTTCCCTACCTGTTTTACAAGTGTAGTTGCATGCCTTAGCCTTTCAGTCTCATGACCCCTTCACCACCTGGATATTTCTGTATACTGCAGCAAACTGAGCTTTATTACTTAAACATGTGCTGCTAAAGTTAAAGTAATACATTTCATAAACTAGACAGAAAGTACTTGATTCAAAAGTGAACCATTTTCTTCCTCTACCTACCTTTAGGGCCTCCAGCTTGGGAACAGTGCTGTGGCACTCATGCACAGGAGACTTTCACAGGCTGCATGGACAGATTTATGTTCATCTGGTTCCTCACGCACCCATCCTAGTGGCTGTTGCTGTTGGTCACAGGTGTTGCTCTTTTCAGGCTCCTCTTTATTTCCAGTGAGGCGTTTTACAATCCTCCGCTATCACTGCAAGTTTCCTGTTTGCTAAAGTACCTTCTGCTCTAACACATCATAGCATTCACCACAGGAGACATTTCTATCTACGTACTCCCAGTACTTTATAATACAGGCTCTGCAAAAGTTGTGCCCACAATCTATAATAACAGGATCATTAAAATAATCCAAACAATGGGACACATCACTTCTTTTTCAGTAGTTCCAGCTCTTTTGTTGCTGCCATGTTCACTGCTGTCTGTTAAAGATGTATATTTCCCTGTTTCCTGGAACACAGAAACATATAAAACGTATAAAGGGTTTGTTCCTCTTTCAATACTGACCATGTCATACACTATTAAAAACTCTTGCACTGCTACTGAACCTTATTATGATGTTTTATTGCTATGCTGAGGGCCAATTTGCATCTTTGTACAGAGGTAACCCCTTATGTCAAACATCTCCCATTACAGAAATCTGAAAACAGTCCCAGGCTCACTGGGTATTTGGAGCTCCACAACACCAGATTTAGTTCCTTTAGCAATGGTTAGTAGTTCCAAAATCTACATTTCCATGATTCAAAGTTTTTCTGCAATATCATTTCACAAATACTGATATCAAAGTTCAAATGCTAAGATTTTACAAATAATTATACGTGTGTCTAATATTTATGGAAACAAAAGATGATCATGTAAAACTGTAACTGTGTGTCTTTCTACGTTCTGTTGTTGTCTACAAGATAAGAAACTTTCCTGCCATTTATGAAGGGACACCGGTGTGCATATCATGTAGGTGCATTACTTCACTTCTGTAACCCTGTAGTTAGACAGTTAAAACTTCTTAATATCATACTGGTGAGATATTGGGAAAACTGCAAACAAGGCACAGGTGAAATCATGCCTGCATCTTAGCAGTATGCCTTTCAAATCACATCATTCGAGCAAGACTTCATTCATTGGTAGATTCCACTTGTAAACATAAAACATAGAAAACCCACTACAGACACGCTACCTGCATAATTTCAACTTCCATCCTAGGCATACCAAAAATATATATATATATATATATATATATATATATATATATATATATAATACAATCAGGCAATTCTACACCATCAAATCTAATCCGATGAGAGAACAAGAGACAGTAAGCTCTCCTCACTTCAGAATTACCTTATCCAGCAGGGCACACCCCATGACAAACTGACAGAAGCTGAATGGGCCATACACATACCATGAGAAAATCTGCTGGAATACAGGCAAAAGATCAAACTGATCACACACATCTAGCTGTCACTTACAGTCCTATGCTAAACCCCTTCAGTAAATTATTAAAGATGCTGAGTGAAGATGAATACTTAAAGAGCCAATGATTTGAAAAGCTACATTGCAGAATCTGAATAAACAAACCTCCAGTACCTTTCATACCAAAAACTAGATTTCTTGCATTACATCATTTTAAAGTTATTAGCCATTTTATAACCCTGAGTTCACTATCTGTTCAAACGGCCTGTTTCAGCGAGGAGCTGCTTCTGATGTCAAGCTATCTACCCTTCCTGCCTACTGTAAACACATTGTACCTCAAGTCTTTCTTATTTGTGTTCCTGTCTGGTCACCTTCTTATTACCTCTTCCTAGCATCCCTTCATCTTCACGTGACCTGTTCCTATTAACTACTACCCTCTCCCCCTTAGGTCTTTTCACACTTCCTATTTGTATTACTTTTTTTAGTTATACAGACTCTTATTTCAGGGCTTTATTGCTCTGTATTCCTTTCATCACATCTAAGCTTCACACTGCCTATCATTCTACCCTCCTATGATTTTTCTTCAATTATTTTTATATTTTGCTTCACAGTATATACAAATACTGTTCATGTTGCTCTGGTGTGTTATTCACTTAAAGATGGGACCCGTGAGGCCCCGAAAGCCTGTGCACAATTCCATCTTTGTACAAGACACTTGTCGATCCAATAAAAGGTATTAAACCTTCCAGAGTCTCCTAATAAACACAGAAATGCAGAAATATAAACTTTAATGGCAGATAAGGACCACTTGACCTATGCAATGTGCCCATTTTTCCTCCTGCATATAGTGTCATTACAGACCTACTTGATCTTTGCCCCAACAACATTTTTCTCTGAGATGCCCAATATGTTTCGCCCACCATCTATGCTTGAAGACTATTCCAGGCATCCACCACCCTTACCGTGAAAAGGACTTCCTCATCTCTCTCTGAATTTACCCCATCCAGTATTTTTTTTTTTTTTTTTGCAGTTGGTCAAGTTTTCTCACAGTGTCCAAGCCACCCTGCAGACACAGACTGCCCCAGCTCCACTTTCCTTTCTCCAGGACTTAGGTTCACACTTGAGACAATATGACCTGGGTGCTCGATAGGTGCAGAGGGTAATCAGGGTTAGCAGCAGCTCAGTAAGCTATGGATTTTCTTGTGTTCTCCTTGAGGAGCAGTGTGCAGTGACACCTGGATGCTTCAATGCATGCTTCTTTGTGTGGGCGTCAGCAGTCACTCTCCTTCCCAGTGAATACAGTCTCAAAATGCTTCATCCTCAGCCAATGCCAGGAGCCAGGTGAGCCAGCCAGTGAGTTATGGAGACCAAGGAACACCTGACCAGGCTGGGTGACAAACTATCATCCATTTGTCCGGCATCTCCTTCTCTGAGATCCTTCCAGTCTGGGAGAGGGGGCAGATAGGCGGAAGGTCAGAGAAGGAGATAAAGGGAGTTAAACACGTGGCTCAAGGACTGGTGCCAGGAAAAGGACACCAATTTGGGTGTGAAAGTTCTTTAAATTTGATGGACTGCATCTGACTAAGGAGGAGTCAGTGCATTGGGGCAGGTTTGATGTCTTTGCAGAATATTTAAACTCTCAAATGGGAGAGGGGTGCAGTACCCAATATGTCGAATGGGAAGAACACCCTCCCCTCAGCTAGTGATCAAACAGGAGTTCAGCATGTTTATAGTTTTCTGCATCACAAGGTAAGGAAAAAGGTTGGCTCCCATCGACACACAGGGGAAAGCAGCCAGACCTCGCCCAACAACAAACAAACCAAAATCTGGCCAATGGAAAATCATGTACACAAGTGCTCACAGGTCTGGGAAAGAAGATCCCAGACCTGCAGGCAACAATGACACAGGCTAAACTGGACATAGTAGCCATCAGCGAAACATGGTTCACCAGTAACCACACTTGGGAGACCTCAGTACCCGGCTATGTACTGTTCAGAAGAGACCGAGGTGCAAAGGGGGGTGGAGTGGCCCTTTATGTCAGTGAAAATACAGTATCAAAGCTACAGAAATTCAGAATACACATAAGGAGCCAGAAGAACTGTGGATCACCCTGGAAACAGAAATGGGACAGCCATATGAACTGGAGTTGTCTACAGGGCTTCACACCAGGGGAGGACATAGACACATTACTGTTAGAAGATATACAAAACATAACGGCTAAAGGGAGGTTCTGATAATGGGAGACTTCAACATGCCAGATACAGATTGGTCAATACTAGCAGGAACACCTGCCAGAACTAGACACATAGTGGATTCCCTGCAGGGGAAGGCCTCAAACAACTGGTACAACAACACATAAGAGACAGGGCTGTCCTAGATCTAGTACTGACTAACAGGAAAAGATCACAGATCTCCAGGTGAAGGTCACCGGGGCCAGTGACCATCACATGGGTATGGTTCAATTTGGCTACTAGAAATAAGTCATCCATTCCAAGGCACAAGTATAGGACTTCAGAGGAGCTGACTTTGATAAGGAAGCTAACAGAGTTAAGCTATCCCTGCGCAAAATAAATACAGGTGAGGGGTACAGGCAAAGTGGGCAAGCATGAAGGATGTAATACTGAAGCAACATCCCACTGTGTTACAGAGAAAAGGAAGTGCAAAAGAAGAAGGAAACCACTTTGGTTCTCAAAAACAGTAGCAGAAAAGGTCAGAGCCAAAAGACTGGCCTCCAGGAAATATAAGGGAACACAGTGGGATGTAGATAGGAGGCATACCAAACTTCCCTAAGGAAGCAGGAAAGCAGTAAGGCAGGCAATGGCTCAAACCAAGGAAACACTAACAACAGTAAAAGAAGGTGACAACACTTTCTATAGATACATTAGTGAAAGGAGACTGTCAAGAGGGGTATTGCTAAGATCAAAGGGGATGAAGGGCATGTGAGGAGGAGGACCATGTAAAGCATCTAGTCTAAATAGATACTTCTGCTCAGTATTTACTGAAAAGAAGGTAGGGCAGGGCCCACAGCTCAGCACCATGGACACAGGGAGGACAAAGGTGTGCACTAGTCCCTTCACAAAAGAAAGGGTCCAACAAGAGCTCAATAAGCTCAGGGTGGACAAGGCAATGGGACCTGATGGCATACATCCCAGGGTACTAAAGGAGCTAAGGGTGGAACTAGCAGAGCCATTATCAGAACTGTTTAGTGAGTCTTTGAGCACAGGAGAGGTTCCAGAAGAGTGAAAAAGGGCTCATGTGAGCCCTCTCCACAAGAGTGGTAGCAGGGAGCAGGCAGGGAACTACAGACCAGGCAGTCTTACCTCAGTAGTGGGCAAGATTATGGAGGCACTCCTTAAGGAAAGGTTAGTGCAACATCTGGAATCCATAGGAGCACAGGATCCAAGATAGCATGGGGTTTACAACAGGAAGGTCCTGTCAAACTGATCTCATAGATTTCTTTGACTGGGTAACAAGAGTGGTGGACCAACGGGGAGTAGTTTATGTCGTTCACCTTGATTTCAGCAAAGCTTTCGATACTGTTCCACATAGAAGATTGATTAATAAGCCAACAGGCTCGGGTGGGTCAGAAGTTGGTCAAATGAGTGGCAAACTGATTGACGGGCAGAAAACAGAGTGGTGGTATATGGTATTCAGTCAGAAGAGATGAAAGTCACAAGTGGGTACCTCAGGGATCAGTCCTGGGGCAGTCCTCTTCAATATCTTCATCAGTGACATTGCAGATGGACTGGAGGATAAGGTTTTCTGTTTGCAGAGGACACCAAGATCCATAACAGAGTAGATGAACTAGATGGGGTGGGCAGAATGAGAAGAGATCTAGATAAATTGGCAAAATGGTCGAAAAGTGGCAACTGGGGTTTAATGCAAAGAAGAGCAAGATCATGCACATAGGGAAGAGAAACCCTGAGGCCACTCTATAGGCTGGGAGGGAGTTGCTGGCAGTTACAAAGGAAGAAAGAGACTTGGGCATCATCATCACAGATGACCTGGAATCATCAAGCAGGCCACTAAAGCAGCAGGTAAGGCTAGGGGATGTTGGGGTGTATTAGTAGGGGTATCCAAGTCATAAGAGGAGGTAATAATCCCTCTTTACAAGACAGTGGTTAGGCCCCATCTGGAGTACTGCGTGCAGTACTGGAGGCCGCATCTTCAAAGGACATTAACCAAATTGAGGCAGTCCAGAGAAGCGCAACAAAATGGTGCAGGGACTGCATCAGAAAACATATGAGGACAGATTAATGGAGCTAAATATGCATACCATAGAGCAAAGAAAGGAGAGAGGTGATATGATCAAAACATTTAAACACCTTAAGGGCATTAACAAGGTGAAAGAGTCTAACATGCTTCAATATAAGAAAAATGGCAGGACAAGAGGACACAGCATGAGATTAGAGGGAGGCCGATTAAGGGGTAATGTGAGGAAGTTCTTTTTCACAGAGAGGTGGCGGATGCATGAAACAGCCTATCTCAGGAATTGGTGGATAAGAATACAGTGTAGGGCTTCAAACAAGCATGGGATAGGCATAAGGAGCAATACAGATGAGTATGAATAGGCTATTGACTGAGCAAAGGCTGATGGCACATTCATAAGGTAGAAAAGAAATGGGCAGATTGGATGGGTCTTGTGTCCTTATCTGCCATCAACGTCTATGTTTCTATGAGTTCGAGAAATGGAACCCTTCTTCCTCCAATGCATGCAAGCAGAACTGCCTCTCCCAGTAAATGCTAGGGGTCAGGTGAGTGCCCAAAACTGAAACCCTCCCTCTCCTAATTCATGCAGTCACAGCCTGTCTCTCACCAAGTCAATGCTAGGGGCCAGGTTAGTGCCAAGAACTGAAACCCTCTCTCCCCAATGTACGCAGTCTCTTAGCCTGCTTTACCCCCATCCAGCACTAGGGGGCAGGCGAGTGCTGGGAACTGAAACCCTCCTCCCCCAACACAAACAGTCACAGCCTGCCTCACCTTCAGGCTTCAGTCAATACTAGAGCCAGCGAGTGCTGAAATTGAACTCCTCCCTCCACCAATGCATGCAGTCTCAGCCTTCCTCAACCCCAGCCAATGCTAGGGGCCAGGAAACTGCGAGAACTGAAACCCTCTCTCATACAATGCATACAGTCTCAGCCTGCCCACCTCCAGTCAATGCTAAGGGCCAGGTAAATGCCAAAATCTGAAACCCATCCTCCCCAATGAATGCATTCTCAGCGTGCTACACCTTCAGTCATACGGGAGGTGAGATCCAAAACTGAAACCCTTCCTCCCGATGCATGTAATATCAGCCTGCCTTATCCCCAGCCAATGCTAGAGGCCAGGTGAGTGCTGAAAACTGAAACCCTCCTCCCAATGCATGCAGTCACAGCCTGCCTCACCCCAGTCAATGCTGGGGCCAGGTGAGTGCCAGAACTGAAATTCTCCTCACTCAATGCATGCAGTCCCACCTGCCTAGCCCCGCTAACGCTAGGGGCCAGGCAAGTGCTGGGAGCTGAAACCCTCCTCCCTTCCCCAATGCATGCAGTCATAGCCTGCCTCACCCATAGCCAGTGCTAGGTGCCTGGAAAATTCTGAAACAAACTTCCACAATGAATGCAGTTCCAGCCTGCCTCACCACCAGCCAATGCTAGGGGTCCTGATGCTAGGTACTTAAACTCTCTCTCCAGCAATGTATGCAGTCTCAGCCTTCTCACGCCCAGCCAACACCAGTGGCCAGGTGAGTGCTGGGAACTGAAACCCTCCTCCCCAAAGCATGCAGTCACAGCCTGCATCACCAGGCACCAGGTGAGTGTCAGGAACTGAAAACCTCCCTCTCCCAATGCATGCAGTTACAGCCCGCGCCACCCTCAGCCAACACTAGGCACCAGATGAGTATCAGGAACTGAAGCCCTCCCTTCCTCAATGAATACAGCCTCAGCCTGCCTCACTCTCAGGGCCCAGGCCAGTGCTGAGAACTAAAACTCTTCTGCAGCCATAGTTCTACTAATCACTTCTCCTCAGCCTTTCCTTTTCCTTGGTCTCTCTCTCTCCCTGACACTTGAAATCACGCTATTGTTGTTCCTCTTCCCAAAGGTGGCGACCGCTCCTGCACTTGCAATCAATCAAAATCTTTATCTTGCCAGGCAGAACATCATTGAGACAAGCTCATTTATAAGATGGACCTGGGGTAAAACAATTGCCAACAGGGTTAAGACATAACAGGTTAAGTGAGACGTAATAACAATCACATAGTAGTAATAACATAACAACATATAACCATCATATGTAACAAGTTGCTTCCACCAGAACATAGCAATAGGTTCAACAGAGGTAGTGCCATTTAAATACAATTGCATAGATACAGATATATGGATGTATGGTAATGAGCTAAAGTGTTTACAGTAAACATCACTGGAAGAGTCATAGTAAGCAGGAGTGGCAGTTACTCTAGCATCAAAGTGCAAAGAAGACAGAGATGTAAGAGTCCTTTGATAAATACTGTAGGCATGGCCTGACAAGTGGGTGAGAAGGGAGGGAGGTATAGGGAGTGGGAGGGAAGGTCAGATGAGATAGAGAGGGTTGGACATGACGGCCTAGGGAGAAAAGACTGTTCTAAGGAGAACATCGACAAATGCCACAGGCAATGGTTGGGTTTAAGTTCAATATCTGAAGCAAAGTCAGATCATGATGTTGGGACCTTGATTTAGACAATGACAGAATGGAGGACTCAAATGATGCCTCAGGCAATGGTTGAGGTTTAGTCCAGAATTTAAAGCAATTAACACCTCTCTCCCTACCTCCCACCCTTGCTAAAATGCAGGAGCATATTGTACTGCTCAGCTTCCCCTTCCTTGACTCAACCTCTTTTTCATCTGTTTCCAGTCTGGGTTCCTTAAATCCCATTTCACCATTCCCTCTCTCCTCAGGCATACTGACTCCATTCTCTCAGGAATGGATAAGGGCCTTATCACCTCTGCCATCTTTGTTGACTTGCCAAAGCCTTCAACATGTTTGCCCACCCTCTAACTTATTCAACAAACTAAAAGCAGCGGGCTTTCCATCTCCACTTCCAACCAGTTCCTCTGCTACCTGAGGGCATGGCTGGTGATTCCATATCCCTCCTCTACCCATCAGTACTGGTGTCCACCAAGACTCCCTCCTTGGCCCTATACTCTTCTACTTTCCTGAATGACCTCCTGCTGTCTGTAGCTCTGTATCCATATATATGTATGCAGATTTTACAGTTGTTTTCCTCTGGTTCCACCCCTTCTGATCTGTTGGCCAAGTTCCAGCCAGACTATGGTAACATCCAACACTAGTTCCATTCAAATCATCTGTCCTCAACGCCAAAAAAAAATCAGTCTCTGTGACCTTTGGCTTGAGAAGAAGCTCTCCCAGCTTGCTGCCTCCAATCCTTCCACATCCTCGATGGGACACCACTCGACAACGTGCACTCCTTCTGTCATTTTGCTCTGGACTGCCAAGCCCAGCACCCACCATTGTTCCCTTTATATCTCTCACTCTCTCCCCTTGAGTTAGGTGCCTTGCTCATTGTTCCTCCTTTGTAGCCAAATACTGGCTAGGCTCTCTTCCTTCATATCCACTACTTTCCTTCCCCTTCTTTCTCATTACTCCCTTCTCAACTCTGGCTTCCATTCTCTTGCACCCTGTCTAGGTCACGCTCTGCTGGACATGCTGCTTCTCCTGTCATCCCCAAACTTTGATATTCTCTTCCACTTCCTATCTGCTCTGCCTCTATGCTGCCTATCCTTGCTCCTCATAAATTTCTTGTCTCACCTGCAACGCATCTGATCCCATCTCTGTTCCACTCTGACACTTCCTTCCTGTACCTCATCCTTTTCCTGTCCCCCTTACCTTCCACTCACAAACATTTACTGTACACTGCACCTTAACTGAACCTCCTGCTACACTCCTGGACATTTTCTCTGCAATATCCCATTCCAGCTGTATATAATACTTATATAAACTGCCAGTTATATCCTGTATTGATTTTCTTCACCTGTACATATTTTGTCAAACTTTCCATAAGTCCCTGTTTTAAACCCCTCCCCAGACCTATCTAGAAACAAGCGCCTTTTGGCTCAGCATGTCGTTCGGTGAAACGTTTGAAACAAATATATAAACAGGTGAGAGGGAAGATATTTCAGCAACCCTCCCCTGCCCTAGAGACACAGCCAGTAACCTTGAGAAAGACTGGGAAACACACAGATTCTCACTCAGCTGCTTCAGAAGCACAGAGGGACCTGCCAGCAAGGAATCACAGATTCACTCTTGGTGAAGTGTTCCCTTCATAAAACTTGCACAGCTCTCTAAGAAACCTGAAGCCTTTCTGTGGTCACCATCTCTCAGACAGTAGAAGGGTTTACACAGTGGAGAGCTCGCCCTCTTCCCATCATGTCTGCCCTTCCTCCATCCCAGAAGTGCCATCATGTGTGGCTTCTTGCATGAATGACAAGAAAGCCTGATATGACTCAGTGGCATGAAAACACTTCTCCCCACGGTAACTTGTCTTGCTCTTTTACTCTGTCTAAATGCCTCTTAGTATTAGTGATAAAATGAGCCAGCACATGACGCTACCACTGCAGCCACACAATCGAGTTCACAACCAAGGCCTTTGCGACCTTGAGGCTTTGTGTCTCCTGCTACATCACCAGCTGCTATCATTAGAGTGGGACTAAACAACTTCCACTGGAGAAACTATTTTCCAGTGTAGGGAAAATAAAGGAAATATGGTACTCAGTGATGGAAAGAGGTCTGTATCCAGGTCAAGAAATGCAGTGTCCACCAGGAGGAGGCTAAGTGTATGGGGAAGGGGAGGTATGTCCAAAGCAAATGTAACCCCTTAGGAGTTATGTCAATATCCCTTTAAGAGTGTCTGTCAGCCTCTAGTGCCATGCCAGTTCCTATCCTCTTGAAGGACAGGGTCAGCTAATCTGCCCTGACTTTCCAAAAGGAGGACAGTGTTGTCTGCTGGAGGGCAGAGATTCTGCTGAGCAGAGTGTGGGAGGCTAGCGCCTGACACACAGTGCTAGCTCCCATTGTCTTTAAGTTTCTCAGCAGAGGCTGGCATCATGAAAAGTGTTTATTTGTGGCAGCTACCATCAAACAAGGACCTGGGGGCTCTTCCAAGGAGGAAAAATCTATTTTGTACAATAGTTTCAGAGGTCTGTATGTGAGGAAAAGTGTACCAGAGAGCACTCTGGGCCAAAGATCTGAGGTGATATTTATTCTTTACTTGATGTACAGGTTTGGGTGGCACTCAGCAGTGCCCACATTCCTCAAAAGAGGGATCATTGCTGACATGATGCCTGTTCCAGTCAGCAGTAGGGAGGGTACCTCAGAAAATGTGTGGTGTCGGCCATTCTGCCCGTGAGTGAAGATGCCCTGTACCCAGTAGGCACCTCAGCTATGCCCAGATGGGCTTGGAGTCTGTGATGGTGAGAACACAGAAAAGTGTCAAACAGGATTAGGAAAGGATGTGCTTTGTGAAGGACAGAGTGGATCCCTGAGAAACCCTCACTGGACCAATTAGCACCAAAATGTTGCCAGCTGAGAGACTGTGAATTAGCCCAGTGGCTAGTGTCTAAGAAAACAAGCTACCAAAAGTCTGTTTAGATTCCCACTCAGGCTCAGGAGTGGTAAACCCCAGGAGTAAATGTGCTTCCTCAAGGCCAGAAAGATGTGAATAAAGTACCCACCAGGGTTGTTTCCAACCCAGAAGAGTCAGTAAATACCACCTTACAGTAGCTGACAAATGAACTGTGCTAGCTTTAAAAAGGATAACATCATTGGAGCTCAAGAAAAGAAAGGATCCAGTGCGTTTTTACAATAATTCCTGTTTGACAATCCATCTGTTTGTTTCAACTTATGCTAACCCCTTAAATCCACAGCCTAGCCAGCCCTCACATGTGTCTATGGATGCCCTGAGGTCACCACAGTGCTTGGGAGATCTTTTTAAATCTATTTATGACCCTGACATGCAGCCCAGCCACACTCTTTTGGGCGGCTAAGCCCTTTTCCACTGTTCTGACCTCCCAGAAGCCGTGTGTTGCTACGCTTAACCTCGACTGTCCTAGTGTATCCCTTCACTGGTGGGGATCCCCTATGTGTCTGCAGGGGGACGAGCAAGGAGATTCACTCGTGCCTATCGATACCAGATTCCGCTTTACTGGGACGGTACAGCATCAGGGCTAACCAGCTTCACAGCAGCTGGGAGGGCACGCCGCCATCATCTAGGTGACTGGGCACCCTTTCCTTGTTCTGTTGCCTCACCTCGAGCGCAAGCTGTGGCACCCTGCGCAGGCATGCATGTGGTACATGGTCGCCTATGCCACAAAGCATGTCTTGGCTGAACTCGACAACAAAAAGCCACCAGATAGTGATGCGCACTAACCGGAATGCTCTGATCCCTCCCTACCAGCCTCTGCTCTGGACATCCTGGGTTTGGAGTGAACCTAGGTCACTGGCGTACAGGTTAATGCCTTGCCTGGTGCCAAGTAAATGGACTTTGATTGTTTCTTGATTTAGAACCCTCCCAGGTGACCATAACCCCAGTGATACCCCTAGATATGCCGAGAGGCCCACAGCCCACCCACACAAAAGTAAAGGTTACCTTTTGTAGATGGAGGTTAGTGAGGGTAATGGCAAATGTAGCCAGACTCTTGAGCCCAAAGAAACTATAAAATAAATAAATAAATAAAACAGTTTGGCAAAGAACAAAAAACCTTTAAATAACATTGTCTGCTTGCATGTACAAAATAACTTACTCTGTACAGATTCTGCTTTGCCTTTTGTTTTAAGCACAGATAAACATATTTTCTTTTCATCTCCAACTTTGCAATCATCAGTCAGTCTCTAACATCACCCCTGTTAATTAAAAACTGCACTGTTCAGAATCATTAGTGTTACTTTGGATTCAGGAGAACAATGGTATCATGACTGGGATGTAAACATACCAGGATACACTATCTACAGGAGGGACAGGGATGGTAAAAGAGGAGGAGAAGTAGCTCTTTACATAAGGGAAGGAATCAAAGCAACAAAACAAAGGGTAAACAGGGAGGAGAAGAAGCACTGTGGGTCAATTAGGAGACAGGCAATGGCACACAATCCCACAGGGGTTATATACAGACCTCTCTCAGGGGAGGAAATGGACAAGGAAATGATAAAAAGTATACTTAGAATGGCAGAAAAGGGGAGAGATTGCTGATGGGTGATCTGAATATGCCAGATGTTAACTGGAGTGCAGTTGCAGCAGCCACTTCAAGAATGGGTTATTCTAGATGCCCTACAGGGGGCATGCCTTAGACAACTAGTATTGGAACCCACCGAGAGGAGCAACCTTAGACCTGGTTCTCTCAAATGGAGATGGAGAAAGAATCACAGATGTAGAAGTGGTAGCCATCTGGGAACTAGCACCATCGAACAGTATGGTTCACAATAAACACAGCAATAGAGTCAAGCCATGCAAAGGCAAAAGTATTGGACTTTAGGAGGGCTGATCATGCCAAAATGGGTGAGTGCCTAAGGAATGCACTAGCAAATGGTCAAGAAGGAGGTGGTAGAAAATGGGGATAATAAAACTGCCATCACAGAGGTAACAACTTTGTGTGAAGCAAATAAACAAAACAAAACAAAACAATGTAAGAAAACACTATGGTTCTCAAAGGAGGTGGCAGTGAAGGTTCAAGAGAAAAGAAAGCATTCAGGAAGTACAAGGAATCACAGAAAGAGCAGGACAGAGAATTGTATCAGTTAAAGCAAAAGGAAGCTGGAAGGCAGTCAGAACAGCAAAAGCCCAAACCGAGGAAAAGATAGCCAACTCAGTTAAGAAGGAGGATAAAACATTTTATCGGTACATCAGGGAGCAAAGGAAGACCAAGGGAGGGAGGGATAGTGAGGCTTAATAAAGGGAGGGGTGGGCAGAGGGTGACTGTGAAAAGGCAGAGATACTAAGAAATAGTTTTGCTCAGTATTTACAAATGAAGAGGGGAGGTACCTAAAACAAACAATAGAAACACTCTGGATACAGAAGTTAATACCAGCCCATTTACAGAAGAAAGGGTTCTGAAAGAGCCCTTAAAACTGAAGGTGGACAAAGCAATGGGACCTGATGAGTTCATCCCAGAATTCTAAAAGAACTAAGTGTAGAACTAGTGACACCCTGACTACACTCTTTTACAAATCATGGGAGGATGGGGTGGTACCTGAGAACTGGAGGAGGGCAGATGTGATTCCCTTCACAAAAGTGGGAGCAGGGCAGAAGCAAGAAACTACAGACCTGTTAGTTTAACCTCAGTGATAGGGAAAATGATGGAATCACTTGAAGGAAAGAACTGCCCAGTACCCAGAGGCCAGAGGGCACAGGACCCAAGGCAGCAGGATTCACAGCAGGAAGGTCATGCCAGACGAATCTAATAGATTTTTGACTGTGTGACCAAAGTAGTACATCGGACAGAGGCTGTGGACATGGCCTACTTAGACTTTAGTAAGGCATTTGACACAGTCCCACACAAAAGATAAATATACAAGGTAGCCAGCCTGGGAGTGGGTCCCAAGATGATAGCCTGGGTAAAGAATTGGCTGGAGAATAGGACACAGAGGTCCACTCTGAAGAAAGGGGCTACTAGGGGATACCGAGGCTTCTGTATTAGGACTGGTCCTCTTCGATGTCTTTATAAGCGACATTGCAGAGGGACTGGAAGGAAAGTATGTCTCTGCAGACTGACACAAAGATCTGCAACAGAGCTGATGCACAATGTGGGGTGGAAAGGATGAGAAGGGACTTGACAAGGTTAGAGAAATTATTAAATGTATAGCAGCTTAGGTTCAATGCTAAGAAGTGTAAGGTAATGCACCTGGGAAACAAAACCCAGGGAAGAGTACACAATTGGGGGTGAGATACTAACAACAAAAAAATGGAAAGGTACCTGGGGTAGTCATATCAGATGACCTAAAGGTGGGCAAACAATATTTATTTATTTATTTATTTGCTTGCTTTGTTAACCAGGTAAGTCACACTAGACAGTCAAGTGCCTATTTTCAGGTGAGACCCGGAGGGTTACAAGCTAGGTTATAGAAGAAACAGTGGGAAAGTTGAGTTTACATACAATCAGGTAATGTCCAAGGTTTACATCTAGATACAGGACGAGCATAACAGGGCAGAGAAAGTTGAGTTTACATACAGTCAAGTAATAACCGAGGTTTACATCAAGATACAAGACAAGCTTAACAGGGCTAGAGTAGGTAGCTAACAACAATTGATACGATTTAGCATAAGATAAGTACAGTGTGTAGAGATAAGTATTCCTTTTTAAAACAGAAGTAAGTGCCAGCAGGTAGGATGAGCCAGTCAGGGAGGGAGGGGACCAAGGGCCTGTCCAGGTGAACTAGTCCGGGAGGAGGAAAGGGGAGGTAGGACAGGCGCAAGTGTGACATGAGACAGTTACAGGGCCAGGTACCAGGGGTTAAATACAATAGTCCCTACGGAAGCAGGGACCTCAACATATCTGAGCAGGTGTACTATGAGGTACATGAACAAGTGAAGGATCCCTTCAGGTAGTTCCAATGGGAGGATTTAAACTCGGATGGGAGGAGGAGGACAGAGTAAGGGCAGGGAGCAAATTCCAAATTTTTGGGCATAGGGTGGGGAACGCCTGTCACCTGGCTAGGTGCGGGTTCTGGGAACCAGGCAGTCAGGTGTTGCTCTCAACAGGAGGAGGAGGTGTCAGGGGTGGGGGGAAGGGCGAGGGATGCAGGAGTAGAGGATCTGACAATGTTGTCAATGAAGTTCCCAACTACAAAGGTGCGGTGCTTCTGGGGCCACTCTAAACGTGTGTAGAGATTGCATGTGAGTCGTAGTGGGGGGCGAGAGTGCAAAGTGGCAGATACTATTGTAAGCTGTGTCCCACCTTGAAAGGCTAGATTTAGGCATGGGGGCAAAGGTGACTAGCCCATAGCAGAGAGACGGGAGGAGGCCCCTGGCTAAGGCAACACAGGCAGCCAAGGTTAAGCAGCTTTTAGCTCTATAGGCGTAGATCTGATTGCCATTTGTGGCCTTACAGACATTTCGGATATGTAGGGTGAGATCCAGCTGTGGGTCAAGAGTGACACCAGGTATTTGACAGCAGCCACTGTCTGCAGGGGAGAGTCATCAGCCCCGAGGATTCTAAGCGGAGCAGGGCACGATTTTATTTTGCTCTGAGACCCAAAAAGCATTGCTTGGGTTTTCTTGAGGCTGGTGAAGCCTGTGCTCCACCAGCCAGGACTGGATCCGCCAAAGTCGGAGTTAGTTGTGAGTTAATGGTGGCAATGTCTCGGCGCTGCCAAGATGACCAGGTCATCTGCATACAGGGTGGTATGTCCATGGGAGGTGATGGACGGTAGATCATTGATAAAAAGGAGAAGAGAGGGGCTGAGGACCGACTCCTGAGGGACCCCACACTGGACATCCGTGGGGTGGGAGAGGGTCCAGTTAAAGTTGATATACTGCTTCCTGCCCGAGAGGTAGTTGAGGAACCAGGTGTGGGCAGGGGGAGAGACCAAGGGAGAGAAGAGTGGAGCTGAGGAGGGAGTGGTCTACCCTGTCAAAGGCTTTGGAGAGATCCATGAAGATGGCACCGTAAGATTGCCCTGATCAGTTTCGGTCTCTGATCGGCCGAGGAGACAACAGCAAGGGCAGTAGCCATGCTGTGCCCTTCCTGAACCCATGCTGAGCTGGGGAGAGGAGGTTGTGTTCCTGTATGTACTCTGTTAGCTGAGTGGCCACAACTTTCTCCAGAATCTCGAGGTGGCCGACAGAATGGGCGATCGGTCGATAGTTAAGTGGATCTTTGGGGTTACCTTGCTTAAGAACTGGGGTAACCTTGGCAACTTTCCAAAGGTCAGGGATAACTCCAGTGGTTAGGGAGGAGTTGAAGATGTGCGTTATTGGTCTGGCTAGGAGGAAGGCCCCCAGCCTGAGTAGTTTTGGTTATAGGCTGTCGTGCCCACCCCACTATGGGGAGAGGCAGGTGAGGAGCCCTGGGTCTTGGTAACCGACACTTGATGAAGGGTGGACGGGGTGGGACTTGGGGCCGAGGGGGAGCTGGGGACCTGGGGCAGTGGATAGGAGGGGGGGACAGATAGTTTGGTGAACATAGCATTAAAGGTATTAGAGATTGTAAGAGGGTTGTTACAGCTGACCCCACCTATGAGCAGGTCTGTGGCTTGCATTCTAGCCAGACCCCAACCACACTTCTAATGTTCTGCCAGAAACTCCTCGGATTGCTGGCTGAGGGAGCAGGACTGACTGCAAGCCTTGCTTTTAGCTGCCTGGATGGCTTTTTTGCAGGAGTTTGAGGCGCCTGTATGCAAGGAGGTAATTGTTACTTAGGAGGCCTTGTAGGGCACCCAGCTTTAATCCCGAGTTTCATCAGGGAGAATAGGCCCTATGAAGCCATTTGGTGACGGCACCCTTACCCTCCTTTTAGTGAGGAGGCATGCTGGTTCTGCACAGGGATAAACTTTGATAGGAATAGATCCAGGGCTTGAACAGGGTCCTCTGTGGCAGTGACCCCTGACCAGTCAATTAGTGCGAGGTCAGCAAGGAAGTCAAGTAAGGAGAATTTCAAGTAATCCTCATCTGGATCACTTTGCTAGGAACTTTAACCTGGGAGATGCCCCAGGTGCAAAAGATAGGCAGTGGTCGAGATGGCATCGGGTAGAATGCCTGAGGTGGTAATCCTGTCGGGCCTGTTGGTAAGGATCCAGTCGATTAGTGACCCTTTATCTCCCAGGAGGAGGGCCTTGTGGGCTCGGAGATGATTTGGCTAAGGGCAAGGCCCGAGGCAGTGGGCTCATATAGTTTACAGTTGGGGCACAGCCAATTAAGGTTGAAATTGCCTATGATGAGGACTTCACTGGGACCCACTTTCTCGCTAAGGCAGCAGAGTAGCGAGGAGAGTCCTGGCAGACCACCCTTGGGGGTTGTAGGAACAAACTAGGTGAATTTTCTTAGTGAGACCCAGGAGGAGAAGGGCGTGCAGGAACCTCCAGGAGGGTGTCAGTTGGTGAGTCAGCAATGGTGGACACATTCAGGTGTGTTTATAGTAGAGTAGCACACCACCCCCTCGCTTGTTCCCCTGCCGATCACATCTGATGGCCATAACCAGGTAGGTGCATGCGCATCAGGAATGTGAGGTTTGAGCCATGTTTCTGAGATACCCATGATATCGGGCTTGTAGTGGGCACCCAGGCAGTAAGCTCAGCAAGGTTGTGTAAGAGGCTCCGGACATTAAGATGGACAATTTTAGCCCCTTGGAGGAGAACCACACAGGGGGACTTGAGGGAGGGCAGGGGACAGCCTGGCTGGGACAGGCAGCCGCCCAGCCACATTTGCAGGAGGTGGAGGGAACTGCCATGATATGCCAGAGGTTTAATGAAATGTCAAAGCAGAGAGAGGTAATTACAGGGCCAGGGTGAAGAGGGGACACCTGGAGAGAGACAGTGACTAGGGAGGCATGATCACCCTGAGTTGTAATAGAAGGGGCAGGGAGGTGATGGCTAAAGGAGTAATTGGGAATCTGCAGAGTTGAAAGCCAAAAGCAGTGGAAGTATACAGGCAGGGCTCAGGCAGAGGACTTGTAGTAGCAGTGCAGTAAGGGTGGCCACTAGTGGCAGATTAACATAACCTGTAAATGGAAAACTAGGCTGATAGGAAAATATCAGCCCATGTGACCACGATCAGCCTATAGGTGAAAGCCGACCAAGGGTGGTGGTGGGGCCCGAACGCAAAGCTGCTCAGTGGGGCAAGAACAGCTGCACCGATGAGAAATGCAGGGCGTGACTTTCCCAGGTAAGGCAGGCTGTGTGAGGTTCCTTGCAGAGGGCCATTGTGTACAGTTTTAAAAAGGCACCAATCTTTCACCAGTAGACTCGCTGCAAAGCAAGGCTGAATTACCTGAGCACTATCGCTGGTGAGTACAGGATCTGGCTGTGGGGAGGCAGAACAGGCCCTCGCGTCCTCCGCACCTCGGGAGTCTGAGTCTGAGGAGAAAAAAAGGGAGTTAATATAGCAGGAGGGCGGGGAGGAAAGGCTTTTTAGACAATGGGGATGTTATGATAGGCCGCAGGCAAGGCTCACGGAGAGAATATAACAAATCAACTATGAGGCAGCAGTAATTGGCAGTTTAAATCAAGTGGTGCACTTTAACAGTAATTTGCAGATAACATCAGCCGTGTACTTTAACAACAGATATCAGGCAAAAAAATGACAGAAAGCATACAGAAATGACTGGCTGGAATTTAAAGAGATAGCACTTTAAAGAGCTAGTGTACTGCTTGGAATTAATAGTACTTTTCAGATGTAGTCAGCCATCATTTCTTATATCTCAAGTATTTTTCTTTTCTGTTTGTTAATTAGACAATTTTCCACCTGGCAGTACTGGGGTGATGTGTGGAGCAGCACTCTGTCTGGAGGAAAAAGTCAGTTCTGTTCCTCCCACTACATCATCAGAACTGAGGCCAAACACCTTGAGGCACCACAATCCTTGTAGCCTGAGCAGTGAGTCTCACAACCTACCAATCAAAATGCAGGAAACTGTGACAACACTAGTAACCAGGTAGAGCCAGTCCCTGCTACTTCATGTGAAAGTGAAACCTGGCAGTGGGAAAGGGTTCTCATTGGTTACTAGTGATGTCATAGTCAGTGTGGTCTCAGTGTTGCTTTTAATGGGAGGAACAGAACTGACTTTTTTTTCTCTCTTCCAGACAGAGTGTGCTCCACACATCACCCCGGTATTACCAGGTGCAAAATCTTCTAATTAGCAATCAGAAAAGAATAAATACATGAGATATAAGAAATGACAGCTGACTACATCTGAAAGTTGCAATTAATTGCAGGCAGTTTCAGGCAGTACACTAGCTCTTTAAGGGACAGCCACTACATTATTTGCCAAAAGCTGCAATATGTGCACCAAACAAAGGTTATGGCAGTCTATCTCCACAGCTGCCCTGACAGGAAATGCAAGGCGTGACTTTCCCAGGTAAGGCAGGCTGTGTGAGGTTCCCTGCAGAGGGCCGTTGTGTACAGTTTAAAAGGCGCAATCTTTCGCCAGACTGGGCTGCAAAGCAGGACTGAATTACCTGGGCACTATCGCCAAGTAGTACAGGGTCTGGATATGGGGAAGGGCAGAACGGCCCTCGCGACCTCTGCACCTCGGGGGTCTGGATCTGGGCTACCGCCAGCGAGTACAGGGTCTGGCTGTGGGGAGGGCAGAACGCGGCCTCGACCTCCGTATCTTGGGGGTCTGGGCACTATCCCGAGTAGTACAGGGTCTGGGTGTGGGGAGGCAGAACGGGCCCTTGCGATCTCTGCACCCTCGGGGTCTGGGTCTGAGGAGAAAAAAAGGGAGCATATAAGAGGGCAGTAAGGAGGGCTGGGGGATACTGGGATGCAGATGGAGAGACATCACCAGTAGAAAACAGGAAGTTGTTATCCCTCTGTATAGATAGCTGGTGAGACCCCATCTAGAGTACTGCGTGCAGTTCTGAGACCCAATCTCTGCAAAGACATAGACAGGATGGAAGCTTTCCAGAGGAGGGCAACTAAAGTGGTGCAGGGTCTGCACTGGAAGACATATGAAGACTGACTTAAGGAGCTTAATATGTATAGCCTGGAGGAAAGGAGGGAGAGGGGGGACATGATAGAAACTTTCAAGTACCTCAAGGGAATCAACAAAGTCCAAAAGGTAGCATCTTTCAAAATAAAGGGTATGCAAGAACAAGGAGGCACAATTTGAAGATGGAGGAGGCTCAGAGGTAATTTAAGGAAGTATTTTTTCACAGAGAGGATTGTGGATGCATGGAAAGGCCTTCGGAGGAAGGTTGAGAGTCAAAACAGCAGTGGAATTCAAGCATGCATGGGACAGTCATAAGGCAGTTCTAGAGGGTGGGGTAGTAAAGTAGGCTGCTGGTTAACTAGGATCTGCAGCTTACCCATTAGGTAGGAAATGGGCAGACTGGGTGGGCCAGCGGTCCTTATCTGCCGTCAAATTCTATGTTTCTATGTCCTCAGAAAACAAGGTCCCTCTGCAGCTCCCTCGTTTGCTGTCTATAGGTTACCACTGGTGGCTGAGTGAGGATAATGACAAATGCAGCCAGAATGCACCAGGCAGAGAAGGTAGAAAGAAAATAAATAAAGCAGTTTGTCAGCAAGCCTTGCAATAACACTCTGTTTCAGTACAAATTCAAGTAGTATGATTTGACAAGCATTGCAATCTGATCCCATTTGCCCAGTTTCTGCCTTGCCTTTTTAAACACACTTTGACAATAATCGTTGCAATCAGTAATTACCTCAACTTCACAATCCTGTGTTTCAGTCTCCAACACACTACCTCCTGATAATGTTTCAAAACCACACAGAAGTGTGAGTAGCTTCAGTTCTTCAGCACTTGAAGCCTTTGGACTAGGAGAACAAGAAATATCCACAGTTTCCTATGCAGCTCTGTCTGCTCCTGTTTATAGCTGTTGTCAGTCTGAAGTCATTTCCTGTCCGACTCTGAAATATGTCCTACGCCACACAACTCTAGCCATTAATGGGCTGGTAAACACTGAGAAACAGTAAACTAAGAAAATGTGATATAATTAAGTGTAAAGATTGTATCTTCTAAGATTTTTGAGGCATCACCTGGCTATAAATGGACTGTCACTGTTGACTTGCATCTCCTAGTTTATAGTGAGATAGTCTGAGAGTTGATCTGACACTATAAACAGTAAACCTACAAGAAAATTGAAGTTTACTCACCTGGTAAAGGTGATTATAGGAGCACCTTCTTACAGCACCCCAGTCCCCACTCATGGGTAATTCCGGCACTTCCTCTCAGGCTGATGCACAAAAGAATTCCTTAGAATCGAAATCTGATCCCTCTCTTATCCCTGCTTCCGTCCTCCCTGTCTTTTCCAGACTCCTCAGTACGAGATCTTCCCGAGCTTTGGAACCTTCTGAAATTAAAATTAACAGTAAAACGGCCCATGGTCTCAGAGGGAGACCACCTGATAGAATGAGACAAAATAACACATTGTGAAAGTTGTGTAAGGTGTTCATTCTTTACTCTATATTGTTTTGTTGGCTCACAATGTACAGTAATGAAGTCATTATTGTCTTTGCTTCTTTACGTAATGCACAACTTTGTAATCAGCATACTGTTTTAACATCATCATTAAAAATGTACCCATGCAATGCTTTCAGACAGCTATTCATTTTGTTTTACTGTGTGTTCCTCCTCATTGGGTGGGCTACGAGTGCTGTAAGAAGGTGTCCTGTAATCACCTTTACCAGGTGAATAAACTTCCATTATCCATTGCACTTCTTACAGCACTCCCAGTCTCACTCATGGGTGATTATACAGCAGTACTGGAAATGACTTGGGAGGAGAAGGAACCTGACTGGAAACTGTGTGGATAACTCTTTGGCCAAATTCAGAATTGCTTGTCAATCCTGTATCCAATCTGTAGTACTTGGTAAAGGTATGGGATGACCAAGTAGCTGCCTGGCAGATTTCCCTACTGATACTAAGCTTCTTTCTGCCCAGGACGTGGCTATTGCTCTAGTGGAGTGGGCCTTGATGACTTGTGGTGGGTCGGCCTCCTAGCCTTGTAAGCTTGAGAGATGGTGTCTCGCAGCCATCTGGCGACCATAGACCTGGAGGCTGGTAAGCCCTCTTTGTCCTTGATGAAGGACGCACTGTCTATCTGACTGGCGGAAGGATTCTGTCCTGTCCAAGAAGATGCGTAGGGCTCTAGCCAGGTCTAGACAGAGGAGGTGTCTCTGTTGGGATCCTGGTCAGTTGAGCAAATGGCTGGGACTGTAATTTCTTGACCAGTGTGAAAAGCCGTCGCCACCTTTGAAATGAAGGACAGTATAGTTCTTAAGACCACTCTATCTGGGAAGAACATGAGAAAGGGTTCTTGGCAGGATAGGGCCTGTATCTCACTGGTTCTCCTAGCTGAGCATACCACTACCAGAAAGACTGTTTTCATTTTGAGAAACAGTAGGGAAGCGCAATCCAGAGGTTCAAGGATCCTCAGTTAAGGAGTCTAATACTAGGTTGAGTTGCCAAGAGGCAGAAACGGTTCTAGGAGAGTAGTTGATGTTGGCTGCTCTTATGAAGGACTGCACCAGTGGGTGTGCCCGGCAGTTGTCCGTCTGTTTTCCCCAAATTGCTCCTATGGCGCTGTTTGGACTCTTAACGATGCTGCTGTCAATTCCTTGTCTAGACCATCTTGCAAAATTCTAACACCTGTAAAATATTACATGTTGAAGTCTCAGTTGTCTAGAGTTACACCAAAAACAAATGCCCCCAGTGTCTGTTATATGTTCCGTTGATAGAGTGTCTTCTGGCCTGTAGTAAAGTATCTGCTACTTTGGTTGACACCTCTAGATTTAAGCAGTCTGACCTCTAAGTGGCTATACCATCAGTTTCAGAGGTTGTGGGTCTCGTGCCAGATTGGCCCCTGCTTGAGCAATGTCTGGTATAGGGTGAGTCCCATGGGCTTGTCCATTAACATCTTTTGATGAGGGCATACCATGTTCGTCTTGGCCAGTCCGGGACAATTAGAATCACTGTTGTGCCCGTGTCCCTGATCTTCTGTAGGATCGCAAGTATCATGGGTATTGGGGGAATACATACGTTATGTGGAATTCCCAAGGGGTTGAGAGACCGTCTACCCCATGCATTTTGTCCTTGTACCTGGATATGTATACTGGTAGCTGAGTGTTCGTTGCTGAAGCCATGAAATCTACTTGGAATGGGCCCCATTTCTTTTGTAGTTTGAGGAATATGGCTGGGTTGAGTTGCTACTCTCCCTGTTGCAGGGTTTGTCTGCTTAGCCAGTCTGCTGTCATGTTTTGCACGCCTGCTAGGTGTACTGCTGTGATGCTGAGGAAGTGTCTCTCTGTCCAGCGCATGAGGACTTCCGACTCCTGGCCATGGCTCTGCTTTTTGTCCCTCCTTGCTTGTTTATGTAGGACATTGCTACCCTGCTTTCTGTTCGCACCTTTATGTGTTGCCTTGTTACTATAGAAACATAGAAACATAGACTTTGACGGCAGATAAGGACCACTTGGCCCACCAGTCTGCCCATTTCCTACCAACTGGATAAGCTGCAGAGTCTAGTTAACCAACAGCCTGCTTCCTGCAACTCCCTACTATAATTGCTTTGTGTCTGTCCCATGCATGTTTGAATTCCCCACTGTTTTAGACCCATCGACCTCCTCAGGAAGGCTGTTCCATGTATCCACCACTCTCTCCTGAAAAGAATTTCCTCACATTACCCCTGAGCCATCCCCTCTATCTTTAAACTGTGCCCCTTGTTTTACACATCTCTTTCTGAAAGATGCTACCCTCCTGGACTTTGTTGATTCCCTTGAGGTGCTTGAACGTTTCTATCAACTCCCCTGTCCCTCCTTTCATCAAGGGTATACATGTTAAGCTCTCTCAGTGTCTCTTCATATGGTTTCTGATGTAGACCCTGCACCATTTTAGTTGCCCTCCTCTGGACTGCTTCCATCCTGTCTATGTCCTTGCATAGATGAGGTCTCCAAACTGCACACAGTACTCAGATGGGGTCTCACCAACTGTCTGTATAGAGGGATAACCACTTCCTTTTCTACTTGTGATGCCCTTCCTATGCATCCCAGTATCCCCTGGCTCTCCTTACTGACTTTTCACATTGTTTACCCACCTTTAGGTCATCTGATATGACTACCCCCAGGTCCCTTTCCATTTTGTTGTTGTTAGTACCCCTGCTATTGTGTACTCTTCTCCTGGGTTTTTGTTTCCCAGGTGCATTACTTTGTACTTCTTTGCATTGAATCTAAGTTGCCATATGTCTGACCATTCCTCCAACCTTGCCAAGTCCTTCTGATCTTTTCTACCCCTCTGTGTATCAACTCTGTTACAGAACTTTGTGTCATCTGCAAAGAGGCATACCTTTCCTCCAGACCCTCTGCAATGTCACTTATAAAGATGTTAAAGAGGATTGGACCCAGTACTGAGCCCTGAGGTACTCCACTAGTAACCCCTTTCTTCAGAATGTGTTCCATTCACTATTACCTTCTATGTCCTGTTGTGCAGCCAGTTCACATTCAGGCTACCACCCTGGAACCCACTCCCAGGCTGGCTAACTTGATTATTAATTTTGTGTGGGACTGTGTCAAATGCCTTGATAAAGTCTAGGTAGGCCATATCCACAGCCCCTCCCTGGTCTATTACTTTGGTCACCCAGTCAAAGAAATCAATTAGATTAGTCTGACATGACCTTCCTGCTGTAAATCCATGCTCTTTGGGTCCTGTGCCCCACTGGCCTCTAGGTACTCAACAATTCTTTCTTTCAGAAGTGATTCCATCATTTTCCCACCACTGAGGTCAAACTTACAGGTCTGTAGTTTCCTGCTTCTGCCTTGCTCCCACTTTTGTAAAGGGGAATCATCTGCCCTCCTCCAGTCCTTAGGTACCACCCCATCCTGCCATGATTTGTTAAAAAGTGTGGTCAGTGGTGTTACTAGGACCCCTTAGTTCTTTTAGGATTCTGGGGTGAATCCCGTCAGGCCCATTTCTTTGTCCACTTTGCGTTTTAGGAGTTCTTTCAGGACTCTTTCTTCTGTGAATGGACTGGTGTCAACCCCCTACCCAGAGTGCTTCTTACTAGAGGTCTGAAGTGCTGTAGGCCAGTCGTATTGCTCTGGTCTCCAGAATAATGATTGACAATGTGGTTTCTGGCTCTGTCACCTTCTTTGGACTGACCTCCTGTCAGTACAGCACCCCAGCCTTGCAGGCTTGCATCTGTTTCTATGATTCTGGTTGCTGTTCTGTCTAACTTCGCTCCTGGTTTAGATTTTGTGGGTTTGTCCACTGTCTCAAGGATCTTTGTACTGGTGTAGGTATAGTCACCCGTTGATTGTAATTTTAGGTTGTAGTTTCACTTGTCTAGAAGTAGACATTGCATTTGCCTCATGTGCTCTGGCCCAGTCGTGTAGGTCTATGCAGGCTGCCATGAGACCCAATAACTGCATGAGGTGCCATGGGTTGTCGCTTTGCAGTGCAGTATGTGTGCACTGGGTCACTAACGTACTGATGCACGTCTCCGAGGGTTTGACTGTCCCGGTGACTGTGTTGAACACCGCACCCAAGTGTTCTATAGTTGGCATCAGTGTCAGATGGCTTTTGGAGGTATTGACTATCCATCCATGTCGGGTGAGTAGTTGCAGCGCTCCCGAGTTGCAGAGTTTGATTCCTCCTGTGATCTTGCCTGAATTAGCCAGTCATCCAGGTAAGGTATTACATGGACTCCTCCATTTGGAGTTTGGCTGCTAATGGAGCCATTACCTTGGTGAACACTCGGGGCTGATGCCAGACCGAAGGGTAGGCATAGGTACTGAAAGTGGTATCCCAGGATGCTGAACCTGAGGAATTTTTGATGGGAAGGTCTGATTGGGATGTGTAGGTATGCATCCCTCAGATCTATGGATGTTAGGAGATCCCTTTGTGGATTGCGCAATGGTGACCATAGGGTCTCCATCTTGAACCTTTGGTATTTCACAAACTTGTTTACGAATTTGAGGTCTAGTATTGGGCATAGGTCCCCATCTTTTTGGTACCAGAAAGAATACTGAGTAGATGCCTGAGTATATTTCATGGTTTGGCACGGTTCGATGGCTTTGCTGCTGAGCAGTTGTCGTAGTATTGCTCTGACCTGTGCAGGTGTTATCTTGTCTTTGGACACGTGAGATTGTATGAATCTGTCTTGTCTTGGTACGAGTTGAATTCGATGGTGTAGCCATGGTTTACTATTTCTGTTACCCATTGGTCCCTGACTGTGTCGTCCAGGCTGTGGAGAAGAGTTGTAGTTCTGCCCCACTGCGTCTGCATTGTCCTGGGCCTGTGGATTCTCATGTCAAAACCTCTGTTCTGCCTGTTGGGTTTGTAGCCTTGTTTGGGGTTGAAATGGCTACCGTGGTCTCGGTTTGAAAAGTATTGTGATTTTTGTTGAAAAGTTCGGCTGAACCCGAATGCACGCCTATCCTGTCTTTGGTACCTGGGGCCCTTTTTCCTCTATGACAATAGGTACAAAATCTGTTCTTCTGAAAGGAAGGCAGCGTGCTCTGCCCCCTTGGTTGTCCTTATCTTCTCCCTTCTTTACTGTGAATTCTTCAATACCTGGTCCGAAAACCCTGTCCCTGAGAATTGAAGCTTCATTAGTTGGGCTTTTGATTCTTGGTCAGCATTCACAGTTTGAGCCAGGTTAATCTCCTGGCTCTGTTTACTGAAGCTGCTGATCTTGATGCCATTTTAAAGGTGTCAATAGTGGCATCTGCCATGTACTTAATAGCTTGATAGCATAATCCATGGTAGGTCCATGGGTGCTCGATTCTGGAATGTCTGAATGAACTGCCTCGCAGCCATCTAGGGGCCGCCTGGAGGAATAAGGGCTGCCAAGGAAGCTCACATGTTCATGGTCAGCATGTCATGAACTTTCCGGACTATATCATCCACCTTCCTGTCCATGGGGTCTCTCAATGCAGAAGCTGATTCAGATGGGACAACTGTCTTGTTGCTCAGGGCGAGACCTCGGAGCCGACTTTGGGGTAGAAGCCAAGACTTCTCTTTCTCCTGTGCTAGCAGATATCTATTCTCCAAGGTCCCTTTTCCTTGTCTTTATTGGGTCTGGAGCCTCCCATTCCCTAGCCAAGATGCTATCCAGGGCTGGGCAAAAGGAAAGAAGGTAGTGGAACATTTCTATCACGCACTAAGGGGTCCAGTCTATTCTCTGGCTCCTGTACAGGTTTGTTGATTCATAGTGTTTACGCATTACCCTGATGATCTCAGGGATGGAGTCGAGGACATAGCCTGGCGGCCATGTTTTCTCTGGCTCCTCCTCCTCTGGGTCCTCGTCCCCGAGTATGGAGACTCAGACCCATCCTCTGGGATTGGAATTGGGGTACCCTATGACATTTTGGTGGAGGGGTTTCTCAGGAGACCTGGGTCATTTGTCTTCTCCCTATGCATCCATTTTGTCCAAAAGCTTTTGGAACAGCTGAACTACACACTCTGAGAAGATGTGGAAGTGCTATCCTGCAATATATCCTCTCTGTGGACCCTGAATTTGAATTGAAGATAATTGGGTCTGCATCAACCATGCATAGGAACATAGGTCTCCCTGGTTGGAGGTTAAGAGAATATGGGGCATTTCCTGCAAATCCTTCTTGAAGTCATTTTATCTCCTCTGAAAACACAATGTGATACAGAAGGAGATATACGAATGGTATGCATCGTAATGAAAAACTATTTAAAAACTGTTTAAATATGGTGCCTTTAGTAACTAGAAGGCTGAAACCTAATTTGGTTCAGCTTTTGACTTTAGGGGCTAGGTAATGGATTTGTACCAAAAACTGCTGCCCTGTGTTAATGAGCAAGAGATAGAGTTACTGGTACTCAAAAACAGATTGTCTGCCTCCAACCATCATAACAGACTTTTAACTTCACCAAAAGAGACCAATTTTTGCAAACTTGATGTACTGGCACATTTCCTTTTAATTTGTCAAAATGCCATTGCCCTTTAAATTATTTATGACCTCTACTTTAAGGTCTGTCTTGCCCCTTAAGCATCCGGTGTCTCAGCGCCGCCATTTTGGTGGAGGGGGAGAATGCACAGGGTGCCACCATCTTAGTTTGGGAGAAAACAAATGGCCTGATAGGGCAGCGTGGTCTCATGAGAGCAAGGGCCCTCGAGACCAGGGAAGAGGGTGGAAGCATGGCCTTGCTCAGAAGCAGGGGAAGCATACGTGTGGCAGAGGCTGGCGGCTGGCTTATGAAAAACTCAAAACCTGCACCAGAATGAAAGACCAAGGGCAGGTAGGCATACAGAGGCAGGCGCTTACTTTTGAGTACTCACACTCGTGCGGTTGAGCAAGGTGAACGCGTGAGGTGAGCGTGAGATTTTAACTCAATAGCACAAATAATTGAGGCCCATACTGCTTCTGCTCCCGCTGAACGAGGTAAACTCGGGGAAGCTGGTGCAGGATCTCCTTTTCCTCAGCAGTACAAGGTGTACTGAGGAAGGGAAGGACAGTAAGAAGGACTGGGGTCTCTCTTTTGCACTGTTACCTTTGCAGTAATGGGGAAAACAACACTTTTATCCGTAATTGCATTTACAAGCTTTCCTGACACCTCAGTTTGCTAAGCGATTAATGCTATATAGTATGCTGTCTGCAGGATCGTTTTCTTGAAATTAAGATATTTTAATAATAATGCTTACCTTAGTTGGCACAGAGCCAAAAATCTGTGACCAGCCTGGAGTGATGCACAAAAGAAAACTGAGGAGTCTGGGAAAGACAGGGAGGAGACGGAAGCAGGATAAGAGAGGATCAGATTTCATTCCTAAGGAATTCTTTGTGCATCAGCCTGAGAGGAAGTGCCGGAATTACCCATGAGTGGAGACTGGAGTGCTGTAAGAAGGTGCGATGGATAATGTGGTATTGAATGTAAAGATTGCATTTGCTAAGATTTTTAAGTCATCAGCTGTTTTGAAAGGACTGACACTGCTGACATGTATTTCCTAAAAGCTCAAAGACACCCTGGAAATAAGCTTTGTTTGGCTCAGTGTACCTTGCAGCCACCAAACTCTAAATAAAAATAAAAGTACTTTCACCTGACAGTGACAAGTCAAAACAGGATCTGCAAGCATGTAACTGCAAATATTTTGCAACCCTTTCATCTCACTCCCTTCATGCTGCTGCATATTATGAATGTTAATGAGTTGTTTTAAATGGTGTGGTGGGACACATAACAGAGGGAGACAGGAAGTAAACCTTAGTCTATGAAAACTGCTCAAGAAAGGAGCACAGAGGACAAGTAACTGTTTGTGTGGATCAACATCCTTTGTTCTTTTAGCCTGAAACTCTGAAGAGCAGCAATGGCTTGTGTTTCTGAACAGTGCAGTTTGTAGTGTTGTGTCTGAAACAAAGGACCACAAAGGAGGTGGAGGTAAGCAATGCTAAGCACACCTGGGGCTGTAGAGGGAACTGGTTTTCTGTGAATAGAGATTCTTTGTCCTTCTAGTACCAAACTCTGAAGAGCAGTAGCTACTTGTGTTTCTGAACAGAAACATAGAAACATAGAAACATAGACTTTGCTGGCAGATAAGGACCGCTAGGCCCATCTAGTCTGCCCATTTCCCTACCTACAGGATGAGGCCGCAGATCCTAGTTAACCAACAGCCTATTTCTTCCTACCCCCACAAGAATTGCCTTATGTCTGTCCCATGCATTCTTGAATTCTCCCACAGTTTTAGACCCCACAACCTCCTCAGGAAGGCTGTTCCATGCATCCACTACCCTCTCTGTGAAATAATACTTCCTCACATTGCCCTGAACCGCTCTCCTTCTATCTTTAAATTGTGTCCCTTGTTCTTGCAAGTCTCTTTTCTGAAAATGCTACCCTCTTGGACTCCATTGATTCCAATGATGTACTTAAAAGTTTCTATCATGTCCCCTCTCCTTCTTTCCTCAAGGGTATATAAGATCCTCTGTTTCACTCTCTAACACCACAGACTGCACTGTTTAGAAACACAAGGAGCTGCTGCTCTTCAGAGTTTGGGACTAGAAGAACAAAGGACATCTATCCACAGAAAACCAGTTCCTGCTGCAGCTCCCCATGTCCGTGTGCTCAGCATTCCTTACCTCCAGCTTCATGATCCTCTGTTTCATTCTCCACCACCACAAACTGCACTGGGAACACTGGGAAGGTCATGTCAGATGAATCTAATAGATTTCTTTGACTGGGTGACCAAAGTAATAGACCAAGGAGGGGCTGTGGACATGGCCTACCTAGA
This sequence comes from Neoceratodus forsteri, assembly GCA_016271365.2. NCBI lineage: Eukaryota > Metazoa > Chordata > Ceratodontiformes > Ceratodontidae > Neoceratodus > Neoceratodus forsteri. Next base: position 399,959,890 of record CM057457.1, read on the forward strand.
CTTTAGCAAGGCATTTGACACAGTCCCACAAAAGATTAATAGTCAAATTAACCAGCCTGGGAGTGGGACCCAGGGTGGTAGCCTGAGTAAAACATTGGCTGGACAACAGGACACAGAAGGTAATTGTAAATGGAGTCCATTCTGAAGAAAGGGGTTACTAGTGGGGTACTGCAGGGTTCAGTATTGGGTCCAGTCCTTTTTAATGTCTTCATCATTGACATTGCAGAGGGACTGGAAGGAAAAGTATGCCTTTTGCAGATGACACAAAATCTGCAAGAGGGTTGATACACAAGGAGGCGTGGAAAGGATGAAAAGGGACTTGGCAAGGTTTGAGGAATGGTCAGAAGTATGGCAGCTAGGATTCAATGCAAAGAAGTACAAAATAATGTACCTGGGAAACAAGAACCCAGGGAAGAATACACAATGGGTGGGAGGTAGTAACAACAACAAAAAGGAAAGGGACCTGGGGGTAATCATATCAGATGACCTTAAGGTTAGCAAGCAATGTGAGAAGGCAGTAGGGAGGGCTGGGGTATACTGGGATGTATAGGAGAAGCATCATCAGCAGAAACAGGAAGTTGTTATCCCTCTGTACAGACAGTTGGTGAGACCCCATCTGGAGTACTGTGTCCAGTTCTGGAGACCCCATCTCCATAAGGACATAGACAGGATAGAGGCAGTCAGAGGAGGGCAACTAAAATGGTGCAGGGTCTGCAAGAGAAGCCATATGAGGAGAGACTAAAGGAGCTTAATATGAAGGAACATGAGTTGCTGTGTAAACCAACCAAAGGAAAACTTTAAAAGACAAAAGGGTTCAGGTAGTATTTATAAATGTGTGCAGAAAATTAATTCTAGAAACATGTCAGACGGAAAACTGCAAATGAATCATTGTGACAGAGTTACTTTTTACCAGGGTAGGTTCATTAGCACCTACAGATTGCTTTTTTTCCACTACATCTGCTTGCAGGCTGTTCCAGGTGTCCACCGCCCCTTCTGTGAAGAAATGTTTCCTTGCATCCCTCTTAAACTCTTCCCCAACTTCATTGCATGCCTCCCCAGTTCTGGTATTTTTTTCCCCTGAAAGAGATTCCCCATCTGCACATTCTTCACCTCTGTGAAGTACGATCTCAATCATGTCTCCTCGCTTTCTCCCTCTGCCAGGGAGTACATGTTGAGATCCTGCAACCTCTCCTCATACGGCTTTTTGTGCTACCCCTTTTCAGTTCTGGTAGCCTTCCTCCTGACTGCTTCCACCCTGTCCATGTCCTTTCAGAGGTACAGCCTCCAGACCTGGATACAGTACAGTACTCTAGGTTGGGTCTCTCTAGTGAGTGATACAGTGGCAACACCACCTCCCTTCTCCTGCTAGAAATCCCTTCCCTGTGCACCCTAGGGTCCTGCTATCCATGCCTACTCCTTGTCACCCTGCCATGCCACCTCAGGATCATCAGATATGAGTACTCTGAGGGCTCTTCTTGTATGGCACTGTCAGTACCTCCCCATCTTATACACAGATCCTGGGTTTCCCTGCCCTCGGTGCCTGACTTAGCACGTTCTGACACTGAAACCTAGCTGCCACTCAATAGTTCATTCTCTAGGTTACCCAGATTCCTTATATTCTCTCCACCCCTTCCTGAGTGTCCAGCCTGTTGCAGATTTTTGTGCCATCGCAGAGAGGCATACCTTACCACAATTCCTCAGCAATGTCACTTATGAAGAGATTGAAGAGGATCTGTTTCAACACCAATCCTGTAATACCTGCTAGTTGGTCTTTCATCCCCTAGTGTCTGCCATTTACCGTCACCCTCTGCCTGCTAGCCTTCAATCAATTTAATACTCAGATTACCACCTCTCCCCAATCCTCAGGCTGCTTAGTGCCCTTACTAGCCTCCTGTGCTGCACTGTGTCAAAGACCTTACTGAAGTCCAAATAGGTTACATCCATTGCCCTTCTCTGATCCACCTCCTTAATCACCTAGTCAAAAATCTATGATATTTGTTTGGCATGACCTCCATCCAGTGGAACCATGCTGGTGGTGGTCTTGCAGCCTGTATGCCCCCTGATGCTCCATCAGTTTCTCCTTCAGTAGGGTCTGAATTTATTTCCCAACACTGATGTGAGACTGACTGGCCTGTTGTTGCTAGCCTCCTCCCTCCTGCCACTTTTGTGCAGAGGGACCATATCAGCCCTCCTCCAGTCCTCAGAAACTACTGCCATCTTCAGTAGGGGTGCTGAACAGTGTTGCCAAAGGGGTGGCTTGCACCATGTTCAGTTCTTTTAGAACCTTTGATGAATCCCATCCAGTCCTGTCTTCTTGCCTCCATTAGGGCTTCCAGTCCATCCTGAACTCTTTCCTCAAAAATGGACTTGTTTCCACTCCCTCCAGTGTCTGCTGATACATCTTGGTCCATCCCCTACTGTGAAGAGCACTCCCACCCTCCTGATACTCACTATCCCACCCCTTCCTTTCCTCTTTTCATGCATATATCTGAGGAATGTTTTACCCCTTTTTACCTCCTTGGCAATCCTCTCCTATGTTCGTGTCTTAGCTGCCCTCACCCTCTCTCCTGCCACTCTTTGTTTCTCCAGATATATCTCCCTGTCTACATCCATCTGGGTATCCTCGTACTTACTGAATGCATTTTGTTTCCTTCACCACCTTCTTCACCTCCTCTGAGAACCAAAGCAGGCTCATTCTCCTCCTTTCCTTGCTTACTTCCTTCAAACATCATGCTATTGCCTTAGCTATTCCCTCTTCGATATTTTTCCATTGGGTCTCCACTCACCCCTGGCAATAACCCTTAAGGTATTCACTGAGGCAAGGCAAAGTTTATTTCTAAGGTGCCCAATCCCAGAGGTTCTGGGTGCCGTACATAAAACAAACAATAAGCAGGGTATCAGATAAAACAAACAATAAGCAGGGTATCAGATAAAACAAACAATAAGCAGGGTATCAGATAAAACAAACAATAAGCAGGCTATCAGATAAAACAAACAATACGCAGGGTATCAGATAAAATGTCATACATAAAATAAACAATAAAACAGCAGCATCATAAACAGCAGATTTTCTTCAGAATGTTTTGGTAGATCAGCTCTTGACCCTGGGAAGACCAGAGGGGAAAAGAAGTTTTAGGCCTCTGTTGAACCCTTTATCGATGGGGCCTCCCGATATCAGATGGTGACTGGTTCCATAGGACCCGGTCTGACAATTCTGAAAGCCCGGTCACTGGAAGCTCTAACCTAGTCTGCAATCCAAGGGGGCCTGGCCAAGAAACAGAAGGAGTGGACAGAGGTGGAAGGTGTCAGAAGATCATCCAGGTAGCCAGGGCCAAGCCCGTGGGGCCTTATAGGTGAGTAACTCACCTGAAGATAACTATCTACCTGACCGGCAGCCAATCAGAGATTGCAGCATTGGGGTTACATGGCTAGACCTAGGAAGACCAGTCAGCAGCCTGGCAGCTGCAGTTTGCACCAGCTGTAGCTGGCGAAGGGTATCTGCAGAACCCTGGTCCCCAAAGTAGAGAGCATTAAATTAGTAGTGTCTGGATGTCACAAAGGCATGCACCAGCAAGGGTTCATCCTGGGTAGAATTAGGGTTTGATCCAGCAGGGTTCCTTAACTGGTAAAAAATATTTTGAGGACAGCCAACATCTCAGTTTCAGGTGTCAGTCTGTCATCAAGGATCATGCCAAGATCTCGCACCCTAGGGAGGACATAAACAGTGCAGGTCCCAGGGATAATCCAGTAACCTCGTTGGAGGCACTCCCATCATGCTGTCATACTAGCCCAATTACTAGTACCTCCATCTTGTCTGGGTTAGTCACAGCCCCTGGAGAACATACAATCATCGGTCTCAGCCAATCCGATATTAGCACTTCCACAGCATCCATTGATCCTGGTGCAAAGGACAGGTACAGTTGGTTATAATCTGCATAACAGTAACATCTCACACTAATGAGCTCAAACAGGGGAGCATATACACTGCAAATAACATTGGCAACAAAATTGACACCTGAGGTACTCCACATGACAGGAGTTTTGGGAGGAGGAGAAATTTCCCATTCACAATCTGTTGCTTCCTACCAGAGAGAAAGGATTCAAACCAGCTGATGACAGTGCTGATGAGGCCACATTACTGTTTGAGGCAATCAAGAAGCATAATGTGCTCTACAGTGTCAAAGGCTGAGAAGAGATCGAGGAGCACAAGAATTGACTTGCTCCTCTATCTCGCAACCTGAGGCAGTCATTATGCACACTAACACCATTTCAGTGCTGTGCCTAGCTCTGAAACCTGATTAAAGCAGTGTATAGATGTCAAAGGACACAATGTGCTTCTCAAGTTACTGTGCCATGATTTTCTCAACAACCTTACCCAAAAAGGAGGCTGGAAATAGGACAGTAGTTCACCAGGGTGTCAGAGTCGAGAGATGGCTTCTTCAGAAGGGCTACACCAGAGCCTTTTCAAGGCTTCAAGAAAGACCCCTTCTGGCAATGAAAAACAGATAATCCTGGTGAACACCAGGCCAACGAAACCAATGCATCTCACCAAGAAATGAGTTGGAGCGGGTCCAGTTCACAGTATGTGTGTTTCGTTATAAGATGACCTCAGAGACCTCGGCCACCTCCACTGGTTTGAACTTGGCCCAGGCAAGTGCAGTGCCCTTGTTCCCTCAAAATGACCACTGTGAGTCACTATGTGGCTTGCAAATGTGATGCCCTGTCAGATGGAGGACACTCTATAAAATGAATACACAAACACTACCTAACCAAATATACAACTCACACACACACACACATACATACACTGTCTATAAAACTAATACAAAAAAACTATCTAACCAGATATACCCTCACCACACATACATACCTACATACATGCACACACACACACATCCATACACCTTCTATAAAACTAATAACAAAAAGCTACCTAACCAAATATACCACTCGCACACACACATACACATACATACACCTCTATAAACAAAAACTACCTAACCAAATATACCACTCACACACACGGGTGTAGTTTACACACACATATACATACACCCTCTATAAAATGAATACAAAAATACTACCTAACAAATATACCACTCACACACACACACATGCACCTCGATATCCCTCACACACACATATCGTACACCCTCACACACATGAGGTGTTTTATAGACAGTATGTATGTGTGTGTGTGTGAGAGTTGTATATTTGGTTAGGTAGTGTTTTTGTATTCATTTTATAGTGTCCTCCATCTGACAGGGATCACATTTGCAAGCCACATAGTGACTCCATTACATCTGCTGCTGTGCCGCCTGCTGAAAATCAGCACATATCCTCCTCTATTTAAATCTGGTGACCCATGTGATGTAAACAACTATAGGCCTATCTCCATATTGCCTATCCTTTCTAAAGTTCTCAAAACTGATCCATATTCAGTTAAAATCTCACTTGAAACCTTCTCTCTCATTAACCCAGCTCAATCTGGCTTCCGGCTAATCATAGCACAATCACTGCACTAGCAAAAGTAACCAATGATTGGATCTCTGCTATAGATGCTAAGAAGGTAACTGGTGCAGTCTTTTGGACCTCAGCAAAGCTTTTGATACTGTTGATCACAAACTATTAGTCAATTGCCTTGCAAAGTTGGGTGCCACATACCATACCACCAGTGGTTCTCTAGCTACCTAACTGGAAGATTCCAAAAAGTAAAGGCGGAAGTTTTTTTCTGCTGCCTTGCCAGTTGCAAGAGGAGTCCCCAAGGATCCATCTTAGGCCCTATCTTGTTTTCTCTGTACATCAATGACTTAGATGCTAACATATCTACGTCCAATCTGCACTTTTTGTAGATGATACTGTGTTGTATACTTCTGGCTCATCGTTATCTGAAGTCAAGGGAGTGCTTCAAGCGGACTTCGCACAACTTGAGCATAATTTAATAAAGGCAAAGCTTCTGCTCAATGCCAAGAAGACTAAAGCGATGATATTCTCCCGCAGTGCTGTCTCAGGCCCCCAATACTCTTGCCCAAGACTTCATTGTCACCATCGCTAAACGAGCCTCTGGAAGTTGTAACCAAATTTAAATATCTAGGTATCTGGATCGACAATAAATTATCTTTCAGTGACCACATCAAGATGTCTCTAGAAAGTTAAAGCAAGGTTAGGTTTCTTCTACAGAAATAGGCCCTTTTCCCTTGAAACAAGCTTGTACAGGCCACTTTTCTCCCCTACTGACTATGGCGATGTAATCTATTCCTCCACCACTCTTGCAAATCTAAGTAAACTGGACATCCTTTATCACCGTATGCTATGGTTCAATACCAACCCTCACTGCTCACACCACTGTGACTTATATGCAGCTGTTGGTTGGACATCCCTACTACTAGACACCTGCTCCATGCTGGGCTATGGACTCTTAAACTGCTCCTGCAGAAATTGCCAAGCTATCTCTCTTCCCTTATTAGTATCTCACATAGTGCATATTCATTAAGAAAATCTGACTTTATTATGCTTGACATACCAAGGACGCGGACTTCATTTGGTAAACGTTATTGCATATGCCCTTCCTCCATTTGGAACCAATTACAAACCGTACTGAAACTAACTAGCACAGTTTCAATAAACTTCCACAAATCGCTAAGTTCAGCCAAAATAAAAGACACCTGTAACTGTCATTAAGTCTCTTCCTTCCCATGTGTGCCATATTTATCCACTGGTAAGGTATAATTGATTTGTCATATTAACTGCTTTCCTTCCCTTCTACTCCTGGCTTTATCTTTGCTTACGCCCACTGCTACTCTATCAAATCTCTCCTCCTCCCATATCAGTTGTTGACTGTTGTTTGTTCTAGCTGCCAAAATACTGTATATTTGATTTGATTTGATTAAATCAAATCACACCAGTCATCATGTTTCATTTATCAGTATGCGACCTATAAGTCACTTCCTGTCTCATATCAATGTTTACCACCTGCGGTCACCCTATGTGGTACCTTGTATGTATATCCAGCCTGTATCATGTAACGTGTATTTCATGTATATACTGTTATTACCTATCTGTGTTTGTACTTTAAGTGTTTATGTCACAGGACCTCCTTGTGAATAAGCTTGCTCAATGAAGTTTTCCCTGCAATAAACTTGAACTTGAACTGAACACATACATACATACACCTCTATACCACTCACACACACATACATACACCTCTATAAAATGAATACAAAAGATACTACTAACCAAATATACCACTCCACACATCCATACATACACCCTCTATAAAACTAATACACAAAAAACTACCTAATTAAATATACCACTTACACACACACACACACATACATACACCTCTATAAAACTAATACACAAACCTACCTAAACAAATAGACCTCTCACACACATGTACATACATCCTCTATAAAACTAATATGCAAACCTACCTAACCAAATATATCACTGACACACCCATGCATACACCCCTATAAATCTAATACACAAAACCTACATAACCAAATATACCACTGACTTGACACACACACACACACACACACACACACCCTCTAAAAATAATACACAAAACTTCCTAACCAAATATGCCACTCACACACACATATACATACATACACATACATCCTCTATAAAACTAATATACAAAACCTACCTAACCAAATAGACCACTCACACAAACACACACACTTACATACACCTCTATAAAACTAATACAAAAACACTACCTAACCAAATATACCACTCACACACATACACACATACATACATACATACATACAGTACACCATCTGTAAAACTAATACACAAAACTGGCTAACTAAATATACCACACACACATACACCAAATATACCACACACACACTTATGTACACCAGATATACCACATACATATATACATACACCATCCATACCATACACACACACATACATACACCAAATATACACACACATACATACACCAGATATACCACTCACACACACATACATGCACCTCTATAACCCAACTTCAAACACTCCCTTCCCATAGACCCCAGGCTTCCCACCTAAAAACACCCTCACATACACCAGTGCACGGCAATAAAATACTAAAATGGAGATATCTAATAATGTGTGCAGTGCTGTTACAGCAATCCCAAACTGCTAAAGGATTTTAAAAAACAAATTATAAAGTAAAGTGATGTCAAACCAAAGGGCACCAGCAGGCAATTCAGTCAGTTCAGTCCTGGTATAAAATATCAGTTCCAAAGCACTGAAGGAGAGGGAAATGGCCCTCACATCACCATAACCCAGATGAAACTTCTCTACTGCTGGGACCAAAGAATACAGCTGAGAACCACACTCTTCTCACATCAGTTTCAATATAGACTCTGTGTTACATCTCTCCTCCACTCAGGACCAATTGCAGTTCCAAATAGAAGAAACAAGTTCAGCCTCACTGGTAATAATTCCATAATCCAGAGCTTCAGAGTCAGAGATAGGCTCTGACCATACAACACTGGGGCCAATGCTTACAAGGCCACCAGGTGCACAGTCCAAGGACAGAAACAGATCTTCCAGTCATCTAGCTCACACCAGGTGAAAGGCGTCTCCACAAGCACAGCCACCAAACCTTGGCCCACAGAGAGCCAAATGGGGAACGTGCAAAAGCGGCCACTTCTCTGACAAACAGCAGGCCCAAGTCCAGGCAGAAGTGGTGACAAATGGAGTTTTCCCAGGGCAGTGGAGCTCTCACCCTATGTTGTCCCAGTTATCCCTGCCACTCACTGCAACTCTACCCTCCAAACACCTTCACCAAACTCCTTGACCAGGATCACCGCAAACCACCAGATCCCACATATGTCCAAGAATGATGGAAAGTCCTCAGAAAGTCCTCGGCAGATGGCTAGGGCTTAAAGGGACGTGACCACCATGTTCTGATCCTCAGAAAACTCTTCCTTGGTCTGAGAGGTGAGAGTTATAATTCCAGTTAAAATTAGTCCAGCTAAAATGATCCTTCAGATGTAACTTACTGAGGGATACTCGTATAGCACACAGAAATTACCATCCTCATTAGAAAATAAAACTATCTCTTCTATATACTGCATCACTGAATTTCCTGCCTAACGCTATGTCCCTGCACTTCAGCTAACTAAGAAACAAAATACTAAAAACTTGCTCTCCCATTACTGAATTAGGTTCAGTAGTAGTGCAAGAGTTTTAACTGTGACCAAGCAAATTAGAACTCACAACCTGGTGTGGATGCTTGGTGACAAAGCAAGTTACAGCTCAGTACCAAGTCATGGCACACCCCACATATTTTTCCATAAGAAAAAGTCTCAAGCAAATGGTTCTTTTCCAAAACATTTTTCAGGTTTTATTTTCTCACCACAGGAGTGTAGCCTGTTCAGGTTCAGGTACAGGAATGTAGCAGCAAAAGCTTCTAACGTTTCACCAAACCCTTGGATTTAATGGAGATCTTTGTAAAGACAAGGGTTTGTGAAACATTAGTTGTGCTGCTATAATCCTGTACCTGAGCCTGAATAGGCTACACTCCTGTGGTGGGAAAAAAAACCTGAAAACCTTTTGAAAAAAAAACACACTTTCTTGAAACTTTTTCTTGTGGAAAATGTGGGTGTGCCTTGACTTGGTACTGAGTTTTTAATGGTGCATGATGTTGTCAGCACTGAAAGCAATAATAAAACACCATAGTGATAAGGTTCAGTATCAGTGTAGTGCAATATCCTATGATAGGTGTGTGCTTGTTGGGGATTAATCAACACCCTGAGTGTACTGTGTGGTATATGGTTACAGGCCAAGTGTCGTCACAGTGCCTGGAGGTGGATTAATCCCCATTAACTGCACACCCTGGAGTGGGTTATTGTGCCTATAATATGGGGTGTCACCAGAGGTGAAAAATATGAGGAAAGCATGATTTAGTCATGAAAACATAGGGACTTTTTATGTGTTCTGCCACCACCACAAATACTGTAGTGCTGACATTGCTGAATTGCTGCTACATATATACTGCTGACACTGCTGAATCAACACAAGCAACTCATCAAGAACTTTTGCACCCTACACATATAAAAAATAAAACAAATCTTGTACCTACAGGAACAATTCACAATAGCTTCACAGAGAGTCATTGTGAAGCACAGCTGCTGTGATCTCCTGTATCTGAGGAACTGTGCCATCTGTCTGGCAAGACAGAAATAGAGAGAGAAACAGAGAGCAAGTGACACTGGGACAGAGAGATGCAGACACCAGTGTCCCACAACTGCTGCAATGTCCTGTGTGATTGTGTCTATGGTGTCTCTGTCACTCTGCAGTATACAGAAATTCAGCAGTGTTCACCCTGAATCACTGCCTGCTCTGGTCAGCAGCAACACACACAGACTGTGCACCAGGAGCAATGCAGAGACACTGCAGAAGAGGCACACATGGATTCCCACAACTTGTGGTTGTATCTGCACACCCCATGGTCCTTGGTCTACATGAGGTGGCTTTTTCAGGGGAAGCTGCAGGATGCCCACTGTTTGTCTCTGTCTGTCTGTCTGTCTCTCTCTCTCGACACTGGTGACACTGCTTCTCTCTGTCACTGATTCGATATTGGAAGGGGAAGCCATGAACACTGGTTGCATGCTGAACACAGCATCACACAGTCACTGAAGTCCGTGGCTCCTGCTCTGACCAGGTAACATGTGAGTGGTGCAGTAGGACTGTGGGCAACATTTGGTGATTTATGGACAAGGTGGCATGCTCGCATTTCTGTACCCATGCAGTAAAATGACGGTGAACTGAAGGATGGGTGGGTATCTCTGTGGTGCTGCTGGGACTCTGACTTCTGAGTGCCACTATCCGACAGGATGTATGTGATATATATGTAACCCCTGCAAATGGGGGTTCCTAAAAGACTTCAGGAGCTTGCTTGAATGCTCCAAGCCTGAATGGTGTTTATGCTTTGCCATTTATCAGTGAGTGTTTTTAGAACCTCTGGTACTGTCTCTTTAAGAGCTGTCTGCTTGCAGACATAATTAGTTTGTATGGGGACTGTGTGTTTCTTTGATTGAGTACCACTCAAGCTGCTGCCAATTCACCCCATTTTGCAGTCACTAGGAGTGCAAAGGAACCTGTCTGAAAGATGTAACTGATTGCCAGAAATCATTTACAGTAATAATAAAATTACAGTTTGTCTAACCTGCTGTCTTTGCAGTCAGAACTGTCTGCCTAGTTCCCCATTCTGGTTTTGAACTGCTGAACTGGACCAATCAGTGTGGGGTAAACTAGCTCTAAAATGATGCCTTGGACGAATCAGAACTTGGGACTCATAATCTGAGCCAGCCACAAGAGGATTGTATGGGCAGTGACTCTGGGAGATGTAGTTTAGACTTGATTGCCTTTTGGACCAACAGCAGCAGTCTATTGTGAGTGACAGCCAATCCAGTCAAGAACTGGGAGGAACTCAAAGGAAGTGCCCGGTTTTTGTCTGTTGGGAGTTTCAGTTTGAGATCTGAAAGTGAAGGGGAAAGAAACCCTGTGCTCCTTCAGTGCACAGTTTCAGTCAAAAACGGTGCAAGGCCCAGAGTTCCGGCTCACAACTTGTGTAACTGCTTGTTAGGACTGAATCTGTCCTGTGAAAAGAATCAAAGGATCTCTGAAGAGTAGAAACCAGGCTCACCCTGTAGAAGACTGAAGAAATTGTTGAATTACACTCGGTCTGTCAGGAACTGAATCTGCTGTGTGTTCTCCTGGTTATTGTGCAGTAATTGCGATTGGGATACAGATGCAGCCTGCCTGGTATAGTGCTTTCTTTTTTTACCATATAAATGTGTGAGGAGTCTCTTGGAGATCAAAAGTAGCCCTGCTGACATTGAAGGACCATATCTTCTTTGGAGGTCGTGAGTACTAATTCGGGTCGCGCCCTGTTGAATTGCCACATTAAATCCAAATGGAATTACTGTACTGCTGACTGTTTAATTTTCTCTTTCTCTGTGTGAAAGGGCCCCTACCAGCTGCCACGGTTTGGACTAGCTACTAGGCCTGGGTACCCAGGGACAGTAACTGGTAGGGATAGGCCTGCACAGAGCCATAGGTAGATAGTAAAGTGATAAGCTAATTAACCTGATTTCCTGTCCTTGTTATATCCCCTAAATAAATCAGAGCTGTTTGTTTCAACAAAGTTATACTGCCTGAGGTATTTGTCTATGTTAAAGTACTGTACTGTGATTGTTGCACTGTATCTTATTTTACAGGATGTCCCGGTGCCTGAACCAGCCTTGGGGGTAAGTGTATACTGTGAAGGTAATTCTGCTATATTGTGTGGGCCACTAGTGGAAGAAAGGGGGTTGCAGTGTCCCAGAGGGCTGTGACCAAGTAAGTTTAACTATTGCAAACCCTGACCTCTGGGTGGAGGCACCCCATTGGATCCAGGCCCTCAACCTGTTAGTGGCAAATCAGGCAGAGGTAGTAGCCCTGGGATAGCGCCATCTAGGGGTTACATTTTGAGGCTCACCGCTGGGATTGTGTGTCCTCTAGTGGCCATATTTACAAACCACTGTTAAGGGAAAATAAATAAATAAATAAATAAATGGGTACCTCGACAGAAGTGGCTGTGCACCGGCTGGTGGAGTGGTGTACTGGGGAGGAGATCGACCCCAAAATGCTATGCTTATCCTGGACATCCCCTGGGTATCAATACGGACACTGTGCAGGAGTACTTTCCAAGGTGGAAGGTTTACAAAATCCTGTGGTGGTGGGTCGGCACGCTAATCTGCTCACCCACACTTTCCTGGCCCTAGTAGAGTTTAAGGATCCCATAGATAGCTCCAAAGTACCACAGACCATTACCCCAGAGGAGCCCTCACTGCTTGAGAGTGATAACTAAGGACAGTAAAGACCTGGGGGAATGAGCCCCACCACTATCTGAAACTTTTGAGGAGAAATTTGCTAAATGGTTGCTGGGAGAAGGAAAACTGTGGAGGACTTGAAGAAACTATTCTTGCCACCTGGGGTGTTCCTCCCCCAACACCCTCTCCTGCTCCAGTACCCGTAATGGTGGCTGAACCAATGCAGACTCCTATTTCTGCACCTGCCATTAGTCACGACTCTTACGAAGGTTGAGGATCTCTCTGGCACCTCCCACCCCCAAGGGAGGGATGACTGGGAGACCTGGATAGACTATGTTGCCCCCAAGTGCTAGAATGGCAATGCTCGAAGCCGAAAAGCAAAAGAGGGTTAGTGAGAGCCGAGGTCCTGCCCTGGCTACCATCCGCTAGCAAACGGGCCAGTAACCCTGAAGCGACTGCAACGCTTCATCTTGAGGCCTTGGAGAATGTGTATGGGAGCCCAGATTCTGATGAGGACCTATGGTGGAGAGTAAGAAATGCACAACAGTACCAAGGGAGTTGTTGTCTGTGTATGTCTCTCGCTGGAAAATTGTTGCAAGAATGCCTCAGAAAGGGTAGTTTGCCAGCGATTGAACTGGACCAACCAGACTGGACAGAACTTTAAGTCTGCCCCTTCTCAGAACTGCTGTTGCTCAGTTACGCCTGGCAAATCGACTGGAATCCCACCCTCCTATGATGAGTTAATGAGAGAAATTCGAGGAGTTGAGAAAAGGCGACCTGGAGGACCTGCACCAATAGCTGTGGCTATGACCCGAGTGACTGAGGGTGGCCCATCAAGGAAGTTCAGGGCAGAGGTTGGCAGTCAATGAGTGCTCTGATAAGGAAAAAGATATGCCACAATGGGGTGAACTGTTGAGAGAGATCCGGGAATTCAAAACAGTCCTTTATGAAGGCCACGCCTGCAAGTACGGGCCCGACCTATATCCGACTGCATCTCTATGGGGTGGGATACCCACCCATGTATCTCCTGCTGATAACAGCTCGAACTCGATTCCTTGACCATGGAAGTGGAGAAACTGACGAGATGTCTCCAAATGCTTATCACGCCTGCAGACAGAGATGGCACCAAGGTTTCCAGTTAGTAATACCCCGCCCTGGCTCCCAGTGTGGCACCTCGGCCAGCTCAAACTCCAAAAGTATGTTTTGCTATAATTGTGGGAAGGATGGGCACATGAAAAGGGAATGCCAATCCCCAAAAGACACTGACAAAGTTGCATATAGGCTACAAGGAGAGCTTGGAGAACAAATCAGTGGTTAAGAGGTGCACGAAATGATCCCAGTGAGGGCACCAAAATGCTAATTCACGCCCTTTGTGGCAAGGTCAGTTGCCCAGGCCCCACTACCGCCTCTCCAGACTGGTCCAGAATAGTGGGTCCCTCCATGGAGACCACTGTAAAGGTAAATGGAGTGTCTACAAGAGCTGTATTAGACAGTGGTCCCAAGTGACAATTATGTTTCAAGATTGGTATCAGAAGCATTTGTCAGACGTACCTTACAACCATTAGAAGGACTGCATGTATGGGGTTAAGTGAGAAGGCCTACCCTATTCTGGGTATATCCGAATTTGGCTGTCTTTCCCCACCTCCGTGGCTGGAGTGGCCGAACAAGTAGAGACCCTAGCCTTAGTGTGTCCCCCACTGGACTGTATGATGGTGTCCCTTTGTTGATTGGAACAAATGCTCATATGTTCAGAAGGCTGGCACATTTGTGTTATGAAAACAGGGTCAAAGACTAGTAGAGCTTTTAAGAGTTCCGCTTTAATTAAGAAGGCCTATGAGGCACAGAGATGCTGAAAATATAGAACCAGAGGAACCGGTTGGAATTGTATGGAAGAAGGATCCTGAGTCTCTGATCCTGGCACCAAATGCCCAGTGTACCTTACAGGAGAGGTCCGTATCAGAAAGGATGTTAAGAATAAAATATTAATGTTGGATGCACCAGGTATGGAAAATTGCCAGAGGGACTGCTGGTCAAGCCTAGTATTTTGCCCGCTAGAGCCCATGCTTATGCCAGAAGGGTAATGGTCCAAGTTCATAATGTGTCTGAAAGAGACATTCGAGTAAATAGAGGTTGCATCCTGGCTAATGTGCATTGTGCAGACACTGCAGTGCTACCCAGCAGCAAGAGTTCAAGGAAGAATGACAGAGTAACGCCTGACTTGTTTGATTTCGCAACTCCCGCTGCCAGCTGAATGGAAAGTGAGGATCAGTGAGAAGCTTGCCCAGAGAGACAGGTGTTTTCTTTAAAGGAATGGGACGAGGATGCGTGCAAGAGCTGAGCACAATATCCGCTGCATGACGAAAGACCATTTCGTGAGAGGTCTCGACGCCTGGCACCTGCTGATATAGATGATGTGAGACGCATCTGCAAGAGATGTTAGCGGCTGGTGTAATACAAGAATCCAGAAGCCCTTGGCTTCCCCATTGTGGTAGTGAGGAAAAGAATGGGACAGTAAGGATGTGCGGATTATCGCACCTTAAACGCGCGGACTATCCCTGATCAGTACACAATGCCCCGCATTCAGGATGCTTTGGACTGCCCAAACGGGAGCAAGTGGTTCTCTGTGCTGGATCTCCGCAGGGGTACTACCAGATCCCGATGGCCCCAGAGGACCGTGAGAAGACAGCCTTTATCTGTCCGCTGGCTTATGAATTCATGAGATGCCTCAAGGGATTTCAGGTGCCCCAGCCACTTTTCAACGATTGATGGAGCGGCAGTGGGGACATGAACTTACTAGAGTGCCTGGTATACCTAGATGATGTTATTGTGTTTGGCAGCTCACTGGAGGAACATGAGAGCAGATTATTTAAGGTATTGGATCGACTGGAGGACTTTGGCCTTAAACTGTCCATTGATAAGTGTCAATTCTTTCAAACATCAGTAAAGTATATGGGACACATAGTATCCACCGAGGGAATAGAGACCGACCCAAGTAAAGTTGAGGCCTTGACCACCTGGCCACAGCCCAAAAATCTAAAAGAACTGCAAAGATTCCTGGGATTCTGTGGTTATTATCGGCGTTTCATCAAGGACTATTCAAGAGTGATCCGCCTTTACTTAACCTTACTCAAGGGTATCCCCAACCCACAAAAATACCAAAAGTCAGCGCCTCAAGACTGAAAGAGTGTATTTTCATCCGAGTGAAGTATTTGGGGCCCGCTGGACTCCTGATTGTGAGACTGCTTTTCATGAGATCATATATCAACTTACCCATGCTCCAGTGCTGGCCTATGCCGATCCAAGAAAACCTTACGTCCTGCACACTGATGCTAGCTTGCAAGGGTTGGGGCTGTAATGTACCAAGAGCACGAGAATGGCCTGAGACCAGTGGCCTTTGCCAGTAGAAGCCTGACCCCATCCGAAAAGAACTATCCTGTACATAAGTTAGAGTTCCTAGCTTTGAAGTGGGCTATTGTTGACCAATTCCATGAGTACTTGTATGGGGCTAAAATACTAGTAAAACTGACAATAATCCTTTGACCTATGTGCAGACCTCAGCTGTTGATGCCACTGGCCACAGGTGGCTTTCTGCATTATCTCATATATGACTATGCTCGAATCACCGAGCAGGTCTGAACCACATAGATGCTGATGCTCTTCCCGGAGGCCTGTTCCCCAGAATGATTGGGTCCGATTGGCAGAACCTGACATTCGGCACTCTGCCGAAGTTTGACAGGGCGGAACAAATGTCCACGGACGCAGTGGACTGCATGGTGGATTGCTTGGGACCTCTGAGAATTGCATACCTGCTGCTTATTGCCACTTTTCTGCAATAGACATTGGTGCACTGCCTCAGCTGGACAATGACAGTATTCGAAGGGCTCAATCTCAGCGATCCTATGATCAAATCAGCTTTAGAAGCCCTCTATGCAGGAAAAGATGTGTCCAAATTACGCCCACTGATTTGAGAACTGCACTGTTATACAAAGAAGGTCCTAAGTTGAAACTGATCAATAAACTGTTATATAGAGAAACAGTAGACAGAGGGGACAAGTAGACAAACAACAACTGGTGCTGCCCACTGCCTTTCGAGACTCAGTATTGAGGTCCTTGCACAACCACATGGGGCACCTTGGTATAGACAGAACACTTGACTTGGTGAGATCCAGATTCTATTGGCCTAAGATGGGGGCTGATGTGAGCAACACATACGAACTTGTAGTCGCTGCTTACAGAGGAAAGCTTTTGCCCCAGAGGGCTGCCCCTTGTTAACATAACCACCAGTGCACCCATGGAGCTGGTCTGTATTGATTTTCTGAGTTTGGAGTCAGATCAAAGAAATATCAGTAATGTGCTGGTGGTCACTGACCATTTCACGAGATATGCCCAAGCTTTCCCCACCAAAGACCAGAAAGCATCCACTGTAGCCAAAGTACTCGTAGAAAACTTTTTGTTCACTATGGGGCTCCACAAAGAATCCATTCTGATCAAGGGAGAGACTTTGAGAGTCGTCTGATCAAAGAGATGCTTTCTCTGTGGGGAGTGGAAAGTCCAGAACCACTCCTTACCACCCCAGGGGACCCACAGCCTGAACGTTTCAACCGCACTTTGCTAGATATGCTAGGCACCCTGCACCCAAAGGACAAGCCTAGATGGAGCCAACAAATTAGCACCCTGGTACATGCTTATAACTGCACCAAAAGTGATGCCACTGGGTTCTCCCTACCGCCTGATGTTTGGAAGAGAAGCTCGACTACCGTAGATGTGTGTTTTGGGGTCTCTCTGATGGGGTTCAAGCTGACAAACTATTTACAGTATGTGCAAAGTTAAAGGCCCAGCTAACTCATGCGTACCAACTGGCTCAAACCATGGCTGCCAAAAGAAATCTGGCCAACAAAGAAAGGTATGATAAAAAGGTGAAAGCACAGGAACTCCAGGAGGGAGATCGGTATTGCTAAGAAATCTGGGACTGCATGGCAAACACAAGATTGCTGACAGATGGCACCATCTCCCTCACATTGTAGTGGGCAAACTAGATGATCTGCCAGTGTACAAAGTAAGGCCTGAGAACAATTCAAAAGATGTAAAACAATGCATAGAAATCATTTACTACCCATTGGACAAATCCTGATTGAGTCTGAGCCCCAGAAGATGCCCCTCTGGACCAGTGACTAGAGCTGCTGCTAAGAAAAGACCAAGGAAGTCTGCACCTACAGAAGCAGAGTTAAAGTGTCCCTGCACAAGTCCCAGTTGAGCATGACTGTCAGTCCATATCAGAAGAAAGTGAGAGTGACTTTGAATACTATCCTTCTACGAACTGAGTCAATTGTTTCGGGCAATCCCTAGTCAATACTGGAGACAAAGCTGGGCCTTCTGGACTGTCTATGCCCCAGCTTCATCCCTGGAGCCAATGCTCCCAGAAAGTGAAGTGCAAAGCATCAGATCAGATGAAATGGAATCATTGTGCATGGTTGAACTGTTTGAGCTTTCAGGAGGAAAATGATAGATTGGGGCAGACTGGTGATACACCGAACAAGAAGAGTATTTTGAGTGCCCTGACAGTCCACTGCCAGTGTCTGAAAGCTCTCCATGCGAGCCAAATGTTGTGGACTCAGAAACTGTAACTCCTGGAGCTGAAAGTGCCCAAGTTCTAGCCTCTACCCCATGGAGACTCCCTGACAAGTGAGAACAATGCTGAAAATGAGGCTCAGAGTGCAGAGACTGTAACAGCTCCCCTAGAAAGACTGGTCGAGCTGTAAAGCCTGTGGTGCACCTCAGTTATGATTCCCTGGGCCGGCCAGTGGACCTGCCTCTCAATGTTGTCCATAAAGGAGTGTATGTCCCCGAGCTCATTGCCCAAACTGAGCGTTAGTGCTAACTCCAAGTTACTTGTGTTGTCTCTAGTATGGTGCCCTTGCCCGTCCAGCCCCAAGGTAACTGATAGGAAGGGTCCCTCTTCAGGTTTCATGTACAAGAGGTAATAACTTGAGTTATGGTACAATGTGTGTTATACTGTGTAAAGAGTGACGTACTGCAATGTTTCAGAAATGGTTCTTTGTAAAATGATGTATTGACTGATGATTACATGTGTGAGCCTAATGCAAATGTATATGGTTGCAGTTGAAACTTATGGTACTTGCTTGACGCGGACGTCAGCTGTTTTCCCAGGCCAGGAAGGTGTAACCCCTGCAAATGGGGGTTCCCAAAAGACTTCCAGGAGCTTGCTTGAATGCTCCAAGCCTGAATGGTGTTTGGCGCTTAAGCCATTTATCAGTGAGTGTTTTAGAACCTCTGGTACTGTCTCTTTAAGAGCTGTCTGCTTGCAGACATAATTAGTTTGTATGGGGACTGTGTGTTTCTTTGATTGAGCCACTCAAGCTGCTGCCAATTCACCCCATTTTTGCAGTCACTAGAGTGCAAAGGAACCTGTCTGAAAGATGTAACTGATTGCCAGAAATCATTTACAGTAATAATAAAATTACAGTTTGTCTAACCTGCTTTCTTTGCAGTCAGAACTGTCTGCCTAGTTCCCCATTCTGGTTTTGAACTGCTGAACTGGACCAATCAGTGTAAACTAGCTCTAAAATGATGCCTTGACGAATCAGAACTTGGGACTCATAATCTGAGCCAGCCACAAGAGGATTGTATGGGCAGTGACTCTGGGAGATGTAGTTTAGACTTGTGCCTTTTTGGACCAACAGCAGCAGTCTATTGTGAGTGACAGCCAATCCAGTCAAGAACTGGGAGGAACTCAAAGGAAGTGCCTGGTTTTGTCTGTTGGGAGTTTCAGTTTGAGATCTGAAAGTGAAGGGGAAAGAAACCTGTGCTCCTTCAGTGCACAGTTTCAGTCAAAAACGTGTGCAAGGCCCAGAGTTCCGGTCTACAACTTCGGTAACTGCTTGTTAGGACTGAATCCGTCCTGTGAAAAGAATCAAAGGATCTCTGAAGAGTAGAAACCAGGCTCACCCTGTAGAAGACTGAAGAAATTGTTGAATTACACTCGGTCTGTCAGGAACTGAATCTGCTGTGTGTTCTCCTGTGGTTACAGTAATTGCGATTGGGATACAGATGCAGCCTGCCTGGTATAGTGCTTTTTTTACCATATAAATGTGTGAGGAGTCTCTTGAGATCAAAAGTAGCCCTGCTGACATTGAAGGACCATATCTTCTTTGGAGGTCGTGAGTACTAATTGGGTCGCTCCTGTTGAATTGCCACATTAAATCCAAATGGAATTACTGTACTGCTGACTGTTTAATTTTCCTTTCTCTGTGTGAAAGGGCCCCTACCAGCTGCCACGGTTTGGACTAGCCACTAGGGCCTGGGTACCCAGGGACAGTAACTGGTAGGGATAGGCCTGTGCACAGAGCCATAGGTAGATAGTAAAGTGATAAGCTAATTAACCTGATTTCCCCTGTCCTTGTTATATCCCCTAAATAAATCAGAGCTGTTTGTTTCAACAAAGTTATACTGCCTGAGGTATTTGTCTATGTTAAAGTACTGTACTGTGATTGTTGCACTGTATCTTATTTTACAGGATGTCCCGGTGCCTGAACCAGCCTTGGGGAAGTGTATACTGTGAAGGTAATTCTGCTATATTGTGTGGGCCACTAGTGGGAAGAAAGGGGTTGCAGTGTCCCAGAGGGCTGTGACCAAGTAAGTTTAACTATTGCAAACCCTGACCTCTGGGTGGAGGCACCCGCCATTGGATCCAGGCCCTCAACCTGTTAGTGGCAAATCAGGCAGGGGTAGTAGCCCCTGGGATAAGCGCCATCTAGGGGTTACACATAGACACACTGCCTGATGCCAGCAGCTTCTCCTGGGATAGTACCACTGGGTAGTGGAGTTGGGAGGGGTGGGGGTTAGCAAAGACACACTCAAATGACTCCATTGCAAGCAATGGGGATGTGGCTAGGGACCTCACACACCAGTAAGGCACAACAACATGTTTTCCAGTGATGTGCTCCTCACTGTGCCACAGTGTGCTTGATGGCTGCACTAATAGAAACATGGGAATAATAAATGCTGCATAGCATTGCATATGTAACCCGTGAGGTGGCGCTACTCCCACAGTTACTACACCTGCCTTCTGTTCCCGCCTAAGGTTGAGTGGCCTGGGTTCCCAGATTTATTTTAAACTAGTTCTTTTCCATAGTATTACATTTGTGCAGTGCCTCCACCCTGAGTTTAGATTTTAAATTTGGTAGCTGTTACCTGGTACAACCCCAGGATGTCATGCCACCCACTGTAACCATTAGCCACCCCAACACATGACCCGATAGACATTTCTCCATGTTTCAGATGTTTTACATTTAATGACTCTCTTTAATAATATGCCCACAGCACCATCATTTGCAAACAATAACAATTTATTTATAGGGGAATAGGGCTTAGGAATGTTGAAACCGAATGAGTACAGACTATATAATCAGTATTATTATTTACAGTATGTACAGAGGATTTAGAGTTTTGGGGTTTGTGCTGGTGAAAACCCTTTAGCTGGGTGGATACCTCTTAGACAAATCAGACAGAAATCACATTATGCCAACCTAGATGACCAGAGCCCTGGCTATCTAACCGCATTTAATCAAATGGAACCACAATACAATTTTACCCACAATCTGGTACCAGTTCCACAAACTTAGCATGAGACCCCTCAATCCCTCACATTTAAACCTGGGTTCCCAGTTACTAAAACAGTCCCTTGATGGTTGAAGGCCTGGTGGGTGGTGCAGCTGTTTGTTGGCCGGCTTGATCCAAAAAGAATCAGTGCTTTAACTTGAAAACAGTTAGGCAGGTAAAACTATTTACAGTCATTTGAATCAAACCCACATACAGGGATAGCCCTGCATGTTGCAGTTGTACACAGTCAGTAGGTGCAGCCAGCGGGTACACTGGGTTTGGAAATCAGTTGTTTCTTTCTGAATATCCATCACATTTATATGTGTAACCCTAGGTGGTGCTATCCATGGGATACTACCTCATTTGACGACTGAGCGCAGGCTAAGGGGCCTGAGAGCTCATTGAACGGGTACCTCCACCAAGGGAATGGTTCTGGTGTAGTGTAACTGCTGTTGGTATAGCCCTCCAGGATGCTATAACCTCTACTAATCCCTCTAATGGCCTAAACAGTATAGCAGCAAAACATTCCACGGACTGTATGCCAGTAATGACTTCATGCACACCTTGCACTTACTACCAGGACTGGATCAGCTGCAAGTGTCCTGGAGACCCCTTGTAAAATAAGACCTGTAATGCAACAGCTCAATAGCAGTACAATACCCCAACCAAAAAGGTAACACACTAGCCAGGTTAAATGCAGAAACAACACAATGTAATTTATTCAGGGGATGTGAACAGGTGGGGCATGAATCTTGTAGATGACTAATAGATTTGATTAATTCAGCAGAATATGCATGCACACTGAGTCCCTTGTATACAGTCTCACAACCCTGGCTACCCAGTTGTTAAGCAGGCTAGCCTGAAGCATTGCCTAGGGTAGACCAGCATTGCAGCTATTGTTGGGGCCCTTAGGGAGAGAAAACAGTTATGTGCACATCGACCCAGAATTTGTAATCCAGAGCTGGATGGCTCAGTTCGTTGTAATAAACCCAAACAATAAATCAGATGACACACAGTGATTGCAGCTTTGTTGCAGGGAGCTACCCTGATTAGTACTCATGCTACCCAGACCAGGAGGCAGGACTGATGAGATGAAGATCTCTGGATTGCCAGGGAAGCAGGGCTGACATGACTCACCGTGGTCGTCACTACCTGATCGGTGGTGTTGAGCAGGGGAGGAATCCTGAGTGGTCTTTCATCAGAAAATTCTCTGCGGTGGAGTAGCAGTCTAGGCCAAGATGGCAAGGCCTAGATAGAGTGAGAAGTTTGGATGCAGTCCGTGACAGATGCTGGAGCAGCTCCCAGCTAGCATAACACACTTGGGGTGGGAATCAAATCACGACCCACACAGCTCATTCAGCACATTTATAAGCAACACAATAATTAGTCACAGTTTGGATAATAGTCCAGTTGCAATAAAACAGGGTCTGTGTGCAAACCTCTCAGTCTGTGACTCACCTAGCGGGCTGATCGCTTCTGGAGCAAGTCTTCAGTCCACTTGCAGGCAATGATTACACACTTTTCTCTTCAGATTTCAGGTTCTGATCAGGAAATCGGATAAAGTCCGAGTTTCTCACTCACAACAGTTCTTCACACTGAAAGATGTGGCAGGCAGGCAGGCCAGCACAGCCTTCCCACCGATTCTCCAGTACTCCTACCCAGCAGCAGCTGCTCGATGGCTCGAGCTGTTCGTCACCAAACTCCAGCTCTCAGCTGACTGTGCTGCAGGCAGTTCTAGGGATTTTCTGTAAGATACAAAGGTTGGCTGGCTGAGGAAACTGTCTGGCACAGGTAGGGCTCCCCTCCAGGTCCATATAAGGCCAACCCTTAAAAACTACAATTCCTACAGATCTCAGTCCCACAAGACCTCTGAGGACAGTCTCTATTTTAGGTCCCCTGAGGTTCGATTGGTCAAATTCTGGCAGCCCAGAACAAAATGGTGGCTCTTATTCAAAATGTCCAAGCTACAAGAGAAGGCAGGTTAAACAAACTTCTATATTATTATTAATAAGGCAGATAAACAGTAAATGAACACAGTTCCTAACAGAGCTCCCTCTGTGCATATAGTGACTGCAGAATGGAGCAAAATACCTCTCGCCTGGCCGATCATGAGCCCTAAACTTCTCGGACCCAGCCCAGACTAATTCCTAACACAGCATAATGACTCTCCTAAAGAGACAGGCATGGAGGTTTACAATGTGCTCTCATGCACACACATACAGCTACTGCAGATGCAGCACACCATCCTGATCGTGGGCATTAGGAAGCCCAGGAAGACATCTTAGTAACCCCCAATTTGAAGGGTGGTTATATATGTTCTGGTGCATTCCACACATTCATATTTCAGACACATCTGGTGCAATCAATAAAAGAATAGCATCTTCAACCAGGGGCCAGGATGGTTGCCCTGGTCTGTTTGATTAAGAAAAGTAATTTCAGGTTACAATAGTCAAATTCAATAGACTTGGGATCTCAGTCCTATTTGTGGTACATGGCTGTAGATTGCAGTTCCACTGGACATCTTGACCAGACAATTCAGAAAATACTGGACCTCCCAGGTGAAATTAGGTTGAGCCCTGGTACTGAGTGCTCCCTTCCAGTCCTGTAGGCTTCATAGCAGACAACACATATTAACACATTTATATTTTTATTTTTTATTTTATTTTATTTGTTATAAATCTGATTGTAAACCTTGAGCCTGAGGCTGGTTACAAAGGTACCTCGTCAAAGAGAGGACAACACTATTACAGATTTACAGGACTCAAACATATGGGTTCATACAATAAGAGTATTCGTACAGTATACAAATGACTTAAGGTTTTTACAGAGATTTTACATACAGTTGAAATAATCAGTATAACACAGTTTGTACATTAGATTATTTGTTGTGTACCTAACAGGCACCTGTTCAGAGGAGGGCAACCAGGGGCAATGGGAGGGGAGAGGAAGAGGAGTCAGTCCAGGGGACCTCATCTGGTGCATTCGGAGAGCAGCAGGCCACCTGTTAGAGACAGGTGCAGCAGGGCGTTAAATAGTAGGTCCCAAGAGTAGTTTTGAAAGAGGCAATTATGGCAGAGTTTGAGACAGTTGCAGGAGAGAGTTAAACCAAGAAGGGGTCCTATAGCAAAAAGACCTCTGGGCCAGGGAGGTCCTAGTTCTTGGTACCAGGAAGGTGGCCTTATCCAAGCTGCGGGTAGAGGTTGTGGGATGGCTATGTTGGAGGAGGCAGTAACCCGGGGAGAGCCCAAGCTGAATTTTTTTAGCTAGCAGGCAGGTTTGGTAGCGAGACATTCATCCAGGTTAAATGCTTCATTGGCAAGCTTTTAAACTAGTCAAGCGGGAAGGCACTGATAAGCAGCAGGAAAATCCCAGCCCCTACAAAACAGGATACTAAATGAGAAAAAGACAGAAGTAGAAAGGTCAGTGGGGATGCTGCAAAGAAGGTAAAGCCATCAAAAAATGTAGAGCAATGAGTACCAATGCCTGTAGTCTGAGTAACAAGCTTCCTGAATTAGTGGCCTTGATGGAGGAGGAACATCTGGATATCGTGGCAGTCACAGAAACATGGTATACAAAACCATGACTGGGACATAAACATACCAGGATACACTATCTACAGGAGGGACAGGAGGGTAAAAGAGGAGGAGGAGAATAAGGAAGGAATCAAAGCAACAGAACAAAAGGGAAAACAGGAGGAGAGAAGAAGCACTGTGGGTAAATTTGGAGACTGGCAATGGCACCACAGTCTGCACAGGGGTTGTATACAGACCTCCTTCTCAGGGGAGGAAATGGACAAGGAAATGATAGAAAGAATACTTAGAATGGCAGAAAAGGGGAGATATTGCTGATGGGTGATCTGAATATGCCAGATGTTAACTGGAGTGCAGTTGCAGCAGCCACTTTGAAGAGTGGGGTTATTCTGGATGCCCTACAGGCATGCCTTAGACAACTAGTATTGAGCCCACTGGGAGGAGCAATCATAGACCTGGTTCTCTCAAATGGAGATGAAGAGAGGATCGCAGATGTAGAAGTGGGTAGCCATCTGGGAACAAGCGACCATCGAACAGTATGGTTCACAATAAACACAGCAACAGAGTCAAGCCATACAAAGGCAAAAGTACTGGACTTTAGGAGGGCTGACTTTGCCAAAATGGGTGAGTGCCTAAGGAATGCACTAGCAAATGGGCAAGAAGGAGGGTGGAAGAACAATGGGGAATAATAAAAACTGCCATCACAGAGGTAACAAGCCTTTGTGTGAAGCAAATAAACAAAACAAAATGATGTAAGAAACCACTATGGTTCTCAAAGGAAGTGGCAGTGAAGGTTCAAGAGAAAAGAAAGCATTCAGGAAGTACAAGGAATCACAGAAGGAGCAGGAGAGAGAACTGTATCAGTTAAAGCAAAGGAAACTGGGAAGGCAGTCAGAACAGCAAAGGCCCAAACCAAGGAAAAGATAGCGAACTCAGTTAAGAAGGGGGATAAAACCTTTATAGGTACATCAGGGAGTGAAGGAAGACCAAGGGAGGGTTAGTGAGGCTTAATAAAGGGAGGAGGGTGGGCAGAGGGTGACTGTGAAAGGCAGAGATACTAAACAATTATTTTGCTCAGTATTTACAAAGGAAGAGGAGGAGGTACCTAAGACAAACAGTAGAAACACTCTGGATACAGAAGTTGATACCAGCCTATTTACAGAAGAAAGGGTTCTGAAAGAACTCTTAAAACTGAAGGTGGACAAAGCAATGGGGCCTGATGGATTCATCCCAGAATTCTAAAAGAACTAACGGTAGAACTAGTGACACCACTGACTACCCTTTTAACAAATCATGGGAGGATGGGTGGTACCCAAGGATTGGAGGAGGGTAGATGTGATTCCCTCACAAAAGTGGAGCAAGGCAGAAGCAGGAAACTACAGACCTGTTAGTTTAACCTCAGTGGTAGGGAAAATGATGGAATCACTTGAAGGAAAGAACTGTTGAGTATCTAGAGGCCAGAAGGCCAGGACCCAAGGCAGCATGGATTCACAGTGGGAAGGTCATGCCAGACAAATCTGATAGATTTCTTTGACTGGGTGACCAAGTAGTAGATCAGGGAGGGCTGTGGACATGGCCTACCTAGACTTTATCAAGGCATTTGACACAGTCCCACACAAAGATTAATATACAAGTTAGCCAGCCTGGAGTGGGTCCCAAGATGACAGCCTGGGTAAAGAATTGGCTGGAGAATAGGACACAGAGGTAATAGTAAATGGAGTCCACTGAAGAAGGGGGTTACTAGTGGGCATCGCGAGGGTTCAGTATTAGGAACGGTCCTCATCAGTGTCATTATAGCGACATTGCAGAGGGACTGGAAGGAAGTATGTCTCTTTGCAGATGACACGTAGATCTGCAACAGAGTTGATGCACAAGATGGGGTGGAAAGGATGAGAAGGACTTGGCAAGGTTAGATGAACGGTCAAATGTATGGCAGCTTAGATTCAATGCTAAGAAGTGCAAGGAACTGGAAAACAAAACCCAGGGAAGAGTACACAATGGGGGTGGGATACTAACAACAACAAAATGGAAAGGGACCTGGGGTAGTCATATCAGATTACCTAAAGGTGGGCAAGCAATGTTATAGGGCAGCAAGGAGGGCTGGGGGATACTGGGATGCATAGGAGAGGCATCACCAGTAGAAAACAGGAAGTTATTATCCCTCTGTACATACAGTTGGTGAGACCCCATCTCCATAAAGACATAGACTGGATGGAAGCTGTCCAGAGGAGGGCAACTAAAATGGTGCAGGGTCTGCACCAGAAGACATGAAGAGAGAGACTTAAGGAGCTTAATATGTATAGCCTCGAGGAAAGGAGGGAGAGGGGAACATGATAGAAACTTTCAAGTACCTCAAGGGAATCAACAAAGTCTAAGAGGGTAGCATCTTTCAAAAAGAGGTGTGCAAGAACAAGAGGGCACAATTTGAAGATGGGGAGGCTGGCTCAGAGGTAATTTAAGGAAGTATTTTTTCACAGAGAGGGTTGTGGATGCATGGAACGTCCTTCCGGAGGAGGTTGTGGAGTCAAAACAGTGGTGGAATTCAAGCATGCATGGGACAGTCATAAGGCAATTCTAGGGGTGGGGGTAGGAAGAAGTAGGCTGCTGGTTAACTAGGATCTGCAGCTTATCCATTAGGTAGGGAAATGGGCAGACTAGGTGGTCCAAGCGGTCCTTATCTGCCGTCAAAATCGATGTTCTATGTTAAGGACCCTAGACCTGGAGTACAGTTAACAGGTATGGGTGAGTCTGGGGCACTGGTCAGTAGTCTACAGGCCTTGTTTAGAGTGAGACGGACCTTACTGAGTGCAGTATGATCAGCAGCACCATATGCTGGAAGGCCATAATCCACTAGGGACAGCACTGAGGAGATGATGGCCAGTTGAAGCACGTCAGGTGGGAGGCAGTCCTTATGGCGGTATAGGAGTCCAATTGGGTGTTTGTGGCAGCGCAAGGGCAGTGATGTGGTAGTGAAAGGTGAGAGCAGTTGTGAAAGTAATGCTAAGGTATTTGTAAGTGTGCACTTGTTCGAGAGGGTGTAGTGTTAGGGAGGATAAGGAGGGTTTGATTCTGGCTTTATTTTGGTGGTGGGAGAAAAGCATCCATTTGTTTTTGTTTTTTAGGTTTATGAGTCTACGTTCCTTAAACCAGCTTTCTGTCGTTGAAAGTGTGCTGAGGGAGTCCTGGAGGGAAGTAGAGTAACAGTGGTGGCATAGAGGACAGCATCGTCTGCATACATAAGAATTTTGCCAGAAAAGGCACTGAGCAGTGTGTTTAGATAGAGACTAAAGAGCAGGGGCCCAGAATGAAGCCCTGGGGAACCCCGGAGCGGATATGACAAGTTTCTGAGAGTGTTCCATTGATTTTGACACACTGGGAGTGAGCTGTTAGGTAACTTGAACACCCAGGCAAGGGGCCAACACAGAAGCCAATATGGTAGAGGGTGTCAAGTGAGGAGGGGTGGAGACCATGTCGAAGGTCTTAGAGAGGTCAGTGAACACTGCTCAAGGTTACCGTAGTCCAGTGAGGAATGCAGAAAGTTGGAAAATACCAATAAGGCTGTACTGGTGCTATGGCCTGCATGGAAGTCATGCTACTCTGGGCAAAGAATGGCATATTTAGTCAGATACTCTGTTAATTGAGTAGCTACCACTTTTCCAAGGCTTTGGAGAGTGGGGAAGGATGGAGATTGGGCGATAGTTGCTGGGGAAGATCTGTACCCCCTGAACAGGCGTGACAATAGCTGTTTTCCAGGTGGTGAGGAATTGCCCCAGGAGAGTGAGCAATTTAGTAAGCCCATGAGAGAGACAAGGACAACATCCAGGACCAGCTTTAATATTTTGGAGTCCAAGGAGTCAGTGCTAGGGCTGTTGCTGCCTGGTGCTTTTAGGAGGAGTGGTCTGGCTTCACGGGTGGTTATTTTCGTAGGTAGAACCAAGAGAGTTGGAGAGCAGGGGCTGTGGGTCAGGGTCAAGAAGTTATTGGGGAGGACAGATCTGAGGTCTGTAAAAGAGGAGTTAAGGTAGTTGGCAATGCTAGTAGGGTCTGTGGAAACTGAGCAATCGATGGTAAGCTGGGACAGGGTGGGAGAGAGATTTCATTTAGTTGTTTAATACTCGTCCAAAGGACTGGGCAGAGCCCTATGATGAGGTGAGGGTGGCCTGATAGTGATCCATCTTGACTTTTGGATAGCCCACGTGCAACTCTTCTGAGCAAAGTTGTAGACTTGTCTGCATGACTTCACCGATCTCACTGGTTAGGTGCCAGAGGTTATCCCTGTCTCTTAGTTTTTGAGTAGGGCAGGGTAACCTAGGGCATGTTTTGCTTTTGGATCAGAGTGTAGTTACTGGTGCGTAGATGTCACAGGCCTTGTTAAAGGATCTAGGCAGCATCAACGCTGGGCATAGTTGATGGGAGACCAATCAATCTGTGCGAGGTACTGTTTGAGTTTATTTAGACCACCCGGGTGGAGGCGCCTGTGGAAGGTGGTTTGGGCTTCAGGTTTGGGGTGGGGTAGACCAGAGGAATAGTATGGGGAGTGGTCACTTAATGAGTCTGGGAGGATTTATATGTCCTGGATTTTGTGGGGGCGGTTGGTGACAATGACGCCAAGGAGGGTGGAGGTTCCTGAGTTGGGTTAAGTCTGGTGGATTGGGAGACAAGTTGGATCAGGTCAAGGGCAGCAAAGGTGTCCCTTTTTTGGGAGGTGGAGGGAGTGAGCCAATTTATGCTGAGATCTCCAACAAGGACTATCTCTGCTTTGTAGGAGAGTGGTGAGATAATCTGTGAGTGATGAGATTGCCAGGATCTGGAGCCTTGGGGAATATAGGAAACAGTGAGATAAAGCCATCCTGGAGGGGTCAGGGTGAGTTTGAGGGTGGGGCCTGGGCACCATTATCTAGTTTGGGAAAGGGAGCGTAGGGCACAATGGTATCATGAATAAAACTGCACAGCCACCACCGTGACGCACCCGCTTGATCCTCCCAGAATAAGGTGTAGCTAGAAGGGAGACAAATGAGTCAGGGTGGTCTTAGAGAGCCAGGTCTCAACTACAGCTATTATGTCTGGCTGGTGCTGAATAACCCAGCTCTGGAGGGCAGCAAATTTCTTCAGCAGGCTGCAAATGTTTAAAGAGGCAATGCAGAGTCCTGTGGAAGGGATTGGGTGACTGGTGGGGTATGGCCTGGGTTAGGGTGGACATTACCAGAGAGGAATAATAGTATAGCCATGATTCTGATGAGGGAGTGGTAGAAATAGACCTTCTTGATAGTATGCCTAGATGAGGGGAGGCCAAGGAGAGCAGGGATGGGTAGGGTTCAAAGGGTTGGAATGGCGAGAGAAAGTGGATCCACGGGGAGCCTGGGTGGGTAGCGTGGTTGGGGGGTCAGCCAGCAGGTGGGTGCTGGGGCCCAGGGTGTGAGGACAAAGTTGGGGGCGAGACAAACCGAAGAGATACGTTAGTGCTGAACCCAGTGGGCAGAAGGTGTGGTCAGGCTGATGGGAGGCAAGCGCCAAGATGGTTAGAAAGATGAGGCACGTAAGTAGGGGTTAACATACATGGTTCCTAAGGTAACAGTGGAGGTGGGTGGTATAAGGATATAGACTGCACTCTGAGAGGGTGGAAACCACTTTGGAGTAGTGGTAGGGTCACGGACTTTGGTGCACAGGCTACCAGGTTTAAGACCCCGGGCAGGTAATCTAGGACCAGGATGAGATGGGATTTCAGTTGCTGGGGTGGGGGCTGGCATAGGCTGAGTTTGGGTCGGACGGGAAGTGGAAGAGTGACTCCTAGTGGTCAGAACGGGTATGGAAAAGGGCAAGGGGTGTCAGAGGCAGGTCAGAGGACTGGGTGGAGAGGAAAAGGGTGTGTGGGCAGAGAGGACTTAGGCAAGGATGAGGGGAGGGAGGAGAGGAGAACCAGTGGTGGTAAGAGGGCTAAAAGGTAGTAGGAGGAAGTGGGATATCAGGTAGAGGTTTAGTATCAGGCAGGAGATCCCTCTAGTGGCCACTGGGTATAACCTGCAAATGGAGAAGTGGGGACTTACAAAAAATAACAGCAGGAAGTGATGTCATAGGAAAGGGCCAATAAATTAAAGGTCTCCCTTGGGTCCCCAGAATGGTCAGTCAACCTCGTTGGGCAAGACAGGCACAGCAGATGCAAGGTGCACACCAATTGGTCTATTTCAAAACAGCACAAGATCTATAGGGTCCCCATGCTGGGGCTAAGGTTAGGTGCAGCAGGTGCAGACCAAATGAGCAGTACAAATCAACACAGTCACTAAGGACATTGGTAGCCCCAATTAGCACTTTCTTTCATTCTTGCACTGGGGTACAACAGTACTCACTCAGGATCCTCACGTGGGACCTCCACAATCAAGGTTCCTGATGTCTTCAGTCTCTCACGACTGAGGTGAAATCAGCTCTCTCACAGCTGGCTTGATGTTGTTTTAGGTCCACATCTTTCCTGACGTAGAAGGGAGGATTAGCACCTGGAGGACATTCTGGCAACCCCCAGGCTAGCAGGTTCTGGATAAACTAAATTACTTTAAACTGTTACTGCTAATAGTCACTAACTCCCTCTTGGGTGGAGGGGTTAACTGGATCACCAGGTCCAGTTGCATGGCTGGGGGCCTGTCCACTACCCCTGTGGGTGTTCCTGCTTGAATCTGGAAAAATGCTGTAAACACAATCTTTATGTGGCTTTCCTGACACTCCTAAAATGCTGAAGCTATTGGGTTCTTGGCCTCTGATTGGCTCATGGGCTTGTCATGCAAGAAAATGTATTGTGCATGAACCTCACTTGATGCGCAGTTGGTTTTCTGCTAAGTTGCCTGCAAGTAGAGCCCTGCAGTTCCCGTGAGCACTGGGTAGTTTCTTATGAGCTTTGACTAATGTCCCACAAGTCCTGGCTTGCAAATTTAGCTTTCCGATTGGCTGTCACTACTTGAAAATGGCTACTTAACGCACTGTCCCTTAACAGAATTGATACCATCCCAAATAAAGTCCTGGTGCAGCCAGAATAAACAAAATATTTGCCCAAATGCCCCAACAGTTTAGTAGCCACTAGTGTGTTCTTGCTGTCACTGTCCAGAACAAGAAAATTTCTCAGTCCTCATGCCTGTTGCTACTGCCACTATTTAAGGATGCCTTGCAGCAGGAAGACCATCTCTCTGAGTCTCAACATGTTACTGGTGTAGCCAGGATTGAAGGATTTATTTTATTTAAACACTTTGTCCCTTTCACATTTGTTCCCATCCCCACGCAACAGTTGCATTATTTATTTTCGGTTAGAACACATTTTCTTTTTTTTCAGCTGCAGTCAAAACACAGCTTTCCTTAGGGCAGAAGCATCCTTATGAACATTTATTACATTGGGGCTCTGAGCTCATTAATATTCATGAGCTCTTATCTGGACACCTTGTGGACCTTTTCACTTAATTTAATACACGGGCTCGCTAGGTCCTCCTTATGGTCACTGGGTCCCACTTAGCAGGTGGGGACACCAAGACTGCTGAATCTCTCTCTCTCTCTCTCCTGATCAACAAGTTAAGTGGTCAGAAGATCAAAGACATCACCTGTGCCTGTATAATCCCCACTGCACCAGAATACACATGCAGAGTGGGAGATCATGGTCTGGGTTTTGGAGCCCTGCAGAGCTTGGAATTACTCTGGGGCTGCTTTCTGGGCAGGGGCACAAACAAGAACTCGGGCCAGAGCAGGGACAATTAAAAAAAAATAGCAGGCATTTCTGGAGGCACCAGATAGGAGAGACAAAACAGAAGCTATGGGCTACATGTACACCCCACGTTCGTAAGGGGTTACACATATTATAAATGGACAGGAATAAAGAAGGGCATGGTTGCAGTTTCCTTTTGGTGCCCTGAGATAAGCGGGCGGTTGAGTTGGGAGACACCCACTACCTAAGGATACTACTGATTTTGGTGGTGGACAAATTGTGAGGGTGCTGCTGACTTCTCCTGCTGCACACTTTCAATTAATCAGTCAAACAAAATCTTTATTTATCTAGGTGGACACTATTGAGCCGAGCTCATTTTGAGGTGGACCTGAGTAGGATACAGAGTCAGTACATAATACATTATATAAGGTCAACACACAATACAACTGCAATTACATGTACAACAAAAATGGATCCAAGGAAAATACAATGTACAAAATGCTTGAGAACAGCAACGCAAAATTGTGTATATGTAACAAGCCAGAGCAAGTCCAGCTGGAGAAGTGGACCCAAGGTACAGATAAGGAGTACCAATAAGCAATGAAAAGTGGAGGGCAGGAGGGGAGGAATGGAAGCATAGGAGGGTTAGGGGTGGTCGTATGAAAGGAAGAGGGATGGGTGGCTTGATCATAATGGAATACCTATGGCACCATTCTGACAAGGATGGAGGTGGGTTTTCTTAGGGAGATAAAGTACAGTTGAAGGGGTTGAAATTCTAGTCATGGGGTGCAGAAGGCTGGAGGTATGTAAGGATGTTGAAGTAAGTGGGGGAGTAAAGGTAACTAGTGCAAATATGGTGAGGCATGGAAGGATCATGGGAGGAGTAGGAGTGACCAGGTATAGAAAAAGAGAAACCAGGCAGGACTAGGAAGGATCTCTGGTTTGATGAACTGTGAGTTTGCCATACACAGAGACAATCACCTCCATTCTGTGTAGCTCAGGACGTCTCTCTCAGCTAGCAGCAGAATTAATGGTTGCCTTTGAAAGTGTGTTTTGGGCACAATAACAAGGACTGGTCCACTCACTGATCACTCAGGAGAATGCTTCACCACTTGCTGTGGTTATATCATGGATTAATCAGTGGTCACTTGATGGCTCTGTACCCATCAGGGACCTGCCTTCATCTACCCCATGTTATACAAGATTTTAACTGTGTATGATGTGGTCAGCACTGAAAGCTATAATAAAACACCATAATAAGGTTTAGTAGCTGTGCAAGAGGTTTTAACTAATCATGGCATGGTCAGTACTGAAGAAATACTAAAACACTACAATAAGGTTCAGTAGCAGTGCAAGAGTTTTGAACAGTGCATGGCATGGCCAGTAGTGAAAGCAATAATAAAACACCATAATAAGGTTCAGTAACAGTGCAAGAGTTTTAACTATGTGTGACGTGGTCAGTACTGAAAGCAATAATAAAACACCATAATAAGGTTCAGTAGCAGTGCAAGAGTTTTTAACTGTACATGACATACTCAGTACTGAAACTAGTAAAGAATCACCATAATAAGGTTCAGTAGCAGTGCATGAGTTTTTAATTGTGTGTGAAGTGGTTAGTACTGAAAGCAATAATAAAACACCATAGTAAGGTTCAGCAGCAAAGAGTGTTTAACTGTGCAAAGGCTAACAGGATTCTCACCGCTAGCACAGTGATTGGATTTCCTTCTGTTACCACCAGTGACCTGGGTTTGGGAGCGGACTCGGGTCATCAGAGGGCAGGACAGGGGAGTAGGGTGGAGCATCCAATGACGGCTTACCTACTCCAGGGAGAAGGTGGGGAAGCAGCTCGGTGTATACTGACCCTTAGGGGTGGCTGGGCTTAGCAGCACATCAGGTGCCTCAGGGCTTGATTGGTCCCAGATGAAGATCTGGAGCCCAGCAAGTTCAGAAGGCAGCTATGGGAGGACATCATGGATGTCAATGTTCATGCCTTGACATCAGGGCACTTGCGACATCCACAACAGAACAGGGAAACATCTTCCAGCTCAATGGAGATGGAGCACCCAAGCTTGCCCTCAATATGCGGACACATCCTGGCACCCTCAAATGACAAAACTAGAATTGTCAGTGTGTTCAGGGCCACCTTGTTCCCTGCCCTGGGGGGTAAACTGCAGCTCCATGGGTGACAGGGGCAGACCAGGAAAGGGGGCTTGCAGAGGGATGACTCCTAGGTGCTCCTGAGGATACCGGAGCTGGAGGTAAGTGGTGGAAAATAGAAATAAAAATAAAAAAAAAAAGGCTAACAGAATGCTAGGTTGTATAGCCAGAGAATATCCTGCAGGAGGGTGGAGGTGATCCTGCTGCTGTATAGGTCACTGATTAGACCACACCTGGAGTACTGCATGCTGTTCTGGCAGCCATACCGGAAAAAGGACATAAGGTTACTGTAGATGGTGCAGTGCAGGATAACACACATGATCCAAGGCTAGGGGACTTGCCCACTGGGGAGTTGAACATGTACTCCCTGGAGGAAAGAAGGGAAAGGGGAACATGATTGAAACCTGCAAGTACATAAAGGGAATAAATAAGACAGATGTGGATGGGACTTTTCTAGTTAAGGAGAGGGAGGAACACCCAAGGGCACAAGGTGACATTGGAGGGAGGGAAGGTTCAGGAGGGAAATGGGAGACACATTTTTATATAGATGGTGTTGTCAGGTGGAACACATTATTAGAGGACGTGGTAGCCTGTAATAGAGCATGCTACTTCAAAAGGAGATGGGACAGGGTAAGGGAGGGTCACTGAAAGAGGGAGGGGCAGCTGCAGTATAAGGGCTGCTTGCTGCACAATCGAGCAGACTTGATAGACCAAAAGGCTTTTGTCTGTTTGCAAGTTTGTATGTATGTTCATATGATGTGGTCAGTACTGAAAGCCATACTAAAACATCATAATAAGGTTCAGTGCCAATGCAAGAATTGGTAACTGTGTATGGCATGATCAGTGTTGAAAGAGGAATAAACCCATTCTATGTTATATGTTTTATATTCCAGGAAAACGAAGGAAGTAGACACCCTTAATAGACAGCAGTGAACATGGCAGCAACAAAAAGCTAGAACTACTGAAAAAGGAAGTGATGTGTCCCGTCTGTGTGGATTATTTTAATGATCCTGTCATTATAGATTGTGGGCACAACTTTTGCAGAGCCTGCATTGCAAAATACTGGGAGTACGTAGATGGAAATGTCTCCTGTGGTGAATGCTATGATGTGTTAGAGCAGAAGGTGCTCAGAGCAAACAGGAAACTTGCAGTGATAGTGGAGATTGTAAAATGTCTGACTGGAAAGAAAGAGGGGCTTGAAAACAGCAACACCTGTGACCAGCAGCCACAGCCACTAGGATGGGTGTGTGAAGAATCAGATGGACACAAACCTGTCTGTGCAGCCTGTAAAAGTCTCCTATGCATGAATGCCACAGTACTGTTTCCAAGGTGAAGGTCCTTAAAGGTAGGTAGAGGAAGGAAATGATTAACATTTGAATTACGTGCTTTCTGACTAGTTAATACAATGTATTAATCTTAACTTTAGCAGCACTTATTTAAGTAATAACACTGTTTGCTGGGATATACAAAACACCCAGGTGATGAGGGTGGCTTCAGCCTGAAAGGCTAAGGCATGCAACTAACTCCTTGTAAAACAGGTAGGGAAAATGCTGCAAGCTGATTGGCTGACAGTCATGCATGGTGCAACCACTACCAACAGTAAAAACAACTGCTGCTCACAATAGTACTGCAAGAGCTGGTTATCAGCAGGGCCATCAGTAGCAGGCCACATAGAAACATAGAAACATAGAATTGGACGGCAGATAAGGACCTTGGCCCACCCAGTCTGCCCATTTCCCTACCTAACGGATAAGCTGTAGATCCTAGTTAACCAGCAGCCTACTTCTTTCTACCCCACCCGCTAGAATTGCCTTATGACTGTCCCATGCATGCTTGAATTCAACCACTGTTTTGACTCCACTACCTCCTCTGGAAGGACGTTCCATGCATCCATAACCTCTGTAAAAAAATACTTCCTTACATTACCTCTTAGCCACCCTCCCTTCTTCAAATTGTGCCCCTTGTTCTTGCACAACTCTTTTTTGAAAGATGCTACCCTCTTAGACTTTGTTGATTCCCTTGAGGTACTTGAAAGTTTCTATCATGCCCCCCCTTTCCTCAAGGCTATACATATTAAGCTCCTTAAGTCTCTCTCTTCATATGTCTTCACGGTGCAGACCCTGCACCACTTTAGTTGCCCTCCTCTGGACAGCTTCCATCCTGTCTATGTCTTTGGGAGGTTGGGTCTCCAGAACTGCATGCAGTACTCAGATGGGGTCTCACCAGCTATCTGTACAGAGGGATAACAACTTCCTGTTTTCTACTGGTGATGCCTCTCCCTATGCATCCCAGTATCCCCCAGCCCTCCTTACTGCCCTCTCACATTGCTTGCCCACCTTTAAGTCATCTGATATGACTACCCCAGGTCCCTTTCCATTTTTGTTGTTGTTAGTATGTCACACCCCATTGTGTACTCTTCCCTGGGTTTTTGTTTCCCAGGTGCATTACTTGCACTTCTTAGCATTGAATCTAATCTGCCATATATTTGACCATTCCTCTAACTTGCCAAGTCCCTTCTCATCCTTTCCACCCCATCTTGTGCATCAACTCTGTTGCAGATCTTTATGTCATCTGCAAAGAGACATATTTTTCCTTCCAGTCCCTCTGCAATGTCACTTATAAAGACATTGAAGAGGACCGTCTCTAATACTGAACCCTCCGCGGTACCACTAGTAACCCCTTCTTCAGAGTGGACTCCATTTACTATTACCCTCTGTGTCCTATTCTCCAGCCAGTTCTTTACCCAGGCCATAATCTTGGCACCCACTCCCAGGCTGGCTAACTTGCATATTAATCTTTGTGTGGGACTGTGTCAAATGCCTTGCTAAAGTCTAAGTAGGCCATGTCCACAGCCCCTCCTGATCTACTACTTTGGTCACCCAGTTAAAGAAATCTATTGGATTCATCTGGCATGACCTTCCCTCTGTGAATCCATGCTGCCTTGGGTCCTGTGCCCTCTGGCCTCTAGGTACTGACAGTTCTTTCCTTCAGAAGTGATTCCATAATTTTCCCTATCACTGAGGTTAAACTAACAGGTCTGTAGTTTCCTGCTTCTGCTCTGCTCCCATTTTGTGAAGGGAATCCCATCTGCCCTCCTCCAATCCTCAGGTACCACCCCATCCTCCCATGATTTGTTAAAGAGGGTAGTCAGTGGTGTCACTAGTTCTACCCTTAGTTCTTTTACAATTCTGGGATGAACCCCATCAGGCCCCATTGCTTTGTCCACCTTCAGTTTTAAGAGTTCTTTCAGAACCCTTTCTCCTGTAAATGGGCTGGTATCAACTTCTTTATCCAGAGTGTTTCTATTGTTTGTTTTAGGTACCTCCCCTCTTCATTTGTAAACACTGAGCAAAAATATTTGTTTAGTATCTCTGCCTTTTCACAGTCACCCTCTGCCCACCCTCCTCCCCTTTATTAGCCTCACTATCCCTCCCTTGGTCTTCCTTGTCCCTGATGTACCTATAAAGGTTTTATCCTCTTCTTAACTGAGTTGGCTATCTTTTCTCTGGTTCAGGCCTTTGCTGTTCTGACTGCCTTCCTAGCTTTCTTTGCTTTAACTGATACAATTCTCTGTCCTGCTCCTTCTGTTATTCCTTGTACTTTCTGAATGCTCTCTTTTCTCTTGAACCTTCACTGCCACCTCCTTTGAGAACCATAGTGGTTTCTTACATCATTTTGTTTTGTTTATTTGCTTCACACAAAGGCTTGTTACCTCTGTGATGGCAGTTTTATTATTCCGCTATTGTTCTTCCACCCTCCTTCCTGCCCATTTGCTAGTGCATTCCTTAGGCACTCATCCATTTTGCAAAGTCAGCCCTCCTAAAGTCCAGTACTTTTGCCTTTGTATGGCTTGACTCTATTGCTGTGTTTATGTGAACCATACTGTTTGATGGTTGCTGGTTCCCAGATGGCTACCCACTTCTATCTGTGATCCTCTCTCCATCTCCATTTGAGGAACCAGGTCTAAGATTGCTCCCTCTTGAGTGGGTTCCAATACTAGTTGTCTAAGGCGTGCCCCTGTAGGGCATCTAGAATAACCCCACTCTTAGAAGTGGCTGCTGCAACTGCACTCCAGTTAACATCTGGCATATTCAAATCACCCATCAGCAATATCTCTTTTTCTGCCATTCTAAGTATTCTTTCTATCATTTCCTTGTCCATTTCCTCCCCTGAGAAGGGGTCTCATACTAACCCTGTGCGGATTGTGGCACCATTGTCTGTCTCCAAATTGACCCACAATGCTTCTTCTCCTCCCTGTTTATCCTTTTGTTCTGTTGCTTTGATTCCTTCCCTTATGTGAGAGCTACTCCTCCTCCTCTGTTACCCTCCCTGTCCCTCCTGTAGATAGTGTATCCTGGTATGTTTACATCCCAGTCATGGTTCTTGTGTGTACCATGTTTCTGTGACTGCCACGATATCCAGATGTTCCTCCTCCATCAAGGCCACTAATTCAGGAAGCTTGTTACCCAGACTATGGGCATTGGTACTCATTGCTCTCCATTTTTGATGGCTTTACCTTCTATAGCAGCATCCCCACTGACCTTTCTGCCTTGGTATTTTTCTCATTTAGTGCCCTGTTTTGTAAGGGGTGGTTGGGATTTTCCTGCTGCTTATCAGTGCCTCCTCCCTTGACTAGTTTAAAGCTTGCCAACAAAGCATTTAAACCGATTGCCCAAAGATTTGTTCCTTCCTGGACAGATGCAGACCATCCTACCCTCACAAAATAATCAGCTAAAAGCTCTGACCTACCGCTGCGATGAATGCCTTCCTGTCAGCAAGATGCCCTACACGACAATTTGACAGAGAAAATACCCTGCCAATCAAACAGAGAAAATCCAAACATCCAAGTCAGACACAGGTAAACCTCCCCAGCCCCAAAACAGCCTGGTGACTTGTGCTCTTAAAGCAGTCTGCCCCAAAACACGTCAGCTGCAGACAAGGACAGACACAGTAAACAGTATTCAGTCCCTGTGGGTTTAAACTCTTCCTGCACTGAAAATCTTAACAATTGTTACAAATGTAAAGCAAGGTCCACCTCCCTCTGTTGATTCAAATACTGCCTTTTCTGATAATTCTAAGTTCCTAATTTCACCTTTCAGTTAGAAATATCCTCCACCTGAAGAATATTAACTTTCCTAAGGAATCTGCTACAAACTAAAGACAATTGTAAATTGTAAGGTTCACCTCCCTCTGCTGGGAGCACAACTCGCTTTCCTGCAAATCCTAAGTCCAGTGTTGCAGCTTCCAGCCAGAGGTAGCTTCACCTGAAGAATATTAGGTTTTCTGATGAGCCTGCTAAAAATCCACTTGCTTATAGTGCTGTTGTTATCAGGTCTGTAAAGACTCTTCCAAAGCTATTGGCTGATAAGTAGCTATGATATAAGCACTTCCTGACACAGTCTGGCCTGGGCTTTTAAGGCACACAGAGATAAACAAAAAAACTGTTTCCACCCCTGGGGCACTGTCTGAGTCAAATACACTCTGTAACCTGCACTCAATTCAGGACTTATGACAAATTCTTAGCCCAGTGAATAACTCAAAGTATTACAAATATTGCAATGCAAACAGTCGGTCACTAACTCCAATCAAGTCAGCTGTGCATAAGGACAGACAGACTAAACAGTGTTCAGTCTCTGTGGGTTTAAACTCTTCCTGCACTGAAAATCTTAACAATTGTAACAAAAGTAAAGCAAGGTCGACCTCCTCTGTTGATTGAAAGACTGCCTTTTCTGATAATTCTACGTTCCTTATTTCACCTTTCAATTAGAAGTATCCTCCACCTGAAGAATATTAACTTTCCTAAAGAATCTGCTACAAACCAAAGACAATTGTAAATTGTAGGTTCATCCTCTGTTGTGAGCACAACTCGCTTTCTTGCAAATTTTAAGTACATTGTTGAAGCTTCCAGCCAGAGGTAGCTTCACCTGAAGAATATTAGGTTTTCTGATCAATTGTACCAATCTGATTGTACCAATAGAAGGTTTACTGTGGCTTTAAATTATCTTGCTTCTTAAATGTTGCAGTAAACGCTGTTATCCAGGGATCCTCTAGAAGCACTTTGTGGTGTGGAATGTTAGGGCTGGCTGGCTGCCTCCTGGTGCTGTACAGTTTGTTGTTTTAAACTGGTTCACATGTGTGTTACTATAGTGCAACCCAACAAGTCATTCTGTCTGCTGATTTGGAAATGCTGAATGACCAATGTTCAGATGGTACCATTGTACACTGATGCTGAAGGTCCACTTTCATGTTCCAGCATGGTCACTGTTGTTCAGAAATGCTTAATGATCACTGTTCAGCTGGTACCATTGTGCACATTGTACACCGATGTTGAAGGTCCACATTCAAGTTCCAGCATGATCACTGTTGTTCAGAAATGCTGAATGACCACTGTTCAGCTGGTACCATTGTGCACATTGTACACCGATGTTGAAGGTCCACATTCAAGTTCCAGCAAGGTCACTGTTGTTCAGAAATGCTGAATGACCACTGTTCAGATGACGCCATTGTCCACATTGTACACGATGTTGAAGGTCCACATTCAGGTACCAGCATGGTCACTGTTGTTCAGAAATGCTGAATGACCACTGCTCAGATGGCACCATTGTGCACAATGTACACCGATGCTGAAGGTCCACATTCAAGTTCGGAATGGTCACTGTTGTTCGGTTGCAAGTCGAAAAAGGAGAAAGAGGAGGTGTCTGTGTAAGTCACATCCTGTCAAGGTGTAAACAGGAAGTAGGTGACTTAAATTTTAATCACTGTTGTTTCATGGTGCTTACCACACATTTGTTCGGTGTCTGTTAGGCTCAAATAGTACCCAAAACACTCCGGTACTGCCCAATCAGTGTACGTCCAGTGGTGTGCCATTCATCTTTTTCGGATTGTTTACTATCAAAATCACAGAGTAAGAAGAATTCAATCTTGTGACCACCTGATTTCCTTCTGCAACAAACAAACCCTCTGTTGCAGCCTACAACCATCACAGCAGCTAAAGACTAATATTTCAATCAGATTATCCTTGCTGAGTCATCGCTAAGAACCCATTTATTTACAGTACTGTGTATATCAATTTTAGTGCTGTTAGTACTGTCTGGGAACATGCACTTCTACCAACAACATGCACTTGGGTGTGCCCTCATATGCACAGTGAAGAAGCAGTGCAGTGCTGCATTTGTGTGCCTTTAAATTGGGATGTACGGCCCGTGCGTTTTGATGCAATCTGTTAGCATCACTGTACTATTATTTATTGGGCATCTCCATTTCATTTTAGCAGCAATCGACTGTAATATATGCTTTTCCTCAAGATCTCTACCTACTCTATCATGCGCCAAGGACATATTCGGATGCCTTTCAGTTGTTCAATGCCTCCTTAAAGTTGCACGCCTTACATGTAAAATTATATACAGACACATGACTGGGCAGGTCATATCAGGGTTAGTGTAGTGTGCATCTAGAATTCAGTCCAGCAAGTGCCATTGTGCAGTCCTGGGCACAGCCATTTTATTCTCCCACGTGTGATTGGCTTGTATCACTGCACAGTCATGGGTATTCTAACATGGCCAGCAAACCCTCCTCCTTTCTCAGATGGAGGTGGAATACTGGGTACTGCAAGTATGGGCAGTCCATATTCTCAATTTCCTGCTGGTACTGCACTCCCCAAAAACACAGTATGGACTAAACAATACACAGTTTGTATGCCCATGGATGCTCATGGTGACCTGCCCATATGATGCCACTTTTGTTAGTTGACTGCTGTGGCAGTATACAGGTCACTGTTCCAAGTCTTAATAAAATAAGGCACAAGAGCAATGCTAGGTAGACACCTAGTGGCTTGTCTGGTGGACTGATTGCAGTCAGCTCCAGGCCTTTTGTTTTATGCACCAGTGCAGATTGTGCTTTGTTCAGCCACTTGCTCAATATATATGTGTAGAAGAGGATGTATAGGGGAGCAGAGTAGTGAAGAAGCAGGGCTTGGCTATGGTCACCAAATAGGTTGGAAGCCCAGAATGTACTGTGGGGTGATGGTGGTCCAACACTTGGCTAGTCTTCACCTGTGAATTTTCTAGCCAGTGCTTCTTAATGTATTAGATCGAGTCACAATGGTGGAGAGCATTGCCGGTATTGTAACTCTGTGGCAAAGGACTCAGCTCCATGCCCAATACCTATGTTACACACAGAATCAGATGTTAAACAACTGCACAGTGCCATTTTTGGGTTTTATCTTGCAAGGAAAGCACCCAAGAATAAACATCCAGAGACTACAGAGTGGCATTCGGGGTGGGAGTGCTAAATTCAATACCAAACATATGAGCTTACAAAATGTGCCAGCAGATACAGTGCATATGGTTTAATGAGTCTACTATGATCA
Organism: Neoceratodus forsteri; assembly: GCA_016271365.2. Classification (NCBI taxonomy): domain Eukaryota; kingdom Metazoa; phylum Chordata; order Ceratodontiformes; family Ceratodontidae; genus Neoceratodus; species Neoceratodus forsteri. Next base: position 400,003,069 of record CM057457.1, read on the forward strand.
TATGGTACTCTGTGGCTGCCCCCACATCGTAGTGACCTCTCTCTGACTCAGTCCCATCCATCTTAAAACTACCCACCCTCTGTACTGCTACCACTTACTCTGCCAGTTTAGCATCTAGTACTCACCCTGTGCATGAAGTAATGCCTTCTCATTTCTCTCCTGAACCTTCCCCTGTAAATTTCAGACTATGCCCTTTGTGTCTCTCATGACCTTCGATCAAAAAACACCTATGTACAATCCTTATTTTTCACATCATATATGTGAAGTTCCCAATCATGTCTCCACCATTCCTTGTCCCCTTCAGGGACTACCTATTGCGATTCCCTAGCCAGTCCTTGTATGGTTTTACCTCTGTCCCAAAGATCATCCTGGTTGCTCAGTGCTGGATCCCCTCCAGTAGGTTGATATCCTTCTTTAATATGGACACTGGAGCTGCATCAAAGTCTCTCTCTCTGACCAGTGACCTGTACATTGGCAGGATAGGTTCATAGGTAATAATACAGGGTCCAATAGCTACTAAAGCCATGTATGGGCCTGCCAGTTAACAGTGAATGTTTTCCCATTTTTGTTCCCCATGTATCTGTCAAGCTGGCTTTTGGAAGCAGCTAGACTGACCACACTACCACCTCTAAGGGCAGCGCATTCCACATATTCACTACTCATTGGTTAAGCCATCTTCCCTTCTAATTGTATTATATTTTATCATGCAATTGCAGTGAATGGACCCTAGTCCTTATCCCCTGCTTTTTCTTCTCATAATGTACCATTTTTGTTTGCATTATAAGTGTACCGGGTCATAATGTCACACGACATAATGTCGCATAGCATTCAGTGAACCTGAACTTGTGAGTTGAGAATCTATAGTGGGGGGTCTGGGGCGCAGTCCCCATAATAGGGTGTGGGGGCCGGCGCCCATGTAACAAATTATATGCCTCATAGCATCAATCATGGCCTGATTGTGCCATCACGCGCATTATGTTGTCGACATAATGACCCTGTGTCCATTATAAGCATGGCATAAATCCCTCTTATTTTCTGTAGGTCCTCAGTACATTTCCAAGAATTGTAATCTGACATGGTATTCCATGTCCTTTGCTGTATGAACTTTTCTAAACCTTCTCTGAACCTGCTCAATTTTCCTGCTGTTCTTTATGGACTGAGCAGTATGAAATGGAGCCCCATACTGAGTACTGATCGGCACCAGTGATATATATAAGGGCACCAGAACCTCCTCGCTATGACTCTTAATATTTCTCAAGGTTTTTCTTATGAATCTGTTGGCTCTTTTTGCTACTTTATTATTGTGTTTATCAAAGCTTAGGGTATTGGATATCACAACCCACAAGTCTCTCATTTTCAGTGCATAGTATTGGTATATTATTTAGAATATATTGTGCTGGATGACCTACTCCTCCTGGAGGCAATTTGTCTGGCAGTGCACCCCAACATCAGATTTGCCCTAGCTGCTGCCCTCTTTCACTGTGCTGAGTGGTTTATTTGCACTGTGATTTGCACCACAAAATCTTTCTGTGCCGCTGTATTGGAAAAAGCCCCTGCCCCCAAGCTTGTAACAATACCTGGGGTTTTTGGCCCCAAGTGCATGACTTTACACTTTTATGCATTGAATCCCAGCTGTCATTTATCTGACCAGTGCTTGAGTTTTCCAGATCCTTCTGCAGTCCTAACCACCCTCTGCATTTCCCAGTACTGGTTCACTCTGTGTCATCAGCAGACCAGCTGCTGTTATTCCTAATCCTATCTGAGATAATAATAATAATAATAATAATAATAATGATAACTTTATTTTTTTTATAGCAATTTAAAACCAGAGTGCTTTACATAGTTAAAATACATATAAATAACAGAGTAAACAATCCATAAGATACTAATGATACAGAGTGCCAACAGATGAAATAAAATAATCACTGAATGCTTGCTGAAATAAGTGGGCTTTCAGGGCTGCCTTAAAGCTCTCCATGGTCCTGCACTCTCGAATCTGGTGAGGTGAGATGTCAGCAATTAAGATGCTAGGCAACACAGGTCCCAGTTCTGAGCCCTGAGGACCAGTGTTAGTTACAGCCCTTGCAGTTGTGAGTTTGCCACTGACAACTACCCTCTGGTGCCTAGTCTGCCGATCCGCTTCACCACTCTTTGAAATTCCACCAGCCTGGGCACAGTGCATGTGAAGTCAATGTCAGTCACTTCACTAGCAGTCTAGTATTGCATGTAAAGCTCTTTTGGGATACACTGTGTATGAAAAGCGCTATATAAATGCTGATTCTCCTTCTTCTTCATTGTGCTAACAATCCTTTCCATATTCAGGCATTAACAAAACAATAATTTTTCCTGAAAATAACTAACTCTAAAGAAAACCTGCCAGCTCCTTCTAGTTGTTCCTAAGGGTCACAAATTATTTTACAAGAAATATGTCAGCAGAAAAGGACTTCATCGGCCCATCTTGTCTGCCTCTATCCCTCCCTATATGTAACCCAATGTACCGAAACAGCATCATGTGTTTTAATTTACCTAGTTATCCATTTTGTAAGAGCATTATGACACTCCAAGGTGGAAGGAAACTGGCCTGTGATCTTCTGTCTTACTATGCTGCAGGGTATGCAGTTGTAAAATAACAACCAAGGCTCTCTCATGCCCTATTACATACATAGTAGCCAGCTGCTGTGAAACGTATACTAGCTAATTGAATGCCATTACTAGTTTACAGTATGTCTTCAAATAGTAAAACATTTAACTGGATTTGGTTAAAAATGAAAGGAAAATGAAAGATCAGAGGTGGCTAAAGCTTTAAATATTGCTGTTTCAATATTATAGAATGTGAGACCAGGTACCTGATTAAGGGTCCATGATTTTATCTGAATAACCATTTCTGGAGGCTAAATACTCTGCTATCCAGGTATTGATACCTTGTACTGATGATATTCTGCATGGTTATTCACTAATTACCCTTCCCCAGGAAGCACCTGGAAATGAGCTGTTACTAGATCAGTATGCCATTCCTGGAGAAATGTTTGACATAAATACATTGAAAATCCTGTCTGGGGTGGTTGCTGAACTGAATATTTGGGCATGTGTGTTGTATAGTGAGTTCACACAGTGTTTGGCTGATTTGTAGTTCTCCCAAAATAGAAACATATAATTTTTCAGCAGAAAAGAACCTTTTGGGCCACCGGTCTACCAAGAGTTTCCCAGTCTGCTGTAGCTCTGCAGACCCTAACCTATCTCGAGAACTTTTCCGCCCTGTTTATGCATTAATATGCCCCTGTGTCTTTACCATGCATGCTTGAAACCTTCTACCATTCTGGATTCCACAATTTCAGGTGACAGTCTGTTTCATGCTTCTACACCTTTCTGTGAAGAAAATTTCTTCACATCCTTTCTAAAATTTCCCACCTATTTCATAGCATGTCCCCAAGTCCTGGAGCTCATCCTCTTGTGGAAGAGACGCCCTCCTTGCACTCTGTTCACCTGTGTGAGGTACGCAAAGGTCTCAGTAATTGCCCTCACTTTTCTGCCCTCCAGAGTGTACATACTGAGATCTCTCAGTCTCTCCTAATATGGCTTCTCTTGTAACCCTGCACCATTGTGGTTGCTCTTCTTTGCTGCTCAATATTAAAGTCCTTTGGGTATTATGCTGTCTTTTTCTTTTCCAGTATTGGCTTTGAATAGATACTTGTCAAATAATACAAGATACTTTCTATTTCAAACTACTAATGATTGTTGTGTACTTATTCTGATAATGCCATGTTACCTTGCAGTGTGCTGGATATGTTTATTAAACAGTATGATAATATCAAGTTTAGATGTGATACCAACAAACATAAATGTATGGTTGGCCATGTAGCATCACCCCAATACACTTTGAAAGCTTTGATTAATTAGTGTATAGTACAAACGCATGATCAGCCACTGTCCCAACTGCAGAATGTTCCTGGCCATGTAACATTCCCAATACACTTTGAAAGCTGTGATTAATAAGTATACATTACAAACATGTGGGTGATCAGTCATTGTCCCAACTCCAGGAGGTTTCTGGCCATGTAACATTCCCAATACACTTTGCAAGCTGTGATTAGTAAGTATAAAGTAAAACATGTGGGCTATCATCCACTGTCTCAAATGCAGGAGGTTTCTGACCATGTAACATTCCCCAAATTCCCCAAAAGCAACAGAAATACAGGAACTTTAGATGGTCATAGGGACTATGGGTCACCCTTGAGTTGGGAAATGGAACCACTATTCACGCAGTTGTGATCTACAGGCCTCTGCCACCGGGGAGGAATTAGATAAGGAAATGTTAGAAGCATCTTGCAAAATGATTGAATAGGGGAGGTCTTGCTTCTGGTGGACTTCAATGTGCTGAATGTGATTGAAACCTCCTCCTGTGGCTTCATCTAGAAGCAAGGACATCCTGTACTCACTGCAGTGGATGTTACTCTGTGAACTAGTCAGTGGACCCACTTATGATAGGAAAATGCTGGACTTAGTGGTTATTAACAAGGACAGTGTTGTAGACTTTAAGGTGGGAAGTCATCTGGTGACCAGTGATCATTGTACAGAGTGCTTCAACATAAGAACAGCTGCAGAAGCCAGCCACACAACTGAAGGAGTCCTGGACTTCATAAGAGTGGATTTTACAAAATGGGTGAATGGTGAATGCCTCCGAAATTACATGGCAGGGGAGATGACCTGAAATGGAGGAAAAGTGGGCTAATCTAAAAGAGAGCATAGCTAAGGCAACAAACCACTGTGTCAAGTAAAAACCAAAGTAAAAGACAGAGGAGACTGTTATGATTCTCAAAAAGCGTAGCAGAAAAGTTAAAAGCTAATAGAGTTGCATTGTGAAGGTATAAGGGATCCAGGAGAAAGAAGGATAAGGAACTCTGTCAGGGAAAACAGAGGGAGGCAGGCAAAGTAATAAGGAGATCCAGGAGAGAGAAAGATAAGGAATTGTATCAGGAAAACAGGGGAGGCAGGCAAAATAATAATGAGCATAAAGTGCAAAGAAAAGCGAAAAAATAGCTCAAGGGGTATCAAAGGGGACAAGACATTTTTACGTATTTTTGCAAAAAGGAAGGTAAAGAGAGGGAGGGATTGTATGGTTAAAGAGGGAGGGTTTGACTATCAATCAATCAATCAAGTCTTTATTTAACCAGGCGTTCATCGTTGAGCAGAAGCTCATTTGCAAGATGGACCTGGGTGGAGCATGAACAATTGTATATACAGGTCAACACAGGTATTTACAAGGCAATACAGATAATACTCTTACAGAGAGGAAGAAAAAAAAGTTCATATGTACATAGAATTATACAGATATTGTACAGATTACACGGTATTTACATACATAGAAGTGTCTATAGGAAGATAAAGCAGGTGATCTAAGGTTGCAGAGGAAGTAACAGAAGAAAAAATAAAAATGAAAATACACACCAGGTAGAGGTGAAGGTAGGGGAAGAGAGGGAAGGGAGAGGAGAAAGGCTAGGAGGGCACGGTGCACAGAAAGGAGTTGGTAAAGCTGGATGTAGAGAAGGTGGATGGAAAAAAGGAGTATGTGTGAGCCCCGGGATTGAATGCTATAAAGCACGGAGCATGGTAGGATGTCACAACCAGGGTAGTGAGCTCATCCGAGGTTGGAAAGGAAGAATAAGGGATGGATGGGCTAGTGTTGATAAGACAGGGGATAAGAGAGAGAACAATTAGGCTGGTGAGGAGCAAGCTGGGAGGGTCAGTACTAAAATTGGGTCTAGGCGTGGCTATATACCAGTGCAGACACTGGTACTGGTTCGAGTGGGTGGAAGCAGTTACATGCTTCTCTGATTGTATGGAAATAAAGCATCTTGAAAGCATTTATACCGATTAGAGTGCTTAATTTGAGGGTTTTTGTAGATCGTTCCATAAGGTAGGTAGCACCGAAGCTTATGGCTGCCCTGCCGCGGGATTTTGCTTTGGGTACTTGAAGTGTAATAGCTGAGTAACTTCTAACGCTGTTTCCCAATTATACTCAGGGAAGACAGCAGGAGATATAGTAGGCAGCTTATTAGAGATGGCTCTATAGGTCCAGAGAGCGGCGCGTTTCTGTGGCGCCTGAACTTTAGTGATGTCCATCCCACTGCCTCATATAGGGTGCAGCGATGTGTGTCAAAGGGAGTCCCATGTATAAACCTCAGTGCTCGATGGTAGAGTGTGTCCAGTTTAGCCATGTAAGAGTTGGGGCATTGGCTGTAGAGGAAGTCAGTGTAATCAACCAATGATAGGAAAATGGATTGGACCAGTTGTTTCTTGGCATCTCTGTGAGAAATTGGCTGATTCTAAAAAACAGTCCAAGCCTTTGTCAAGTCGTTTTAGCAAGTCCCTCGATATGTTCAATGAAGGAGAGTTTGGTCTATCCAACTCCCAGATACTTGAATTTTGTAACAAATTCTAGTTTTTCACCTAGAACTGTGGTAATTTGGGGAACTGTCCCACTGGACACAGGGTTAGCTGTACGGATAAAAGGAGAGAGGACCATTGCTTTAGTTTTTTTGGCATTAAGGAGTAGCTTTTTGGAGGAGTTGGCTTTGCAAAAGGTTGAATTCTGACTGTAGGTCATTGCAGGCAGCTTCAGGTGTTGGGCGACTCACGAGAGAACTGTATCATCTGCAAACAGATGGATGTTGGCTTCTGTTATACAGTAGTCGTTATTAATGTAGATTGCAAAAAGTAAGGGCCCTAATATAGAACCTTGAGGTACCCTCTTGCAGAGTTTCTATGGGGACAGGCCTCCTTCGCTTTAACTTGTTGAAGGCGCCCTGTAAGATAGTCAGTGAACCAACGCAGAGGAGGGGTCCACATCTATGGTTTGAAGGGCGGAGAGGAGCAGACTATGGTCGACGGTGTCAAAAGCCTTGCTTAGATCAAGGAAAACAGCACAAATAAAGTTTTTACTCAAGATTACGCTGCCAGTCGTTAGTAACTTTGGCGAGGGCTGAGATAGTGCTATGTTTAGCTCTGAATCTGGACTGCATAGGATTTAGCAGTTCCCTAGACTCAAGGTGAGTCCTCAGCTGTGCATTTACAATTTTCTCTAGGAGCTTGGACAGGACCGGAAGGAGGAAATTGGCCTGTAGTTATTGAGATCGCCACAGTCACCTGATTTGAACAATGGTATGACATGTGCTGTCTTCCATATAGGTGGTAAGGTGCCCTGAGACAGGGATAAGTTAAAAGGTGGGTGGGGTATTGCTAGTATGTGGTAGGCAATTTTAGGAAGTAAGGGTTAAGGAGTCTGCCCCAGCACTTTTCTAGTATCCAACTGAAGCAAGAGGTCCTCTACCTCTTTCAGTGTGGCAGGTGAAGTGAGAAAGGCGGCTTATCGAGTTTCAGGCAGTTGGCTGGCAGTCTGGGAGCCGCATGTTTGCAGGGAGTTATCAAATGCCATGCCTGCAGTAGCAAAGTGGTTATTGAATGCGTCAAGTATATTCATCTTTTTCGGTTATAGTCAAGTTGCCAGAGGTAATCTTGGTCGGGAGTGAATTTCCTGGGAGTGGCCTAGCAGATCACTGATTGTGTTCCAGAGCTTGATTGGGCTCTTTGTGGCAGATTCAAGTTCGGATTGAAGAAGGTAGCCTTGATTCTCTGATTGTTTTGGTACATAAATTTAGTAGTCTCCTGAACTGGTTCCAATCCTCTGCAGTGTTCAGCCTCATGCTTTTTTCCAGAGCTTATCTCTTTCTAGAAGCAAGGACTTGATCTGAGGGTGAACCATTTACAGGTTTTGGTCCTAGTTCGAACTTTAATAAGGGAGCATACTTATTAAGGGCCCTTGATAGAATGTTGTGGAAGATATTGTAAGCTGACGAATCGCTTTGGCCAGGTAGAAATCTTTGCCACTCAGGGGAGTACTTAAGCTCATTTAGGTAGGCATGTTCATTGAAGTTGCGCCTGGATCTCTTCATAGAGAACTTGCTGATGGGTGCTGGGTTGTTGGTGGATCTTACTCCCGCAATAAAACAATGGTCGCTGGCAGCTGACTATGGAGGATTAAGAAAAGGCAAACATCTTGACTTGAACCAATACTTCTGCTCAGTTTCTGACAGTAGCAGGGAAGAGGAGGGACCGCAAAAGGCACCAGGAGCTTTGCTGGGAGGGAATGGACACTAGTCCATTTTCTGAGGAAAAGTCCAGAAAGTTCCTGCTAACCTGAAGGTGGACAATGTCATGGGGCCATACAGAGTACATCCAAGGGTGTTGAGGGAGCTCAGGAAGGTACAGCTGCACCTCTGGCAGACCTATTTAGCAGATCACTGGAACCAGCGAGGTCCTAGAGGACTGGAAAGGGCAGATATAGTCCTGCTTCACAAAAGAGGTAGCAAGGAAGAGGCAGACAATTATAGGCCTGTCAGCCTGACATCAGTGGAAGGTAAGCTAATGGAACACTACTGAAGGAAAAGATTTTGTGGCATGTCTTGTATCCAAAGGATTATAGGATCCAAGGCAGAATGTTTTCATGAAGGAAGTTCATGCCAAACAAATTTGATAGATTTCTTTGACTGGGTGACCAATGAATTGGATTAGGGAGGAGCAGTGGACATTGCCTACCTGGATTTCAGCAAGACTTTCACACCATTCCACATAGGAGACTGGTAAATAAGTTGAGTAACCTCTGGGTGGGTAGTAAGGTGGTAACCTGGGTGAGAAACTGGTTAGGGACAGAACACAGAGGGTAGTGGTAAATGGTGTTCACTCTGAGTAAGGGAGAGTGACCAGTGGGGTGCCTCAAGGATCAGTGCTGAGACCAATCCTCTTCAATGTCTTTATAAGTGACATGGTGGAGGAACTGGAAAGGGATGGTCTGCCTCTCTGGGAGGTCTGCCTCTCTGTGGATGACACCAAGGTCTGCAAAAGAGTGGACACTCTGAGGGAGGTGGAAAGGATGGGAAGGGATCTGAAAAGACTGGAAGAGTCATCAAGGGTATGGGGCTGGGTTTTAATGTAAAATGTCACTGAGGTAGGGCTGTCTGCTCTCTATCCCATGTATTTTGAAGTGTTAAATGGGTGTTTGTAAATACTTATCTGCAATCAAATGGCAGCTAAAGTTTTTAATTATGTGGGCTGGAAAACAGGAACTTTCCTCTGTGTAGAAACCTGTTGCAACAGTACTTAGCTCTCTACTCTCTTCTGTCCCTGTATTCTTTTGTTTATTTCATCTGTTCCCTGCTCATGGAATGGCCACCTGTGAGTAGGACCTCTCCCCTAATCTCCTTTGTGTCCTCTTTCTTTGTTTTGCACCCAGATATTGCCAAAACTGCTGTTTGACTGTGGAAAATCCCCATATAGTTTCACATAGAAGGTTTCTAAGACTTTATGTGAATTTTTGCACTGTTTAGTGAGCACTTTCATGTCAGTACTGAAATAGAGAAATAGCACTTTAGTCTGATGCTTAGAACCTCAGGGTTTGTATTTCTTCAGTGCAAGTGAAGGCACTGAAGTGAATACAGCTTCTTGTAGCCTGCAAACTATGTGCAAACATTCAAAAGTAAAGCAGGGTTTCAACTGTTTGGTGTTTGTAAAGCCACCTGGCTGAATTATATTAGGTGGCTTATTTTGTTAGCTTAGTCACACTGTGTAAGCTGTTTGCTCCAAATGTTGTAAATAGTAAAACAACTGACCTAAAATGGCTTGTTTGTTCAGCAGCCTCTCCTCTTATCTTTCCATCTGTCTATAGTGCTGGCCGGCCATGCTCCACCTCTTTTATGATGAAAGCTGATGGAAGGAGTCTGCTGCCTTCAGAAAAAGGGTAAAAATGAAATTACTAGAAATTTTTAACTTTAATGTACCAGAAAACCATGCAGTGGTGAAATGAATGCCTAAACTGAAACTCAGGTGAAATATAAACTGTGTTTGCTGTTAAAAGTTAGATTCATTCCGTATAGGAGGAGTTTTCTTGTACCATGTGATCTGACCACAGTATATATTGAGTGCAAAAGAGTGTATTAAGTCAGTGTCTGGTAGGGAGGCAAGCCTACCAATTGTCTAGCAGTTTCTAGGCAAACCCTTTCTTCAGTGAATGTAACTGTAGAATTGTATTTTCTTTTCATTCTGCTTTGTGTTATTTTATTTTTCGCCTTTAGTCTGTTTATTTTTCCTGCTGTATGAATAAATTTAAGTTTGATTTCTAAATCCTGACCGTGTGCTGGACTCCATTTGATCCCACGAGTACAGTCACAAAATAATGAACTTGGACCATAGAAGTCCAGAAGCGGAGTACAAAATGGGCAGAGGGATACTGATAAAGACCATGCAGGAAGGAGGCCTAGGGTTAATCATATCAGATTATCATAAATTGGCCAAGCAGTGTGATAAGGCAGTTGAAAGGGCTAGAGGGATGCTGTGGTGCATAGGAAGGATATTGCCAGCAGGAAGAGGGAGGTGGTGCTGCCCTATATAGTTCACTGGTAAGATTCCACCTTGAGTACTGTGTCAAGTTCTGGAGACCACATCTCAGGAAGGACATAGAGTGGAGGCAATCCAGAGGAGGGCTACCAAAATGGTGCCTGGTCTGCATCAAAAGCCCTATGAAGAGAGGCTTGAGGAGCTATATATGTACACCCTGGAGGAAGAGAGGAACATTATAGAGACCTTAAATACCTCGTGGGGCTTAATAAGGTACTGAAGGGGTATTTTTAAGATCAAAAGGTGCTCTAGAACAAGGAGTATGCTATGAAGCAGAAAGAGGAGTAAATTCTGGAGGGATTTGAGAGTACTTCTTCACAGAAGGGTAGTGGATTCCTGGAACAACATTCCAGTGGTGGTAATAGGAGTGAAAACAGTGCTGGGGTTCAGAAATGCCTGGGACATGCATAAGTTAATCACAGGGGTAAAGGGGAGGTTGCCATAAATCAAGAAAGGTCCACAGCAAAAATGAAGGTTAAAAATGGACAGATTAAGTGGCCCAACAACCCTTATCTGCTGTCAAATCTATGTTTCTATTAGTGCTTTACTCTTCATTTGTTAGGGGATTGCCTGCAAAGCCTGTCTTTTAGACTGCAAATCTTAACATTGCCTCTCCTCTTCCTGTTGAAAAGTTTCCTACAGTATTTGTCACTTTGTGGTGTGCTGTGAAAATAAGAACAACTAAACACATCTTATATTCTCTCGGGCACCAGAAACCTTTGAAGATGTTGCTGTTGCTTTTTCTGAAGATGAGTGGAAGATTTTAAGCAACCAGGAGAAGGAGCTTCACAGGAAAGTGATGTTGCAGAATTTTGAAACCATGGTTTCAGTAGGTAAGAATAAATACAGTATCTGAGGTGGGGTCTTTATTATGTGGAAGTTGGCTCACTTTTTACAACTTCAAGCCTGATAGTATGTTGGGGGGGAAGGAACTGGATTAGGGTTCCACTCTAACATTGTTGTACCATTTTGAAAACTAGAACAGTATGTAAAGTTCATTGAGCTTACCCACCAACATTTTGTGACATTCTGTAGTATCCAAGAAAAGGCAGATTTCACAGGAGATAGAAGCATAGAAATATCAAAACTGACAGCAAGATAAGGCCAGTGGATTAATCCAGTCTGCCCTCATTCCTGTTTAATCTATGTGACTGAGCCCCTAGTGGTATATTTTTTTCCTTGCACTTTAATCCCCAACCCCTATTGTCCATCACTAAACTCCTATGTCTGTCTCATCCGTCTGGTAGGGTAGTCAGAGAACTATATTGTTAGGTATCTGGCAGGCCCTGCCCCAAAATTATACCCCACTTTGAGATGTCCATGCTGCCCAAATGTGAACTAGAGCCTGAAAAGTTCCTGGTTACATAGGGCATCTCACGATGGAAGCTTCATGATGGAGGCATGGCAGCAGTTGTAGATGGTTATAACATGACAATTATGACTGATTATGCCATCATCGCACCAGTCTGTATCTGCCCACTGAACTCCCACTGCAGCTCACTGTGGTACAATGGCAACCTGAGATAGTGAAGTTACAGTGGTGTTGGTTGAAGTGGTCCTGGAAGAGGTCAGTCTTGGTGGATGACAGGCTGGCTCCATTATAAGGACTATCCAAAACAGTAACCCTGAAAATGCTACATTCCACTCATGGGCTATTTCATCAGCAGGACATAGACTATCTCAATTCTTCCACACTATAGCAGCCTAATTCATCCACTCTGCATGCAGTCTGGAATGTATTTGTCACAAGACAGGTGTGATAAGTTAAAGCCTTTCTTCCCGACAGAGACTCTCCATCCTAGCCTTACTCTCTACAGTCAGCCTGTCCGGGTCCAATAGTGGTGGAGATGGAAGACATGAATGCACTCTGAGGGTCTGTAGTGAGCATTGATGGAGGAGGTGCTCAAGATGTTCTCAGGGTTGCATCCTACTTGCTGTGTCTTACAGCCTGGGCCAATATGGCTTATGGTGGACTGCTGGGAGGTCCTGAGTCTGATTTTGCACTGTTAGTAAACAGTGGTCCTTTTCAGAGGGTTGCCTCACTGTGACTCTTTAACAAAACACGGTGAGGTCACTCCTGAAATATTTGGACCTGGATGTACTACCAAAATACAGGCCTTACTTGAATCTTCCCTTATTAGAATAGTATAGATCAATAAAAGATATATACCATAACGCTCCAGATGAGTTGTGGTCCATATCACACTGAGCTTTTCCCTTAGAGTCCACAAATAATGGTAGTTTGTCTTTCTGGTTTTGGTCATGCCATCGCACTCCTTAACAAAAGTCTGCTTTTAGCTTCACTAGCAGCTTTTAAAAACAACACCGAGCTGTTGTTCAGCATTTCCAATGTATCCAAAACAGAAAGAAATTCTCCTGCATCATCAACACCCACCGTGGAACCTATAGACAAACTGTTAGAGAAAAGGTGGAGAAAATTAAGTCATGGGTTGTATGAAATGTTGTTTTCCTGGTACTCTGTTGTACTAAAGGTACATATGATTGTCAGAGGAGTTTACATTTTCCTCTCAGTTTTCTTCCATCAGACATTGATACTGCTTTTTCTAGAGAGGGCAAAATCTATCAAATTATTCAGGCACTAAGAGGTGAAAGCTTATAGAACATCATCGAGGATATATCTCATCCATTGGGTAACACCTTTGGAATGATTCCCAAGCAGTACACAAAGTACTCAGGAGAATGGCAAAGTGTGTCATGTAATCAGGAAAGAAGGCCTTGCAACACTGCATAACCAAAGCCTACACAGTTATGAGAGATGATGTTTCCACTATAGTGCTTAGTGAAGTATGCATAATGCCTTTGTAACAACAACACATACATCAACTGCAGAAACATTCTAAAAGCAGGCAACAGAAGTGGCCATACCATGTGAAGAGTGCTCCCTCACAACACTGAGAAATGCCTTACCATACTTCCTATGACAGAAAGTGATACAGTTAGGCTGCGATTTGAACAGGCACCGTATGGTCACAGGGTGCTCTGTTTCCCAGGAATGAATGAAAGAAAAGACTGAGAGGACTTTCTGCATTCTGTAGTGCAATTAAGATAGAAACATAGTGTTCCTAATGAAGACAGAAAAGATACTCACCGTAGATCTTCAACAGTTTTCCTCCATTGTGTGTACACACACACACACACACACACACACCTCCTCCCCTTTCTGAGATATCGGCTGGCAGCTTTGTCCACTGCTTTATTTTACAGTGTCTATAAGTGCCTTGTATGCTATATTTCCAGTCCCATGCCTTTCCTTGACACTGGTCTCATCTCCTGGTTCCTCATGGTAAGGGGCCCTCAGAGCTTATCTCCAGTGTGGAACTGAGGAGCAATGGTGTCACCATGATTATATAGGTGCAGACATTGCAAATCTGTGTGGGCAGCCCCAGCTAGTAAATGTTTCTGAGTGGTCCTGATACTGAAGGCTTACAGTTCCAAAGGCATGGCCTAATGGTGTCACCCATGATTCTATAGGTGCAGACATTGCACATCTGTGTGGGCAGCCCCAGCTAGTAAATGTTTCTGAGTGGTCCTGATGCTGAAGACTTACAGTTCCAAAGGCATGGCCCAATGGTGTCACCCATGATTCTATAGGTGCAGACATTGCACATCTGTGTGGGCAGCCTCCAGCTAGTAAATGTTTCTAAGTGGTCCTGATACTGAAGGCTTACAGTTCCAAAGTGTGGCCCAATGGGGTCACCCATGATTGTATAGGTGCAGACTCTGCACATCTGTGTGGTCAGCCCCTGCTAGTAAATGTTTGAGTGGTCCTGATACCGAAGGCTTACAGTTCCAAAGGCATGGCCCAATGGTGTCACCTTGATTATATAGGTGCAGACATTGCACATCTGTGTGGGCAGCCTCCAGCTAGTAAATGTTTCTGAGTGGTTCTGATGCTGAAAGCTTACAGTTCCAAAGGCATGGCCCAATGGTATCACCCTTGATTATATAGGTGCAGACATTGCACATCTGTGTGGGCAGCCCAGCTAGTAAATGTTTCTGAGTGGTCCTGATACCAAGGCTTATAATTCCAAAGGCTTGGCCAAAGGAGGAGATCCTCTTGAAAATCTGTTGTTACAGTAACTGTTCTTTCCATCTTCCACACAATGTAGGTTCTGTTCAAGCATGAACCAGAAAGAATGGCACCAAGAAACCACAATGTACACTGGATTAAAATATAAATAAATACATTATTCAAGGCACATACTACAGCCCAATATTACCAACAGTAGTCCACCGATGTTTCACACTGTGTAGCTCAGTGCTGTGTCCAGGTGAAGCAACTGTTTTTTTGGTCCCACCTCTGTCTTTAGCTGGAACGGTTCTGCTTCAATAAATCGGAAACATTTTGGGTCACTACCACACGTGTTGAGAAATGTGCTCCAAGGTTTTCTAAGTTTTGATGACCCTCACATTTTTCTTACACCCTGCTTTTCAAAGAGTGCATAGTTCTGTCTACATCATTTTTGGACAAGATCAACATGCAGCATAGACAACAAAGCTAGTGTTACATTTTGTGTGTGGTGATGTGAATGTACACATCTGAGGAGGGTATTTAAAAGGGTTTATTAAATCTCACTGTTGCTGCATTTATAAATTTGCTTCAGTTGACAGAGATTTTAGACACCTAGCTCAGTCACATGAATCCACAGGGATTCTGGAAAAGGTAAGTACTGAGAGAAAAGCAAGTGCAGAAATAGGTAAGTATGAAGAAAAAGGAAGTGCAAAATAGTAAGTATGGAGAAAGCAGGAAGTGCAGAAACAGGTAAGTATGGTGAGAAAAGGAAATACAGGAATAGTTAAGGTGGAGAGAGAAGGAAGGGCAGGGATGGTAAGTATGGAGAGAACAGGAAGTGCAGGATTAGGTATGTATGGAGAAAAGGAAATGCAGGAATAGGCAAATATGGAGAACATGAAGTGCAGGAATAGGTAAGTACGAAGAAAAGAAAATACAGGAAAAGGTAAGTATGGAGGAAAAGGAAGTGCAGGAATAGGTAAGTAGGGAGAGAAACAATGTGCAAAAATAGTTGAAAAGGAAATGATAGAATAGGTAAGTATGGGGAGAAAAGGAATGCTGTAATAGGTAGGAATGCAGAGACTAGAAAGTGATAGAATAGGTAGGTATGGAAATAAAAGGAAGTGCAGGAAACGGTAAATATGGAGAGAAAAGCAAGTGCAGGAATATGCAAGTATGAAACATTTAGTTCAGTAACTAGTAAGGATGGAGAGAACGTGAAGTACCAGAAGAGTTAAAGGAAAACTACACCCAAACTTGAAAAAATATATGTTGTGCAGAGTGTTTTAATTTGTATGTGAAGTTCTAGTGTTTCCTTCCCTCTGACTGGTATTAGGAGTTTTCCTAAATTAGCTTGCTAGCTTTATGCTAGTTTACGACCCTGGGGATCTTCATACCTGATAGTGTAATTGTATTTCTTGTTCCCACAGTGCATCTTGTCTCACGTGACTGTGATGTAAGAGAGACCCAACATTTAAGACACACATGCCAAACAAACTAAATATCTTGAGGCTTTTAAGCTGCACAAAATTACCAGCAGCAAAGTTTTCAGGGTAAAACCTTAGGATGAGGTGGTCACCAAGCTGAAGTCTACAGTTTTTAAAATATAGCCGTCTCTGTTGTTGTGAACTGATTGTAATGCAGTGCTTTCTGCTGGATTTATGGGCTCTGCTACATCACCATTACATGAAACAAGGTGCATTGTAGGACAAAGAAATGCAATAAACCTATTTGATATGGAGAAACTAGGGTCGTAAACTACCCTAAAGCTAGTAGGCTAATTTAGGAAAAACTCCTAATACCAGTCAGAGGGAAGGAAACACTAGGACTTCACATACAAATTAAAACACTCTGCACGGTATATATTTTTCAAGTTTTGGGTGTAGTTTTCTTTGGTAGGAAGAGAAAAAATTTCAAAATGTATAGAAGAAACTGATGTGCAGAAATAAGTAAGCACAGAGAGAAGTGAATTGCTGCTGTGCAGATAAGTATGGAGAGAAAACAAAATACAGAAATTAGTAAGTATAGAGAGAACAAGTGGTATAGGAATAAGTAAGTATACAAAGAGAGACAAATGGTACAGGAATAATTTAGCTTAGTGAGAACAAGTGGTATAGGAATAAGTAAGTATAGAGAGAACAAGTGTTATAGGAATAAGTAAGTATAGTAAGAACAAGTGGTATAGGAATAAGTAAGTATAGAGAGAGAGAGAGACAAGTGGTATAGGAATTAGTAAGTATAGTGAAAAGAGAGAGAGCGAGCAGTGGTACAAAAATAAGTGTAGAGAGAACAAGTGTTACAGAAATAAGTAAGTATAGAGAGAGAACAAGTGGTATAGGAATAAGTAAATAGAGAGAGAACAAGTGGTATAGGAATAAGTAAGTATAGAGAGAGAACAAGTGGTATAGGAATAAGTAAGTAGAGAGAATAAAGTGGTATAAATAAGTAAGTATAGTGAGAACAAGTGGTATAGGAATAAATAAGTATAGAGAGAGAACAAGTGCTATGGAATAAGTAAGTATAGTGAGAACAAGTGGTAGAGGAATAAGTAAGTGTGAGAGAACAAGGATACAGAAATAAGTACAAAGAGAACAAGTTGTACAAGAATAAGTAAGTACAGAGAGAGAAAAAGTGGTATATGAATAAATAAGTATATATATATAGAGAGAGAACACATATAGAAATAAATAAATATGGAGAGAACAAGTGGTATAGGACTAAGTAGAGAGAGAGAACAAGTACTACAGGAATAAGAAAGTATGGAGCGAGAACAAGTGGTATAGGAATAAGTAAGTATAGAGAGAACAAGTGGTATAGGAATAAATAATAGAGAGAGAACAAGTGGTATAGGAATAAGTAGGTATAAAGAGAATGAGAGGTATAGGAATAAGTAAGTATATAGAAAGAGAACAAGTGGTATGGAATAAGTAAGTATAAAGAGAACAACTGGTATTGGAATTAGTAAGTATAGAGAGAGAACAAGTGGTATAGGAATAAGTAAGTATAAAGAGAACAAGTGGTATAGGAATACATAAGTACAGAGAGAGAACAAGTGGTACTGGAATAAGTAAGTATATAGAAAGAACAAGTGGTATAGGAATAAGTAAGTATAGCAGAAAACAAGGATACAGGAATAAGTAAGTATACATAGAACAAGTAGTACAGGAATAAGTAAGTATAGACAGAGAACAAGTGGTATAGGAATAAGTAAGTATACAGAGAACAAGTGGCACAGGAATTAGTAAGTATATATAGAGAGAGAACAAGTGGTACAGGAATAAGAAAGTTTAGAGAGAGAACAAGTGCTACAGGAATAAGAAAGTATAGAGAGAGAACAAGGGTAGAGGAATAAGTAAGTATAGAGAGAATAAGTGGTATAGGAATAAGTAAGTATAGAGAGAACAAGTGGTATAGGAATAAGTAAGAATAGAGAGAGAACTAGTGGTACAGAAATAAGTAAGTATAGTGAGAGAACAAGTAGTATAGGAATAATGTAAGTACAGAGAGAACAAGTGGTATAGGAATAAGTAAGTATAGAGAGAGAACAAGGTATAGGAATAAGGCATAGTGAGAATGGATTATAGGAATATATATGTATGTTGAGAACATGGGGTGTATGAATATAGTGCAAACATGCATAAATAGAAACACTGATTTGAACTAAACCCTAATGTAACTTACATCTTACTATGCAGGTTTCTTAAAACAAGCCCTCCACATACAGGATCCCAAGAGAATTTTCCAGTTTCTGAGTTGGAATGACTCTACATGTTCCTGCACCCTACATTTTCAAAGAGTGTATATATCAAAGTTTGATAAATACTGTCTGTGATGATGATGTGAATACAGATGTCTGAGTTAAGGTATCTGAAAAGGGCTTTTTAAATGCCATTGTTGCTGCATTTATAAAATTGCCTCATTTGGCAGTGCTTTTAGTCATCTATAGTCACAGGGTACAGGACTAGGAAACTATGGAGAGGAAAGGAAGTGTAGGAATAGGTAATTTGGAGAGCAAAATGGAAGTGTTGGGATAAGTAATTATGGATAGAAAGGAAAGTGTTGGAATAGGTAATTACAGAGAGAAAGGAAAGTATTTGAATACGTAATTAAGTAGAGAAAAGAAAGTACAGGAATAGATGAGTACAGAGAGAAGAGGAAGATTGTAGAAGGTAACAGTAGATAGAAAAGGAAGTTCAGGAATAGGTAAGTGTGGAGAGAAAAGGAAGTCTAGGAATAAGTCAGTGTGGAAAGGAAGTGCAGGAATGCATAAGTATGGATTGTTTGGGACGTTCAGGAAAAGGTGAGTATGCAATGAACAGGAAGTTCAGGAAAAGGTACATGATGGAGAGAAAGGGAAGTGTGAGAACAGGTAAGTGCGGAGGAAAAGAAAGTGCAGGAATAGGTAAGTATGGAGAGAAATGGAGGAGTATGAATAGTGGTATGGACAGAAAAGAAGTGCAGGAATAGTGGGGGGCAGTGGCATGAAAGGCAGAAGCATCACTGCCTTACCTCCTACCATGTTGGTGACCCATGTTTGCAGTGTGAGTGGATCACCAGGGTCAGCGCAAGGGCAGAAGACCGTACATCTGAAGGACAGTTCTCTTCTCTTGGGGATGGTGATTGGTGGGCCTGCCAATTGATTGCCCCAAGGTGGAAGTGTGAGAGTAGGATTGGTCAGAGGACACCATGAAGGGAGGGTTCTGCATGTTCCACAGCTGCATCACGTTCACATATGTGCACTGGTGTGCCACTCCAGTAGTAGGAGGAACCAAAAAGGGAGAAAACAGAAACTGGTATGCCAGTTGGCAGGCTGACACTGGTCGTCTGCAGGCTCTGCACCCCAACTACCTGGGCACATCCATGCCAAGAGGTGAGTCCTAGTTGACATTGGGGTGATGGGGCTGGTGTGACAGGTGGATGGCAGCTGGTCGGCATGATACAGAAACAGAATATGAAAAAAAGTGCTGGAATAGTTAGCTATGGAGAGAAAAGGAAGTGCAGAAATTGGTAAATATGGAAATAAAAGGGCATGCAGTAATAGGTAGCTATGGAGTGAAATGTAAGTGCAGGAATAGGTAGTATGAGAGAAAAGGAAGTGCAGTAATAGGTAACTATTGAGAGAAAAGGCATGCAGTAACGGGTAGCTACTGAGTGTAATGTAAGTGCAGGAATAGCTAAGTATGGAGGTAAAAGGAAATGCAGTAATCAGTAGCTATGGAGAGAAATGGAGAGTAGGAATAGGAGCATGGCAATAAAGGAAGTGCAGGAACTGATATGTGTAGAGAACAGGAGTGCAGGAATTGGCACGCATGGAGAGAGAAAAGCAGTATAGGTATAGATAAGTGTGGAAAGAAAGGTAAGTGCTGGAATAGGCACTATGCAGAGAAAGAAAAGTGCAGGAAGAGGTAACTACTGTATAGAGAGAACAGGAGTATATGGATGTGTGGGCATGTAGCAAACAGGGAGCGAGGAATATGAAACTATATAGAGAGAACATACATACATAAAATGTTAAAATAAACCCTAATGTAGCTTAGAACCTAACACACAAGTTTCATAAACTAAACTTTCCATACATGAGATCTCTTCTTAATAGATCACGCAGCAATTGATAACGATATCAGATAGTTTGTTACACTATCAGACCTGACTTACCCATTATAAAAGAGTCTTTAGTCTGTGCATTGTTCGATATAGGGCCACTGGCTCTCATGATTTCACAGGATCAGTCCACACCTTTATGTTCAAATCCTCTCTCAAGAGATAAAATGGTGTGCTGTGATGTTGCTTCCCCCACCCAATGTGGAGTTTTCAGACTGTTCTAGACATAAAGGTGGTTGACCTTCATGTCAATAACATGTCACTCAAAACAAGTTGCACAGATATTATCTCTGGAAAACAGGTTTGGTTCCTCTTAGACACATCACCCAGCCCATGTGCATTGTCCTTTGTCTCTAGCTGTTTAACTGGTTTCCTGTCTGACTTTTAAAGAACAGACAATTGTAGAAATGAAAGGAAACGTGTGACTGCTACTGGGACTCGAACCCAGGGACCTTGCCATTCTGCGGCATGCTCTTAACCACTTGAGCCATAGGAGTCCCAAGTCATTCAGCTTCCTGAGTTTTCCTTGAAACACACACATTTCTTTCATGGTGTTGCGAATCAGCAATTAGCCAGGCTCTTAAGACTCAAATTACTTTCTATTTCTTTGTTTCTATGCAGTTAAACCACTGTGAGGCAATTTTGAAAATCCAGTTGTAGAAATGAAAGGAAACGTGTGACTTCTACTAGGATTGGAACCCAGGGACCTTGCCATTCCATGTTATGCTCTTAACCACTAGAGCCATAAGAGTCCCAGGTCATTGAGCTTCCTAAGTTTTCCCTTGAAACACACACAAACAACCTAACAGAAAATAACAGGTCAGCATGATAGAGCTCTCACCCCACTTCCAGGTACAACATTCTTGTGCTTAGTTTACAATCTAACAAAAGCCTCCTGTTCTATTATTATATTGCATGCAATATATATGAACATATGAAACTGCCAGCAGAAACAGACCTCATGGTCTATCAAAGTCTGTTCGAGTATGCAGCAAGCATCCCTAGATTGCAGCTGCCCCAACCCCTTCCACCATCTTTAGGATGTTCTCAGCACTATTCAGCCAGACCTTCCTCTTTCCTGTCCCATGTCCTTTTAAAACTTCTCACCATCTTACATGATATCACCCCTCTGGTAGGGTGTTCCACTTCGACACCACCCTCTCCTTGAAGTAATGCCTCCTCATCTCTCTCCTAAATCTTCCACCCTCTAATCTTAGCCCATATTTCCTTGTGTCCTCTACCTTTCCTTAGCTTGAACAACCTGTTAGCACCGGCTTTGTTCATCCTATTCAAATACTTGAATCATTCAATCATATCCCCATCCATCCTCTCTTTCCAGGGTGTACATATTCAGCTCACATAACCTGTCCTCGTATGCTTTGCATTGTGTTCCCCATAATATTTTTGTTGCCCTCCACTGCACCCCTTCCAGTAGTTTAACTTCCTTCTTCAGATATGGATGCCAGTGCTACAATGACCTGTAGAGGGTCAGGATCACTTCCCTATGCCTGGTTGAAAATCCCTTGCAATACACCCTAGCATTTTGTTAGCCTTATCTGCGGCTTTCCTGCATTGAGCAGAATTGTTCATGCTCCTGTTATCAACACCCCAAGGTTCTTCTCTTCCTCAGTGTCCCCAGCCTCACCCCACCCAACCAGTAGTCCCTATGTGGGTTCTTTGCCCCAAAGTGCAAAACCTTGCATTTGTTTGCAGTGAAGCCCAGCTGCCACCTCTCCGATGACTCCTCCAGTATGGTTAGGTCCAATTGTAGTTGTTGCCACCCATCCACTTCATCAACTACTGCCCTATTTTAGTATTGTCTGCAAACAGACGAATCCTGCTCCCAACTCTGTGTGAGATATCCAAATGAATAGGCCAAACAGCACTGGAGCCAGCACAGAGACCTGAAGCACTCCACCTGTCACTGGCCTAGGTGCTGAGAGTTACCCACCATCACCACCACCCATTGCTGCCTCCCTCAGCCAGTTCCCTATCCAGTTTGTCAGTTTCTCCCCACCCTGCACTAGTCAGTTTCCCCAGCCGCCATGAGGCACTGAACCAAAGGCCTTGCTGAAGTCCAGTATATGACATCCACAGCATGACCCTTATCCAGCTATCTTGTAACCCAGCCATAATATTCTTCTAGATTGGTCTGACAAAACCTCCCCAAGACGAACCCATGCTGCCACCCATCCTGGAGTTCATTTCCTCCAGAAATGCCACCAGTCTCTCCTTCAGTATTGCCTCCATAAGTTTAGTTTATGCACTATGGATGTGAGACTGACAGGTCGTAGTTATATGGTTTTGATACCAGGGAAGATATACAAGGCATTCATATGCTTATTTTCAGCATGACCTGGGAGAATTTCATACTTACATCAACACAACAGTAGTAATATAGTGGGAGAAACAGCAGGGCTCCAGTGCATCAAATAGCATAACAAGAGACACAGTAGTGCACAAAAGGGCAGCAGCGGTGTCACAGATTCGTCCTCCTAGATCAATCTGCTCTGCACTACTAGCTTTCACTACCCTTCAGCCTTCTGAGTAGTCAACTCAATATTCCGTCACCTGCCAAACTGATTCTCACCTTTAGGTTTGCATCCCACAACTAGTCACTGCTCTCACAGCACAGTGGCCTTCCATGGGCAAACAACCCAACCCTTTAATCACAGCTAGAACACTCTTTCACCTGCCTTGTGCTAGGCTCAGGTGTACTTTGCACAGATTAGTAGTGTGCCTCTTTCAAGATGAATTATGCATTTGACAATTACACAGGCTATCTATACCCTTAAAAGCATAGTCATAGAGAACAAAGTATATACAACTAATATATAATGTATGGTAGAAGGTAATTATCACTAAATTCAACGATTCACATTATTGTTGTACTAGCAATGTGATGTCACAATGTAGTACCATCATGAGTGCATCACATCAATGGTATAACAACATGGAACATATTTGCACATGCATGTTATGCACACCTCCGATCTTCCTGAACCAGTCACAGTGGTGAGAGCTAGATTCAGGAGAGAGTGTCGCAATAACAAAATGGAAAGTAACTATCCTGTTGCTTTTTATTTATGTTTATGTGGACCATACACTGTACAAGACAATGTATGGTCCACTATCGGCAACAAAGCATGTGTTACCATCTTGAGGGTAGCCATGTTGACCAAAACCTATCAAGCTTCAGTCCCAAGGTATAAATGATCACCATGGCAACCTTTCAATGGCTACATGGACTTGCTACCAATAGCTGACCATACATTATCCTCTGTTTATTACGTCACAATATTTTACATAAAGCAAGGATTATACACTCTAAGGTCTATGGAGAATACAGTAACACTATAGAAATGAAAATAACACTTTGCCTAGACAGAATAAGTTTAATAAATGTTAAACTAGATTTTAAGGTACTTGCATAATCTTACCACCAATTGGGATCTCTCGAGTTGTAGCAGATACTAATCTAAAGAAGTTACATCGATTCTCGGGGTACTTTTCATTAGAAAGTCAGGTAGAAAAGAATCCCACCAGGCAAGCCCTCAACTTGCATCCCGTGACATACTTCTTTTATTTTATTTCATTTATTTATTTAAACTTGTGGTAACTGGGAAAGGCACACTGAGCCTAGACATGTTTCCAGGTGTGACCTGGGAGAACGGGGTACAAATACAAAGCCAGAATTTCAGGGAGTAAAGACATATTTATACAGCAGAAGGAATATAGGTTAGTATAACAGTAGAAGCAGCACAGGCAGTGAGA
This sequence comes from Neoceratodus forsteri, assembly GCA_016271365.2. NCBI lineage: Eukaryota > Metazoa > Chordata > Ceratodontiformes > Ceratodontidae > Neoceratodus > Neoceratodus forsteri. Next base: position 400,026,923 of record CM057457.1, read on the forward strand.
TTTTGTTTTAAATTTTATTTATTGATATCTTGAGAACACCTGTGAGTGGATGCTCATTTGTAGGTTCCACATCAGTTACAAGAAAAACTGAACAGGGACAAAGCATTACTTTCAATGCATTACATTACAAGCAAGTACAAAATTGCAGTGGTACAAAGCAATACATTACAAGCTAGGTAGACAATAAATTGGTGTGAATTACAAGGCTGGGATAGCATTTCACTTAAGGTATAACATTTACACACTGCTACGGCATTGGTGAGAAGGTGCCTGCATCGGAGAGTTAGGCATACTTGTTGGAGGAGAAACAGAATGGAGAACAGGCACAGCTGTGGTGTAGTGTAGTGTATGCTTGTAAGGTTTGCTGGTTTTTTGTGGATAAGGTTGTTGACCTCAGGTCCGCATCGTCCCACCTCTCCTATGGGGATTGTGATGGTTGACTTGAGGTGGCTCATTCTCGGTCCGTCTGGCTAGACTTTCACCGTCGGAATTTGTTGATATTGTGAAGATCATCCAAACTATGCACTAACTACTTGTAGTTTGGATCCGGTCCACACCACTGTTAGTAAGTTGTGTAGAAGCCATCTACCCAATCCTTGCAGACATTGTCTGAAATCTTTGGAGAGGGGTTTTCCTGACCCCTTAAGGAGGCGGTAGTTCGACCACCCTTAAAAATCCTCTTTAGATCCTGACTGTCTAGCTAACTACCGCCTATCTCTAACCTGCCATTTGTTGGTAAGGTTATTGAAAAGGCAGTTGCGTTGCAATTGGATGATCACCTTATATCTCACAATGTCTATGATACTCTTAGTCTGGCTTCAGAAAAAGGCATAGTACAGAGACTGCCCTTGTCCGGTATTGAGTGACCTCCTTATGGCCCGAGATCGAAAGGCACGTACCATTCTGGTCCTTCTTGATCTATCGGCTGCATTTGATACTGTAGACCATGGAGTGCTATTGGAATGCCTGAGGGTCTTTTGTGGACTGTCTGGTACAGTCCTCGAATGGTTTCGTTCTTACCTCACAGGCAGATCTCAGAGAGTCGTCACTGGAATTTATTCCTCTGACGCCACTCTCGCCTTGTGGGGTACCACAGGGCTCCATTTAGCCCCCATGTTGTTTGCAGTCTACATGCTGCCATTGGGAGAAATCATCAGGCGATACAGTTTGGGTTTTCACTGCTATGCAGATGATACTCAGCTGTATCTGTCCTTTCTCCCCAGTCAGGGTGACGACTCTCTATACTTAACAACTGCCTCAAGAGATCAGACTTTGGATGAGTTCCAGCTGGTTGAGACTCAATCCGACAAGACCGAGGTATTGGTGGTGGATCCAGGTCATCCGGGATGGGTGTGGGACTTGGACAGCCATCAGGTTTATTACTTGGTGGTGTACCGCTCTCACCTCTGATTGGGTGCAAAATCTAGGCGTTATTTTGATGATGGTCTGACCCTGAAATCTCAGGTGTCAGCTGTTGTCAAATCCTCTTTACCAACTGAGGAATATCGCCCGGTGAAACATCTGATCCCCCGGTGACCTTCCAACATTGATCCACGCCTTTGGCACTACCTGCCTTGACTATTGCAATTCCTTTACCTAGGGCTACCTGGGTTGTTATCCGCCACCTCCAGCTAGTGCAGAACGCAGCAGCCAGGCTTTTGACTGGTACTTTGAGGACCAGTCATATTACACCTGTGCTCCGTGAACTGCACTGGCTGCCAGTATGGTGGCAGATCACCTTTAAGGTTGGTTTACTAACCTTTAAAGCTCTACGATCAGGGACCAGGTTACCTGAAAGATCTCCTGATTCCCTATTGCTCCCTCCGTCCTCTCCGTTCTGCCAATGAGAGATTGCTAGAGATTCCCAGGAGTGCGATTGAAATCATCAGGATCTCGTTTGCTTTTTCGGCACCAACCCTGTGGAATTTCACCGTTGGTTGAGAGAATGCCCAACTGCTAATTTTAAGAATGCCTTAAAAACATATTTATTCGAATTAGCATACTCCTGTTAGTTTTGGTTAATTTTAAATGTTTTAAGATTTGGATTTATTGATTTAATGTTTGTACAGCGCTTTGAATTTGAAAAGCGCTTTATAAATAAAATTGAATTGAATTGAATTGAAAGGGATTAAAATGGACTTGGGAAGGTTGGAGACAATGGGCTAGGAGAGCATCAGATGGGGGCATGAGGGTGGGGACAGAGAGGGAAGGGTGCCCAGTGAGGAGGAGAAGGGAGGGGTAAACTGGGGCGTGGAACAGTGAAGTGGTGTGAAGGTAGATGCCCTAGGATTAGGTGGAACACTAAGTGCTGCTGTTTTGACGGTGGTCCAAATGTATGGAAGTTGTTTTGGTCAACATGAATGGCCAACACAGTCAAAGTTGTCTTCCATGGCGAGGTGCTACCTGAGCTTACACTTAAAAGTACCAATGGTTGTGGTATCAGAGACGGCTGAAGGAAGGGTGTTGGTCCACTGTGCTGCGTGGTAGTAGAATGCACATTGACCCTGTGCAGTGTGATGTCAAGGTTCATGGAAAATTTGGCTGTGGGTGCTTCTGGTCAGCCTGGTACTTGCCTGGTGCGTGAACAGATTCTGGACTCCTGATGGCATCAGATTTAGTGTGATTTTTGGGGCCAGTAGACAGGTATGGTACTTAACTCTGCTCTTAACTGGAGCCACCCTGCCTGTGAATAGAACTCATAGGTGTCTGTAAGCCTTGCAGCACCTGTGAGGAGTTGGCAGGCCTTATTAAGGGCCAGGGAGATGCGATGGAGTGCTGAGTCCAGTGCAGAACCATAAATGGCCAGACCATGGTCAATGAGGGTAATGACTGAGCTGGTGATGGCCACATTAAGTGCTTCATATGTAAGGCAGTGCTTGTGGCAGTGGAGTATCCCAATTCTGGATTTGATGGCCTTGGCGTTGTCTATATGCTGTGCATAGGACAGGGTGGAGTCCAGTGTGATACCCAGGTACTTAAAGTGCTGCATGAGGTCCAGCACATCACCACTGTTGTTCAGGATGGATAGACAGACTATTACAATATGCATGTTTCAGTACAGTTTTTCTACAGAAGTTTAGTGTAATTCTATGCAGCAGATAGCACATTTTACAACAGAAGAGAAAATAGGTTACAGACGATTTATAAGATCCTGGATAACCACAATCAGTTGTTGAGAATGTAAAGTGAGAGTTGTGGAGGACATTCCAGGGAGCTGGTGGCTGTGCCACTAATGTGAGGGGAGGCTATGGAGGGGAGGGTAACACAGTAGAGGGAGAGGGATAGGAACAGGGAGAAGGGCACAGTTTAATAAGTCTTTTAATGGTGTAGAAAGTGGTTGCACTTCTAAGATATTGGGGAGATGATTCCAAAGGAGAGAGAGATGATGGAGAAGGCAGACTGACCAGCAGTAGAGTGAGGAAGGGAATGGAGAAAGAGCGTGAGTCCCAGGAGAGCAGTACATAGAGGGGTAGGCAACAGGGAAAATAAATGAGCAGCTATAGAGGGTAAGTAACTCAAACCAGAACCGGGCAATGAAAGACAAGAAGTTGAGATGCCTCCTGCTGGAATGGGACAAGATGGAGAGAGTGGAGTAAAGGGAGTAGTGGTGGGTACAGGTCGGGGCACTGGTGGCAAAATGGCAGAAGGAGTTGCGCAGGGTGTTGAGTTTGGAGAGGTTGGTAGCAGGGGCAGTGCCATAGACTATATCAGAGTAATCGAATCTTGGGATGTTCATTATGGAGACCAGCTCAGTGTGGAGTGGGGAAGAGAGAGACTTTGTTTTGATAAAGGATGCCATGTTTGGGAGGAGTTTGGATATTATAGAATCGGTAAGGATGGAGACGTTAAGGTGGCTGTCAAGCCAGACCCCAAAGTATTTGAAGGCTGGAAGTGAATCAAGAGGGTGCCTTCCTGGTTATAGAACACCAGTAGGATGGGGAGCCTCGCAGGTTTCTCTGCTGAGCTGAAAGTCATTGAAACCATTTTCTTCATGTTTACTTTTAAGTAGTTAACTTGGAACCAGGCTCAGACATTGCTAAAGTCTTATTGGAGAGGGACTTGCACATCAGCTGGGGAAGACACGAGGCAAAGATGATGGTATCATCCACGCATGTACACTTGAGTTTCTGAGGTGGAGGGAGATCATTAATGAACAGAGAGAATAGGATAGGGCCTAGGATTGTTCCTTGGGAAACACCAGTGAAGATAAGGAGAGGGATAGAGGAGGAGTTGCCCATTAGAACTGACTGCTGTCTGTCCAGGAGGTAAGATCTAAATCAGTTTGAGGCAAAGGTTGCCAGGTCAACTGTGTGTAGATTTTTAGCAGGCAAGGATGTGAGACAGAATCAAAGTCCTTTGCCAGGTCAATAAAGATTGTAGCAGTTATGTGACCTCAGTCCATGGCTGAGTCAATGGGGCTGGTGACTCGCAGAAGGGAGTATATGGTAGAATAATGTTTCCTGAATCTTGACTGAAAGGAGAGAGAACTCCAGATGTGTTTAGGAAATCTGAGCACCTCACGTAGACAAGGTATTCCTGTAGCTTGGCAAGTGAAGAGAGAAGAGATGGGCCAGAAATTTCTTTTCTTTTTTTTTATACTTCCTTTATTGAATTTAATGGTTGCATACTTCCCATTACATTCTTGTACATAATTACACATTTCAAGTTTAACAACTTATTATTATTTTGGAATGTAGTTCGTTATATGAACATATTTTGTTGATCATAACAGATATGTACAGACAGTAAGCCTTTGTATTATAAAAAGAACATACCATGTATTCCAATAATTAAGTGTTAACTAACTAAGTTAATACCAGGATTATAATTGGAGTGAAGACAGAGATTGGGCTTTAAGAACCAGACCTAGGGGTGTTGTAAGCATATTCAGTTAATCAAAATGATTAGGAAAGAAGAACATTTTCAATTCTCTATTTCATTTCCTATTTATCATGTATAAGGGTTTCTAGGGGAGGATGCCATCAAGATTGTCGATTTGCCCATAACTTCTTTTCTTATCTTGTCACAAAAAAAAAGGGGGAGAAACCTCAATGTTGATCTACAAAATCTGTTCCTGAATTAATTCCCATCTGGTCCATCTTGTAGTATAAATTTCCATTCTATTATTTAGAGCATATGTTATTTGTTCGATTGTGTTGTATGTTCTGTATTAGGTTTCATTCCTTACAGTTGGTGGGGTTGTTGGGAGCCATTTTTAGTAATTGTTTTGTATGCTGCTCCCAATAAGATAGCCCACAAGTATAGTGTGCTTATCCGTCATTCCTGCTGGAGGAATACCTAACAGTAGATTAATCTCTGTCACTTGTAGATGGTTACCAAAGATCTTTTTTATGTGACCCGAGATTAGGGACCAAAAGGTAATTATTAATGGGCAATCGTAGAATATATGTTTATATGCGCCTACTCTCTCCCATAGCCTCCAACAACTTTCCGTACCCCGAGTTTCTTCGAGCTAGAATTGTGGGTACTAAAAATATCTTGTTCTAACCTTCCACATAAATTCCCTCCACACGGAGAGAGGAGGTAGTAGACCAAGTGTTTCTCCATACTTTGGGCAATCTTTAACACTAATTGCTTGTTTAAATTCTTTTTCCCAGCTTGCCTTGACTGGATCCATAGAATGCTTATGTAACAGGATTAAGAATTTATAAATTATTGAGATGGCCTTCTCTCCAGCAGGAGAGAACCAAAATCTGCAAAAATGGGGTCTGGTCTTCATAAAGTTGTGACTCTTCCCTTTGCTCTAAGTTGAGTTCTGGTGTAATCCCTCATTTGGTAAAAGAATAACCTGTCTTTTTCCGTCCAGGCGAATCTCTCTTGGGCCTCCTCAAAAGTTATAGGGGCATCCCTTTCAATATTTGCCAAGGAGCTACTACGCCCTTCCTCATCTGAGAGCTATACCAAGGCCCAACCTCAGGGAATCAAATTGTTTCTTTGTTATAAACCATTGATATTTCCAGAAATGGATTAGTATCTGTTTATTTTGGTTCCTCTCCTCCAGCCTTCCAGTATAGTGGAAGTAGCTTTGACGTGTTCTGCAGGTCTCGTTGCAACAAGGGAGGGAGAAAAGTGACGCAGCTAAGGAGGGATTGTTCCCCAGATAGGTCTATCTGTTTCAAGCTGCCTGGTATGTATGGGTTCCCAAAGCAGCGCCAGGCGCATTTGGGCAGCAACCCAGTAGTCAGGTAAAGAAGGAATGATATTTCCCCATTATTTTAGGAAGGAGAGTTTCCAAGATTAAGACAAGGTTTCTTATGGTTCCATTGGTAGGCCACAAATGCTTTTTGTCATGATAGTATTTCTTTCCAATCAACAATACAGGGAACGACTGAAAAAGATATAGGAGATGGGGCAGTGCATTCATCTTCAAGGCCATCGTGAGAGTATAGAAGGAAGTTGGGAAAGATCCCATCTCCTCATGTCATTCTGTAACGTATCTATTAAGGGATATAGTTCTGTTTATACAATTGGGATAGATCTATAGGATTCATATTCCTAGATGCTTCAGGGAGGAGCCATCCCATTTAATTGGGAATTTATCTACGTAATTCGAGTGAGGTTCATATTTAACCTTAAGGGCCTCTGTCTTATTAATATTTAGAGTGTAGCCTGATACAGATGAGAAAACTTGGATTGTCTGCATGACCGCTGGTAATGAAGATTCTGGGTTAGTTAAGTATAATAGAAGGTCGTCCTAAACAACGCCAGCTTATGTTCCACTTTAGAAAAAAGTTATGCCATCGACGCCTGGGGATTGTCGATATATTGTGCTAGGGCTCAATATAGTAGGCAAATAAAAGTGGGGATAAGGGCAGCCTTGCCTGGTTCCCTGAAAAGGAAAGTCGTTCAGTTAGGTGCCCATTTACACGGATATATCCACCAGGATTTTATAAAATCTGAATACCGTTTCTATAAACTGGTCTGGGAATCCGAAATGCAAGGACCTCCTTAGAAATCTCCATGATACCATGTTGAACGCTTTTTCTCGTCTAATCCTAAAAAGGGTTGGTTTATTCTGGGTTTGTGAGTGTTCCAGTAGGTATACCGTAGCCTTACATTGTCTTGGGCCTGACGTCCCGGGATGAATCCACATTGGTCCATATGTATTTTACTAGTGGAAATTGTATTAGCCGCTAGCCAGAATAGATGTTAAAATTTTATAATCCGTGTTTAGTATGGATATAGGTCTGTATGACGCACAGTAGGTGAGGTCCTTTCCGGCTTGGAATGACCAAAAGAATAGCCTCGTTCCACGAGGGAGGTATCTCCTCTTCAGCTTTGACATATGCATAAACTCTATTGAGTAGGGGTTTAGAATTTTGGAAAATGCTTTTAAAACTCCCTGGGAGTCCGTCTGATCCCAGACATTTCCCTGTTTTAAGCCTCCTATTGCAGTTTCAATTTCTTTCGGTGATATCGGGTAGTCAGTTGGGAGCTTTGTTGTTTGTAAGAGTCAGAAGGTTTAACATATTTAAAAGTTTCTTATTTCCTGTACTGATGAGGAGTCTTGGATTTATATAGCTTTGAGTAGTAATTTAGGAAAGCCTCGCTATTCCATTTGTTGTGTTGTGGATTTTACCTGTTTGTGGGTGCTAATTTTCATTATGTTCGACTTTGTTTTTGTATTCTCAACTTTCGTGCTATTAATCTGAGGGATCGAGGACCCCATCATAATAGCTGTGCCTTAAGAACATTAGTTTCTGCTCTATCGAGTAATCTAAAATTTTATTAAGTTCACTCTTTAATTGGGCCAGCTCTTTTCCTCTAGCTTTGGTCTTTTGGCAGTCTGTAATTCCTCCATTTCTTTTATCTTGTTTTCAAGCGATATTCGTCTAGCCTCCTAAGTTTTTCTTGTTCAGCTGAAATACTAATCAGTTTACCCCTTGTAATTGCCTTAATAGTATCCCAAAGGATTGATACTGATGTGTCTGATGTATCATTCTGCTCTAAAGCCTGTGTTATTGTGTCCTCTATAACTTCAAGGACCTGTTTGTCTCTTAAAAGGGAGATTCAGTCTCCAGAAAGTTACTTTCCTCATCGCTATGGACAAAACTGACAAAGATCGGGGCATGGTCAGATAATACAAAATCTCCTGACCAAATCTTTACAATGTCTCCATTTGTTCTTTAGGGCTACAAAAAGTCTATGCAGGGTAGACATCGTGGGCCTGAGAATAATAGGTATGTTTGGGAGTCAGCCATGAAAATGTCTCCAGATATCCTGTAAACCTAGTTCTTGCAGTAGTTTCTTAACTTGGCCTGTAGTTTTCTTCCTTTTCCTTGGTTTGCGATATAGAATGATTCTCAACTATATTCAAGTTTAGATCCCCCACATATCGTCTGACCTCAGCCCATTCCACTAATTTCGAAAAAAATCTATAAACCTCATATCCTGAAGCAGGGGAATGTAAATAGATGCCAAGGTTATTAACTGACCATCTAAAAACCCTTAACCATGGCGTGATTCCTTCTTTATCAATTACTTTATCTTTAATTTCAAATTGTGTTCCCTGTTTAATTAGTATTGCTGTTCCCCTTCTCCCCTTATAGGAGGAGGCCACGACATCGAGAAACCCAACCTTTCAAATTTTTTGTGTTCTGACTGGGAGAGGTGTGTTTCTTGTAGTAAAACAATATTTTCCCAGCCCTTTTCATACTCTGAACAATTTTACTTCTTTTAATAGGGTTGGTGATTCCATGCACATTATATGTGCAAATGGTATATGGTGCCCCTTTAGTCATGGCTATATCTTATTTTCCCATTTATCACCCAAATATCTGGTTTGATTTCCAAACGCAGCCCCTCCTCCATTCCTCCACCGCCCAAATCTGTTTGCCCAATTTTCTTCTGTCTGCTTCAAACAACCTGGTAAATAGAAAAGATTCACAATAGCACATGGCTTGACACAACTTTTGAACAAACTTATTAAACATCAACAAGTGCTTCCAAGGTGAGGGCTATAACCCTGGTTAGTCCTTTTGTTCATACTCTATTATGAGATGAACGAGGAGGATTGCTAGTGCTTCCTTGCCGGAAGACCTCCCACAGAGCCACAGATAGTACTGTGCTCTTAATTTAGTAAGTGGAGATAAATATCTCCTCACAGAACTGACGGAGAAAGTGTAGGAAAAATATAGGGTTTAATTAGGTTTTATACCTCATAGCCACCCTCCCAGTCCACCAATCCACAGCATGTCCAAGCTCCAGAACATCAATTAAGCTTAGTGGTAATGTCCATTGAAATTACTTCAATTATTGTGGAGTCACCACCCCCAATAAACCAACCTATTGTTCGCTGTTCAGTTTAATTCTCAGCTCTATATACATTTTATTTGCTCTCCCAGGCTTGGTTACTTAAATGGGGTATTGTTCCAGAATTTATGGGGTGGAGGAATCCCCATCTCAGATAGTCAATTGTTTTATTTATTTTGGTAGGCTAATTTTGATGGTGTTTAGCTAATCACAGCCCTTTGGTGACAAACAACCACTAGCTATGAAGTAGAGGCAAGAAAACCCCATCAGGAACACTTAAGATCCCGATAGAAAACTGGTTACTTCTGAGTGCACATTTACCCCTTCCTTACCAGTGGAGAGCACTTCAATTGTCCAGACCCATAAGATCATTCCTATAATCCACTTCGTTATAAGATTTTAACCTCTGGGGCCAGTCTTGTTGTTTTCGGATGTCATTTCCCAACCCCAGTCTCTTCTTATAAAATCGTGCAGCTTGTATTGGACTTATCTGTTGTTGGTCCTTTTGCCACAAGCGGAGGGATTGGAAGAGACCATGCCAGCAAATGGTTCAGGTAGCAGAAGCCTGAAAACTGGTTCAAGTAGACTTTCCATCTTGCTTCAGTTCTTCTCGAGCATAATTTGCAGTCTCGTGATGCTTCTCCATGCAGCAGTAATTTGGAGCCCATCTTCTTCCTGTTTTGGAGTGCGCTGGCCAAAATGGGTTGCTTCGTCCGCTGTTTTGGTTCCGGACCTCCCCTATCTGTATTTTCCTCTCTCAGGATTCCGATGCATCCTCCACCGTTGAGTACAGTTTCGTTCAGTCCTCCCAAAAATCTGGAGCCTAGCTGGATATGGCGTGTGGAAACGAATCGCTTTCTCCGTAAGGATCTAGGATTGGGAGGTATTTCAGCCTTTGTTGTTGTATTTCTTGTGGGTAGTCATGGTCCACGAATAGCCTATGAGTGAGATATTTGATTTCCTTTTTAGCCCAGGCTCGTCGTAGTATCTCTTCCTTGTCTCGAAGAGCTTAATTTGAATACTATAGAGCGAGGTCTGGCAGTTGAGTCGGAGGGTTTAGCTTGGAGTGACCTGTGAGCTCTCTCTATATGAAAAGGCGAAGGTGTTTGGTAAGTCAGAATATCTTTAAGTAAATTTTCTAAGCAGCGGTCATGGGGTAGTTTCCATACCCTCTGGTAAGCCATACAGATGGAGATTATCTGGCAGGCGGCCTTCCAGATCAGACACTTGGCCCTCAGTTCCTCCGATTGTTGTATCAGGGCCTGCATAATCTCGGCAATTTGAGTGGCGCTCTCTCTTGGTTCTGGGTTACCCGTTCTTTTATTATACTTATCGGGACTCAAACGTGGATAATTGTTTCGGACAGCTTTAAACTCCTGCTTGTTTTCCGTTCTAGATTCCCGAATCTCCCTTAATAGGGTTTCAAATCTTGCTCGAGAAAGTTCGATTCTCCATCAGTGTCATAGCTGGCCGCATGGGAGCTCGCTGGGGAGGGAGATCTGCTAGGGGATTCTCCTGCAATCGGTGCCATCCATGCTCTTTTCTTTGCCTCTCGATCGGTTTCTGCCTCTGTAGGCCTGCAGATGCTTCCCTCCTGTGTTTTGGACATCTTCAGATGTATTTATAAGGTTTTGGAGGTTAGATCGGGCCAGAAATTTTAGTTGATGTTTGATCACCACCTTTGTGGAGGATCAGTTTTCCAGTTTTAGGTACTGCAGTAGTGGAAGGAGAGGTTGAGGAGATGTGCAAGTGGAATGCCTATAGCCTGGGCAGATAGGCGGAGTAGCTTAGGTGGATACTGTCAGGGCTGTACTTTGTTGGGTCAAGTGTATTCAGTGCCCAGAGGACTTCCAGAGGGGTAAACTGGGAGAAGAAGTAGCCGTCGGTGTGGGGAGAAGGTAAGCAGTGCTGGCAGGAAGGGAGGTGGTTGGACAGAGCACATGTGGTGAAAACCTGTCAAAGCTTTCTGCCATGGAAGAAGGATCAGAGACTGAAGAACCGTTAGTCTTTAGGATTGAGGAGGATGAGTGTGCTTGAGGGTATATGAGGCAGTGAATCACTTTCCAGAAGGAGGCAGGTGAGTTGGAGTTAGTGTGTAAATGTCTTTTAAAGTAGTCAGATTTGGTGGGACGAATGGATTTAGTGTAAGCATTGCTGAGGTTTTATAGTGCTGTAAGTTGGAGGGTGACTGGGAGGATTTAAAATGAGCCCAGGCTCCATCCCTAGATTTGCACATGGAAAGGAGGTCTGTTGTTATTTAGGTATGATGATGTCATTTGACTCTGACTTTCTTTTAGAGGGCATGACTATCCCAGATCTGGGTGTGGGTGGTGATGAAGCAGTCAAGGCAGGTCGGCGTCACTGGTGGAAGACTGGTGACCAGTTAGCTGCTTCTATGTCATGAAGGAGGGTGGTGGAGTCTAGGGTTTGGAGCAATTGGATGCAGATATACTTGGGGAGGGCTAAGTGTGGGAACTGTACCTGTCTTATGCAGTAGGTTATGCAATGGTCGCTAAGGGCATCTGGGAGGCTGCCAATAGCAATGATGCAATGGGGAGTGATGGAGAGAATCCAGTTAATGAGGTAGTGATTGGGGCAGTGAGGGTTGAAGTGGGTCAGTCTGGATAGCTGTTGGTTGAGGTTAAAGGACTCAATCTTGAGGATGGAAGGAAATGAGGAGGGAGAACCAATCTAAGTTTAAGTCATCCATCATGATAAGCTCACCATCTGACAAGGGGACTATTAGGACATACTCTAATGAGAGAGTCTGGGGCAAGTCTGGAATAGCATAGATAACACTGATGTGGAGAGGAAGAGGGCAAGGATAGGAGGGTGATGAGAAGCTCATGAAGCCAGGACAGGATTCATGAGAGGAGATGGAGTGGTAGACGTGAGGGCTACACCGTCACCCGCTTCCGTGAGTCCTTGCAAAAGAGGGTGAAATCTGGGATTACAAGGAGAAGTCAGGGATCCTGGCAGATAAGTTCTTTATATCACCAGCTGGACATTACTTTGATCTGTGGCGTACCCTCCTTCTAAATAACAGTTTAACCCAGTCGGGGTCTTGGATGCAAATTTAGATGTGTGCTGTTCTTTGTTCGATGGCATACAGTCCTGCTGCATGCATCTGGCTTGTCCAGGCTATTGTTTATAAATGAATAGCCACTTTCAGATTGAAGCCCTATTTTCTCCAGCATAATCAGAGATTTTTTTTCCCTTAGGCCCAGGTAGAGATGCAGCAAAGTATAATTCGACTTGCGAATTTACAGCAAAGTCTCAGATTTTGCATCCACGGATCATTTTGCAAAATTGCAGCTCTCACTGAAAATTCAGTTTTTACTTTGCCTTGCTTTTGGAATATTTGCACTTAACCCCCACCCCCACCTAGCAAGATGAAGTTACCTATCAAATCCCTGATGTCTAGTGCCCCCGATTGCCAGACACTCTTCCCCATCCCCATGGCTGGCCAGTCAGCCATACAGAGTAACTATAGATGTATAGGAGCCCCCACACCGCTGATCATGGGCCACATGTGAAATAAATGTGAAATACAAAAAAAACAGTCCCCACACACCCCTGCCAGTCAGCAGAAATGTCAAAATATAACGTAACAGTTTTTAAATTCAGTCGCTGGTGTCCAGTGGCCCCATCCCTCCCACCCATTCAGGAAGTGCCCACTAGTAACATCACACTACCGCTCCCCTACTATATGGATATCTCCCCTACTGGGCCACTGGCACAGCACTCCACAACTGGCTGCCTGACTGCATTTAATGAATGAGTGTGTGCTTGTACATACATGCACTCATTCACTGACAGCTCACTGCCATTTTAAGGACTTCTTAATGGGAGTAGAGAAGGGCAGGGGCTACTGCTCCGGTCACCGTGGGGGTGTGTGATGGGGAACTGGGGTCCACAACACCATTCCCCCATTCTGCCTCCAGCAGTGACTGGAACAGCCACCTCCTCTTCTCTACTCCCATTACAAAGTCTCTAAAATGAGTGCAAGTTCTGAGCAAATCCATCGCTGCACTGTCGGGAGTCTTCCTTTGGGGTATGTAGAGGACTGGTGGCATCCTGGCTGATTCTCTGACTTTTGTGCCTCAAGTGGCCCTCTCTTGGCCTTGGCAATGGTGTCTGCCCATGGAGTTTGACTGCAGCTGCTGTGCATCTAAAAATTCTTGGTCTGATTTGTATTCATCTGTTGTTGCCTCGGGGGGCTGAACTGATATCTGTTGATATCTGATATCTGTTGTGACCTGTGCCTGTGAAAGAGTTGCAGGGATTCACATAGCAGTCTAGGTTGACCGTGCTGTGGGTTTAAAACAAATAGCAGTCAAAGAAGGAAAAACCAGCACTGTTGCCAAGGCTAAGCAGAAAATGTCTCTTACATAATTATATCAGTAATAGTGTCCCATGAGAAAGACTCACCAACTCTTGGTTATGCTGTGAAGCTGTGCAAATATTGCAATATCCTTTATTGGTACAAAAACAGCCAATAAAATCCAAGCGAGTCAAACAATCCGTGAGCAACACACAAGTGCTTCCTGGTATGGCGCCATGTCACGCCTTCTTTAGTTGCAGGGATTCCCTATTACTGCCTGAGGCGCTGGGTGAGTGCCCAATTATTTTATCTATAGTCTTTTGAAACTTCACTGACTGTGTCCTAGGATGGTGAGAGCAGCCACGGATCGCTTCTAACATGTTGGCTTTCTTGTTGAAATTTGCCCAAACGGATTTCATTGTTCAGCTACTTTCAGGACTGTTATCACAGGGACAGTAAGAGTGCTCCCTATCTCTCAAGTCTCATGAAGATTGTGTTTTAAACATAGCTATTTCTTGCTTCAAACTAAGACTGATATTTCTGGACAGTACCCTGTGGGTGCCCACACTACCTACCATAACTTGGGGTCTTTTGCTCTCTCTTGGGGATAATTTGAAAGCTTTATCTCCTAGTATTTAACCTGCTCTTTTGGGTGGTTGTGGGGTTTATGGGGAGTTATTGAATAAAGTGACTAGGGGTTGGGTGTTTAATCCTGTAAGGAAAGTTAAGGCATGGTGAAGTGTTCTGTGTAAGTGTGTATGGGTGTGTTTGTAGATTATTTGTTAGTTTTTATAGTACTAATAGTATGTCTCAAGTATCTTTTAGATTAGAAGGCCAGCTTTCTGGGATGTGTAAAGGTCTGGGGTGTGCTTGAATTACCTGTAATGGGATTTCCGGTGAGCGCACCGACTGAATGCTGCCTGATCCAGACACTCCAGCCTGCCGTGAACAGAATCTGCCTTAATCAGAAAGATATCAGAACCATCAGGTGACGAAATCTGTAGCAATTACAGCTACAATGTCATCTAGGCATAAAAATAAGGAAAAATCAGGTGCACAGCAGACAAAACAGCACAAAGCGTTGTTGGACTTTGCCCAGCAGGCGCTGCCTATGCATCACCCCTATCGACAAGCAGGAACTGATATAGAGGAGATGGAGAACAAGACTACACGATAACCTCTAAACAATTATGTGATACTTTGCAAAAGATGAACGCTACATTAGAGATTGGAGGCTAAAGCTAATGAGAATCGAGAGAAAATAGAACTTACTGCACAGAAAGTGGAACAGATGGAAAGTGTTGAACGACTTTACAGCAACTACGGATGTGCATAATGCTGCTTTACTAGACCTGCACAAGAGAGGGTTGTTACTGGAGGCGAGATTAGATGAGCTTGAAAACCGAATAGAAGAAGTAATGTCCGTATTCATGGACTACCTGAAGGGACAGACACGAGCCCAGTGCCACAATTTATGGAATCCTTTCTACAAGAGATCCTGGGCTGGCCAGCTGATAAGCCTTTAAACATCATTCGTGCTCATCGTTCGCTGATACCTAAGCTGTGGGACCCAAAAGCTAGACCCAGGTCCCTGGTAATGGCATTCTTGGATTATCGGATAAAGGAGGAGATCCTGAGGATGGCATGGTCCAAAAAGAAATCGTTTTCAGGGACACTCGCCTATACTTTGAGCAGGACTACTCCCCCAGTTACTAATTCAACGTGAAAATGATTGCCAATAGTGCGCTAACTGCAACAAAGGGGTTAAAGCAGTTATAGAATACCCTGCAAGACTAAAAGTGATTAATGAACAATGTAAAATGATTCACAGATATACAGGCTGCACAAAGTTCCTGACCTCGAGAGGATACAGATTCCAGAAGGGCAGCACATCAGAGGGCGCTTGCTAGAAAGGGCCTGGCACCAAGGTGGAACTAAAAGAAAGAGCTGCATGACCGTTCAGGAACTTCCACTATGTGGGACCACTTACAGTGTGAGAGAGAACTAAGCGTCGCGGTGCCTGCACAAGAAGGAGAACAGAATGAAGAACCAGGAGAAGCTTGAGCAAAGGACCTCGACAATGGAACTAGCGACCTGAGGGACAGAGAACATTGGGCAGATGCCGGGGTGAGTGAATACAGGGAAAGGCAAAACAATTGCTGCAGAGATTAAAGTTACACCCGCTGAAGGCGGGTAAGAGAGGATGGATCCGAATGAAACAAATGATATGAAAGGGGGGGGTTCTCACCCTTCTCTTTGCATAGAAAAGGTGGAGAACAGCAAGGTCATTAGCAGATCCTGAAGCTCGGGTATAATTGGAGCAAGGAAGCTTTAGGGACCAAAATAAGATATGGGGGGTAACACCTCGAAGGTACAAGGTATCAACAGATTTGAAATTACAAAATGGTAAAGCACCAAACTGGAAGGTAGATCATTTTCTTTTCTTTTTTTTTAACCTAGGGAGAGAGAGAGATAGGGAGGGGTAGAAGGGGGAAGGGTCCACAGGAGGAGAAGTTATAGTGGGGTTACAACTAAAAGACTGTAACAAGAATTATGCATAGACGCTGAAGGAATCAGATGGCTCAGACAATAATCAAAGAGAAAACTTGACAAGCAAACAAGGGGCCCGAGGCATTTAAGATTGAGAGGATAAAGGAAAGTAAAATAGGAACCTTAATATTCGGAATGGGTATAACGGGGGAAGAGGGAAAAGAGGGGCCTCGAGTGAGAGAGGGATCAAGGGGGAAACAAAACCGGATCATTAAAATTCATGGCAGGAGGGGAGAAAGGGGTTAAAAGTCAACCAGGTACACTAGTGACTTTGGAGAGGACTTTCCATGATAGGAAGTCCCTTTTCATATTGGGGCTCGATATATAGCTTACAAAGTGCCTGGATCATATGGTGAAGGTGCTTAAGATCTGCCCTTCTGTAAAGGGGCTGTTATTGGCCCATAGCCAGGCGGAAGGCTCACAGTGTTGGGGTCATCCAGCCATGCCTCTAGCATCAGGGACTTGCAGAGGGTGGCAAAGAGGGCAACCACATCTTAAGTCAAGGAGGTTGATCAAGGAGTTAAAGTTACTGGTTTAGAGTTGAATTATAATAATTTGTTGGTTTAGTGGTTCTAAGTTATATGTTAGAAACAATGCATAGATTGAATATAAATTATACTCTGGAAGTGTGTCCCCATCCCTGGAAGTACTTTAGTAAGCTGTGCTTAACACAAGGGAATGAGAATGGCTGATTTAAAGATTGTTTCCTAAATGTGAGGGTATTAACAACCCGGTGAAACAGGCTAAAATATTACAAGACCTAAAAAGACAAGGAGCCACGATAGCCTTCCTCCAGGAAACACATTTAACGCCCAAGATAATTTGAAATTGAGAAGAACATGGGTAGGAAGTGTATATGCTTCACATTATAATGATAACCCGCATCGTAGGGGAGTTGCAACTTGATAAAAGAGATGTCCCCTAAGAATTTCAAAGGTTAGAACAGATCCAGAAGGAAGATTTATCCAGATACAAGGAAGCTATAGAGGTCAAGATTGCACCCTAGTAAATGTATATGCACCAAATGAGGAAGTTCCACGGTTGGCATTCCTAGAGACAATAATAAAAGAATCAGTTACAGATGCACAAAGTATGGTAATCATTGGAGGAGACTTCAATGAAGTCATTAATCTGGGAGTAGATAGATCAGGGAGGACCTCAGGAGGGATAACAAGAACTGGGAAACTATTTCTTAGACTGGGCCAGGAACTAGGGCTGACGGAATGTTGGAGGTTCTTGCATCCTAGGGAGCGAGACTACACTTATTACTCCCCAAGACACGGTGCCTATTCTAGGATAGACTATTTTTAATATCCACTAATTGGGTGCAAAAGTAGAACAGTGCTGCATAGGATCAATAGTGATCTCTGATCATGCCCCAGTCTCCCTTCATGTCTCGATGGCCCCAATAGTGACACAATTTTGTTGGAGACTCAATGTGAGCCTCCTCACCAGAGAAGATTTCAAAGAGTTAATAAAGAACAAAATACAACAGTTTGAGTTAGAACACCTGAAAGGGGACACGAAGGAAGGAATGAGATGGGATGCCCTTAAATGTAGTCTAAGGGGAGATAATAAAATATGCTTCTAAAATCAAGAGAGAGAGAGTTCAGCAGAGGTACAGTTGGAACAAAAATCCATCAGCTCGAGTCTACTCACCAGATGAGCCAAGATCCCATAGTTAAGCAAGAACTAGATAAAACCAAACATGAGTTAAACAAGATATTAGACACCCAGATTGAAGGGCAACTACGCTATTCCAGACAGAAATACTATGAACAAGGCAACAGGGCCGGAAGACTTTTAGCATGGTAACTCAGACAGGAAAGGGCAAGCAGAGCAGTGATTCATTTGCAGGGGAAGATAATGAACAGACCACCACCACCTCCTCAGTGGAAATAGTGCAGAGATTTGAAAATACTATCCAAACCTATACAGAGCAGATAACTTGCCAGGAAAAAAGGAGGCAGTAGAAACTTTTGAATGGCCTTAAAATACCTACATTGCCAGATACAGTGAGGAAGGAGCTAAATACCCCAATCACTACCCAAGAAATCACGAATAAAATAAAAAGCTAAAGAATGGTAAGGCACCAGGGTTAGATGGGTTTGGAGCCGAGTTTTATAAAGAGTTTAGGACCCAGATGGTAGGCATGCTATTAGCGGCCTGCAATGAGATACTGATAGAGGGGACCAGGTGCCACCATCATGGAATCTGGCCCAGATTTCAGTAATTCCAAAACCAGGTAAGAATCCGAGTTATGTAGTTCATACCACCCTACATCCTCGTTACCGTGGATTTAAAAATTTTACAGGCATCTTGGCAGATAGATTACAAAGTTGTATCTCCATTCTGGTCCATTCAGACCGGACAGGATTTATCTCAGGAAGATACTTACAAGACAATATTTGGCGTCTTTTGAATATATTCACAGCCCAAAGAAGCTCAATGGCCCTACAGTTAGCAATCAGTATGGACATGGAGAAGGCCTTTGACAGGGTGGATTGGCACTTTATGTCATCCACCCTGTCAAGGACTGAGCTGGGAGAACAGTTTGTATCGGCCATTGCTGCACTGTATTATAAGCCGGAGGCCAGGGTCAGGAGTGAGCGGTATGCTCTCGAACCGTCTGCCTCTTATGAGAGGCACCAGACAGGGTGCCCCTATCACCACTACTATTTGCCCTATCTTTGGAACTGCTGGTAATCTGGATATGGGACAACCCACATATCAAGGGCATTTGGGCAGGGAAGTGGAACATAAAGCAGCACTCTCATGAATGATTCTCTTTTACGCGAGAGCCACAAGATTCCTTACCTCATCTGTTAAATGCATTAGAAAAATTTGGCTCCCTGGCAGGTTATAAAATTAACTTAACTAAATCTGAGGGGGTGGTGGTGCGGTACACTTAATAAACAACTACGAGAAATGTTCCCGCTTACCTGGGCCAAAAACACATTTAAATACCTAGGAATACAGGTGTCCGTGGACACGCTTAAACTGTATCGCAGCAATCTTCTAAAGTTGCTCCAGGCCCTTAGATCTGATTTTGCCAGATGGAAACTTTGCCTCATTCCTCTTTACGGTAAGATACAGATCATTAAAATGAATGTATTACCCAGGCTATTATTTTTGTTTCAGACACCCCTATCTCCATACCACCCCAGTTCTGGACCCAAATTACAAAAGAAATATCCAAATTTATTTGGGGGCGACCAAGGATAGCACTTGGTACTCTGATGAAGCCAAGGGAGAAGGGAGGCTTAGGTCTACCACACATGTATCACTATTACCTGGCCGCACAGGGGCTCAGCTAATCACATGGGCTAAACAACGGCAGGATCGGGTGGTATCGTATTGAAAATTAATCGATTCCTAACAGTAAAATATGGACTTACCTAACCTGCCAAGTTGACCCACATAATTAACGGTTAATCTCTAACCCTTGGGTAAAACATTCCTTATATGTTCTTGTTAAACTTAGGAAAAACAATACCCAAATACCTTGGGCCCCTGGGCCCAGATATTCAAAAGAGTTAAGCATGGTGCAACAGTGTTTGCACCATGCACAACCCACTGATGCGCCGATGCGATATTTAAAGGAAAAGTGCACCTGCACAATCCCGCTGCCCGGGCGCATCAGTAATGTATGCAGGCACAGGTGGGGGCGTGTCCATGCATAAACTGCACAGCCCAATATTCAGCCCAGGCGGTGCAGAGTTATGGAGGCGCAACTCCTACCCGCGCCTGCACAAAGTTACGCTAGAAAAAAGGAACAAGTTGAGGGCACCACAGGTGAGCTGCTGCATTGCAGGGTGCAACACAGCAGCTTCCACCTCTGGGTGGCCCTGACTGTCCTGCTGCACCTGGCGGTGCCCCCCATGCCCCAATCGTGGGCTGAAGTGTCACCCCAGTAGCCCGATCGCGGGCATAACTGAAAAGTCCCCCGAGCAGCCTGATCGCGGCATAACTGAAAAGTCCCCCAGCAGTCCGATCGCTGGCATAACTGAAAAGTCCCACCCCCGAGTAGCCCGATCGCGGGCATCAGTCCTCCCCAAAGTCCAATATCCCTGATGGTCCAGTGGACTCGCGAGGCCCGATCGTGGCGGCATCCTCACCCGTCCAGACATCCCTGGTGATCTAGTGGCCCCCCACCCTACCGCCCACGGAGCCCCTGCACCACGATCCCCAGTCAGCCGGGCGGGTGGCACCACCGCCACCGCCACACCCACGATAGTCAGTAGCGCTGGCGACATGCAGTCGATAACAGAGAAAGTCAGTTCAGATATGTGAATGAATTCATTCATTCACATCTGACTGATTCTGTACGGCATGGGCTGCACGCCCATTGGCTCATGCTCTGCACCAATGGGCGGCAGCTCCACTGAGCTGTCAGTCGGCGGGCGGCAGGTGGGGTGCTGCAGCCCACTGGCTGATGGGGGAGCGGGGTGGGGCCCATGGGCTGGTGGGGTAGGGGCCACTAGATCACCAGGGATGTCAGACGGGGGTGAGGATGCAGCCCGTGATTGGGCTAATTGCAGTCCACTGGACCACCAGGTATATTGGACTTTGTGGAGGAGGTCTGATGCCCATAACCGGCTACACGGGGGTGGGGAACTTTTCAGTTATGCCCGCGATCGGCTGCTGGGTGGAAACACTACTGTTCTGCCCGCGATAGGGCTGCTGGGGGGAACACTACTGTTCTGCCCGCGATCGGGCTACAGGGATGTCGGTCCCCGATGGCTGTTGCCTGGCAGGGCACCAGGCGCAAGTCGCCGGGGATCGGTGCACCTGCTCAAGCATGGCTTCCAGATGGGGCCATGATCAGATGCAATGGCCCCCATGCACCTTGCATAAATTATGGCTCCATTTGCATGTCACCCTTTGAATATAGTTGGTGCTGTGCATGGTGCAATGGAACTTGCGCCACCGCATCTCAATGCTCCACTCTGGCCACTTGCGCTGGCGCAGTTCCGATGCGCTATGCACAGTGGGTGGGCCAGGGGCGATATTCAAAAGAGGTTGTGCCATAATGCGCACTGCTGAATATCACCGGCCACCCCTGTGCAACTATTTTGAGCAGAGCTGGGCTTGCACCACAAAATGGGCGAGTTTGAATATCTGGGCCCTTGTCTTTAATCAGACATACATCCAACTTGTGCCCCAAGGTTGGATCAGGGAAATGTCTACTGGGAGCAAAAGGGGTCTAAGTGAGAATAAGGCAGCGAGGTGTGGTTTATGGGCTGATAGAGCCGCCCAGGTGCGTAATGAGGCACGAGGCGCTATACCGAGTGTCTTTAGCACCTGGGAAGTGCTCTTATCAGCCCATAAACCACACCTCGGAGTGCCTTATTCCACTTATAAAATGGGTCCCCAGTAAAAATATATTAAAAGATTGATAAATCTAAATAAAAGTAGAAAATATTGTAAAACATGTAAAACAAATGTTAGCAGAAAAGTAGTCCTTGCTGTTGGTGTTAATTTAAGTCTGCCCCTCACAGTCCCCCATACAGAGACTAGGATCCTCAAATGTATTTTTTATCGTCCCATCCCCACACACAGAAGCAAAGTTCTCAAGGCATTTTGTTTATTTTTTTAAATTTAGTATGCCTTTTTCTTTGTTTCAGTTGTTTTGGCAGCGCCTTTAACCATCACCCAAGTAAGCACTTTTCTCAAGCGCCCCCATACAGACACCCTAATCCTGAAGCACAGTTCAAAGGGTGTTTTTTATTTAATTTTTTTTTTATTTTGTATGTTTTTTTCCTTTTATGGCTCTTTCGGTAGCTAGCGTGTCCCACACCAGCTACTATAGTAACGCTTTTTCTCCTAAAGCTTATGGGACTGAAAGCTGTCAGCTTACTGGATTTTACGACTTTATTTTTTTCAAACATTATTTCTAAGAGCTGGTGAAGATGCACATGTTGGCTCAATATAAAAGCATTTTTGAGAGCTGGTGAAGGCGAGATGTTATTTCAATATGAAAGCCGCTTTCAAAAGCTAATGGAGTCAAGGTGGTCAGCTTTAAATGCAAGCCGCTTTCACCATCAGCTTTTGGTGTGTCACTGTCTTTGAATATAGGAAATGATGTGCATTTGCTAAGGGTAACAGTCTCTTTTTCCGATGAGTGGTAATGTTGTGTAGCTGGTTGTGCATGTTCGGGGTGTTACTGTTATACAGCTTCGGTCAGGCAGCTTGTCATACTTTTATAATTCAGAGGTTGGCACAGTGATTTCTTTTGCAAAGTGTCCTGAATGGCTGAAGAGGTGCCGGCTGGCACAATATGCCATGATAAGGACACGCCACAGGTACCTCTCAGCCAATTAGGATGCAGGATTCTCCAGACCCATTTTATAACTACCTTTAGACAATTAGTAGAAGGAGGCTCATGCTTGGCATATGCTACACTGAAGGAATATTTTACTTACGAGAAAGATTTCTATAGATATCTCCAGATTCGACACTTTATTAATTCTGGAGACAATCTTCAAAACCAATAGGGCTCTGACCCTCTGGAGCAGTTCTGGTGGGACTCAAGAAGAATTAAAGATAAGTTGCCCTACCTTTCCATCCTCTATAAAATACTTATGGAAAAAAGGAAACTCCTGGGTTAGAAGATATCAGAAAGAGGTGGGAGATGGAATTTCAGGGACAATACAGAAGGGAGACTGGGGCGTCGCTTACAGAAGGATGGCAGGTAACCTCAGCCATGACTTGGCGAGAATTTAATTGGAAGGTATTTTAACCGCTATTTTCGTACCCCAATGATTACCAAACACTTTTAATCCTCAAGCATCATCGGCATGTTGGTGGGCATGTGGGGAGACACAAAGTACTCATTACCATATATCTCGGATGTGTAAAATACAGAGATTTTGGTCTCAAGTCCAGGGTTATGACCCAAATGGGAGGAGTGATAATACCACACACATTTCAAGACCTAGTCCTAGAATGCCAACCTCTCCTCACAAAAAGGAGAAATGTGGAGTTGCTTCAGATACTGCAGCTGCAACAATAAAATGCATCACATCCAAGTGGTTACAGCAGGAACCTCCAACCTTCCAGTTATGGATCTCAAAGTGGAGGAAATGGAAAGATTAGAGGACATAACATACACTATCCAGCTAAGAAAGATAGATTCCTGGAATTTGGAGATCTTAGTACTGCTGGAAAGAGGTTTAGACGAAGGGGAGAATATGAGACAAGAACATAAGAAGGGAGGAAGGTATATGAATTGCAGAGAAGAGTAAGAGAGAGACACAAAAGAAGAAGAGAGAGGAATTGACTGGAGGATAACGGCTTACTGAGACAGGAGGGTTTGTAAGGGAAACAGGGATGGAGACACAGCGTATAAAGACACAGATATGTACCAGTAAGGGTATGTATACTAATACATTTTCAACATAAGATTGTAATATCAATTATAGTGCATTGGTAATAAGAGAAGTTGATGAAGTTTTAAAACATTTTTCTTTTGATTAGAAGGGTTAGATAAATTAATTACATAATAGTAAGAAAAGCAGTGGATTGAGAAAGCAAAACTCCCAGGAGAGAAGCGAAAGCATCAAGTGGAGGAATTGAAATAGATTTGAACACTTTACTGGGACATTCTCATGGGCCACATTATGAAGAACTGAAACTACCAACTGAAAGCATTGGGCTTGATAATGTGAACCCATAAACTGATTCTACTGCTGGATCTGTGGATTGATTAGTATATACAAAATAGAAGAGGTAGAAGGATAGAAGATAAGAAAGTAGTAGGGAATGAATAAGAATGGATTGGAATTAATGTATACATGTCTTTAAAAGATGTCTTTTGGAATTGAATGTAATAATGACATGGACATGAATAAAATGTCAGAAGTAAAAAAAAAAGAATGACCTGTAATGCATCCCAGCAGTGAGACCTTCGACTTTCACTGACCTCCCTGTATCAGCTGCAACAGTGCAGCACTGTCAGAAGGTCGGTATTAGGAGGCGCCAGTTTGGTCGACAGTGGCAGGTCACTGTAGGTGTGACAGAAGCGAGCAAGAGAGAGATGGTTAGGTGCAGGATGTGCCCTGGGCTTAGAAGGGCTTGGATAGAATCCAGAGATGTTTGGTTCTGCCCCAGGGTTCCTCGCCAGACCAAGTGGCCAGGTAGCCAGAAGAGCAGCATCATCTACTAGTCTCCTTAGGGTGGTTCCTTGCAATGTCAGTGTAATCAGAAATAAGCCTGCAGTTATAGCAAACTTATTTTGAAGGTCGATCTGGCTTGCAACAGACAGAGCTGGGTTGGGTGATGATGCTGGCCAGTCTGGGAGGTGAGCATCCCCTGGATACTCTGTAGTGCACTGCCCTAGAGTGGAATGTAGGGGCAGGGGTGGCCATCTGTTTTAGATCCTCTCTGTGCTTTACCATGCTCCCGTGAGAGCAACTGAGTCCTTTGAATGTGTGGCTCTCCATGGGGACCAGGTGCAGGCTGCAGGACTCTACTGGTTTACCACCCCAGGTGGTGGGAGAATTTTGCAGGAGGTGGCTGCCTTCACGGTCGGCAAGGTTTTGGAGGTCCCAGATGTATAGTGCTGGTGACTTCAATGCCTGGCTGATGAATCCTCTGGGCTTGGTTCCAACTTTCATTTAATGACATCTCTGGGCCTGTTGCAAGAGGTTACCTCCATGACCCACTATAGTGGCCACCTACTGGACCTGGTGTTCTCATTGGGCCTTGAGGTTTCTAATCTCAAGATTGATCAGGCCAGTTGGTCTGATCATTGCACGGGAGGTTCTCATTTTGGCCCCTCTCCCAAGAACCATCCCCTGCAGAGATGGTCAGTTACTGCCCTTTGAGGGATTGTCCCTAAAGGGGCTTCTGGTGGTGGCTGATCTATTAAGTATTGGTGATACATGTGAGAGGGGATGGAGTGAGGCGGTTGCCGCCTGTAATAGGGTGATGTCTGACATGCTTAATGCCCTTGCACTGTCCTCGCGTACAACCTTAAATCTTTTCACTCTGAGGTCTCCCTGGTTTGATGGAGAGCTCAAGGTGATGAAGATTAAGGGTCGTAGTTGGAGCACTGCTGTTGGAAGACCGGCTAATGGAGGAGAAACTGGCCCTGCATACTACTCATAATGAGTACCAGGGTAGTCACCCATAAGAAGGCAGAGCTCCTGTCAAGGAGGATTGCTGCAGGAAGATCTGACTAGCTGTGCTATTTCAGATGGTGGACAGGCTCTTACATCCAGCCTATCTACAGCTGATAAAAGCCTTTTCTGTCTCTCTGTGTGAGGAGTTTGCTTGGTTCTTCTCTGACAGGTTGTTCTCCATCCAGCAGGAATTCCATAAGTGAGATGGACCATGGCCTACAGTGATTGCCTAGGGCCATCATGAAGGAATTCCACCTGTTTGGGGTGAGTTTAAACTGGTGGAGGTGGCCGAGTTCATAAGGATTGCTTCAGGCTGAAGCACACATAAACAGGACCCAGTGCTGACACATTTCTTGATGGTATGTGTCAGTTCTGTAATCCTGGTGTTTACCATGATTATCCGGTGCTCTTTGATGGAGGGGTTTCTGAATGCCTTGAAAGAGGTGCTGGTTAGGCCACTTCTGAAAAACATCTTTAGATCCTGACATCTTGGCGAATTACCACCTATCTCCAACCTTTCCTTTTGGGTAAGGTTGTAAAGAAGATTGTGTCGAACAGCTTGAGGAGTGCCTTGTGGTCTTTGATATTTACAGTCCTTTCCAGTCTGGATTTTGTACAAGGTATAGCACTGAAACAGCATTAGTCTGTGTGCATAATGACCTCCTTAGGGTGAGGGATAGAGTAGAGGTGTCTGTCTCATCCTTCTCGATCTCTCCTCAACATTTGATATGGTGGACCATGTCATGTTACTTGACCATCTCAGGGAGTACTGTGGACTTGCCGGCACTGTCATTTGCTAGTTTGAGTCTTATCTCTTGAAGAGGAGGCAAAGGTGGTGATGGGAAATTTTTCTTCCCTGAACCTCCTGTCTTGCTGAGTACCTCAGGGTTCGGTCTTGTCACTGATGTTGTTTGCCGGTACATGCTGCCCTGAGTTCATTAGGAAGTACAACGTGGGTTTCATTGCAATGCTGATGATATCCAGTTGTAGCTTTCCTTTGCACCTGAGAAATCCAGCTGTTGGCGTGCTTAACAACTGCCTTGCTGAGATTAATAACTGGATGGCTGCCATCTGGTTGCCATTGGACCCTGATAAGATGAAGGTACTGGTCATGGAGTTGAACTACAGGTATGATAGGATTGCCTCTGATGTAACAACAGGTCTTTCTAGGGTCTACACCATTGATGGCTTCCTCTAAGGTGTGCAGTCTGGGTGTGGTCCTTGTTGACGGAATGACAGTTGAATTTCAGGTGTTGTCTATTCTCCAAAGTAGCTTTTGCCATCTGAGGGACATTGCCAGGATCAAACCCTAGTTCCACCTGTGGACCTTCCAACCTTGGTACTTGCCTTCTGTGATGTCCAGGCTTGATTACTGTAATGCGTTCTACCTAGGAGTCTCTGGAGGGCTCTTCTGCCAACTTCAGCTGGTGCAAAACGCTGCCACAAGGTTACTGACAGGATATTCTGAGTTCAGCCATGTGTTGCACGAATTGCACTGGCTGCCTGTCTGGTGGACAGTCTTCTTCAAAGTGGGCTTGTTCACCCATAAGACCCTAAATGGACTAGGCCTTGACCATCTGGCTGACCTCCTTACAAGTGCTGCTTCTGTCTGCTCCTCCGTTCCTCCTCTATGGGCCTCTTTGCAATTCCCAGGACTAGGTCAAAAATTGCTGGTGACAGGGTGTTTAGTGACACGGCTCCATTGTGTGGAATTCTCTTCCACTAGCTATAAAGGCGGCCTTCAGTTGAAGTTTTCAAAAGCCATCTGAAGACCTTTCTTTTCACTCAGCCTTTCCCAGATATAGTGCTGTGAAGATCCTTGTAGATATATCTGTGGTACTGCTAATTTGTATTTTGCTGATTTTATCATTTTGGTATTTATTTAATTGCACTTTGATTGTTTTATTTTTGTGATACATTTTATATCTGTAAGGCACCCAGAGCCTACAGGACTGGGCAACTGAGAAATAAAATCTGCCTTGCCTTATAGTATATCAGGGAACACACCAAAGATTGTGCAGCCTGGATCTGGCACTCTGAAACCATGACTTTATAATGAAAATTGTATTACAATTTTCCAACAAGCAACCTGTATCCACATGAACATAGCAACAATGAAAACAAAATTAACAAATCACAACCTGTAATTAACATGGCTTATTAATAGTATTGGTGTCCTAAACTACACAGCAGAAAATAAATGCATACTAATGGTCCAGTACTGCCTTTGCAGGTGTGGCCCACGATATGGTATAATGGCAGTGCTGGATCTATCGAGCTTGCTGAGGGAATGCAGGATCCAGGGATCTGGTGCTTGCCTATATTGTGGCAGAACAGTGGTCCTGGATTCCCTTGTTCCTGTTCGTGTTTGCCCCTCACCTTCTGCTCAAGGTCTCCATGGTTCGATGGGACCTTAAAGGAGTTGAGAAAGTAGGGCGTAAGGCTGAGAGGGCCTGGCAGAAATTAGGCCTTGACAATGACAGACTTAGATGATGGAACATTATTCTTTCTATCAATCAGCAATCGCCCATAAGAAGGCAGAGTTCCTGTCCAGGAGATTGCCGCTGCACAGAATAACCGATTCAGCTCTTTCGACTGTGAACAGATTGTGCAATCCAATCTGTCTTCAGTCTATGGGACCTTTTCACAATAGAAGTGTGAGGAGTTTGCTGAATTTTTTGCAGATAAGGTTACCACCATCAGATTTGAAATCAGCCAGTCTACCTCCAATGGACGTTGTGATGGTCAGTGGGTCATCATATGCACCTGGTCTGTTTGGAGGATTTTAGCTCTCCAGATATCACAGACATTGTGAGAGTCATCCTGTCTCTGTGGCCAAGCTGCTGTAGTTAGGATCCAGGCACTATGCATCTCTTGGTGGGCTATGTAGATGAAACTGGCCTGATCCTTGCAGAGATATTTTGGTGCTCATTGGAGAGGGATCTTTCCTGATCCCCTTAAGAAGGTAGTCATGCATCCTCCTGAAAAAACTCACTTGACCGAACTGTCCTGCCAACTACAGACCTGTCTCAAATCTGCCCATTGTGGGCAAGGTTATCGGAAGGTGGTTGCGCTGCCACTGGATGACCATCTTACCATCCACAATGTCTATGACTGTCTCCAGTCTGGGTTCAGGAGGAGACATAGTACCAAGACGGCACTTGTCTGGGTACTTGATGATCTCTAATAGCGAGAGATTGGAGGTCTTGTCCCATCTTGGTCCTCCTTGCAGTCTCTGTGGCATTCAACACTGTGGACCATGGAGGGCTATTGAGCACCTTTCGGACCATCTCTGGACTGTCAGATATGTTTCTTTGGTGGTTTAGATATTTTCTTCAGGGTAGGACTCAGAGTGGTCATGGGAATTTAATCCTGACCCCTCCCCTATCTTGTGGGGTTCCATTTAGCACCCATGTTGTTCACAGTGTACATGCTGCCATTAGGAGACATGGCTTGGGTTTTCATTGTTATGCAGATGATATTCAGCTGTACCTGTCCTTGTGCCTGGACCGGATGATGCGGTCTCGGTATTTAACAACTGTCTCTTCAAGATCCAAGACTGGATGAGTGCCAGCTGGATGAGAATAAATCCAGACAAGACTGATGTGTTGGTGGTGGACCTGATCGCGGTGGGCACACTGACTGGATTATCTCCCAGGTTATGGCTCAGGAATATTCCATTAGCGGTCTCACATCAAGTGCGTAACTTAGGCATTATCTTTGACAGTGAACTGACCCTAAAATCTCAGGTGTCAGCCATTGTCAAGGCCTTATTTTACCATCTGAGGAATATCTTGGTGAAGCACCTGGTTCCTCCTGATGATCTTCCAACTTTGGTCCATGCCTTGTGATGACCTGCCTTGACTATTGCAATGCCTTCTACCTAGGGCTTCCTGGGGTTGATATCCATCGCTTGCAGCTGGTGCAGAATTAGGCAGCCAGGCTTGTGACTGGTACCTCTAGGAATAGTGACATTACACCTGTTCTCTGTGGACTGAACGGCTGCCTATAAGAGAAGGATCACCTTTAAGGTCACGCCCATAAAGCCCTACCTGACCAGGGACCCCACTACCTGAAAGATCTCCTTCATCCCTACAGCCCTTCCCATACACTTTGATCCACCAACAAGGGATTACAAGAGATTTCCAGAGTGCACTTAAAGACATCTGGTGCTCGGTATTTTGCTTATACAGCTCCTACCCTGTGGAATTCTTTACATCAGAGTGAGAGAGTGCCAGACTGTCGACATTTTTAAGTTAGCCCTTAGAACTTATTTATTCTCACAAGCATTCCCTGACAATTGATTTGTTAAAGGCCTTTGTTACTTGGATTTTATAGATTATTGTTAATTTATTAAGACTGTTGTTGTTTTATCTGAGAAAAGCACTTCATAAATAGTTATTATTATTATATTATTACAGTTACAGAATCCATGAAATCAACCAGGGATGGTAGAGTTAACTTAAGTATAATACCTTCAGACATAATGTTCTGGATAAAGTGCATTTACTCTAGCTCTGTCTCTCCTCTTCTGCGACCCATGAGCATTAGTTTGCATAAACTGTGATTATGTTGAGGAAGTAAGGCCAAGGGTCCCCATGGTATCAAGTGATGCAGGTACCATGAGGTTTAACATAATCCTCGGAGCATAGCATCCAACAATCAAGACACTAGTGCCAGACTTTAGATGGGTGGATTTTGGAAGGATGGAGGAATACTGCAGGTTATGTTCAAGGGTAGGGCACTGGTCCCAGGCCCATCTTGTAAATGAGCCTTGCTCAATGATGTTCACCTGAATAAAGATTTGATTGATTGATTGATTGATTGATTGATTGATTGAATTGGATGGCACAGAAGCAGAATGAGAGGGCATTAAGAATGCAGTATTGGATGTTGCCAAATGTTGTATGAAAAAGGTGGGGAATGGCAAACGGCATCAGAAACCTACAGTTTTGACCAGTGAGATGATGGGAGCTGTAGATGGCTAAGGGCAGCTTTTGAAATTACAAACTGGACAAGCAGACAGGAGTAGGGTTGTTTAGCAGAATGTGGTAAGGGAAGTGGAATCAGTGGTAAAAATGCAGAACTCAAGATACCAAGGAGGTAAAGGAGAATGGTAAGTCTTTCTTTAGATATAGTAGGCAGAAAAGGAAGAGCAAACTAAGGCTACAAATAGAGATGCAGCAAATAAAATTCTGCTGGCAGAGTGAGCATAAAGTGGCCACTTCACGTTTCACTTCACTTTCATGGAGTGGCCAATAGGAAAGGCTCACTTCACCTTGTAATTATTAGTTAGCCTTGTCATTCCACCTAAACGTGAAGTAAGGTTGAGTGGCAACAATATTGGCAGCCCCAGTGCCCCCCACACACAGTCACCAGAATTATGTGCATCCCCAAAATGCTACTGTCTTGTGTAGAGAAAACTCCCCAATGCTGATGAAGTGGAATGAAAGCACAACAAGAAATACAAAGTCTCCCAGAATTACTGGCACACTCAGTCATGCACATAATGGACATGGTCACATCAACACAGTCACCAGAATTAATTTGCATCGAAGTGAAATGAGAGTGTAACAAGAAATGCAAAGTTTCCCAGAATTAATGGCACACTAAGTCATGTGTGCATTGGTCATACACAGTCACCAGAATTCATTTGCATCCCCAAATGCTACTGTTCTGTGTCCATAAAATCCTCCAGTGCTGGCGAAGTGAAATGAGAGCGTGAACAAGAAATGCAAAGTCTCCCAGAATTAATGGCACACCACATGCAGCAGTGGCCACACAGTCACCAGAATTAATGTGCATCCCCAAAATGCTACTGTCTTGTGTCCAGAAAATTCCCAGTGCTGGCAAAGTGAAATGAGATGGTAATAAAAATACAAATTCTCCCAGAATTAATGATGCACTGGCCATGAGCAGTGGCACACACAGTCACCAGAATTAATTTACATCCCCAAAATACTACTGTCTTTTGTCCAGAAAATTCTCAGTGCTGGTGAAGTGAAATGAGAGCATAACAAGAAATGCAAAGTCTCCCAGAATTAATGGTGTACTGCAAATATACAGACAGATTAAGATTGCGCACCAAGAGATGCAGAGTCAGACACAAAGGCACAACATCTAACCAGTGCTCACAAGTCACAAATCCAAATCTGGAAAAGAATACCTTTGCCAGTTGTGGTGGGGGAGGGGTAGTGCAAGGCAGTAACAGTCCACTACCAGGAAAGATACCACAAAGCAGTATAAAAAATTCATGCAGGTGCGGTGGATAGCAGGTTCACACTGCTGCAATTTCCGGCACAATAAAAGTTGTTCGATATAATGGTGTGCATCGCGCACACACACACTATAACTATTGTATAGCAAATTAAAACCTTCAGCAATATAACCAAATGTTTTAAACAAACTGAAATTATACACTGCTGCACCACTACAATCAGCAAAAATATGTCAAGAATTACTAAAAATATTACTGTGTGTACATTAACACAGTTACATAAGAAAAATATAACCAAAACAGAAAGACTGCCTTTTTCTCCCAGTTAATCTACCTACACTACAGATATTCCCCCCGAAAACACACTTTACAGTACACAGACTGACTGTTCTAAATTAACATTCAAAATCCACACACAAACAATAAATACTCGATGATATGAGCACAGGAGGGTTTCCCAATTGATGCACTAAATTTTGAGCAAAAAAAAAAGACTCAAAAAGGCTTTTTAACAGCTTTAGAGGATTTGAATTGCAGAGCTCTGAGAGGAAACTGTCTCCATCTTCCACTACACACACACACTGCACAGAACTGAGGCTGTGCAGAACAATCTAGAGTCACGTGACCTGCAGTCCCATGAAGCACTGCAGATCCACCTTGGAGCTCAGTAACAAGGCGAAGTGATGCCAAGTACATTGATTTCAATGTATTTCACCTTAAAATTGGTGGAGAAGTGGTTTGGGGAAGGTGGAATAATGTGAAGTCATTGGTTTCAATGGACTTTGCATTCCGCGTTATGGCATAAAAGTACTCCACCTCGCATTCTTGAGTGTACTTGAATTCCTGGTTACTCCACAGATCATCCTGTGGAGCAATTTCAGCCACTTCACCCTCTTTAGCTACAAAAGGGAGGGTTGTGGGTGAGTGAGGTGAGGGGAGGTGAACCTACTTATTGAATACTTCAGCTCAGAATTCATACTAGAGAAAGGGTCTCTTCCAGAGTGTTTCACAAAGTTTAGGAGGAGAACAGGCAGAAGCTGGAAATGGAGTAAATTATATGTGACATGGTACTCAAAAGTCAGAGGAATTTGAAGGTGAACAAGGCACTGGAGATGGCCTTCCCCAAGGCACAGAGAGAAGTGGGAGGCACTGCCAGATGCATCAGTAGATCTTTTAACTGCTGCTTGGTGGTGGTGTCTTCTTGAAGATTTGAGAGTGACAGATGTAATCCCCATTTATAAGGAAGGGATTAAGGGACCCATGAAACTACAGGCCTGCTGGTCTGACCTCTATCATGGTGAAGTTGTCGTGCATATCAAAGATCAAATAGAGGAATTCCTTGAAGCAAATGACTTACATAATAAAAGGCAGCAGGGTTTTGTAAAGGGGGATTGTGCACAGAAACCTGACTAACTTCATTAACATGGTATTAGCTGACCTGGTGGTACTGAGGTTGAGGTGCAAACACCACACCTTGTGCAACACAAGCAAACAGGGTTTGGAGTGAGCTCAAAGCACTGGGGTTGGCCTGGGGGAGGAAGGTTCAGGTATCCTATGATGGTTCACATTCTCTAGCAATGCTAGGGAGGTATTGCACCAATTGTCTTCTGCATTATGGGGTGGCGGTATGCAGTGGATGGTGGTGTGGCACACTGGGTCATGTGCACCTCAACTGGACATCTTTGCACATCTGTGATCTCTGATAGGGTGGGATGTTACTATGCCAAGAACAATGAAAAGCCCTGATGTCTGAAAGGATGACATTGCACCACAGCCCCATGCCCATGACCAGATTCTGCCCTCCTGGGTCACGACCACCTCCGATCTTCACTCCACCTGCAGTACATCGATTTCAGGTAAGAAGTGTCAAGGAGCAGAAGGTGGCCTACCTTAGGGTGTAAGCCAAGGGTGTCCTGCAGGTGTGTCTATGGGTAGGTCAGGAGGTCGGGTCTCCAGGTAGGGAGGTCACAGGCAGAATGAAAACAGTTGATGGTGATCACTGAGGTAGTTCCCAGAAGTCAGTGACCAGAGGGAAAAGAATTTAAAAACCCAACATGGTATTGCAGGCAGTGGGCAAGGGATAGGCTGTAGAGTTTGTCTATTTGGAATTCAGCGTTATCTTCAACTTAGGTTTGATGGAGGTGAACAAAATAGAGGTAGGAAGGTGTAGGAGGAGTCCTGGACTTAGATGGGGCTTGGATAGAGGCCAGATGTGTTTGGTTCCCATCCCCAGGGTTCCCGCCAGACCGAGTGGGCAGGTAGCCAGAAGAGTTGCATCACCTGCTAGTCCCCTTAGGGCTGTTCCTTGCAATGCCAGTTCAATCAGAAATAAGTCTGTGATTATAGCGGACTTATCTGGAAAACTGATCTGGCTTGCATCATGGAGACCTGGGTGGTGGCGATGCTGGCCCAGTCTGGGAGGCAGCCATCCCCAGATACTCTGGGACAGGCTGTAGATTTTGTCTATTTGGATTTCAGCAATATCTTCAGCTTGGTGCTCCACCATTGACTTGTGAAGAGGCTGAGGGACCTAGGACTGAGGGATAACCTATCTGACTGGATAAGCAGTGGGCTAAGGGAGAGAACACACAGGGTGGTGGTAAATGGAACTCAGTTTGGGTTCAGGAAGGTAACAAATGGAGTGCCACGGGTTCTGTCTTTGTTCGGTGCATTCAATATTTCCACCAGCAATGTAGGAAGAGCAAACAGGTAAAGATTAATGGATATACTACGGTCGGCCGATATGCATTTGGCCCGACCGTCATTATCCCGACCCCAGGTGCCCAAAACATGGTTGCCCAACATCGGATTTTGCCCCAAGGAGTGATTCAGGGGCTTTGCCCCCACACCCCTCATACTTAAGGATTCCCACTCCAGAGGGGAGTGAAATCTCATGTCGGGCAACCATGTTTTTGGGCACCCGGATCGATATTGCCGGTCGGGCCAAGGCATTTCAGTTGATCAGAAGTATCCCAGATTAATTTATCTAAAATGAAATAAAATATGTTGCAAGGTGGACATGGAGGAGGAATTAGGACTATAAGAAGGGATGTGCTTAGGCTAAAAATATGAGCAAGGTCTGGCAGCGCAAATTCAATGCAAAAATGCAAGTGTATGCATATTGGCAAACAGAACCCCAAAATATAGTATTGCATAGGAGGTATCATACATGGTGAAACAGTGGAGGAAAGTGATCTTCAGATATTTATTAGCAAATATCATCAAGACATTAGCCCAGTGCACCAAGAATTGTGCTATGGCCAACAGAATGCATTGACAGGGATTCACCAATAGTAGGGTAGAACATGAGGGTAAGGACACATCTACAGTACTCTGTGCAGGATCTGCACCTTCATATTAACAGAGAGACATAGATCATCTGGAAACTGAGTAGAAGGTGATTAAAATTATACATGGTATGCAGGGCAGGCCTTATCAAGAAGGGCTGATGAAGCTGAGGAAGGCTGTATGAGGGGCAGATATACAAAGTGGCTGGAGGTAAATTCAGGAGAGATTTGAGGAAATACATCTTCTTAAAGAAGGCAGTGGACAAGCAGAATATGCTTGCCAAAAGAAGTGGTTGTGGCAGAGATGATGCATGAATTTATGGCAGGATAGGACAGGTAAAAGGGTTGATAGCAGTGTCAGCAAGGCATGTGAAAGTGGATAAAGCTACTAGATAGACTTAGTTGCTAGTAGCGGTCCCTGACAAAGCCCACCCATTGATGCACTGGAGTGGAATTTGTAGGACCACAACAGACTGGATAGACCTTGGGGCCTGGATATTCAGACTGCACCGGGCAGGGGCGCAAGCCTGGGCACAGCTCAACTGGGCTGTGCCAGGGCATGGACCAGGTGATCTCAACGGTGCTGCGCCATGGCTCAGCACCGCTGAATATGGCACCGCGGGCACAGAGGGATGTGCCAGCGCAAGGCGCAGCTCGCGCTAGGCGCATCATCCATGATATTCAGCAGTGGGCATGCAAATGAGGCCATTATGCATGCAAGGTGCAAATGGGACTATTTGCAAGTCATTGCTTGGCCCCATTTGCGTGCGGTGCGTGATACAGCGACTTAAGCCTGGCGCCCTGCAAGGCTGCATCCATCAGGGACTGACACCTGCAGTCCCATGGTGGTTCCGCGCCCTGTTCACCCAATCATGGGCATATATACAGTGAATCTCCTGATGGTCCAGTGGAAGCCCTCCCATCGCCCGATCGCGGGCATTAGTAAAATATATAATCTCCAGTGGTCCTGGAAAACCCTCCAATGCCCGATCGTGGGCATAAGTAAAAAAATCCTGGTGGTCCAGTGGAAACCCCTCATCGCTCGATCGTGGGTGGAAACATCACTAGATACCCTGGTGGTCCAGTGGTACCCCTCCCACTCGCCGCTGAGGTCCCCAGCCACCAAGCACCTCCGCTGCCGGTGGGCAGCAGCACCCACCCGCGATGCCACCCAGCCATCCGCCGAATGACAGCGTACAGTACGGTCTGTATGCCTATTGATCCACTGTGTATTGGTCCACATATTGGGCCTGTATTTGTACGAAGTATGGTCTGCACGCCCATTGGTCCATCAGTGGACCAACGAAACGCTGAACGACCACTATGCTGTCATTCGACGACGGCTATGTGGATGGGGTGCTGCCTGTCAATGATGGGGGTGCTGGTGCGGGGACCCTAGCGGCAGGTGGGGAGGTACCACTGGACCACTAGGGTATCTAGTGATGTTTCCACCCATGATCAGGCAAAGGTGGAATTTCCACTGGACCACCAGGGATTATTTGTACTTATGCTGACGCATCAGGCACTGAGAGCATTCCCTGACCACCAAGGGGTATTATTACTCATGCCCATGATCGGGCAATGGAGGGCTTTCCCAGGACCACCAGAGTTATATATTTTACTAATGCCAGCAATTGGGTGATGGAGGGCTTTCCTGGACCTCCAGGGATTATATATGTTACTAATGCCCGCGATCGAGCAATGGGGGCACACCACTGCCAGGGCAGAGAGCATGTGGACAGTGTTCTGGGTGGGTAGGTGGCCACCCACTCGCCGGTGGCTGCTGTGTTGCACTCTGCAATGTGGCAGCTCACCTGCGGGTGGCCAGGACTTGTTCCTGGTTTTACCATGCACATCTTGCACCCCCTGAGTGCGCGCAAGGTGGAGTTGTGCCACCATATGCACCGCGCATCCCGGCTGAATATCGAGTATCGAGATGTGCCGCATATGCATGGGCATGCCCCCACACTGGTGCCACATAAATTACCAACGCGCCCGGCACATCGGAAGTTGCACATTGCAACCGCCTCTTGAATATAATGCCGGGCATATTGGTGGGTTACACATGATGCATCCCTGTTGCACCATGTGCAACCCTTTGAATATCCAGGCCTGGGACTTTTTCTACCTGTAATCACTTTAGTGATTTACGTTTCTCATCATATGATGAACAAGGAGGGTGCAGAAATATGTCAGTATGGAGAAAAGAGAGAAAGTGCATAATATGAGTATGGAGAAGAGGGTCTATAGAGCTCTATAAAGTAAGTATGGTGAGAACAGAATGTGTAAGAGTATGTGATTTATTATTTAATAATAACTGGGAGTCTTTTCTCCCATAGGGAAACCCAGTTATAATTCATGCTTGGGTTAACTCCTAATAAGTAACCCCTTGGGTTATAACAGCCAACACATGACAGGTTTCCCTTTGCTCCATGCATGCACCTACCACTACTCTCCCTACCTAGGGCAGAAAAGCTCACCGCCTCCCTCCACACGATGATAAGGCAAGGTTTTTTCTTTTAAAAAGCATTAACAGATTACTTCACCAGTCCATGGTAAATGATGATTTCAGGAGAACCATGGACTAGTAAAACTTAAAAGAAAAAGAAAAAAGGTTTCAGCAGCTGCTCAGTCTACAGGCTGCAGACAGCAATCCGGTGACTGAACCACAGCAATGACTGTTTTATGTAACTGCTGTGGTGAGTGAAAGGCTCAGTGATTATATAAAATAAAACATGGGGTAGTGTGTTTAACTTGAGTTTTACACACACACCCCTGCAGTGTTGGATGCTTAAATAAACCTCTCAAGTGCTCCTCCCAGGGTTTATGTAGCATCCAAGAGAGGCAGGGAGAATATATACAAAATACAGAGTAAAAATATCCTTCCTTCCTCCGTCCCTCCCCTTTTCAGGACTACTTGTGTGCAGTAGCACAGGCAATGGAAGTGCTACATAACACCTCAGATAAAATGACATTTACAGTAGCCATTTACACTGCATTGCATTTATAAAGGTGTACAATATGAACAGTAGTTTACAGTAAGGATTGTATACAGTAGAAAGTAAATTGGTATATCAAAAACAAAACAAATAGCTTAAGAATAAAATTGCCAAACAATAAAAAAAAAAAAAAAGGTTTTGGCAGCTGCTCTGTCTACAGGCTGCAGACAGCAATCCGTAGCTGAACTGCGACTTATGATTATTTTATGTTATATAATTGCTGTGGCAGAAAAAGGCTCCTCAGCTATTATGTAAAATAAAACATTGGCTAATGTGTTTATCTTGAGGTTTTGCACACACCTTTGATGTTGGATGCTTAAATAAACCACTCAAGCTTTGCTCTGGGTTTATGTAGCATCCAAGAGAGGCAGGAAGAACATATACAGAGTAAAACTTTACTTACTTACTCCCTCCCTCCTCAGTGTGGTAGCACAGGCAATGGAAGTGTTGCATAACACCTCAGATAAAACAACTTTTTACAGTATTTGTTTACACGGCATTGCATTTATAAAGGTGTCCAGTATGAACAGTAGTTTACAGTAAGGATTGTATACAATAGAAAGTAAATCAGTATATAAAAACAAAATGATAATGCATAAGAATAAAAACTG
The DNA here is from genome assembly GCA_016271365.2 of Neoceratodus forsteri. NCBI lineage: Eukaryota > Metazoa > Chordata > Ceratodontiformes > Ceratodontidae > Neoceratodus > Neoceratodus forsteri. The sequence goes on from CM057457.1 coordinate 400,065,309, forward strand.
CTAACAATAAATTACTATACAGTACATTGTAGAATTGATGAAAGAGCAATTAGGTCATAATTATCATATCAAAATATGGAGCAGAGAGGTTAATGATGCAAGGAAATCAGAAATGCAGAAAAACAGGAGTTTGAAAGCCATATCAGAAACAGCTGCAGGAATGGGAAGAGAATCACGGAGGAGAGCTTTAAGAACAGGAAAGGAGGAGCAGCGAGAATATAAAGAAGAAGAGAACCCCATAGTTTAGGAAATGGAACAAGAAAGCAGCTTAACCAGCAGCAGATTTCATATGAGGGAGAGCAAAAGAGCAAGAGGAGCATTGTGAAGCGAGTAAGAGGATAAAAGGGGAGAGAGAGAGAGAGAGGCAAGATGTGAGGGAGAGAGTAATCCAACATTTGGAAATAAAGAAAACATAATTTCTCTGCATGCAAGAAGTGGAATGATTTTCTTATTTCTGTACAGTGCCTTAAGTTTGGGGTAACGTTTCTTTGTGTAATGCATATACATAACCAGATTGATCTAGATAGCGATCAATCCATCATGAGGTACTTGAAGAAGGAAGCATCTTCAATAGCTGTACCATCAAGGGTATGAAAGGAGGGAAGGAGGACTCTAGCAAGTTCTGCTGAGTGCCAAAAGTCATGGAGACTTTTTTCCCATTATGGATGAATGACTGTCACAGAATCAGTACTGAATATTGTTACCATCCAGCTGGAGTTGGTTTATGAGGTCAGGGACAGAGGAGCTAGAGGTAAGGAGAACTGTATCATCTATATGTACAGACACAGATTCAGTACTGAATATTGTTACAGTCCAGCTGGAGTTGGTTTATGAGGTCAGGACAGATGAGCTAGAGATAAAGGAACTGTATCATCTATATGTACAGACACAGAATCAGTACTGAATATTGTTACAATCCAGCAGGAGTTGGTTTATGAGGTCAGTGACAGAGGATCTAGAGATAAAGGAAACTGTATCATCTATATGTATAGACACAGGATCAGTACTGAATATTGTTACAGTCCAGCTGGAGTCGGTACATGAGGTCAGGGACAGAGGAGCCAGAGGTAAAGAGAACTGTATCATCTGCATACCTATGTATAGACACAGAGAAACAGGCCTTGGGGACATCATTTAGAAAAATGGAGACAAGAAATGGACTTAAGACAGACCCTTGGGGGGACACCTGAGCGTGAAGGGAGAGGAAGGGAAAGGGAGTCTTTAATCTGGACAGCTTGTAATCTATCCTAAAGGTAGGAGGGAACCACTCAACAGACAGCACAGGAGTCCAGCTGCCTTAAGTTTGTTAAGGAGAGTTGAACAAACTACAGTGTCAAAAGCTGGTTAAGTTGACAAAATAACAGAGTTAACAGGGCCTCTGATCCATGCAGAGAGAATAGCATCAGTGAGTCTAGGAAAGAGGTGGAAGAAGAATGAGGCTTTTTAAAACAAGACTGAAAAAGAGAAAAGAAGGGTGTTGAGTAAGGAAAAGTGGAGAAGCTTGATAGAACAATGTGTACTTGGAGTTTAGCCAAAGTGGGAAGGAGAGAAATAGGTTGGAAGTTACTTTGGGAACAGGAATGACAGTACCCAACTTCCAAGATTTCAGGACGCAGGGTAGGGAGAAAGAAAGAAAGATTAAGTACTGTAGGTAAGTAGGGTAGGTAGGCAGGTAACAAGGATGGCAATGGCATGAGCAGAGAGAAATAGGTTAGGTCAAGACCATCCGGTCTCCTGCCCTTGTCAAGATACAGAAACAAAAGGGATTTAAGAGCAACAGTAGTAGTAATGGCTGGGAAAGAAAAAAGGACAAAGGGGACAGCGGAGAGGTTGAGGGACAGAGGAGAGGGAAGAGAAGACGGGAAGAGGAAGAGGAGGAGCATGAGAACAGTGATTGGGCATAGGAGGTAAAATAGGAATTAAAAGAAGAGGCAGCTGCAGCAGGATCAGAGATAGAGTGTCACCCATCTTGAAAACATGTAGAGAGGACTGGGTCAGAGGAAAGAAGGAGAATGGATAACCTTCCAGAACTTAAGAGGGTGATTAAGGTTGTTCTGGAGCATGGCTGGAAAGTACTCACACTTTGCAATTCTAGTAGCGTTAGTACAAGCTTTGCAAATGAACCAGTAATGAGTAAGGTCAAAAGTAGAGCCAGAGGATTTATAGGTTCTCCAGGCAAGGTCACATGCACAGTAGAAGCTAGTAACTCGCTGAGATCCACAGGAAGTGGGAACCTCAGAGCATAGTTTTTCTAAGTGGAGCATAATGACCAACATAGACATAAATTTAGAGGTAAAGAATTTGAAATAGGGGACCAATCAGTAGCTAACAGATCAGCATGAAGGCAGGACAGATCCAGTGAATGGAATGACAGTATCTGAATGAATTTGGTGAGAACTTTAGGATGGTGAATTTACACACACAGTAGACCATATGATGGTCACTGAGGGCATCAGGGAGGGTGTCAGCATCTGCAGTATAATGGGGATGGAGGAGAAGACCCATAACAAGAGAGAATGATTTTGAGATTTGAAACTAAAATAAGTAGGGCTAGAAATCAATTGAGTTAAAAGGAGGACTTCATGTTAAGGCAAATGTGTGAAGATAGTGAGACTCAATTTAAATTAAAATCACCTAGTATAAGTAATTCACCAGAGGAAGTGTGTGAAGAAATAAAAGTAAGCAATGAGTTATTGGAGGTGGGGAAATACCTGGCAGCAGTAGACACCATCGAAAATATAGGTGTGAGAGAAGGGGAATTTTAGAAGTAGCATTTCATAAGCAGAAGGGAGAAGTGGAGAGCACAAGCTCAAATTGAATGTTTGAAGAGAGGTAAGTGGCTGAGCCAGTGCCCCACTTTGCTCAATCCTTACAAAAAGTGGTGAAACCTGGAATGTCAACAGAGGAACCATGTACCTAGAGGAGAGCCAGGGTTCCAAGATCACATACGTCAGGTAAAATGTTAACAATAATTAGTTGTCAAATCAATTTTAGGGAGAAATCACCAATGTTGACCTGGGTCATTCTCAAACCTTTGGGAACAGGGGAAGAAGGAGAAGGGCTAGGTTAAGTTAAATGTCACTGCGCACTACAAGCTTAAGAGTGCCTATGAAACACTCATATGAAAAGGAGGAGAAGGTGAGACAAAAGAATAAGAGTTTGCAAAGTAGGAGGCAAGAAATGTAAATGTTATTGAATGATAATGCTTTGATATATCAACTTGTACCTGTCTCTAAGTTGTATGTATTTATATTGTATGTAATTGTTATTTGTACACTGATTGCCCATGAAAACAGGTCTTTTGGCCCATGGTCCTATCAGTATAAATAAATAAAACAAACAAACAAGAATTTAAGAGTTTTGAGATGAGGCCGAGAAGATAAAAGGACACTACAACCAGGATGCCAGGAAAATGAAACAGGGATGGGAGGCAGGATGATGGATGGTGGAAGAGGATAAGAAAAAGGGGAAAGAGGACAGAGGGAGATTAGGGAAGATAGAAAGGGAGAGAGGTTTGGGGAAGACAGTCAGAGTGAGAGTGATAGGAGCAGCATAGTTGAAAGTATACAGCAAAGGAAAAACACAGGCTGCAGTGTACAAGTAAAAATCAGGAGGTGGGACAAGTTACTTCCAAAAAGTAAAGGATACATTACAAGAAGTCAATCAATATAGAACCAGGAATAAAAATAAATTTAGTGGGCCCAGAACAAATTAAACATGGGGCGGGGTGGGCTTTAGACCATAGAAGGAAATAAGTAAAACTATTTGGCGGAAAAGGGCAAAAGCTAAAACAGGGTACACAATTGTTAGATTAACTGAAGGTAGTATAATGTGGGAAAAAGGATAACTAACACTTGGATATAATTACAAAGCTAACCTATCTAATAAAACTAAATACAGTACAAGCAGATTTATTACTGACAAACAAACAGCTGGATGCTTACAAGAGTTGTATTACAAGAGAGAACATAATACAGACCTATAAATTACACTACATATACTCAGAGAAACTGCCAATATGAGAGAGTATCAGCGCAGCCCAGGGAGCAGTAAGGATGGCCAAACAGCTGCCTCACAGCTAACTCCAGGCAAACTCCATGGTGCCATTATGCTACGGCCCTAACTCCAGGCAGTCTCCGTGGATGCCCTTATATTACGGCCCTTATGATCAGACCATAGCAGAGGATCACAAGGACAGAGTACGAAGTGTGGAGAGAACAGGGTGTATAGGAATATGTAAATCTGAAAACAGAGGGTGGCAAAACCTTTAAATATGGTGAGAGCAGAGTGTATGGAAATGTGTAAGTATAGAAAGAAATGTGGACTTGGGAATATGTAGGCGTGGAGAGAATATGTAGTACTGGAATATGTAAGTATAAAGAGAACAGGATGTAGGAATATATAAATATGGAGGCAAAAGGTGTGCAAGAATATGTAAGCATGGAGAGATGACAGATTCAAGCTCAGGGCAGGTATGGAAAATACTAATTTGGCTTCAGTGGTGGCCAATCCCTAACCTTAATTTTAGACAGAATACTGATGCAGTTATTAATCATCCTGTATCAGTTTTCAGGTATAAGCAGCTTCAGGTGCAATGCCAATGTTCCCTGGAGGGCTTTTGTACCTTTATCTAGCTCTGATCCTAAATTACATTTATATTAACCAGTTTCTGCTCTTTTGTACCTCCATCTTGCTCTGATCCTAAATTACATTTATATTAACCAGTTTCTGCTCTTTCATACCTTTATCTAGCACTGATCCTTAATTACATTACATTACATTTCATTACATTGTTAGTGTCAGTGGCTCAGTAGGTAGCACACTCGCCTCTGAGGCCGGAGATCAGAGGGCTGTGGGATCAGTTCCTACATCTGGCACTTAGTTAATATCCCAATGCTGACACTGTAGTGCAGTATGAGAGGGTGCTGCAATTCTGAGGTGCCATCTTTCGGATGAGACAGTAAACTGAGGTCCCATCTGCCTGGATTGGTGGTAGTCCAGGTGGATGTTAAAGATCCCATGGCACTTATCGAAAAGAGAAGGGATTTCCTCTGTCCCGGCCAAATTTCCTCATTCACTAAAAATACCACCAACAGCTTAATCTGGTTCAAGGTCAGTTGGCATTCATCTGTATCCCTCCCCGGGTCGTGCCTGAAAATAGGCAGGATTTGTCTAGTGCACTTACCCGGTCAACAAAATGAAATAAAATAAATAAATAAATATTTATATTAACCAGTTTCTGCTCTTTTGTACCTTCATCTTGCTCTGATCCTTAGTTATATTTATATAAATCTGTTTCTGCTCTTTTGTACCTTTATCTAGCTCTGATCCTAAATTACATTTATATTAACCAGTTTCTGCTCTTTGTACATTTATCTAGCTCTGATCCTAAATTATATTTATATTAACCAGTTTCTGCTCTTTTTAATGTGCAGGTTATGACATCCCAAAGGAGGAACTGTTACTGTTGTTTCAGATGGATGAAGAATGCCCTCGTAGTGATATGGAAGAAAAAGAGACACACAGCAGAAGAATCATTGTGAAAACACCCTGATAGTAAGTGAATGGCCAGATAATAACTCTTGCTTAGAAGGGGTTAGATGGATAGGAAAAAGTATAGAGTTGGGGGAGCAGGGAATCTTGGACTATGAGGAGGTAGTGATGATGTCAGAAAGACATAAATGTGTATAGTTATGAAACTTTTAAACGAAACAGGTCTTTTCATATGGACATGACTTTGAATTGAATTCACGTGGTCATCGTTCCAGGAGTGAACACCTATGGCATTCATTCAGAATGTAGAACAATTAGACAGACTGAATGGGCCTTGTGGTCCTTATCTGCCGTCAACTTCTATGTTTTATGTTTCTATTATAAACATTTTGTTCTTGAAAGAGGAAAGACTTGGTCAGTAGAGCTAGGAGTGAATTACCATAATCATGATGAGAGAAGATGAAGACAAGAAAAAGGTTTTAAGCAGAAGAGGAATCGAGGAAGTGACAATACAAGCGCATTGCATAGATGACAGTAAATCAGTCAGACTATGAATCACATTATGTAGACTTTCCCTAATTTTTAAGGCACTGCACAGAATACTAAAATACAATAAAATAATGACAGAGGCATGCCATCACAGTACATACACATTCATAAAGCACAGAGTACCATCGCAGTACATACATATTCATATAGTACAGAGTATCATCACAGTACGTACGTATTCATATAGCAGAGTACCATCACAGTATGTACATATTCATATATCACAGAGTACCATCACAGTACATACATATTCATATAGCACAGAGTGCCATCACAGTACATACATATTCATATAGCACAGAGTACCATCGAGTATGTACATATTCATATAGCAGAGAACCATCACAGTACGTACATATTCATATAGCACAGAGTGCCATCACAGTACATACACATTCATAAAGCACAGAGTACCATCACAGTACATACATATTCATATAGCACAGAGTGCCATCACACAGTACATATTCATATAGCACAGAGTGCCATCACAGTACATATATTCATATAGCACAGAGTGCCATCACAGTACATACATATTCATATAGCACAGAGTACCATCACAGTACTTACATTTTCATATAGCAGAGTACCATCACAGAACATACATATTCATATAGCGTAGAGTACCATCAATGTACAGACATATTCATATAGCACAGAGTACCATCACAGTACATACATATTTATATAGCACAGAGTACCATCACAGAACATACATATTCATATAGCGTAGAGTACCATCACAGTGCATACATATTTATTTAGCACAGAGTGCCATCACAGTACATACATATTCATATAGCTCAGAATACCATCGCAGTACATACATATTCATATAGGCAGAGCACCATCACAGTACATATATACATATTCATATAGCACAGCGTACCATCACAGTACATACATATTCATATAGCACAAGTACATTCATATTGATATAGCACAGAGTACCATCAATGTACAGTTCTTGGAAATATACAGAATATCATACACTGAGTCATCACAGGAGATTTTGAATAAAAATGTTTTCAGTTGAGAATAACGTTTGTAACACGGCATTAATTCTGTACAGCAAATGGCAATTACGGATAGGCGGAAGAGGGTCAGGGACGGCAGCCAGAGCAGGCATTAACCCAGCTTATATGCTGTGCCCGGTTTGGCAGTACCGCACCAGCCAGACCCCAGCCTAGCAGCACTGGGTCATGGGCGAGTGAGACGACGAGCGAGAGGAGCGACAGACCGCAGCCCCACTAGCAATCTGAGCGCTGAAAAGGAGATGGGGGACCAGAACCTGTGCGCACACCCGCGACAGTCTGTAGCTCGGAAGCGTGACAGGCGATGCAAGACAGCGCAGTGTGCTTTTCACTGGTAGGAGGGTTGGCGATGGACGACTGGGTGGACGAGCAGTGGTGGGCAGCAGGAGCGCCGGCACATGCGTGCACAGAACACTGACCGGGGAGGTCTGGAAGTGTCAGATCGCCATCCGCCGACCACTATCCCGGAGGCAGCAGGAAGTGACAGCCCCGACATGCAAAAGCATGACTGCAGCCCTGCTCGGAGTGGCCGAACCATGCACCGCAGATTCCCACGCCGGTATGAGCAGAATACCCGCACCGAACTGAACAGAAGAGCCACAGGACTGTTGGCCTCGTCCCACGCCCAATGTAGGAGAAATGCTGATCAGCACATCTGTATGTATGCAATGTTCTAGACCGTTGTCTGAAAGTGCAGTAAAAGTTTATAAACTTCTCCCGCCTCCGCCTGTTATTGTTAATCTCAGACAGTGGGCCCCACCACATCCCTCCACCCGACCACGCGGCCATGTTACAAGTGCATTAAAGCCACTCCGTCGGTGGCATCTAATCGACTGATGCATGGGGGCGGGAGGTGTCCCTCGGCCTTCGACCTCGGGCCACCACCGCCTCCCCATGCATCAATCCAGCATTAGATGCCACCTTCGCCGTGGCTTAATGCTTACTAATTATTGAGGGCACTGATGTAATGTACTCTGGTAAGGAGTTACATAATATCGGTGCCCTGATACTAAAGAAATGACCTCTTACTATCTTCTTTCATAGTCTTGAAACTGAAAAGTGATGATTCCAAAAGAAGACCCTGAATGAAAAGATAAACATACAGTAACTCATTTAAATCATCAGGATCTGTTAAAAATATGTCAGTGAGAGAATTAAAAAACTAATCTTTGTTCTACAGGAGCCAGGCGAGTTGTACTAAAGAGGACAGATGTGATCAAATGTTTTTGTTTCAGTTGCAATGTGAATAGCTGAATTTATAATGTGCTGTAACTTGTTGATAGACCAGGCACAGTGCCACTGCTGTACAGTAGTACTGGAGTAGGGCAGATGTGATGAAAAGTTTTGTTTCACTTACAATGAGTAGCTGAATTCATAATGAGCTGTAACTTATTGATAGGCCAGGCACAGTGCCACTACTATACAGTAGTACTGGAGTAGGACAGATGTGATCAGTGTTTTTGTTGCAGTTACAATGTGAATAGCTGAATTTATAATGAGCTGTAACTTACTGATAGACTCGGCACAGTGCCACTGCTGTACAGTAGTACTGGAGTAGGACAGATGCGATCAAATGTTTTGTTCCAGTTACAATGTGAATAGCTGAATTTATAATGAGCTATAACTTATTGATAGACCCGCACAGTGCCACTGCTGTACAGTAGTACTGGAGTAGGGCAGATGCGATCAAGTATTTTTGTTCCAGTTACAATGCGAGTAGCTGAATTTATAATGAGCTGTAACTTATTGATAGACCCGCACAGTGCCACTGCTGTACAGTAGTACTGGAGTAGGGCAGATGCGATCAAGTATTTTGTTCCAGTTACAATGCGAGTAGCTGAATTTATAATGAGCTGTAACTTATTGATAGACCCGCACAGTGCCACTGCTGTACAGTAGTACTGGAGTAGGGCAGATGCGATCAAGATATTTTTGTTCCAGTTACAATGCGAGTAGCTGAATTTATAATGAGCTGTAACATGAAGGTGTACTTCAGTGTTACAGTTAAGCTGGCCATTGCTATATAGTAGTTCAGTCTGTTGAACATCAGGAGAGTGCATCAGCATATTCTCTGCAGCCAAGGTAAGATGTTTATGAATTTATGCTTTGTTTTCTAAGATGCTACATTTCATTCTGAAGTGCATTTATATGGCCCTGAAATGACAGCAAAGTAACCAAGACCACACCTACATCTCTAACTTAAACACTGACTTAAAGTTCAGTTCCAAATTTTACTTAAAACAAACACAGAATTTGTTGGTAGAAAAGGATCACTAGCCCACCCAGTCTGCCCAAGGGTTCCCTGCCTGTTGCACCTCTGCAGACCCTAACTGGTCTATGGGGAATCTTTCTTTCCTTTTCCTGCACAAATATATCACTATCTATCCACTACATGCTTGACGCTTTCACCGTTCTGGCTTCCACAACTTGGGGTGGCAGTCTGTTGTATGTTACTACCTCCTTTCTGTGAAGAAATATTTCTTCACATCTTTCCCTAGTCTTGGATCTTATCCAGTTATGGAGAGCTCCTCCTGCACTCTGCTCACCCTGTGAGATACGTGAAGTTCTCAATAATGTCACCCCTTCCTGTCCTTCAGAGTGTACATATTGAGAGCCCTTGTCCGCCTCAGGGCTTCCTTCCAACCCTGTGTAATCTTTGGTTGCCCACCTGAGTGTGGTCCACAGAATTGGAGACAATATTCCACGTGGAGGCAACCAAAGAGCAGTACAGTAAGAAGCAACACCATCTAGTGATGGCCCCTCCCTGTGCACCACATCATTGCACTAGTCCTGCCCGTGGTCATCACACTGTACTGCCACCTGAGGACTTCTGAAATAATAACCCTGAGGTCCCTTCCCTGCCAAGTGACTGCCAATACCACCCTCCATTCTATATTCAGCATTGAACTCTGTCATGATTTCAGTCACTCATCTATGTTCCCTAAATCCCTGTGCATTGTTTCCACTCCTCTTGGGCATACACCCTATTGTAGATCATGATGTCATCTGCAAAAGACAGACCTTCTACTCCAGTTCCTCTGTAATGCCCCCTATGAATATATTGAAGAGGACTGAGTGGTCCTAACACTGTACCCTGCTGTATTCTGATGGTTAACCCCTCGTCCTTAGAGTGCATGCTGTTTACTGCTACCTCTGCCTCCTATTCATTACGCGATTTGTGAACCCACTTATCCATTGTGACCCCCACCTCAAACTCGTCAGCTTCCCAATCAACCTTCTTGTGGCACAGTGTCAAAGGCCTTGCTGAATTCTAGATTGGCTACATCCACAGCTCTTCCATGATCTATTTCACTGGTATCTGAGTTAAAGACATCTGTTCAATTCATTTGGCATGAGCTTTCCACCATGAAACCAAGCTGGCTGTGTTCCTGCTGTCTATTGTTTCTAGGTAATCAACCAGTCTACTAGAGTTGAGTTTCCATTAGTTTCCCAGTTGTTGACTGGCCTGTAGTTACTACAGTAGATGGAACAAAGTGTGTGCTAAAGTAGCAAATCTGGGTATTCTCCAGGCTTAACCCGTGCTTCCACAGTTACATATATATTTTACACAATGGGAGTAGAGTAACAGCAGTGTGATAGCCTCAGTTATTTCAACTGCAGTGTGATAAATTCTCAGACACTATCACTCTGATGTCTAACTTAAATATTTGCTTTTATACTAAAACTGTGTATTGTGTTACTTCTGATGCTGGGTCACTGGCCCTAAATTGTATATACGCCTGAGCTTTGTCACGGTGTGTATTTCTGCACTGTTTGTTTCCTTTATATGCTTTGTATTCCTGATGTCGAGCCTTTGCAAAATAGTCTTTGACTCAAAGGGTTGTAATTCTGATTGCTTAAATAAATAAATAGAATAAATAAATGCTGATGACATCACTGGAGTTAAAATAAATGCTGTTTATCACACTCTGCTGAGTCATCTTCCTACAGCCTGCATTGTAAATGGAACTGCTTCACAAAACAGTTTGTTTCTCACTGCTACCTACAACTAACTCAATTAGCATTGCAAAAGACACTCACCTGTGTCCCATTGTGTTTCTGAGACTGCATGACCCATTGCTATGCTAATCTCAGCTTTACTACATCCTGCATTCTAAATGACACTGCTTCACAAAACAGTTTCTCACTGCTACCTGCAATGAACTCAGCATTGCAAAGGACACCCGCTGTTTCTTGTAGTGTTTCTGAGACTCCCAGCCTTCAGAAAAGTCACACACACACCAGACCACACATTGGAAGAGCAGACAGCACACAGAAATGGGAAAAGAACAAAGGAAAACATAACGATACTTCAGATCCTACCCTATTGTATAAACAGCACCACATGATGTGCAGAATGTAGTTTTATGGAAAATATTCTCACTCCTGCAGTGTGAGCCGGGATAATCTTACTCATGCCTTCGCACTTGTGAGTATCCAGAGCTCACTCTGCAGGTCTGAGAATATTTTCCATATCACTCCTGCCCATAATGTAACATATATTACATTACATTATATTGGCACAGTAGTGCCAGTGTAGCTAAGGTTCAATGGCCACTACTATGTTAAACCCCAACCTTTGCACTTTAATTACTTTGCAACTGTACAGTCGATGCGCAAAAATTTTGCATGCACCATCTGAGCCATAGATCTCTGTATCTGTCAAGTTTCATTCTGGTAGGAGGTTCGATTGAGGAGATGCAAAGTGCCACAAAATTGAAAGTTACCATTTAGGTGCAAATCTTTGTCACACATATCTGAAATGACTTGGGGTTTGGTCTGAAATTGTTAGGGTATAGGGGTCTAGATCATAGATGTGCCTTTTGAAGAGTTGGTGCAAAATATTAATCCATTCAAAAGATATTCAGCTTTAATGGTTTTCATTATATCCAATGGGATGTGCCTTTTTGCTTTTGCAAATGGGGAAGTAGTAGTTTCTTCTCTTTACACTGAATTAATATTCACCTCATGTGTTCAGTGTTTGTGTTTGTGTTTGTGTTTATATTCATACACTTAGTAAGTTGTCTTATCAGAGAACGTGAGTTCCTTTAGCTATTGCAGTAACAGTAATAGAGGATATGCAGAGGTTATGTGGTTAGTGGACAACAGGTTATCTATATATATATATATATATATATATATATATATATATATATATATATGCAACCCCACTGGACCCCTTGTTTAACTAGCAGGGTTTCTCCTCTCACCACAAAACGTCTAGGGGTAAAGAGAGGGTGGGGTTTACATTGTTAAGAAACAGTTTTAAAAAACACCACCAAGCGCTGCCATAGACAAGGTGGACTGCATACCAAACAGGCAACCATATGTGGCAGCTAGCTGGCATACACCTGGTAGGGACCAATTGCCATGGCCAACAACCCTGGTCCCTGGGAGAAAACATTTGCTTAGGGCTATGCTAGGTTCACTTCTGGACAGGGGCACCCAAGTAACTCCAGACACAAGGAAACATAACATTACTGTCCAAACCAGGTTGGGATTCTAGAGTGTCTTTTATTCACATAACAGAGTAGGAATAATCACAAAGCTAAGATGGACCCTCATAGGGCTACACATACTGGTAATGCAGACCACTGAGGTACAGACATTCCTGAATTCCCATTTAGCATAGGATGAAGAAACGATCTTGGTAAAACACACTTGTTCCTATTTGAAATTGGCACATACAACCAGGTAGTGGTACTGTTACTGTTCCCATTTCTCACAAGAATGAAGGTGGTACACGACCACCAGATCAAATACAGGCTCAAACTTTCAGAACCCACTAACTAGGGTAAACTGAGAGAAAACAACCCATATACTAGGGTAAGACATTCTTCTCAGGCATTGGTCAAATGCACTGAAGAAAAGTGATAGGTGCCTTTCAGAACTCATAGAAGTAAACTGGTTACTCCAGATGGGGGTCTCCCACCTTTTGCTTCCAAGCTTACACTTGGCCATTCATCTGGTTAATAACACCACACAAATGTAGGAAACTGTAGATGTTATCTTAAATGTTTCAAGACACTTAACATACTACAAAACACCTCGGTGTGCCAAAATTAAAAGTTCTGTACTTAGACAGTCACATACAGGACTCCAGCATAAGCAGACACTTTTACCAAGAAAACGCTTGAGTGAATAGGTTCCTTTGGTGAAGAAATTCACCCACTAAGAAATGCAGGTACTCCTGGGTTATTTAGAAACACAAAGTACTCAGAGAGCAGTTGTACAAGGCAGCTCAGAAGAGTCCAGGCTGGACTCAGAGTATTGCCCCATAATCCTGGAGTTCAGCTCATTCTCTGGGGATGGGGCATGGGAAAACCATTAGGCAAGGTCTCCACCACTTCTAAACAGGAACTGTTGTTGACCAACTAGGGTGAGAACAACAAGAAAGAACTGGTAGCTTTCTGACAGAGCTGTAGTGAGGAGCTGCCTAACTGCAGTGTCCTCCACTGAACTCCAACTACAGACTCCATGAACATTCTAAAACTAACTCCCTAGCATCTGGCCACTGTGGCTTATGCTGCTGCAACAGTTCTGTATGACATCATCCTCCAGAGCTCAGCAGAGACTGAGAACTGAGAACAGAGAGAGAGAGACAGAGTGAAACCCATTTAACTGCCATTTCACTAGCTGCCTTTCCCTGCCTGCCACTAATTCTAACTGGGATTCTAGTAACTCCTGGGAACAAGAGGTTGCACTCACCTTGGCCAGGAAAATGACTGTCCTCAGTCATTACCTACCTGGCAATCGGATCATCCTTCCCTATGTGTTACCTACAGAGAGGTGATCAGGCCCTTCCTACCATGTGCCAGGCACAGACAGGGCAACACTGAGGGCCCAGAGGCCATTGGCTGACACATCAGCCCCTACTGTAATGATCTTACTATGGAGAATCAGTGGCTCTGGGAGAACTGCCCCAGAGCATGGTCTAACAGACCAGAGCTGTGACCACTACTGCAGGTCAGGACCACAACCTGTCTATCCCCTAGCCTCTAGGGAAAACCTAGCTAACTAAAACCCACTGGGGAACTTCCCCAAATCAGGGCACCTGCAAGCCAAACACACAGAGCTAACACTATACCAAAGCATTACACTCCCACATTCCCCACAAATACACCTGTGGAAGGAAAAGGTTAACACATGCTAACAACTACACTATACTTTAAAAACACTTTAAAGCACAGAGGATCTCTAATGATCCCTCTAATCCTCTTTTGTCATCTCTTCTTTCTTCACCAGGATCGCTTGAAAGAGAAAAAGAGACAAACAAAACACCCCAAATCTGCAAACACATTACTATACCCTCCCATCAAAACAATGGAGAATCCAAAGATATTTTATAGAAAAGTATAAAAGTAGAAGACAGTAGAAAATACTGACATTATGTAAAATACAACATTTTGGGGTGGAATGTCTCAAATGTTCCAACTAGCATAACAATCGTGCCCAAAGTTAAGGTCCATAAAGAGTCTCTCCTGGGCCGGACCCCATCAAACACAGTTCTTGAAGTACTGTAATCCTAAAGGGAGAGTCTTTATGGACAGTTCAACAGTCTGTAGTCTGCCAGGTGTAGGATGTGTATTGCAATTTCAATAAAGTAAGAAAAGTCTGGACTTACCAGTCCCTTGAAGAACGAACAAACTGGATCACCTACTTCTCCATCGAAGTCTCTCCTTCCTGGCAGCATTGTTCAGATACAGTTGGGTGGATATCTTCCGGAAAACAGATCATGAAACTGGAAACTGCTGGGTTGATGTCGTCTCAAAATCGAACCATGGAACAGGAACCAACAGCTGGGCTGATATCATTCGCATCCTAGCTGATGAATCAGGAAAAACAGCTGGGCTGAGGTCATCTGGAGGTCCAGGCGAGGAAACTGGAAAAGTGCACTGCAGGTCTGATGATTCTTGGATGCACCTGAATCCTGAAACACCAGTCTGGTGGAACAACATAGGTACAGCACTGCTGGATGACAGACACTTCGCTGTCACTGCTCTGCTTCCTCTGGGTATGCATGTGCATATTCACAAGAGAGTGGCACCATTAAGAGTAGTACCACTCTGGGTCAGGTGCAAGAACTATGACCCCATCTGGATGTTCATAATTGATGTAGAAAGTTTCTCTTCCTGCTTTGTCCACACATCGTACAGTGTCCATGAACAATGTCCTGCCCAATTTCCAAAACTATAGTCTATTATTTAGGACCTGTTTCTGACACAAAGGGTTTCACCTGGATGCAGATTCTCACTTGCTTCCTCTAGTAACCAGGCTTTCTTGTTTTGCTCAATCTCCTCCCAAACTCTCAGAGGAAAGGTAGGAAAGGACATTCCATAAATATAATTTGTCCTCCTATGAACCAGTTTCTCCTCCTTACTACTCTTCTGTAGTACACGCCACTGGCATGGCTTGGGGTGGCCAGTCCTGGTTCAACCAGTGTTGCATACTTAAAGCATGGTAAAACTTGTCCCCACCATATCTGCAGGCAGGGCAGTGGAGTCACCAACTTCTGTCTCTGGTTCCTCCGAGGCAAGAGCTTGAGGCCGCAGACTGGGACCCCAACAGAAAGATACACCTCTTCCTCATTATCACTTAAAATCTGGGCCCAGGAGTGAGCAGTCATCCTCACTCCTGAGATAGTCCACTTTACTGGGCACAGAGGTAGACACCACCCATTCTAAAGTTTCTTGAACTTTGTCCCCCAGCTAGGCTAGGACTAGGACCCTCTCCACAGGTCCACGGATCCTTCCTCCACACTGTCCATTTGTGACACAGGTGTGGAACCAGCATGAGGAATCTGCCCTTGCGGTAAATCTACACTCTTCCTTTGGGCCACACTCTGCTGGGCCTCCCCAACAGGTTCAACCTGGTGCTTTGTGCTGCTACTTGCAGGGTTTTGTACTTTGTCCAAGTGGGAGCCAAAAAATTCTAGTTGCTTTGGACAGACCATACTTCACTAAGCAACCTGAACAGTGAGGAATTAACACAACCCTTCCAGCCTTGAGGCACATTAGGCATACTCTCACAGGGTAGGTTCAAGGTTACATAAGAGCATAGAAGACATGAGTCCATATAGCTCGCTGGTTTGCTAACAATATCCATGAATGCCTTTGTTAATTAAATAAGGATCCAGCCTGTTTTGAAGGTATTCATAGTAGGACTTAACACTACTTCATTTGGTAGTGTATTCCAAATTCCTGTTGTTCTTGTACTAAACCAGTTTCTCCTTCTTTTAGTGTTACATTTATCTTTATACAATTGATAGCAATGAGTCCTGGTATCATAGATTTGTTTCCTTATTTTTATATCTAGTTGCTCCGTAATTGCTCATCACCGAGTGCTCTATATATTTGGCACATATCCCGCGTAGTCTCGATACTCCAAAGAATATAATCCAAGTTTTTCTAATCTCTGTTCATATTTCAATCCCTGAACCTCCTTCATGCCTTTGGTTGCCCTTCTCTGCACCCTCTCCAAAGCAACAATGTCCTTCCTATAGCCTGTGTGCCCAAAACTGGGCACAATACTCCATGTGGGCGCACCAGTGAGGTGTACAATGGCAGCAAAACTGCCTTATCACGACTTGTGATATGTTTTATGATACAATGTTGAATACCACTTGCCTTCCTTACCACCTGGGTACAATGTAGTCCAAATTTTAGTTCATTGACAACCTTACTCCTAGATCCTTTTCATCCTGTACAATCCTAAATTCCTATTGGCTAGTTTATATTTGTAATGTAAGTTGTTCCTGCCTATATGCATGACAACACATTTATCAATATTAAATGATGATCCCTTGTTATTTGCCCATTCTCCCAATTCTGTAATTGCTGACTGCAAAATAATGGCTTCATTTATATTATTGACTGAGTATCCCAGCGTGTGTCGTCTCGCAAACTTTGCTAGCCATACTCCATTACTTGCATTCATACTAGAAATGTATATATTAAAGAGGCATGGTCCTAACACCGGATCCCTGTGGTATTCCACTTGACACCTCCGCCCCACTCAGAGCATGCCTCTCACACATACCCTCTGCCTCCTATCCCCAGCCAAGTCTCCACCCAAGAAGAAACTTTATCATGTACTCCTATTTCCTGAGTGCTCCTATCAATTCCACATGCGGCACCTTGTCAAATGCTTTTGCAAAATCAAGGTAAATAACATCCACCAAATTGCCTAGATCCAAGCTTTATTGACCCTGCCATAAAATTACAAAAGGTTTGTCTGGCACAATCTGCCCTTGGTAAACCCGATGTGTGACCTATCAGTAATACCTTTGGTACTCAAAGAGTCAAGGAGATGTTCCTTGATGATAGTCTCCAAGATTTTTCCTAGGACCGAGGTCAGGCTAATTAGGCGATAATTTTCAACTTGTTGCTGAGATCCCTTTTATATATTGGTATGACAAGTGCCTGTCTCCAATCATCAGGCACATTTGACGATCCAGGGATTTTTGGAAGATGTAGGTTACTGGCCTGCCAATTCTTGTGCCAGTTCCTTGATTACTCTTGGATGGATCCCATCCGGACCCTGTGCTTTGTTAGGGTTTATATCCTTAAGTCTTTTAATACATCAAGAATGTTTAATGTAATACTAGAACCCTGTGTCATATTTTGCTGTTTCGTTGGTATTGGTTGGCCTTTATTAAAGACTGATGAAAAATAGACATTACAAATCTGCCATTTCCTGATTGTCTGAGGTTACACGGCCAGCTGGGTCTTTCAAGGATATAATACTGCTGTTGATCCCTTTTTAGAATTAATGTATGAATAAAAGGATTTATAGTTGTTTTGTACTTTGTTTGCTAGTTTATGTTCGTATGTCTTTTTGCTAGGGTTATTACTGCTTTAGTTTTTTTAAATGCTTTTATATAACTCCCAACACATCTTGTTGTTACTTTTTGCCTTTAATATCTATATTTTATGCTTAATTAGTTTCCTAACTGGGGGTCATCCATAGGAAGTGCTTTTAAATCCTTTATATTTCCTTTTAATTGGTACATGTATGGACCAATGTACCAACTATATTACTCAACATACTCACATTTCTGATACAGATATGTTAGCAAATTCTTTTGCCAATTCCAGGCTGCCAGCTCATTTTTCATTAACCTAAAGTGTGCTTTATCATACATATGGATGATTGTGCTACCTGTGTGTTTTCCCAAGTTTCCCAAATATTCAAAACTGACCATGGCATGATCGCTTGAGCCCAATGGGGTAGTGTTATACAGTTATGAATGCTATTGCTCAAATTGCTTAACACCAGGTCCAAAATGTTATCCCCCCAGTACTATCTACTACATGTTGATCTAGTCCAGCCAGTGTAAAATCTCTAAATATCTGGTTTCCATGGGTGATAAAGTTTCTATTGTATTCCATTTAATTCTGGGAGATTAAAGTCCCCCATTAATATAACATTTTTGCTGCAACCAACTGTTTAATGAAATCCAATAATATAAGATCGTCAGAGTTAATAATGGATGGTGGTCTATACACTAACCCAAAATTAATGGTAGCATCATTGGGTGGTGTGATCTTAATCCATAACATTTCTGAATTACCCCATCTGTCTGTTTCTATATTCACAGATGTGATACTATCAAAATATATATTGCTACCCCATCCCTCTGGAAGATTTTTTGTCCTTTGTATACAGTGTATATCCATTAATTTCCTTACCCCAGGTATCTTTATCATTCCACCAGGTCTCAGTAATAGCACATATGTGTATTTGGGAAGTTTGTAATATTAATTTTAATTCGTCCATTTTATTAGTTAAACTTCTGGCATTAACTAATAGGGTAGTTGGAATTGCAACATGAGAAGGCAAACTGTCACCTTAGAAACATTGCTCTATTTCTTTTAGCTTGGCAACCTCCTCAACTATCATAGCTCGGCATAATTTATTTATTTTTTATTTATTTCAGATTTGGGATTAAATACCTTTTTCAAAGGTTCCATGTCAGTGATGAACAAAACATTACAAATAAAACACGGTATACAGAATAAGTGGGAAAACATTAACAGTCAACCATTTATGAAGAAAATAATATACATTTATTAAGAGGTTTGTAGGACTCTGCATTGGAGTTCCCTAGGTGGTGGGTCAACCTAAGCAGAAAAGGGTAGGGAGGTCAGCCAGGAGTGGCATCACAAGGTAGGATGTGCAGTCAACCGTGAGTGGACATCAACTGGTGAGGAGGTGCATAGGGGGATTTAGAAAAGTAAAGGTGTTATGGTTGAGGGAGGTGGAACGATGGTTATTACAGTAAGGGTAGAATCAAGTGGCAAGAAGTGCGGGAGAAAAGAAAAATGCTAAAGAGTAAGTTGGGAGGCTGAGGTCCTATCACTTTAATGCAGGCAGGTACAAGTCTTTGTAGTGTCCAGAAGGATCCGAGTCCAAATTTGAAAGTTTTAATCTTGGGTGTATCAGTGAGGTTAGCAGGTAGCTCATTGTACTATTTCGGTCCTTGGTACAGGATGGAGTTCTGGGCAAGTTTCATCCTTTTGAATGGAATCACCAGCCTATCAGTAGCCACACTTCTAGTTGTTTTTGTAGGAACTGCTGGCTTAAAGAGGCAGCCCAGAGAGGGAGAAGTAAGCTCAAGAAGTACTTTTTTCAGAAATAGGCAGGTTTGGTATTGACCCAAGATGTAGTGGGAGCCACCCAGTATCAGTGTAGAGCGAGCAGGTGTGGGTGTCTTAAACAGCCCCTAATGACAGATGGCAGGCCTTATTTAGGAGAATGCTAACCCTGTTGGGCAATTGTGCCCATCCCATAGATAGGCAGCCCACTGTCTACGGAGGACAGTACTGAACTACTGGTGACCAGTTTGAGTGCGAGGTGTCATTGAATGCTTGTGGCGGTAGAGGACACCAAGCTTTATATTTGCTGTCTTAACTACAGAGTCAATGTGGTTTGGGAAGGTGATGTATCATCAAATGTAATGCAAGGTATTTGAACTTAGTTACTTGGTCCAGTATCTCACTGTTGTGGTTGTGTATGAGCAGAAGCTGGTATTTCTTTTTGCTTTGGGAGGTAGAGAAGAGCATACTCTTAGTTTTTTATGGTTTAATAGTAGTCTGTTTTGTGTGAACCAGGATTCAAGACTAAGGAAGCTGCTTTGGAGTTCAGTAGAGGTGGAATTGTGGTCATTCCTAGCAACAGATATTATTGTATCATCAGCATAGAGAACAGTACATACTGAACATGCAGATGGTGCAGAGTTGATGAAAAGGCTGAAGAGTAATGGTCCGAGAATGGAGCCCTGCAGAACCTCGAGGGACACTCTCATTAGCTGCTGATGAAGTGTCTCCAATTTTGACTCTTTGTGACCTATTGGAGAGGTAGCTACCAAACCAAAGTACCATGTCCTGGGATAGACCTATAGACAGGAGGCAACTTAGAGGAGGTTGTGATTTACGGAGTCTAAGGGAGCATACGAGCCATAATTTGAGAGTGGCGGGATGTTTGCGAGCTGTGGAGGTTTTTCTAGGAAGAGACTTAGGAAGAGTTTTGGCAAGCTTATAGTGAAGTTAGTACTGGGCTTGTGCATCTTGGTACCCTAACCTTGTATTCAGTAAGTCATGTGCCCGTGTTTTGGGAAAGTAACAGCTTGCCTAAAGGTCCTCTGACGCTGCATTGCTGATTCCTTTGAAGTGTTATTTTTATCTTGACATTCTATTCTTTGGCTTTTATCTGATACTGGCAGGATTTAAAAACTTTGCTTGGAATATGGAACAGTATTGTGTTTACTAAAAGAGTTCCTTCAAACTCAAGTACCAAGTACCAGAAGACATTCATTTCCTAAAGACTGCAGTGGAATTTTAAATTGGGATCCTGAGCTTTGAGAACTTGAACTGATTTTGTTTTTAAAGTGACTTAGTTGACTCTGCTAAACTATTTGCGTTTTGTGGCTCTCCTGTTGAATGAACACAGATCCCAAAACTTTTTATTCTCAGTATTGGAACTGGAATTGAGAGTATTGGCATCAGAGGCCTGAAGTTTCCTCGCAACTTATCACTGGGGAATGAAAAGCTGCAGTCCAATTTTCTGATTGCTAAAGTATATTTTGGGACTGATATTGGTGTTTGAGATTACTTCAGTGTTAATTAAGGCTTTTTTTTTCAATAGTTATTACAAGACTACAGAGGAAGCATAATAATAATATGTCTTCTTTGCAAGAATTGCTGATTCGTAGTAAAAAGGTGGTGGCAGGCAATCAGAAATTACTGAACATCTCCTGCCACAAGGTAATATGACATCAACTCCTATGCAAAGGTTTCCTCAGCAAATAGACATGTCACAAAGAAAAGATAAACAGACTGAGAGACTAATACTAATATTTATAGTGTAGGCAATTCTGATTCTATAGCCAGTGTTTCCTTTAATGTATAAGTGGTTGCAATCTCAAATTAAGGAGAGTGGTATCGATATAGATAAACACTTACAGATACTGAATCTCTATTGAATTAAACTCTGGTTTCCCAAGAGATGCTGCAGGAAACATGAGAAATCACTCTTTGTTATTAGTCATGGAAAATCTCCAAAATTATGGAATTCACAAGAAAGTGGCCAACAAGAGTCCCTCGCTAAAATGCAGAAGGTGAGGCTAGTATTTACAGCTTAACTTGTTCAAGTGATTCCAGTTTAAAAAATAATAATTTGGAATTAGAAGGAGTGATACAGGATCTGCAGATAACAATTGAGGGCTTAAAACAAATTGAAGCCAAATCTAGCCAGTCTCAAATTAGATTTTGTGGCAATTGTGAGCTCTACAAGGAGAAGATAAGGTCTTAATTGGACAAAAGATCAAATATAGACCTTTATGTTTAGATAACGACTTTGATGGACTTACTAACTGATCCATATTGTGCATATCTAGCAATTATGGAACAATTAGTGATAAACAAAATATTATGGAGGCTATGAGGGAAGAAGTAGCCTATACTAGAGCAAGATTAGATTCTCTCAGTAAGAAAGAGCAAGTGGAAGGGAGTGATAATTTGCCAGAATTAATATTGTATCAGGAAATTATAGAACTGAGATCAGACTTTAGTATTGTTGAATTTCCTGATTCGCCAGAGGCTAATAATAGTCGAAAAACAATAATACTAAGAAAGGACAGGGAAAAAGAAAAAGAAAAGAGTAAAATGTGAAATATCAAAGTCTGGAGCAATTTTAGCAATGAGGCAGAAATAATAGAACAGCAATGTATTATGAGAGAGGAAAGCTGCAAGGGAAATAGGGCTGAGACAGAAAATGTGCAGCAGAGGACTGTTGAGGTAATCCTGTGGCTGAAGGATGTATAAACAAAATGCCCAATTCTTCTTAGATGAAACAATTGGATAATTTGGAACAAGAAATAGCTAAACTGAATCAACAATTTGGTAAAATCCTCTGACAAATCAAATAGGTATTCCTGGAATATTCACCCACTAAGAAATGCAGGTACTCTTGGGTCGTTCAGAAAACACAAAATACTCACAGGGCAGTTGTACAAGGCAGCTTTGGAAGAGTCCAGAGGATTGCCCAGAACTTGAGTTCACCCCATCCTCTGGGGATGGGGCACAGAGAAAACCATTAGGCAAGGTCTCCACCACTTCTAAACAGGAACTGTTGTTGACCAACAAGTGTGAGAACAAAAAACTGTTAGCTCTCTGACAGAGCTGTAGTGAGGAGCTGCCTAACTGCAGCCTTCTCCACTGAACTCCAACTACAGACTCCATGAACATTCTAAAACTAACTCCCTAGCAGCTGGCCTCTGTGGCATATGTTGCTGCGACAGTTCTATATGACATCATCCATTCAGAGCTCAGCAGAGACTGAGAACAGAGAGAGACATAGTGAAACCCATTTAACTGGCATTTCACTAGCTGCCTTTCCCTGCCTGCCACTGATACTAACCAGGATTCTAGTAACCCTGGGAACAAGGGGTTACACCTATAGATATACAGTATATATTTATTTGCAGAAAACTTAATTAGTACATCAGTTAGGGTTGTTTCACTGCAACAAAAGTGTAGAAATTCAACATTAGGGTTACCACCCCACCACCCCAACCACGCCCCCATCCTCCACACACAAACAGACATCAGGGTGTCCAATGGGGTAGTCAGACCCAACTCTCACCCCATTCCATGTATAAGAAGGCTGACATGCTACAGTATAGGAGAAATGGGGTGAGAGGACTGACAACCCATGGCACAACCTCGATGTCTGTTGGTGTGTAGAGGATGGGGGTGTGTGGGGTGGTAACCTGTAACATTGAATTTCACAATTTTGTCACTGGGGAAACAACCCTAAGTGATGCATTAACAAAGTTTTTGCAAAGAATTTGCTTACTTTTTGAAAAAGTATAATATAAATAGTAATGGTATGTGTTGGTGGGAGCCTCCCACCAAGCTGCCCATTTGTGCATAATGATATGTGTCTTTGGGAGCACAGGCCTCTCGTACATAAGTATGGAGCCATACAGCAGCCCTATAGGGCAAGGAAGCCTTGTAACACAAATTTACCAATATCTTGGGAACCGTAGCAGCTAGAAAAAAATCAAGTGTTGTGATCATGACATCGAGACATCCAGGTGAGATGAAGTCGACCAATCCATATCTTGCATTGTTTCTGAGATACAGGCACTGAAAAGTGCTGTGAGTGCTAACTCTGAGGGCATAATAGTGGCTACGGACATGAAAATTAGTAATTGTAATACTAATTTCCAAATATCTCAATGACCATACAAGGTAGAAAAATTCAAAATTCATGGTATTAATGGTTTTCCAACCTACTTCTGTACTTAGTCCTCCTGAAGGGGACTAAGAATGTTTTCAACGAAAATCTGTATTGAGAACCGTTTTCAAGATATGGGCACCTAAAAGCATCACAAGCTCCACAGTGTTATCCTATGGGAACATTTCTGAACATTGGAATGCTGTAACCGTGGGCCTGTTCAGTGTTTTCGTACCAAACCACCAAAAGCACATCTGAGACCAGGGCTTGCTACCCTGAAAATTTCATGCCAAAAGCACAAGCAAGTGACAAAGAAAACAATACATAGCAAAATGTGTTTGTGCAGTGTTACCGTGATTACTTTAATGTTTCACGACACTCCTATCTCTATAATGGAAATGTTACACACACAAAAATGTTGCTGCGGTTACTTTTTTCCTGATCACGATTTTATTTGTGGCAAAAATTTTTGCCATGATCAGAAAACGGAAGAAGATAAAAAAATGTATTTATGACCACATAGTGAAAAGTAATGCTAGGGTCATGTTCCTCAGGGTTGCTGTTTACCAAAGGGTATTATTTTTAGTTACAATGTTTTTCTCTGTCGGTAACTGAAAACATGATGGCGGCAGCACAAAACAATTTTAGGAAGCTCGACAACGAATATGTGATTGCGAAAGTTTTTGCCATGCACATATAAATTTTCCCATAGGCTAGAATGGGACATGAAAAATAGAATAACTTTTGAATGGAGCAATATTATTTCACCAAATCTTCAAAAGGCACCAGTTCAACAAGACAAGAAAATTTGAAGTCACTCAAACGCATTCTTCAGTCCATTATGGCTTACTGAAAATGCTCAATAAATTGTGATTTTTCACATTTTGAGCGTGTTATGGTTCCGAACTGTACATCTGACCAAAGCAATACCGCATGCAACATTTCAGGCAAATCGGACAAACGGTTGCAAAGTTATTAATGTGAAAACCTTGAGATTTGATGTAGAAGAGAATGTGCAACCCTAAATACACAATAGAGGAAATTTTGTTAACTGTGTGTAGTACACTTTATGACTTTGCACCTGTTTTGGGGTTTGTAAGGTATGCTGGTGGAAAAATGGTGTTTGGGTTGGAGAAGAAATTGTAGTAGGTTCTTGAATTTTTGTTTCTCATTTTGTTTTTCTTACTGGAGTTTGGGTTGAATATTTTTATCTTACCTTTAGTCATTGTCAGTATCTGATGAAATAACTTGAGGTCTTTTCCTGCTTGGGTTTCCAGAGCTGTTTCCTGTGTAAGAGAAGGAGTGATATTTTGTGGTTTATGTATAATTTACCACAAGTTCAACCATCCACCCGCCATCCCACATTCCGTCTCCTGATGCCCTTCTGTTACACAATTGCAAATCCTTACTCCTCATCCTCCCTCCCACCCCCACCTTCACTGTCTATCCATATCTATCAAGCTATATGTGTTATAGTTACTGTTAGCGCAAGTAAATATTTTACTGTTATAATGTACTACTTGGGTGTTGTGTGATGTCTGTAAGTTATTCAAAACCATTCTGCACTGTTTTGTCCCACTGTAGTGCCCCAACAACTGTAAATCTATTTGCTTTTCTCCAGTGGGCATCTCGCATGAATTTTATTTGTACAGTATGATTGTGGTATAACAGGTGTAATTAAATAATTATGTTTGTTGTGTGTGGAATTACTACTCCTGCTTCTAGTCTCCTCACAATATCTTTTACTCTGTTTTTGACAGATACTCAGATCAATGGTGTGATGACTTGGATGCTTTTATGTGATTTTTTTTACACGGAATATAACCGTGGACTAGGTGTAGTTTTTTTCTTTATTACACAACTATTACCTTAGCTGTCTATTTTTTTTATTTACTTTTTGGGTGTTATGGAGTTATTCCTGCTTGTTGGATTGGGGTAGGGGACCAGCTTAACTTGGATTATGTCGAAGGAGATATTCTTTGCTGTTATTGGGGTCTATAGAAGCATGGACCAAGTATTGCTGAATATTTACTTGAGTTGGTTGAAACTGGTTTCTGTTGCTGCTGTGTTGTAGGCAGTGATACAGAGCTTAGTATGCAAGCTATTTTCTTCTGTTGCTCTTCAGTTAGCTTTTGCCAAGTCATTTAACCTTTGAAGCTGTTCATGCCCAGAAATGTGTATGATTTCTGTAGGGCAACACCTGAGTCTGTCAGTTTTGTATAAGCTGCTTGCAAACAGAGTGATTTGTTAGGCATTTGTCACTGTTGATGGATGACTTCTATCATTGTTTTCACTATGTTAGCAAGCTTGTTCACACCCACAGGTTGTTTTTAAATCTGGGTCTGTCTGTGTTGAATGCAGCATGGTGGTTTGTTGCTAGGAAAAATGGGACCTCATCTGTAAGTGCTTGTTGTGGTCTTGATTTCTGGTATGCTATGTAGTTTTGCACAGGGCATGTTTTGGATTTTCAGGCGATGCGTATGCATATGTTTTTCCTTTTTTCTCGAGTGTCTTTAGGAATGGCTCCTCTGCATGTCTTGGTTTGTCTTTCTTGACAGTATTGTAGATACTGCTTGCCATTTTCATCTGTCTTTAAGTTATGTCACCCCATTTGACATTTATCCTTTCTGTATTTACTCTAACCCTGAAATACAGACTGTTAACCACATGGTATTTAGGAGGGCTTCTAGAGAGTCTGGGCCAAAGAGTCTTTCAGAATACAGGTGTCAATCAATTCTCTATCAGTTCATCAGCTGACATAGATTTTGAGCCTTTTCCCTAATTTTTCAGGTTCTTTCGCTTACACTGCATCACTTGTTTTGCTTTTTCAAATAGAGGGAACTTGAAAGGAGCATAGCTCTTATTTTTTCAGTACCTTTCTAAGCGCTGAAAGGTAGACCGGAGTGTCAGTGGCTCATAGTGTACCATCTTTTTCTACATGACATAAAATTAATGGCATTGGCATTAGTTCATTTCTGCCAGTTGCATATGGTGCAGATTTTGGTAACACACCTTGAGTACATGGTCACGGCTGTATGTGTTTTTCTGGTTGTGTTGAGATTTATCCCTCATCAATGAAACTGTCTGTTTCTTCCATCTTTTGGGTTGTCGTATGGTGCTTTCTTCGAAGGCATTGGTGGAAATGGGTGCCATTTCTGTGCAGTTGATCATCTTGGTTGAGCTCCCACTGATGTGGATGGCTGCTCCGACTTGAGAAAGGGTCTCGATATTGTTTTCAAGCTGAGTCATTATTTGACTTAGCTCAATGTCAAGGTCTGTGGGTTCCGTTATGGTGTCCATGGTTTTTAGTTTTTAGCTTTTCCCTCAAACTCCGAGACAGCAAAAACAAAATGGAAGGTGGGTTTCTTACACATATGTGCTGCTCGCTATGTGGTTGTTCCATCTGGATTATGGCTGTACGTTAGTGCGAGGAGTTGATTTTTTTCCTTGTGCCAGGTATTGCTCTCGAGGTGGCATCTCAGGTGAACATAGTGATTGTCAGTCAAGCTGCTTTTTTTTTCGTTTAGGTTTGAGGCTTGGAAAGTAGTCCAGTACTGTATGTATAAAGGGTTAGTGTATGTATGCACCCAGTCCAGAGCAGACTAAATATAGAAAATATTTTATTTTATAAACCAGTGTGTAAATACATGGCTGTCCACCTTGATGGTAACAGCTGTTTTTGTTTGTTTTGATTTATAATTAATAGAGCACTAGTCCTTTTACTCGGTGAGGGTTTCTCTTGTTTGCTTGTTTAGTGTATGTATCAATTTTTATACAGTGACTGAGATAACTGTGTTTAGTTCTTGAAATATGTGACCACCCCATTGCATAAATAGACATATGTATGCAATGAGGTGACCAGATAAACAGTTAAATAATAGCATGTATTTCTACAACCGTGGGATAAATGTATGCTTTAACATTTATCCCACACCCCACCGTTAATCATACTCAGCCAACCTAATTTGCATACAAGCTGCCTTTTCATCTTTCTGTTGGCTGGCCCTTCCATGCCAACCTCCAACACCTAGCCCCACGTAACCCCATGCAAGCTCATCCCACAATGATATTCCAGCTGCTCATTCCCCAGTCACACAATACTTACACCAGCACAATCTCCCTGGACTGAAAATCTTCAGGCTCTTCATGCCCTAATCCTCCATAGCACACCAAAAACAAAAAACTCTCACCTAAACAAACAAACAAAAATTATTTATCCACCAGCTACATCTTCAACACCTGCCACTCCCCAAGGCCTACACAGCACACATGCACTCTCTGTCAGTGTCTCACAACACCTACTCCTGCTACAAACAACTCCCATACTGTAGAATCCATATGAGCAGACTCCAAAATCTCCTCTCACACTCCCTCTCAAGCACTCCACATGAAATGGCATGAAACTGCGCGCTAAACTCAAACCACACCCAAAACATGCCCCCAAAACCAACATCAGTGCCCTGACAAATCATAGCCATTTTCCCACACTACGCCACCCAATCACAACACACACTACCCTCCATTCATAACACTGACACACACTCACATTCCACACACAGTCTACTCAATCACACAGTAAAATTATGCCTGCAAAATGACCGCAGCACAAATAATCCCACACAACAAAATAAAAAAAGAAAACTTAAATTTCATTTTTTTAAAGTGCATTGCATAAATTGCACATGTGATAGGCTTGTGTGGATGCACGATTTATTTGTGGATGCACATTTGTTTGAATGAGCAGTGAGTGATTTGGAGCCTCACTCATGGCTCCACCACTGTGAGGTCAACCGAGGTCACACACTGCTCATTCAAATAAATCATGTATCCCACATGCTCATCACATATCATATTATCTTATATAGTGTGTGTATGTATGTGTGTGTGTGTGTGTGTATATATATATATATGTTATATAGATATATAAATATATATATATAGAATATAACATAATTGAACGCCACCCCGGCCTCGCTTGCCCTCCCCTGAAACATCCCTCCCAGTTTACCAGCTTAGGTCTTGTGCATCCCAGACCCGCCTGGTTCCCAAGACCCACACCCTCACTGGGATAGAGCATTTACCACCCACTCTCCTAAGCTTTGGAACTCCTTCCCTCCCAAGTTCGTGCCTCCCTCTCACTCCACCTTCAAAACCTCCCTCTGGAGTTTCCTGACATCTGCTGCATCCTGCCTGTGTGCTGCCTAATCCCCAGCCCCTCAGCCCACCAACCCTCTGCACTGGTACCCCAGCTAGGCTCTTGCCCTCGCTGCCCCAGTGCTTCACTCTACCACTGGGTATGTGACATTGCCCCTCATTCAACCTTGGGAGGTCATATATCTCCATGTTTGCCCCTGGCTTGTATGTTTGTAAACCTGTTGATTGTTGATATGTTAATCCCGTTTGCTGTGTCCTACTGCTTTATAATTCTCTGTCTTATCCCACTGTTGGAGTATGCCGCTCCAGATAGTAATGTTGACTATGTATTTTCACATGTAATTATCCTGTAATTCTCCGGTTGCACCTGAAAATAGGCACTTGTTGTCTAGCGTGCCTACCCGTTACCAAAAGCAAATAAATAAATAAATATCATCCCCAAGGGCAGAGATGTGGGGTCCCACAAGGGCCGGTGTTATTTGGGGGTATTTATTGCAAACTTTCGGTAGAAGAAGAAGAAGAATCAGCATTTATATAGCGCTTTCCATACACAGTGTATCCCAAAGCACTTTACAAGCAATGCTAGACTGGTAGTGAAGTGACTGAATATGTGGTGGCGGCTACATTGCACATCATCACCCACTCATAGCCTGAATAATTGCATGAACCAGTTTATGGAAGGGGAATGGCCAGGATACCGGAATGTTCCCTACTCTGCTAAGAGTGCCCTGTTCTTTTACTTCCACCTGACAACACCAGGATGGGCAGAAGGGACCTCGGTTTAATGTCTCATCCGGAAGGACGGCACACCCCAGCTGTACAGCACTCCCAATATTGCACTCGGATGCCATCGATTTTAGGTGCAAGTCCAATCCCAGTGTGGGATGAGAACCCACAAACTTCTGGTCCAGAGGCAGATGTGCTACCAACTAAGCCATGCTAAGCACAGTAGGCATACATAGCAAGATTAATCTATTTGCAGATGACACCAAGATGGGAGCAGTGGTGGATGACCAAGTGGGGTGGCAAGGATTGCAGGAAGATCTAACAAGGCTGGAGACAAGGTTGGATACTCATAACTTGATCGTGCCACAAAAATACAAGGTGCTGCATTTTGGGGCAAAGAATCCAAAGAGGAGCTACCATCTTGGGGAGGTGCAGCTATGTGACTGAGGAGAAGAAAGACTGGGTGCTTTATTACAGGAGCAATGAACAACTCAGCACAGTGTAGGAAAGCAGCAGCAGTGGCTCACAAGATGCTGGGTTGTATTGCAAGGGATATAAGCTCTAAGAGGAGGGAGTTGATTCTGCCATTATTTTATTTTTTTATTTATTGATTCAATCAGATTATAAACCTTTGAGTCAGGGATTCATTTCCAAAGGCTCCTCATCAACCAACAGATTAGACAAACATAGACAATGGAACAAATTAGCATAGCACAATTCATCCATAGGAGTACTATTATAGGGCGAGCCACAGAGATGAGCAGTATAGCCTTTTGAGCAGTGCATCTGATGACACCGGTGGCCTATACAGTTTGGTAGCTAGCACTAAAACACTACTACAGGTACAGAGAGGGATGACCTATACAAGGTGATATCTAAAGCAGTGCACAATTTATATAGAGTTGTGGCTAATACAGCACATAAATTATACAAGGCAGTAGCAAGGACATTGCAGATACTATACAGAGGGGCTGTGAACAGTGTAGGAACAAAGATATTGAAACTACCATTGTTGCGACATATGAGTCAGGATCGTGAAAGCATAAAGGGTAAGCCAGTCAGGAAAAGAAGGGTGGCTAGTACGCAGCGGGTTGCAGAGCCATCTGAAGAGACCTTGTCAGTGGAGTGCTCCTGGCTGAAAGGGACAGCCAGAGTCGGCATGGGTTTTATGGGACCACCAAGGACAAGTGCTGTGTGCTTATACTGGGCAGGTGCAGGTGTGGGTGGCAAGGATGTGTGCTTTAGGACCACCTTGAAGGATCCAAGTATAGCATGTCCAGTTATCCTGGGGGAAGGAGTTATACTAGGTGGGGCCTTGACAATGAATGACCTCTGTGCCAAGGTGGTCCTGACTCTTGGAATAGCTAGGACAGCCTTAGCCGAGCCGCATGTGCTCACAGAATGGGTGACCAGGGTTAGTGAGGTAGTTATTCCTGGTGGGGTCAGGCCAAGGAGAGATTTTCTGGCTAAGAGACAGGCCTGGTACTGGACCCTCTCATCAAGGTTAAGTATCTTTGCAAGGGAGTAGAGCGTGCACGTGTGAGTTGTGCGGTCAGTAGCAGTTAAAAGCCTGCAGGCTTTGTTAATGACCATTTTATTTTACCAATGGCTGTGGCATCAGCCGCAGCATAGACAAGTAGTCCATAGTCAATAAGGGACATGACTGAAGAGGTGAGGGCTAGTCTGAGGCTTCTGGTGAAGACGATCCTTGTGGTAGGCAGTAGGCCACTACATGTATTGACAGTCGTGGCAAGGGTATCTATGTGTCTGTGGAATACGAGAGCAGTGTCAAAGGTAACTTCTAGGTATTTGTAAGATGTGACCTGCTCCAGTGTGTATAGTGATTTCAACTGGATCTGCAGCTTGTATTTCTAAGCTTACTCTGGTGATGGGCAAATAGGAGGGTCTTTTTTTTAGGTTCATGATTAGCCTATGTTCAGTAAACCAGTGTTCAACTTGGGTGAAAGCATTCTGTAGGGGCGCCTGCAGTTCAGTGGGCTGGTGTGGGAGACACAGATGACAGCATCATCTGCATATAGGAGAAGTTTCTCGGAGCATGCGGTGGGGACTCCGTTAATGAATAGGCTAAATGGCAGTGGCCCTAAGATGGACCCCTGAGGAACCCCAGAGCAGATAGGGCGGCACAGGCAGGAGACTGTGTTCTTAATTTGTACACACTGGGCCTTGTCTGCCAGGTAGCTGGTGAACCAATTCAGGGGTCCTTGGGAGAAACCAAGGTTGTGGAAAGATTTTAGCAGGGTTGGTGACTGACCGTATCAAAGGCCTTGGATAAGTCTATGAACACGGCCCCAGCAGCATGGCCATTGTCAAAGAGAGTGTAAGTGGTTTAAAATTCAAGAAGAGCTGTGGTAGTGCTGTGCCCAGCACGGAACCCATGCTGCTCTTTACAGAGAAGGTTGTGGGTTCCCAGGTATTCTGTCAGCTAATCCAGCCACGACTCTTTTCCAGTGCTTTAGACAGCGGTAGAAGGATGGAGATTGGTCGGTAGTTTCCGGGCATTAGGGGTCACCTCCTTTGTGGATGGGCATGACGACAGCATTTTTCCAGGCCATTAGAAACCGGTCTAGGCACAAGGAGCAGTTCAGGAGACCAGTGAGTGGGGCAGCAGGGTAATCCAGGACCAAGTAGGAGTTTGACATCCAATGAGTTATTCAGGGGCTGGTTCCATTCAGAGCCTTGGAGAGGTAGGGACTGGCTTCACTAATGGCGATAGTTCAGAGATAAAAGAGCTCGTGGTAGTTGAGGGGTGGCGGGGGTAAGGGGTCAAAGAAATTGGGAGGGAGAAGCAAGCTAAGGTCGGGTAAAACTATTGGTAAGGTGTATTGGCAATTTCCTTTGGGTCTGTGGTGACCGATCCCTCAGTAGCTATCTGGGAGGGTGGCATATGAGATTTGCCACTTAGGGTTTTATATTGTCCCAAAACTTCTGTGATGAGCTCCAGGTGGTCGTTAGGCTGGCTCTGTAGTGCTCGGCTTTCGCCCTGCGAATGACCCACATGCAACTGTTATGAGCAGCTCTGTATGCCTGCCTGTCAGCAGGTTTTCCTGAGTCAGTAGTCATGTGCCAAAGGTTATCATGGCTTTTGAGCTGCTGGAGGAGGGATGGCGTGATCTAGGGACATTTGTTTCCTAGTTTTTGTCCTTCTTAGGGGGCAGGACTGTCACATTCCCAGGTGAAGGAGTCATGAACGTATGTGAGTGCAGTGTCTACACTTTTAGTGTGGTAAATTGGGGACCAGTCCCACTGGGCTAGGTGCTGCAGGAAGTTGGGGAGTTTACCATGACATAGACGACGTCGGAGAGTATCGGTAGGGGTGAAGATGGTATCAGACCTGACCATGAGCAGATCACTGGGGAGTGATCACTGAGGAAGTTTGGAAGAACTTCAGTGTCTGTTATTTTATGGGGCCTGTTTGTGAGAATAATGTCCAAGAGGGTGTGCTTGCCGGTGGCAGGTTGTGCCTGGTTGGCTTTGTTACCAACTGATGCAGGTCAAGGGCAACAAGCACATCAAAGGAAGAGGTGACTGTGGTGCCCAGCCAGTTTAGGTTGAGGCCACCCAGTAGTATCTGTTCAGACTTATGGGGAGGCTGGCAAGGTATTCTGTTAGTGAGTTGAGGGCTTGTGGGATGTAGGCCGCGTGATTATAAAGGAGCATTGGATGGGTCTGGGGTGACTTTCAGTGTCAGCATTTGAGCACCATGAACTAAGGTAGGAGTGGGGAGAGCTTGGGCCTGCAGGGTGTGTTTAATGTAAAGGCGCAGCCACCACCTGCTTCCCACTCTATCCATCCTAAAAGTGAGTATTTGGGGAGGGAGATGGCTGAGTTGGGGTGGACTTGGACAACCATGGTTTGACCAGGGCTAGCATGTCTGGTTGGTGCGTGGCGATCCAGCATTGGAGGGCAGCAGTCTTTAAGGATGCTGCAGATGTTCATGGACCCTATCTGCGAAGGCCAGTGGTTGGTGGCTGTTGCTGTGAGCAGGAGGTCCTAGGGCCTGGGTTGGGGTGAATGTTTCCAGACAGGAGTAGTAGCAGGGTGATAATTCTGCTGAGGGCCTCTGCCTGTTAACTCAACTGAGGTTGATGTGAGAGAGTCTGTGTATCTGCACTGTACATGGAATTGCAAGGGACCTCAGGGCTGGGATAGCATGGCTGATCATAGTCAATGGTGACTTAGCATTATTCATCATGGGTGGTAGGTGCGTGGGGAAGTTGGGGCCTTAGGCAGGGCTATTAGTGTGGGGATTTGCAGTAGTGCAGGATGGCTGGACTTGGAAGTGTGTCAGGTGACAGTGAGGGAGGGGTGTGAGGTCGGGAGGACAGGACCAGTAGTAGAAGTGCAATCACAACTATGAGGGTGTGCTGTGTTGGTCACGGTGAGTGTGGGACTATATGTCAGAATTATATGAGGGTCTGAGGCATACACTAATAGTGGTTGGCTCAGTGGTGTAGTGTAGGGCTGTGGACCCTGGTGCGAAGGTATAGGGTTCAAGTATGGCAGGGGAGACTCCAAAGAATGCCAGCTGGCAGGCAGTAATCACCAGGAGAGGTGCCACAGGGCAGTGGTGGCAGACTGAAAACAGAGTGTGCGATGGCGACTCCTAGTGGTGGCTGGGAGAGAGTGAGGGAGTACTTAGTGGGGGTAAATAGTATCCTGGAAGGGAGGGTCAAAAGGGGGCAGGCGGAAGATAAAGTGGGCTTGGATAGGGAGTAGTGGACTGTGGGGTGAGCTAGATTGCTGACAAGGTATAGAGTAACAGGTATGTGTATAGGGCAGAGGAGCGGCCTTTGGCAGGAGGAAGAGAAGCCCTCTGGTGGCAGATCTATATAATCTGCAAGTGGGAAAGTGGGGACTTAGTTTCTAGTCAGCAGGAAGTCACATGACCAGAAGTACCTATAAGAGTACTGTGTACTCCATTTACTACTACCCTTTGTGTCCTGTTGTCTAGCCAATTTTTTCCAGGCTACCACCTTGGGACACTCCAAGGTTGGCTATCTTGTGTATTAATCTTTGTGTGGGACTGTATCAAATGCCTTATAAAATCTAGGTAGGCCATGTCCACAGCCCCTCCCTGGTCTACTACTTTGGTCACCCAGTCAAAGAAATCTATTAGATTCATCTGCACGACCTTCCCATTGTGAATCCATGCTGCCTTGGGTCCTGTGCCCCACTGGCCTCTAGGTACTCAACAATTCTTTCCTTCAGAAGGATTCCATCATTTTCCCTACCACTGAGGTCAAACTAACTGGTCTGTAGTTTTCTGCCTCTGTCCTGCTCCCACTTTGTGAAGAGGAATCACATCTGCCCTCCTCCAGTCCTCGGTACCACCCCATCCTCCCATGATTTGTTAAAGAGAATAGTCAGCGTGTGTCACTAGTTCTACCCTTAGTTCTTTTTAGAATTCTTGGGTGAATCCCATCAGGCCCCATTGCTTTGTCTGCTTCAATTTTATTAGTTCTTTCAGAACCCTTTCTTCTGTAAATGGACTGGTATCGACCCCTGTCTTCAGAGTGTTTCTCTTGTTTGGTTTAGGTAACTCCCTCCTCTTCCTTTGTGAATACTGAGCAGAAATATTCGTTCAGTATCCCTGCTTTTCACTGTCACCCTCTACCCACATTCCCTCCCTTTATTAAGCTTCAGTATCCCTCCTTTGGTCTTTCTTCGCTCCTAATGTACCTATAAAGGTCTTATCCCCTTCTTAACAGAATTGGCTATCCTTTCCTCGGTTTGGGCCTTTGCTATTCTGACTGCCTTCCCAGCCTCTTTCTGCTTTAACTGATAAAGTTCTCTGTCCTGCTCCTTCTGTGTTTCCTTATATTTCCTGAATGCTGTCCTTTTCTCCTTAACCTTCCTGCCACCTCTTTTGAGAACCATAGCGTTTTTCCTTCGTTGTGTTTTATTGATTTGCTTTTACACAAAGGCTTGTTGCCTCTGTGATGGCTGTTTTGATCCTCCCCATTGTTCCTCCACCCCTCCTTCTTGCCTGTTTGCTAGTGCTTTTCTGAGGCACTCTCTCATTTCCCAAAGTCAGCCCTCCTAAAGTCCAGTACTCTTGCTTTTGTATGGCTTGATTGTATGGCTGTGTTTATAGTGAACCACACTATTTGGTGGTCGCTTGTTCCCAGATGGCTACCCACTTCTAAATCTGAGATTCTTTCTCCATCCCCATTTGAGAGTACCAGGTCTAAGATTGCTCCCTCCAGTGGATTCCAATACTAGCTGTCTGAGGCATGCCCCTGTAGGGCATCAAGAATGACCCTGCTCTTGGATGTGCCTGCAGCAAAGGTGCTTCAGTTAACATCTGGTATATTCAGGTCCCCATAAACAATATCTCCCTTTTTCTGCCATTCTAAGAAAGCCTTCTATCATTTCCTTGTCCATTCCCTCCCCTGAGATGGGGTCTGTATACAACCCCACACGGATTGTGGTGCCATTTCCTGTCTCCAGGGTGACCCAAAATGCCTCATCTGCTCCCTGTTTACTCTTTAGTTCTGTTGCTTTGATCCCTTCCTTTACATAAAGAGCTACTCCTTCTCCTCTTTACCTCCCTGTCCCTTCTGTAGATTGTGTATCCTGGTATGTTGACATCCCAGTCATGGTTCTCTGTGTACCATGTTTCTGTGACTGCCACAATATCCAGACAACCCTCTTCCATCAAGGCCACTAGTTCAGGGAGCTTGTTACACAGACTCACGGGCATTGGTATTCATCACCCTCCACTTTTTGATAGCTTACCCTTTAGCCCCATTTCTGTCCTTACTGCCTTTGCCTTTTTTACATTTAAATCTGTTCTGCTCCCTAATAACTTCTGTACCTTGGTGTTTACCTCACTAATCACCATGTTTGTGGGGAGGCTCGGTTTCCTGCTCCCTTTCATTCTTGCCTCCCCTTAGCTAGTTTAAATGCTTGCCAATGAAGCATTTAAACCTCTCACCTAGGATCCTGGTTCCCCCTGGACAGATGCAGACCATCGCACCAGTATAGGGTCTGCATCCTCCAGGTGGCTCCCAGTCCCCAATGAAGCCAAACCCTGAGCTCCACACCAGTTTTCAACCACTCATTGAATTCCCTGGTGAGAAGTGCCCTAGCATCTCCTTGCCATAGACAGGCAGCACCTCCAAGA
The DNA here is from genome assembly GCA_016271365.2 of Neoceratodus forsteri. Classification (NCBI taxonomy): domain Eukaryota; kingdom Metazoa; phylum Chordata; order Ceratodontiformes; family Ceratodontidae; genus Neoceratodus; species Neoceratodus forsteri. Next base: position 400,102,155 of record CM057457.1, read on the forward strand.
AGGTTACCAATGGCTTCTGTCTAAGGCCCTTCCCAACTCTACAAACTCCTCTTGCACTGCTCTGATCCCATTCCTAGCCAGGTCATTTGTCCTTAGGTGGACAATGACATCCAGCTCCCTCCTCGCAGCTCCTCCGACGATCCTGAGGATTTGCTTCCTGTCCTCCAGCCGTGGTGCCAGGAAGGCACCTACCTCCCTCCTCTCCCTTCTTCCCCATTTCTACCCCCTATTGATTGAGTCCCCACCAGGAGTTGTTTCCTTCTCCTGTGGGGTCCCATGGCCCTCCTGTGGGTCTCCTTTGTGAAGGTCCCCAGCATCCTCCTTGGTCTCCACTGCAGGTGCCTCCAGAGGAACCACTATCCACCAGAAGAGTGAATGATGTGGAGAGGTACAGCTGGAGGGATGCAACTCTGTTCCACCACCCTCCTCCTTGAGCCCACCCTGGTCTAGCCTCTCCTCTTTCTTGGTAACCTCTGAGGTAGCGGCATTGGCCCTGGTGGTCCCTGGGTGGGGAGGAGGTTTCCTGAATCCTAGCCAGGTCAGCCTGGAGCGGGCAACCTCCTCTCTCAGACCAGAGAGGTGCCTGCAAATAGGGCAGCATCGCAGCCTCCAGAATGTCTCCCGGAACACTGCCGCCCCACAGCCATTGCACTGCACCACTCCTATCATGTCTTATTTTGTGTCCTCTCTACTGTTTCTCTGGATGCTTATTCTCTCTCCTCTCTCCTTACAACCTCACCCTTCCTGTTCTGGGACAGCAACTTCCTATCTTCTTCAGTAGCCTCCTTCTTCCTTGCTCAATATCAGACCACCAGCAGCTGGGAGGGGGAGTGAGCTACTTTTTCCTTTAGGGTTGACAAAACCAATGTTTCTCAATGATCCTTTCCTTCCTACTGCCAAACAGGAAGTTCCTGTTGACAGTCAAATCAGTGGCTATAAAGTAGAACTGGCTTTGGGTGGGTGGAGGTGGGATGAGGGCAATTAGTAAGAAAAAGGCTAGCAACAGGAAGTTGTAATTTGACTCACCTGCTTTTATGGTGTCTAAACCACACCCCAGGTAAGCTCTCTTTCCTCCTACTGGTTTAGCAAAGTCAGCTGATACAGTACCCTTCCCTGCACAGAACACACATTGACTTTCTTTCTTTTCTTTCTTTTTAACCCTAAATAAGACCCTTCTACTTCTAATAAAGTTATCTGTCTACTTAATCTTAACAGACACTGACTCCAGTTGAGATATAAGTTTTGAATTAATAAGAAAATGTAGCTTCTTTTAGTTAGCTGCTTTCTGCTCTACAAGCAAGGCTAGCAACAGGAAGTTGTAATTTGACTCACCTGCTTTTATAGTGTCTAAACCACACCCCAGGTAAGCTCTCTTTCCTCCCTACTGGTTTAGCAAAGTCAGCTGATACAGTACCCTTCCCTGCACAGAACACACATTGACTTTCTTTCTTTTCTTTTTTTAACCCGAAATAAGACCCCTTCTACTTCTAATAAAGTTATCTGTCTACTTAATCTTAACAGACACTGACTCCAGTTGAGATATAAGTTTTGAATTAATAAGAAAATGTAGCTTCTTTTAGTTAGCTGCTTTCTGCTCTACAAGCAAGGCTAGCAACAGGAAGTTGTAATTTGACTCACCTGCTTTTATAGTGTCTAAACCACACCCCCAGGTAAGCTCTCTTTCCTCCTACTGGTTTAGCAAAGTCAGCTGATACAGTACCCTTCCTGCACAGAACACACATTGACTTTCTTTCTTTTCTTTCTTTTAACCCGAAATAAGACCCTTCTACTTCTAATAAAGTTATCTGTCTACTTAATCTTAACAGACACTGACTCCAGTTGAGATATAAGTTTTGAATTAATAAGAAAATGTAGCTTCTTTTAGTTAGCTGCTTTCTGCTCTACAAGCAAGGCTAGCAACAGGAAGTTGTAATTTGACTCACCTGCTTTTATAGTGTCTAAACCACACCCCCAGGTAAGCTCTCTTTCCTCCTACTGGTTTAGCAAAGTCAGCTGATACAGTACCCTTCCTGCACAGAACACACACTGACTTTCTTTCTTTTCTTTCTTTTTTAACCCTAAATAAGACCCTTCTACTTCTAATAAAGTTATCTGTCTACTTAATCTTAACAGACACTGACTCCTACTGAGATATAAGTTTTGAATTAATAAGAAAATGTAGCTTCTTTTAGTTAGCTGCTTTCTGTTATAAGCAAGGCTAGCAACCACAGGGTTGATCATATTTAACCCCATCCTTATATGGAAATTATGTGAAGTCCCTTTTACCATGTTTAATTGACCCCAAAGCATTTGAAAGAAATTACTAAAATTCTGGTTTCCATCTGTACTTTTGGGGAGTATACATAGTTCAGATATGTGAATAGGGGCAGTAAGAACTTTTTATGAGAACTCTTTTTTTCACTTTAATTTCTAATGCTTCCATACCCTGACTTTAGATTCTCAGCTATCTAACTGTTTTTCCCAATTCAGAACTCTCATATCTTCTTTACCAAACCAAATCCCAATATTTTGGGGAGACCCACTGATCCTGATCCCTGAAATATCTGCACCCCAGCTCATTATGTCACCTGTTGGAATGGCAACGCTTTTATCTTTTAATCTGGCCCCTGATAGTTGGGGAAAAACTTGAAATACCTGCAGTGCTTTAGTCTCTGACACTTTATTTTGAACTATAAGACATAAATAAACTGCATAAGCAGTTCTTTTCTCAGCTGTAACACCTGGGTATGGGGCCAATCCTATAATCTGGTTATCCCACTTGATTAGCCTAATGATGGATCTAAAGCAAATGTGTATAGGAGCAGGTTAAGGGGACAGCCCTGATGTACCCCTTTCCATAATGAAAGGCTTTCCCTAATGTTCCATTTACCAATGGTATAAAGTATGCATCATCGTTAAAAGTTTGTATTCACCCTACGTTTTCTGAGGTACTCCATATGTAGTTAAAACCTAAAATAAGTACTAATGTTCCACTTTATCAAAGGCCTTAGCTTGATCTAAAGCTAGTGTAACTCCTTGGCAGGCCTATTCTATGGGCTGCTACCCTGTCTGTATGGCTATACACACATGTTGAGGAGCCTGAGTTTTAGAACAAGGTGCCTCCACCCAGAGTTATGGTATTGAGGTTGCTTGTCTATTCTGTTATAGCTCTCTGGGAAGCCCTATCCCCAGACCAACCCTTCTTGTGACCTTGTACCTGACAAAGTAATGAATTCACAGTCAGTATGAAACAGTAATAATATGCACACGCCATTCACACTCACTACTAGGGATGGTCCTACAGCAGTTTCTGGAGACCCCTAAGGTAAGGTTTGCAATGCAGTACCACATGCTTAGTACTATAACCCAACTAATAATATGCACACTAGATGGGTTAGAAATGAAAAAGACAATCAGGTTTATTAAGAGGTGTGAACAAGGAAGGGCGGAATCTAGTCAAATGATTTGTATTCTGATTTAAATCAGGCTTTTCTAGACACATACGGTTCAACAACACTGGGTACCTGAATGTTATGCAGGCTAGCCTGAAGCACTACCCAGGGTGGCCGGCATTGCAGCTTTTGCTGGGGCCCTTGATGAAAGAAAGGTAGTTAGCATGTACAATGACAAAATTATGATTTGTAAGCTGAGCCAGATGGCTCACTCTCTTGTAAACCCAGAAAGAAAATGAAATCAGATGATACCACAGATGATTGAAACACTTGTTGCAGGGAGTTACTTTGATTATACTCACGCTACCATGTTTCTGCAGTAGGGCAGGTGAAATGAAGACCTCTTGATGTTCACTGATGAGCATGGGGAAGCAGGGCTGACATGACACACCTCTTCACGACCATTCCCACAGGTGGCGCAACCTCGCGAGTTGTTGTTGTGCAGGGCTGGATCCCCGAGCGGTTTCTCACTGAAACAGTCTCTGGTGCAGAGAGTGGCCTAAGCTGAATAGGCAAGGCCCAGGCATGATGAAAAGTCTGGCAAAGTTTGGTGAAACTGCTAGGTGGCGTAACAAATTTGGTCGGGTAAGCAGGTCTCAACTACCGAACACATTTAGCATATTTAAAGTGACAGCTACCTCAGGGTACAGTCTGGATACAGTCCAGTTGCAGTTCAGCAGCATTACTGAGCAAACCCTTTCGATCTGAGCACATTTCCATACAAGCTGGGATGATCGATTCAGAGGCAAGACTTGACCAAATCACAAGTAGTACTGACAAATTCTTCATTTCTTCTGCCACAGTTTCAAGCTAAAATCAGAGAAGTCCAGCTTCTGTGATCAGGGTCTGCAACAGGGTTGATACATGGGGATGGAAAAGGATGAGAAAGGACTTGGCAAGGTTGGAGGTATGGTCAAAAGTATGGCAGCTTATATTCAGTACAAAGAAGTGCAAAGTAATGCACCTGGGAAACAAACACCTAGGAGAAGAGTACATAATGGGGAGGGTACTAACAACAACAAAAATTGAAAGGGACCCAGAGTTAATCATATCAGATGACCTAAAGGTAAGCAAGCAGTATGAGAAGACAGCAAGGAAGGATGAGGTCTACTTGAATATATTTGGAGAGGCACCACCAGTAGAAAACAGAAATATGTATCCTCTGTGCAGACAGTTGGTGAGACCCATGTGGAGTACTGTGGGCAGTTCTGGAGCCCCATCTCCGCAAGGACATAGACAGGATGGAGGCTGTCCAGAGTAGGGCAACTAATATGGTGTAGGGTCTGCAGCAAAAGCCATATGAAGAGAGACTAAAACAGCTTTATTTATTCATTGAAATGTTTCACCATGAAGGCACATTTAGTGACAAGTTGCTCATCTCCGTGCGACCGGGGAGGTACAATAGGAGTGAAACATTAAGCATTCAAGTGCAAGATCAGCATTAACATATGGTTGTAAGGCTTGGAATCATAGAAACATAGAAGTTGAGGCAGATAAGGACCGCAAGGTCCATCCAGTCTGCCCATTTTCTTTTCTACCTTATGAGTGTGCCATAGGCCTTTGCTCTGTCAACGCCTATCTATTCATACTCATCTGTATTGCTCCTTATGCCTATCCCATGCCTGTTTGAAGCGCTGCACTGTATTCATATCCACCACTTCCTGAGGTAGGCCGTTCCATGCATCCACCACCCTTTCTGTGAAAAAGAATTTCTCACATTGCCCCTTAATTGGCATCCCTCTAATCTCATGCTGTGTCCTCTTGTCCTGCTATTTTTCTTATAATGAAACATGTTGGACTCTTTCACTTTGTTAATGCCCTTAAGGTGTTTGAATGTTTCAATCATAGCACCTCTCTCCCTCCTTTGTTTCTACGGTATACATATTGAGCTCAGTTAATCTGTCCTCATGTGTTTTCTGATGCAGTCCCTGCACCATTTTGGTTGTCCTTCTCTGGACTGCCTCACTTTGGTTAATGTCCTTGTCAAGGTGTGGCCTCCAGTACTGCACTAGTACTCCAGATGGGGCCTAACCAGTGTCTTGTAAAGAGGGATTATTACCTTCCTCTTCTGACTTGTGATGCCCCTACTAATACACCCCAACATTCCTCTAGTCTTACCTACTGCTTTAGAGGTCTGCTTGGATGATTTCAGGTCATCGGTGATGATGACCTAATGTCTTTCTTCCCTTGTGACTGCCAGCAACTCCTCTCCCAGCCTATAGGTGGCCTCAGGGTTTCTCTTCCCTATGTGCATGATCTTGCCCTTCTTTGTGTTAAACCCCAGTTGCCACTCTCGACCATTTTGCTAGTGTATCTAGATCTCTTCTCATTCTGCCCACCCCATCTGGATCATCTACTCTGTTGAAGATCTTGGTGTCCTCTGCAAACAGACAAACCTTACCTCCAGTCCATCTGCCACATCACTGATGAAGATATTGAAGAGGACTGGCTCCAGGACTGATCCCTGAGGTACCCCACTTGTGACTTGCATCTCTTCTGACTGTATACCGCTTATCACCACCTCCTTTTCTGCCCATCAACCAGTCTGCCACCCAGTTGACAACGTCTGGCCCATCCCGAGTCTATCCAGCTTATTAATCAATCTTCTATGTTAAATAGTATCGAAAGCTTTGCTGAAGTCAAGGTAAGCAACATCAGCTGCTCCCTTGGTCCACCACTCTGGTTACGAAGTCAAAGAAATCTATGAGATTAGTTTGACAGACCTTCCTTTTGTAAACCCATGCTGTCTTCGATCCTGTGCTCCTATGGATTCCAGGTGTTGCACTATCTTTTCTTAAGGAGTGTCTCCATAATCTTGCCCACTACTGAGATAGACTGACTTGTCTGTAGTTCCCTGCCTTCTCCCTGCTGCGACTCTTGTGCAGCAAGATCTATGAGCCCTTCTCCATTCTTCTGGGACCCTCCTGTGCTCAGAGACTCACTAAACTGTTCTGATAATGGCTCTGCTAGTTCCACCCTTAGCTCCTTTAGTACCCTGGTATGTATGCCATCAGGTCCTGTTGCCTTGTCCACCCTGAGCTTATCGAGCTCTTGTAGGACCCTTTCTTTGTGAAGGGACTAGTGCATACCTCCCTCCCCACCTGTGTCCATGGTTCAGAGCTGGGGCCCTGCCCTACCTTCTCTTCAGTAAATACTGAGCAGAAGTATCTATTTAGGATAGATGCTTTTACATGGTCCTCCTCCTCACACGCTCCCTTATCCCAGGTGTTACAAACAGTGTTAAACAGTGTTGCACATAATATGTAGAAAGAGTGGACAATAATAAGTGGCCGGGTTAATAAGTAAACAAGTGCTTATTTGAAAGAGAAGGGGAATAGGAGAGGAAAGGGTGAAGTGGGGAAGGGAAGAGTCATGTCCCTGGAGACCCTTCAGGATGTGTATATTTAATATGTATACCCTGAGAAAAGGAGGGAGAGGGAGGACATGATGGAATCTTTCAAGTACCTCAAGGAATCAACAAAGTCCAAGAGGGTAGCTTCCTGCAGAAAAGAGGTGCAAGAACAAGGGGCACAATTTGAAGATAGGGAGGACAGCTCTGGAGCAACATAAGGAAGTATTTTTCATGGAAGGGGTGGTGGATACATGCAACAGCATTCCTGAAGAGGTCATGGGGTCAAAACAGTGGGAGTTCAAGAATGCATGGGACAGACATAAGGCAATTCTGGTAAGCGTTGTAGGAAGAAGTAGGCTGTTGGTTAACTAGGAACTGCAGCTTATCCAACAAGTAGAGAAATGGACAGACTGGGTGGGCCAAGTTGTCCTTTCTGTCAAAGTCTGTGTTTCTGTGTTGTGCTCCCAGGTTGTACCTGGAAACAAGCTTTAGCTTAATGCCTTTTACCCTTCCCATTTCTTATGCAGCATCTAACGGGCAGCAAACGCCTTCAGTACTGACCTGCAGTGTTCCCAATGTAAAAGTCAATGGCTCTGCTGTGGGGCTTTCATACAGCATCTAATAGGGTAACAACTTCTCCTTCAGTACTGAGCTGTAGTGTCAACAATGTAAGCCTCAACATCTCTGCTGTGGGGCTTTATCCAGCATCTAATAGGACAGCAACCTGTCCCTCAGTACTGAGCTGCAGCGCCAGCAACGCAGAGTCAATTCCTCTGCTGGGGGCTTTTATTCAGCATCTAATGGTGAAGCAACTCTCCTCACTGCTGACCTGCAGTGTCAGTAATGTAAGAGTCAACGCCTCTGCTGTGGGGCTTTTATCCAGCATCTAATAGGCTTCAATCTCTCTCTCAGTACTGAGCTACAGTGTCAGTAATGTTAAGAGTTAACATCTTTGCTGAGGAGCTTTTACCCAGCATCTAATAGAGCACCAACCTCTCCCTCAGTACTGAGCGGCAGTGTGAGCAATATAAGAGTCATAGTCTCTGCTTTGGAGGCTTTTATCTAGCATCTAATAGGGTAGCAACCCATCCTCATTACTGACCTACAGCATCAGTAATGTAAGAGTCAGCCTCTGCTGTGGGGCTTTATACAGCATCTAATAGGGCAGCAACCTCTCCCTCACTACTGAGCTGCAGTGTCGACAATGTAAGAATCAACATCTCTGCTATGGGGCTTTATCCAGCATTTAATAAGACAGCAACTTCACCTTCAACAGTGAGATTCAGTGTCAACAATGTAAGAGTCCATGCCTCTGCTGAGGGGCTTTTATGCCATCTTTAAGAGGCAGTATAGTATAGTGGTTAGGGCACCGAGCTGCAAACCTGGAGACCTGGGTTTGAATTCCATCAGACCCCACATGCGTACTGTGTGACTTTTAAGCAATTCACTTCACTTCCTTGTGCTCCCAGGTCACACCTAGAAACAAGCTTCAGCTTAATGTTCCTTTCCTGGTTAAACAATTTCCCTTCCTTATGCAGGATATAATAGGGAAGCAAACTCTCCTTTAGTACTGACCTGCAGTTTCAGCAGTGTAAGAGTCAATGTCTCTGCTGTAGGGCTTTTATCCAGGATCTAATAGAGCAGCAGCCTCTTCTTCAGTACTGAGCTGCAGTGTCAGCAATGTAAGAGTAAGTGTCTGTGCTGTGGGGCTTTTCTCCAGCATCTAATAAGGCAGCATCCTCTCCCTCAGCAGTGAGCTGCAGCATCGACAATGTAAGAATCAACATCTCTGCTGTGGGGCTTTATCCAGCTTCTGCCCTGAGGGAGGAAGTTACCCATCTTCAGGCCACACTGGATAGTAGTAAGGGGACCATCCCCAGGCCACACTGGACGGTAGGAAGGAACCTCCCCATCCAGGGAGTACCAGAGCCACCACCACTACCTAAGAGGTTGCGAAGAAAGCACAGCAGTTGGACCACAGTGGGCTCAGGGAGGGTGAGGATGGTGGACCAGAGGCACAGCCAGTCAGTTGTTCCACACCACAATCCATACACCATTCTGGGGAGCATAGCTCCCTATGGATGCACCCGCAGAGGAGTCTAAGGAGGCTGAGGACAACTGTCACAAGGGAGGCCCACAGGAAGGAGGCAGAGGACACCACAAGGAAAGGAAGCAGCTCCCGGTGGGGGACTCAGTTATTAGGGGGATAGAACTGGGGAGCAGGAAAACTGAAGTAAGGTGCCTGCCTGGTGCCATGGCTTGGAGAGACAGGAAGCATCCTCAGGATCACGAGAACAGCTGCACGGGAGTTCGAGCTGGACGCCATTGTCCACCTAGGGACAAATGACTTGGCTAATCATGAGATCAGAGCAGTGCAGAAGGACTTTGTAGAATTGGGGAGGGGCCTAAGACAAGTAGCACACACAATATCCTTTCTGAGGTGCTGCCTATCAATGGCATGGAGGAGGCGAGGGTACTTTGCACCATGCAGTTTAATGAATGGTTGAAAAATGGTGTGGGAGCACAGGGTTTTGGCTTCATTGGGACTGGGGTTCCACCTGGAGGGACACCAGCCTATACTGGCAGGATGGTCTGCATCTGTACAGGAAGGAACAAGTCTTTTGGGCAATCGGTTTAAATGCTTCATTGGCAAGCTTTAAACTAGTCATGGGGAGGCACTGATAAGTAGCAGGAAAATCCCAGCCTCCCTACAAAACGGGTACTAAATGAGAAAAGACCGTAGACAGGTCAGTGGGGGATGCTGCAAGAAGGTAAAGCCATCAAAAATGGAGAGCAATGAGTACCAATGCCCGTAGTCTGAGTAACAAGCTTCCTGAATTAGTGACCTTGATGGTGGAGGAACATCTGGATATCGTGGCAGTCACAGAAACATGGTACATACAAAACCATGACTGGGACATAAACATACCAGGATACACTATCTACAGGAGGGACAGGGAGGTAAAAGAGGAGGAGGAGGAGCTCTTTACATAAGGGAAGAAATCAAAGCAACAGAACAAAATGGAAAACTGGGAGGAGAAGAAGCACTGTGGGTAAATTTGGAGACCGGCAATGGCACCACAATCCGCACAGGGTTGTATACAGACCCTTCCCAGGGGAGGAAATAGACAAGGAAATGATAGAAAGAATACTTAGAATGGCAGAAAAGGGGAGATATTGCTGATGGGTGATCTGAATATGCCAGATGTTAACTGGAGTGCAGTTGCAGCAGCCACTTCAAAGAGAGGGTTATTCTAGATGCCCCTACAAGGGCATGCCTTAGACAACTAGTATTGAAGCCCACTTGAGAGGGAGCAATCTTAGACCTGGTTCTCTCAAATGGAGATGAAGAGAGGATCACAGATGTAGAAGTGGGTAGCCATCTGGGAACTAGCGCCATCGAACAGTATGGTTCACAATAAACACAGCAATAGAGTCAAGCAGCACAAAGGCAAAAGTACTGGACTTTAGGAGGGCTGACTTTGCTAAAATGGGTGAGTGCCTAAGGAATGCACTAGCAAATGGGTATGAAGGAGGGTGGAAGAACAATGGGGAATAATAAAACTGCGATCACAGAGGTAACAAGCCTTTCTGTGAAGCAAATTAACAAATGAAACAATTTAAGAAACCACTATGGTTCTCAAAGGAAGTGGCAGTGAAGGTTCAAGAGAAAGAAAGCATTCAGGAAGTACAAGGAATCACAGAAGGAGCAAGACAGAGAACTGTATCAGTTAAAGCAAAAGGAAGCTGGGAAGGCAGTCAGAACAGCAAAGGCCCAAACCGAGGAAAAGATAGCCAACTCAGTTAAGAAGGGGATAAAACCTTTTATAGGTACATCAGGGAGCAAAGGAAGACCAAGGGAGGGCTAGTGAGGCTTAATAAAGAGGAGGAGGTGGGCAGAAGGTGACTGTGAAAAGGCAGAGATACTAAACAAATATTTTTGCTCAGTATTTACAAAGGAAGTGGGGAGGTACCTAAAACAAACAGTAGAAACACTCTGGATACAGAAGTTGATACCAGCCCATTTACAGAAGAAAGGGTTCTGAAAGAACTCTTAAAACTGAAGGTGGACAAAGCAGTGGGGCCTGATGGGATTCATCCCAGAATTCTAAAAGAACTAAGGGTAGAACTAGTGACACCACTGACTACCCTCTTTAACAAATCATGGGAGGATGAGGTGGTACCCAGAGGACTGGAGAAGGCAGATGTGATTCCCTTCACAAAAATGGGAGCAAGGCAGAAGCAGAAAACTACAGACCTGTTAGTTTAACCTCAGTGGTAGGGAAAATGATGGAATCACTTCTGAAGGAAAGAATTGTCAAGTATGTAGAGGCCAGAGGGGCTCAGGACCCAAGGCAGCATGGATTCACAGCGGGAAGGTCATGCCAGACAAATCTGATAGATTTCTTTGACTGGGTGACCAAAGTAGTAGATCAGGGAGGGGCTGTGGACATGGCTACCTGGACTTTAGCAAGGCATTTGACACAGTCCCACACAAAAGATTAATATACAAGTTAGCCAGCCTGGGAGTGGGTCCCAAGATGACAGCCTGGGAAAAGAATTGGCTGGAGAATAGGACACAGAGAGTAATAGTAAATGGAGTCCACTCTGAAGAAAGGGGCTAGTGGAGCACCGCAGGGTTCAGTATTAGATCAGTCCTCTTCAATGTCTTTATAGCGACATGCAGAGGGACTGAAGGAAGAGCTGTCTCTTTGCAGATGACACAAAGATCTGCAACAGAGTTGATGCACAAGGTGGGGTGGAAAGGATGAGAAGGGACTTGGCAAGATTAGAGGAATGGTCAAATGTATGGCAGCTTAGAGTTAATGCTAAGAAGTGCAAGGTAATGCACCTGGGAAACAAAACCCAGGGAAAGAGTACACAATGGGGTGAGATACTAACAACAACAGAAATGGAAAGGGACCTGGGGGTAGTCATATCAGACGACCTACAGGTGGGCAAGCAATGTGAGAGGGCAGCAAGGAGGGTTGGGGGATACTGGGATGCATAGGGAGAGGCATCACCAGTAGAAAACAGGAAGTTATTATCCCTCTGTACAGACAGTTGGTGAGACCCCATCTGGAGTACTGCGTGCAGTTCTGGGAGACCCAATCTCCGCAAGGACTTAGACAGGATGGAGGCTGTCCAGAGGAGGGCACTAAATGGTGCAGGGTCTGCACCGGAAGACATATGAAGAGAGACTTAAGGAGCTGAATATGTATAGCCTCGAGGAAAGGAGGAGAGGGGGACATGATTGAAACTTTCAAGTATCTCAAGGAATCAACAAAGTCCAGGAGGGTAGCATCGTTCAAAAAGAGGTGTGCAAGAACAAGGGGCACAATTTGAAGATAGAAGGGAGGCGCTCAGAGGTAATTTAAGGAAACATTTTTTCACAGAGAGGTTGTGGATGCATGGAACAGCCTTCCAGAGGAGGTTGTGGAGTCAAAACAGTGGTGGAATTCAAGCATGCATGAGACAGTCATAAGGCAATTCTAAGGGGTGGGGGTAGGAAGAAGTAGGCTGCTGGTTAACCAGGATCTGCAGCTTATCCATTAGGTAGGGAAATGGGCAGACTGGGTGGGCCAAGCAGTCTTTATCTGCCATCAAAATCTATGTTTCTAATAGTCAATCAATCAGTCAAAATATTTATTTATCCAGGTGAATATCATTGAGCAACCTCATTTACAAGATGGACTTGAATAATAGGCAGCAGCCTCTCCTCAGTACTGACCTTCTGGGTCTATGATATAAGGGTCAACGTCTCTGCTGTGGAGCTTTTATCCAGCATCTAATAGGGTAGTAACCTCTTTCTCAGTACTGAGCTGCAGTGTCAGCAATGTGAGAGTCAATATCTCCTCTGTGGGGCTTTTATCCAGCATCTAATAGGGTAGCAACCTGTTCCTCAGTAGTGAGCTGCAGTGTCAGCAATGTAAGAGCCAATGCCTCTGCTGAGGGGATTTTCTGCCCTCTTTAAGGAGTCAGTATAGTGTAGTGGTTAGGCAGTGAGCTGTAAGTCTGGAGAACTGATTGGAATCCCATCATCCTTCACGTGCATACTGTGTGACCATGAGCAAGTCACTTAACTTCCTTGTGCTCTCAGGTCACACCTGGAAACAAGCTTCAGCTTAGTGTACCTTTCCTGGTTAAACAATTTCCTTATATAGCATTTAATGGGTCAGCAAACTCTCCTTAAGTACTGGTTTGCAGTGTCAGCAATGTAAGAGTCAACATCTCTGCCGTGGGGCTTTTATCCAGCATCTAATAGGGTGGCAACCTCTCCTCACTACTGACCTGCAGTGTTAGCAATGCAGGAGTCGACGCCTCTGCTGTCAGACTGTATCATTGGTATAACACCAGGGTGAGAAACCAGAGTCCATTCTCAAACCCAAGACTCCCAGAAGACAGTGCAGGGAGTTAGGTTTGTCTCCTAAAAAGATCAAACAGATAAAAAATCCTGAGCTGTATAAAAGTAGGGATGCTTCACCTACATGAGTCATGGACAGAGATCACAAATGTATCAGGCATCTTGTGTTCTTGACACATAAAGGTGAGCAAAAGGATGTAGATTAAGTAGCAGTAAGATAAGCAAGACCACCTACTTTATTTTCAAAACCATATACAAGTTTTTGTTCAGTACACAAGGTCACACATATTTAAGTACAAGAAAACCACTGCTTCCAAAAGAACATTTAACAGATCCTACCCCAGTTCAGTCTGCCAGCCACTGATAACCCCTGTGCTTCACCAAAAGGCTTACTTAGGGATGACCCCAGTATATGGACTTGCTGATCTTATTGCTACATAACCCACACCTGTTTGCTCACCTTTATGTGTTGAGAACACAAGGAGCCTATGTTTGTCTCATTGATATCATTGTGGAAACCAAGTACATTCTCAAACTCTGATCTTCCTGGTTGCAGTGCAAGAAGCTATTGCTGCATTGCAGAACTAATGCCAATGGCTGTGTCTTTACCCTGATTTTCTTTATTCTCTTAACAGTAACAGAATTTCCAGTCCAAGAAAACCGCATGAAATTGATTGTGAAAGATGAAGAACCATCTGTATTAGAGTCAAGGACCTGGAATGAGACCATACACCAACGTTTCTAAAGAAAGCACCACCGACAGTAAGTAGAAGGCCTGGTAAATGTTATTTGTAGAACAGATGCTGAAAAGTCTGGATAATCCTAGAGGGTAAATCTAAAGTCTGTTGTCAAACTGGGACTCCAGCTGGCCATGCAGGGTGTGACGGTGTATCATAATTATAATGCCCAGTGGGGAGGACCATAGTTCATTTTCAAACCCCGGACTTCAAGGTGTCAGTGCAGAGGGTTATATGAGTATCTTTGGTATAATACCAGGGTGGGAAACTTGAGTCCATCCTCAAACATGAGACTCCCAGGTGGAAGTGCAAGGAGTTATGTGTATATCATTGGTATAATACGATGGTGGGAACCTAGTCCATTCTCAAACCCAGAACTCCTAGGTGGCAGTGCATGGGGTTATGTTTGTATCACTGGTATAATATCGGTGGGACACCTGAGTCTGTTCTCAAACTGAGACTCCTAGCTGGCAGGATAAGGGTTATGTCTGTATCATCGCTATAATATCAGGGTGGGAAACCCGAGTCTGTTATTGAACTAGGACTCCAGCTGACAGGATAGGGGTTATGTCTGTATCATCGATATAATAGCAGCGTGAGAAATCTGAATCTGTTCTCAAACTGAGGCTTCCAGCTGTCAGGATAGAGGTTATGTCTGCATCATTGGTTTAATATCAGGGTGGGAAACCTGAGTCTGTTCTCAAACAGGGACTCCCAGCTAGTAGGATGGGGGTATGTCTCTATTATTGATATATAATATGGTGGGAAACCCAACTCTGTTCTCAAACTGGGACTCCCAGCTGGCAGGATATGGGGTTATGTCTGTCTCACTAATATAATATCAGGTTGGGAAACCTGAGTCTGTTCTCAAACTGGGACTCCCAGATGGCAGGGTAGAGGGTTATGGCTCTACAATTGGTAATAATTGCAGAGTGTGTAACCTGAAGCCATTCTCAGACTCTGAGCTCCCCAGTTGCAGTGTAAGGGATTATGTCTGTATCAATGAAATAATACCTGGGTTGGAAACATTAAACCATCCTCAAACTGATCTCCTGGTTGCAGTGCAAGACGCTATGTATGTATGTATCACAGGGCTAATGCAAGTGGTTGTGCCCTTATGTCTGATTAACCTTTCATTTTAGAAGCAGAATTTTCAATCCCAGAAAACAATGTGACATTAATTGTGAAAGATGAAGATCCCTCAGTATTGGAGCTAGGAACAGGAATGAGACTGTACACCAACAGTCCCCTAAAGAAAGCACTGTCAATGGTAAGTAGCTGGCCAGGTAAATGTTATTTGTATAGTATGTATCTCATGTCCTTACCTTACAACTGTAACTGGATTTTGACAACATTCAGTGCTGGTTCCAATGTAATTAATTGTCCCTCAATGCCTAGAAAACAGTTTCCGTCACTTATGACACCCAGCAGAGACTTACTAGGCTTCTTCTTTTCCTTTATTTTGTATCCTTGATGGTGTTAAGATTGAGGCTGTATCGTAATTTAAGTACCTGGGTCAGGCTTGACTGACATCTAGAGTTATCAGTCCATACTGATGCCATACACCATAGGCTTCACCTTAAACTTGGTGCATTGTACAGGAACAAAGGAGTAGTCTATATTGATGCCACACAGTAAGCTTCACTCTAAGCTTGCTGCATTGTACAGGAACATAGGGAGTAGTCCATATTGATGCCACACAGTAAGCTTCACCCCAAGCTTCCTGCATTGTACAGGAACATATGGAGTAGTCCATATTGATGCCACACACCATGAACTTCACTCTAAGCTTGCTGCATTGTACAGGAACATAGGAGTAGTCTATATCAATGTCACACACCATGAGCTTTACCCTAAGCTTAGTGCATTGTACAGGAACATAAGGAGTAGTCCATATTGATGCCACACACCATGAGCTTCACCCTAAGCATGATGTATTGTACAGGAACAAAGGGAGTAGTCCATATTGATGTATTACACCATGAGCTGCACTCTACACTTGGTGCATTGTACAGGAACAAAGGACTAGTCCATATTGATGCCACACACCATAAGCTTCAACCTCAGCTTGGTGCATTGTAGAGGAACAAAGGAACTGGCCTATATTGATATAATACACCATGAGCTTCACCCTAAGCTTGGTGCATTGTACAAGAACAAAGGGAGTAGTCCATATTGATGCCATACACCATGAACTTCACCCTAAGCTTGATGCATTGTACAGAAACAAAGGGAGTAGTCTATATTGATATAATACACCATGAGCTTCACCCTAAGCTTGGTGCATTGTACAGGAACAAAGGAGTAGTCCATATTGATCACACACACACACACCCCCATGAGCTTCACCTTAAGCTTGGTGCATTATACAGAAACAAAGGAGTAGTCCATATTGATGCCACATACCATGAGCTTCACCCTAAGCTTGGTGCATTGTACAGTAACAAAGGGAGTAGTCCATATTGATGTAATACACCATGAGCTGCCCCTGAGCTTGGTGCATTGTACGGGAACAAAGGGAGCAGTCCATATTGATGCTGTACACCATGAGCTTCAACCTAAGCTTGATCCATTGTACAGGAACAAAGGAACTAGCTTATTATTGATGTACTACACCATGAGCTTCATCCTAAGCTTGGTGCATTGTACAGGAACAAAGGGAGTAGTCTGTATTGATATAATCCACCATGAGCTTTACTGTAAGCTTGGTGCATTGTACAGTGTGATGGGCTGCTCGAGATGAAGATGAGCAACCCAGGGTCCGAATTATTTTCGGATAGGATAACTGCTATCCAGACAAGGAGAGGCAGGAGTCGACTTAGTATTTTTGATGACTGCAGGGCGGCGCTTTATTTGGTACCAAGGGGTAGACAGACACAGTCACAAGAAGGAGTAGGGATGCCTGATACACAATAGGGCAAATTATAACAGGGATATACTGAAACACTTTCGATCTAACACTTTATGATTACCTCTACAAGCATAAACTTCAGGCCTACTGCCACTCTTATTCTAATACTAGTTTATACTGTACTCTATACTCTAAACAAGAATCCAGTCTTATTCTGATACTAGTTTATACTGTATTCTATACTCTAAACAAGAATCCAGTCTTAGGCTACTCAGCACTACATTAGGGTGATCAGCATCATACATCTACAAAAGAGTCCAGAATTTGACAAGGTCCAGAGATCCGCATCTTCGTGTACACGTCATTCTTCGTTGGTAGCTACAAGGGAAATAAACTGTGGAACCCTAATCACAATTCCCAGCAAGGACCTAGATAAGGCCACTGGGGTGGTGAGAGGTTTGCTAAACAGACCATATATCTTCGGCAAAAGCCCACTCTCCCGAGGCTGCCGGAATGTAGAACCAAAGCAACTGGTTCCTGAAATAACACACTAGAGCAAGAGGTGCTCAGCCAAACCCACTTCTAGGGTTGCCAAGGATGAAGAAAGACCAAGATCTGCGTGGCGATGAATCAAATGGAGGACTACCACGGTCCGACTTGATGCTGCAGCACTCAAGGGCCTGCTGGACTCAGAAGGAACTCTGACAGGACCAGGAACCATAAGAATCTGAAGAGATGATGGTTGAATCTGCAATCCTCAGGTCAGGAACTAACACAAAACAAAGCGGCGGATGCGTCCGGACTGGAAGCGGCGGACTCGACTTAGTGAGCGACCAGGTAGAGCATGAGACAGGTCCTCAAGATGAGTCTCTCTCTTCTGTAGAGGGCGACCAACTTTGGGACATCTGGAACAGGAACCATACGTGAACGACACTGGCACGCTGTCGTGATGTCGCCGGACGCATTTTTCAAGCTGTAAAACAAGAAAATGACAGGTACAACTGGAACGACTGACGATGGACTTCGACTTCGCGGATGACACAAACGGACGGGATGAGTTGATGGATGATCTTCCTGGAGTGAAGAATGCTGGAGGGGTGTCTTCTTCTGAGTGGAGACTGATTCTGAGCATCGTGGTAACAGACCACACTATGAGACTGCAGTGTGGTAGAAGATTGAGACTGTCTTCGTACAGTAGTAAACATATAACTGAAGAATGCCCAAAGAACTGTGGAATGGTACAACACTTTGCCAGAGGAGGGCAAATTATAACTTTAGGGTAATTGTTACTGATAAGGGCCAATGTCCAGGTGCTTAGAGCAATGGTTCAGGTACTTGGACCAATAGTTCAGGTACTTCGGACAATAGTTCAGGTACTTAGGGCAATAGTTCAGGTACCGGCAATAGTTCAGGTACTTAGGACAATAGTTCAGGTACTTAGGCAATAGTTCAGGTACCTCAGGCAACAGTTCAGGTACTTCAGACAATAGTTCAGGTACTTAGGACAATAGTTCAGCATAAGCAGTACAGTAATCACAGTAATTTCACAGTATAGGCAAATAGAACAGTCTCAAATGAACCCCTGTTTCTATAGGTAGGGTATTCTGGGATAGGATCCTTACTGTACATTGTGGCTAGGGCCTCTTTAGTACCACTAGGCTGGCTTGCCCTATTCTGCTAGGCCGGGCCTCCTTTAGACCAGACTTACCTCGGCCTAATGCCCTACCATTACCTCGGCCTGAAGCCCTATGTTAGCTTGAGCCTGCCCTATTCGCTAGGCCGGGCCTCCTTAGTACCACTAGGCTGGCTTGCCCTATTCGCTAGGCCAGGGCCTCCTTTAGTACCACTAGGCTGGCTTGCCCTATCTGCCAGGCCAGGGCCTCCCTTTAGTACCACTAGGCTGGCTTGCCCTATTCCGCTAGGGCCGGGCCTCCTTTAGACCAGGGTTTTACCTCGGCCTAATGCTTCTATATTTACCTCGGCCTGAAGCCCCACGTTGCTTTGCCTGGTCCCTCACCTTAGAATGGGCCTGGTACCCCAATTTACAATGGGCCTGATACCCTCAGCACTTTGGGCCAGAATGATGCCCCACTTCCCAATGGGCCTGGTGTCTTACTTTAAACTTTGGGCCAGAATTGCCCTTTAAATGGCATTGCCCTTTAAATTCTGCAGGCTCCCAATGCCTGCTGTCTAATCTTTATGCTGGTTGCCGCCTTTAATCCCGCCTTATGAATATTTATAGGCCGTGATAAAGGCCTTGCTTTCTGGCCCCTACTGGGGGCTGCCGCTAATCCCGCCTCCACATAAATATTAAAATTCACTGGTCCTACTGACCCGATGCTCCCTGCAGCTCTCGGCTGCTCCTCTAGTGCCTAATGCGCCTTTAACAGGCAGAGTCTTTTTTAAACACAGGTGGTCAGCACTCTTCTTAGTGTCACGACTCACCATTCCTGTGAGCCGGAAGGAGGTTACCGCGGTAGGGAGGCGGAGGATGCTGGCAGAGGGAGGGAGAAATGGACAGGCAGCTGGGGACAACCGGGGCCTCGGCCAACAAGGAGCGCGACGCCGACGCGGCTGGCAGGGCTGCCGGATGGGGACCGAAATTAAACTGAGGAATACTGGGGCTAAAATAAATAAAGCAGCGAGCAAAACAAATAAATGGAGGGTTTTAAGCCCTAACAGCACAATGGAGGGACTGGCATTTGAAAGCTTCCGTGGTGCCCGCATGGCACCTATCACACTTACCCCACACAGCAGGCTCTTCAGGCAGTGGAGGTAGAGCAGGCACACAGGTAAGTCCCCAGGGACGGCTTCAATCCTCTAGGTAAGCCCTTTCCTTGTCCCTCTGACTTGCTGTGTCCTTCTCTCTCAACAGCTGGCCAGGAACTGACCAACCCAACTGTTATAGAATTATATTTAAAAGATAAAACTGCCTGGGATTCTAGAATGGCTGGATTGGAATGCTGTGCATGAGCCACTCAGCACAACATTCCATCCAAGCCATTATGACACATATTGCTTTTTAAATCTGTCTTTTGACCAGCTGTAAGTGCACAGGTGCACTTTTCTTATTATTTACAGTGTTTTGTGTGCAGGAGGTTGACTTTGGCGTCTAGGGGCTCTTCGTATAGTACCCTGCTGCCTACCCCCGCAGGTACCTGAGCACCTGTATATTCTATGCTCATTTAATTTTATTTTATTTTCTGAATGACCACTTTTGGGGCATTACAACAGGAACAAACGGAGTAGTCCATATTGATGCCACACACCATGAGCTTACCCTAAGCTGGGTGCATTGTACAGTAACAAAGGAAGTAGTCCATATTGATGTCACACACCATGAGCTTCAGCCTAAGCTTTGTGCATTATACAGGAACAAAGGAGTAGTCCATATTGATGACACACACCATGAGCTTCACCTCTAACCTTGGAGCATTGTACAGAACAAAGGAGTAGTCCATATTGATGTAGTATAATCGTTAGCTGCACCCTAAGTTTGGTGCATTGTACAGGAACAAAACGGACTAGTCCATATTGATGCTGTACACCATGAGCTTCACCCTAAGCTTGGTGCATTGTACAAGAACAAAGGAGTAGTCCATATTTATGACATACACAATGAGCTTCACCCTAAGCTACGTGCATTGTACAGGAACAAAGTAAGAAGTCCATATTGATGCCATATTTATGACACACACACACACCCCCATGAGCTTCACCCTATGCTTGGTGCTTTGTACAGGAGTAAAGGGACTAGTCCTTGTTGATGTTGTACACCATGAGCTTCAACCTAAGCTTGGTGCATTGTGCAGGAACAAAGGACTGGCCTATATTGATGTAATACACCATGAGCTTTACCCTAAGCTTGTTGCATTGTACAGGAACAAAGGCAGTAGTCTGTATTGATATAATACACCATGAGCTTCACCATCAGCTTGGTGCACTGTACAGGAACAAAGGAGTAGTCCATATCGATGCCCCCCACACACACACACACCATGAGCTTCACCCTAAGCTTGGTGCATTGTACAGGAACAAAGTGAGAAGTCCATATTGATGCATACACAATGAGCTTCACCCTAAGCTACGTGCATTGTACAGAAACAAAGTAAGAAGTCCATATTGATGCCATACTCCATGAGCTTCACCCTAAGCTTGGTGCACTGTACAGAAACAAAGGGACTAGTCTATATTAATGTACTACACCATGACGTCACCCTAAGCTTGTGTATTGTACAGGAACAAAGGAAGTAGACCATATTGATGCTGAGACACCATGAGCTTCACCCTAAGCTTGATGCATTGTGCAGGAACGAAGAGAGTAGGCCATATTGATGCCATACACCATGAACTTCACCCTAAGCTTAGTGCATTCTACAGGAACAAAGGGAGTAGTCCATATTGATGCCACCCACCATAGGCTTCACCCTAAGCTTGGTGCATTATACAGGAACAAAAGGAGTGACCCCTTCCTTCCCACTGAAACATTGTTTAAAGATGACTCTCCTATTTTTGATAATGGTGACGGAGGCCTGAGGTCCTTACCTCCGGTGTCTCCATGGCCAGTTGTGGCCTAGGCTGCCGGTTGCACTGCTGCAAAGGTCTGAGAGGGAACAGCATCCACCACAGATCGCACTTGTCCCAGGATCTCTCAAAATTTCCAATTTTCTTCAGCTATCTCCCTATATGAGGGACCGTTCGCTGTTGTGGTTTACCTCTGCCCTTATACTTCCTGTTCTTATGTCAATTCTGGTTCCCACCCCATTTCTGTTGTTGATGTGTCTGTTGTTGGGCCTGTTGGTGTTGATTACTGGCTGAGGGGCTGGCGAATGCTGAGCCTGTTGGCGTTGAGCCTGCCCTTCCACTGTGTAGTGTGTCGTGGTTCCCAAAGCAGGTTCCATGACAGCTACCTTCTTGGAACCAGAGCCCAAATCATGGATATACAGTTGGTACACCCTCTCGGTTTTCCAAAGAATATCAGCAAACCTATCCGTATTTGGGTAAGGGTTGGCTCACCTTTTCTCTTACTGCTGGAATCATGTTCCTAAGGAACAAGGTCTTATATTCAATAAGATCTACATCCGCAGCTTCTTGTGCCAGGTGCTTTCCTGCTCGGTAGGCCATCCAGAGTCTCTGGTGGTAAGTCGCTGTACTTTCTTTTGCATTCTGTTTGACAGGGTATACCAGCATCACTCCTACAATACCTGGGCTGAGCAGAAATGAGCTCAGCTGCAACCTCGTCAAAGGTAGCGGTCCCATCCTGGTGAACAGCTTCCGGAGTTTGACCCACAAACCTGGATCGATGGTCTGGTGTAGTGTTTGGACCTGATATTCTGCAGCGAGGCTGAGCATCTCGCATTTAGAACGTACTTTTCCAAGTGACAGCTGAGGTTGTTGGACGGGCTCATCCGACCGATACTTTCAGCAATTTACTGAACAGAGTAGGCCATTTGTAGGGATTAGTGGTTGATCAGGCAAAGGTAGGTTGTCTCAAGCACCATCCAGGGTTACACAAGCTGCAGCTTCAGCCGCAGTGTGGACAATACCTTCCTGAGTGCCAGCTTCTTGAAAAAGCTGCCTAATCTGAGTTTTAATAACCTTCATGCTTCTTTCAGGAAGGGAACATTGCCTAACACTTTTCAATCATAGTTTCTATCTCTTGCCTGTCTTCCACATTAATAATGGCTGGACATGTTAAGGCAATGGGAGGTGTAGCCCCTGCCTTTCATTCGTCCCACAAACAGCGCCATCGCGACCAGGCTTAAGCCTCGTCCCCATCATGGGCGTGCCGCCATGTTGGCATCTCCATGATCAGCATCAATGCCGCTGACGTTGACTTGGGGAGTTGGAGGGGACCCACCATGCTGTGGATGGCTGGGTGGGGAGTCTGGGCCATAGTAGAGGCGTGACTTGGCATTGTACTGTGAGACGTCATCATCGAGATAACTCCTCTGATGAATGAAGGCGGGAATCGCCTCCCATTGCCTTAACATGTCCAGCCAGAACCTCTCCGCTGATGGCGCAGTGTCGCCATCTTAGTTCTACATTCATCATAATTCACACTTGCAACATCCATATCAACCTCATCTTGCCTTTGCTTGCAAAACTCGACACGCCGCTTCAATTCACAATTGTCCCTGTAGGCTACCTCTAAATCATTACGCACCTGGTTGATCTCGTCCTGAAGCTCACCCATTTCGTCACTCAACTGAGCGTTTGCAGCACTCAGCAAATCATTTATCTGCACAACCTGACTCTTATCCTGTTTAAAACTTTCACACTCCTGCTTCAACATACATAGTTCCTGTTCACCAGTCTGGGCTGAATGACTCAATAGTGAATCTTTTCATTCCAGAGTTTGGAGTTCAGAATCCAAGTTCTGCTTGCAATCTGTTTCCTGCAAACCCATCTCTTGCTTAAGAGACGAAATCTGCAGATCAAGGGTTCAAACCTCGCTCAGAGGCTTCCAAAGCAGCATAGAGAGCAGCGACCATTAACCTTTAGCATGACGCTATTGGTTGATTTTCAAGGCTCTGCATACTGGGTTGAAACTCAGTACAGGGTTTTCGATTGACTTGCGCCCCACGCAAAGTCAGCCCATCCTCCATGGGAAGCAAGGATGTTAGAGACATCGAGTCTCAGTTCTGCGAGATATCTGATACTGTGGCTTTTATGTGGAGGAATGAAAATTCAGACTGTGAAAAGACAGCGTGCATGCGTATCGATCCACAACACAAGTACTTTAAACACAGCCAGGCTACTGTATTAGTGTTGTAGGCTTGCAACTCAAAGCTGCTATGGAGTGGGTCAAGACGGCATCGACCACACCCAAAAAGTAGGCCAGACTTTGCAAGTAACTACAAATTTAGTTTTAAATGGGAGAAGTGATACGGAATGTACACCTACTGTCCCCGAGGAAGGAAAAGTTTAAGCAACAAGTGAAAACTTACAAACACCAAATATCGCCTGCACACGGTCACCAATTTGTCAAGAGGTCTAAACCTCACTTTCAGATTCTTGACGATATTGGGAATACAAGTAATCACAAACACGTTACATTAGAGTAGTAAACAAGTTTATTACTACAAAAGAGATAAATCTGATTGCCCTAAGCAGTTCTTACCAATACGAACGAGGGCCAATGCTAAATGTTCCCTATACCTCGAGGTTTCTCTGTAGTCTCTGGGGTATCTTGGTCTCCGAGTGTAAAGCCTCTGCATAACATTATATACCTATGATAATTACTATGGTTACCAAAAGATAGAAACATTTCTAGTTACAGAGATGAGCCCTATTGGCTAAATTAGAGGAGGCTCCACGGTCCAAGATAACATTATATGATTCTGTAAAGTCATCAGTTTTAGAACAAAGAAGTTCTTATACGAGTCTTACATAACTAAGTAGTGGTGCACATTACCAAAAGATGGCAATGCTGTTTAACATATTATAATCACTTCAAGGACAGGTGTCTTGGCATCTGACAAGTAAGAAATAGACAGAGAATACATGGTAAAATATAGTGCATTAGCAAGCAAAGTAAATTACAACAATATGCATTCATATCCTGACATCTACTCTTACTGATAGGATGCACTTAGCCCTAAGTATTAGTATAACCTATACCTAAGCATTAGCTGTCTGCGGTGTACCTCTGAGGGTATCAATTAGGGTACAGGGACACCCCCACTGCACACACTACTCTGCCTTTCTCTCCTCTCATACACCCGCAGCTCACTGTTCTCTGCCCTTTCTGTTCCCCATACACCCCACTGCTCTACTCTACTCTGCCCTTTCTGTCCCCACATACACCCCATTGCTCAGTCTGCTCTGCTCTTTCTGTCCCCCATACATCTCACTGCTCACTCTTCTCTGCCCTTTCTGTCCCCACACACCCCCTGCTCACTGTACTCTGCCCTTTCTGTCCCCCATACACCCCACTGCTCACTGTACTCTGCCCTTTCTGTCCCCCATACACCCCACTGCTCACTCTACACTGTCCTTTCTGTCCCTCATGACACACCACTGCTTACTCTACTCTGCCCTTTCTGTCCCCATACATCTCACTGCTCACTCTTCTCTGCCCTTTCTGTCACCCCATACACCCCACTGCTCACTGTACTCGCCCTTTCTGTCTCCCATACACCCCACTGCTCACTCTACTCTGCCCTTTCTGTCCCCCTCATACATACCACTGCTCACTCTACTCTGCCCTTCTGTCCCCCATACACCCCACTGCTCACTGTACTCTGCCCTTTCTGTCCCCCAAACACCCCACTGCTCACTGTACTCTGCCCTTCTGTCCCTATACACCCCACTGCTCACTGTACTCTGCCCTTTCTGTCCCCATACACCCCACTGCTCACTTTACTCTGCCCTTTTGTTCCCTTATGCATGCCACTGCTCACTCAACTCTGCACTCCTCTGTCCCCTCATACACTCCCCTTACTCACTCTACTCTGCCCCTTCTGTGCCCCTCACACACCACACTGCTCACTCTGCCTGTCTTCTGTCCTCCTCATACACCCTAATGAGTACTTCACCTCAGTTTTCACCAGGGAAAATGGGATGCTGCATCATCATGGAGGAGACAGAGATAATGAGGAGGGGGGACCTCACGATCGGGCAGGTCTGGGAGAGGGGAGGCATCACTGGCAGGTGGGGAGGGCTAAGCAGGAGAAGAGGTACCAGAAGTGGAAATCACAGCAGAGTGAGGGAAGCCTCAGTTCCTTTAAGACGGAGAAAGCACCGGGCCGGATAAATTACATCCTAGAGTGCTGAAGGAACTTGCAGATGTCCTGGCAAAACCCTGGCAGAGCTTTTCACCATCTCTGAGGACAGGGTGGGTGCCCTAGACTGGAAGGTGGCGCATGTAGTGCCTATCCACAAGGGGGGATCAAGGGAGGTGGTAGGAACTACAGGCCTGTCAGCCTGACATCGGTGGTGGGCAAGGTGATGGAGGGCATTGTCAAGGAGAGGCTGGGGGGACCTGGATAAGTCAGGGTGCCTGGACGATAGACAGCATGGATTCATCCTGGGAAATCGTGTCAGACAAACCTGGTGGAGTTCTATGACTGGGTGACAAGTGCCTTGGACCTGGTAGACCAGTGGATGTCCTCTTTCTAGACTTCAGCAAGGCATTTGACTCTGTTCCTCACGTGGGCCTGTTGGATAAGCTAGGAGAAATGGGGTGGAAACCAGATGATCAGATGGATAGGCAATTGGCTCCAGGACCGGACCCAGAGGGTCGTAGTTGGTGGGATAGTCTCATCCCCAAGGAGGGTCATTAGTGGGGTCCCACAGGGATCAGTCCTTGGGCCTTCTGTTCAACGCCTATGTATCTGACATAAGGACAGGAATCAGGAGGAGATGAGTCTCTTTGCAGATGACTGAAACTGGGGCGGTGGTGGATGGGAGGAGGGGAGGGTGGCCTGCAGGGGACCTGGAGGCTCTGGAAAGATGGTCTAGAAAGTGGAAGCTGAGGTTCAATTCAGGAAATGCAAGGTACTCCACCTGGGGCCAGAAACCCAGGCCAAGTGTACACCCTGGGGAAATACTACAAGTCTCAATGGCTGAGAGAGACCTGGGGTGGTGGTGGATGTCAAGATGAACAACTCTGAGACTTGTAGAGGGCAGCAGCCAAGGCCAACAGGATGCTGGGATGCATCGCTAGGGGATCACCTCCAGAAGGAGGAAGTGATACTCCTCTGTATAACTGCTTGGTGAGGCCGCACCTGGAGTACTGTGTGCAGTTTTGAGGCCACACTTAAAGAGGGACATTAACCTCCTGGAGAGGGTCCAGAGGAGGGCAACCAAAATTATTTGGGGCTTGGGGATAGGACCTATGAGGAGAGGCTCGAAGAGCTAAATATGTACACATTGGAAGAGAGAAGGACCGGGGGACATGATAGAGGTCTTCAGGTACATGAAAAGGGTAAATAGGGAGGAACAGTCAGGGTGCTTGAAGGAAGGAGGAAGGGGCCACTAGAGGGCATGGGTGGAAGCTGGAGGGAAGATTCAGGGAGAAAGGAGGAGGTGCTACTTCACTGAGAGGGTGGTGGAGCCATGGAATGCACTACCTAGGGGCTGGTGGAGGCAGAGACAGTGGAGGGGTTCAAGAGGGGTGGGACAGGTACAGGAAGGGTTCTGAAGCAAAATCCAATGCAGCAAGAATATCCAGAACTGGGAAGGAGAAGCCAGAGAAGGCGAGGGGACAGCAAGGTCAGCACCCAGTGGGGCTGACCAAACGAGCAGACACGAAAGACCAGTAGCCTATTCTGCTGGCATTTTAGTATGTTAGTATGTTAGTACTGCTCAGTCTACTCTGCCATTTCTGTCCTCCATACATTCCACTGCTCACTCTACTCTGCTCTTTCTGTCCCCCACACCCCACTGCTCATTCTACTCTGCCATTTCTGTCTCCCCATACACCCCACTGCTCACTCTGCTCTGCCCTCTTCCTCCCCCTATACACTCCACTGCTCAATCTACTCTGCCCTTTTGTCCACCTCATATACCCCACTACTCACTCTACTCTGTCCCCATAAATTCCATTGCTTACTGTACCCTGCCCTTTCTGTCCCCCACAACCTCCTGCTAACTGTACTCTGCCTTTCTGTCCCCTTATTCACCCCACCGCCCCTTTACTCTGTCTTCGTTGTCCCCTTATGCACCCCACTGATCACTCTACTCTGCCCTTCCTGTCCCTCTCATACACCCCACTGCTGAATCTATTTTGCCCTTACGTCCCATTTATGCACACCACTACTCACTCTACTCTGCCCTTTCTGTCCCCCACACCCCACTGCTCATTGTACTCTGCACTTTCTGTCCCGCTTATACACCCCACTGCTCAATCTACTCTGCCCTTTTTTCCCCTCATACACATCACTACTCACTCTACTCTGCCCTTTCTGTCCCCTCACACATCCCAAAGCTCACCCTATTCTGCCCTTTCTGTCCCCCATGCACCTCACTGCTCACCCTACTGTGACCTTTCTGTCCCTTCATACACTGCAATGCGCACTCTACTCTGCCCTTTCTGCCCAGTCATACACCCCAATGCTAACTCTACTATGCCTTTCTGTCCCCATGCACCCCAATGCTCACTCCACTCTGCCCTTTCATACACCCTACTGCTCACTACTAACTGTACTCTGCCTTTTCTGTCCCTTATTCACCCCACCGCCCCCTTTACTCTGTCTTTGTTGTCCCCTTATGCACCCCACTGATCACTCTACTCTGCCTCCCGTCCTCTCCTATACACCCCACTGCTGAATCTACTCTGCCCTTTACGTCCCATTCATGCACACCACTACTCACTCTACTCTGCCCTTTTGTCCCCCATACATTCCACTGCTCACTCTACTCTGCCTTTTGTCTCCCTAAACCCCACTGCTCGCTGTACACTGCCCCTTCTGTCCCACTTATGCACCCAACTGCTCACTCTACTCTTCCTTTCTGTCCCTGCCATACACCCCACTACTCAATATTCTCTGCCCATTTTGTCCCCCTCATTCACATGACTACTCATTCTTCTCTGCCCTTTCGGTCCCCCTCATACATCCCACTGCGCACTCTGCTCTGCCCTTTTGTCCCCCCCATGCACCCCACTACTCACTCTACTCTGCCCTTTTGTCCCCTCATACACCCCACTGCTCACCCTATTCTGCCCTTTTCTGTCCCCCATGCACCCCACTGCTCACCCTACTCTGTCCTTTCCATGCCCCTCATTCACTGCACTGCTCACTGTACTCTGCCCTCTCTGTCCCCCTCATACACTCTATTGCTCACTCTGCTCTGCCCATTCTGTCCTCCTCATACACCCCACTACTAACTCTACTCTTCCCTTTCTGTCCCCATACATTGTCATACCCTGTTGAGGCCTGGGATCCTCTCTATATGCAAAGAACAATAGGGAAGATACTGGTCCCATTTCTTCCCTTTGTCGTGAATGAATTTCTGGAGCATTGAGAGTCTGATTGAACCTTTCCACTAATCCATCTGTTGGGGGTGATAGGGTGATGTTTGGACCACTTCCACACCCAGCAGGTGGTATAGCTCCTTAAGCAAGGCCAGATTAAAATTACTGCCTCTATCGGTAAGAACTTCTTTAGCAATTACCAGCTTACTAAAGATCTTCACCAGTTCATCCACAATTCCTTTGTAGTTACTGAATGTAAGGGTATGGCTTCAGGATACCGGGTTGCATAGTCAGAAACCACCAGGGTGTAGCAATTTCCTTTAGAACTCTTTTCAGTAGGGTCTGCTATATCCATAGTCATACATTCAAATGGATTGGTTACTAGAGGCAGAAGCTCTAATGGAACTGTATCCTTCTCCCTATCTGGGCCACTTTCTGGCATTCTTCACAGGATTTACAGTATTCAGCTACCTGGTCATGGATGGCAGGCCAGTAAAATATTTGTAATAATCAGGCCAAAGTCCTATCCTTCCAGCATGCCCTGAACATGGTAAATGTGTGCCAGATAGATTAACTGGGCCCTGTATTTTTGCTGGTACCATTAATTGGTCCACTGTCTCTCCTGTTTTAGGGTTGTTACAATACTTATGCAAAATATCATTTTAACCAACATTTCTGGGGACCTTTAGATGACACCTTGCCAACCTGTTGAAAGAAAAAGGTTAGTGTTGGATCATATTTCTGTTATTTTGATATTACATTTTAGATACATTTAATTCCACTGGTACCTCAGTAAGTCCTTTTTTCAGAGTTTTAATGTCCTTTTTCATTCTTGGTTTTTTCTTCTTCCTGGGTTACCCATGGTGTCTTCATTGGAGGAGAATATATCCCCAGAAGTTTTTCCTGCTGGCTTGGGCCCTGGTTGTAACAGCAGCGACATGTTCTTTTGGAGCCAGCACAGTGTCAAATCCAGGAAATCATAACAAAGAACCACTGATACAGGCAGGTTGGGTACTAGGCCAGAACACACAGCATTCATTTGGTCCTTTACAGTCATTTCAACAGTGGAGGTTGGGTAGCTGTGTGTGTCCCCATCGAGATAAACAACATCCACTGTTGCTCCAATCTTATTTTTGGGGCTTAGTAGTCCTGGAAGGATCAATGTACAGTATACTTGCTTCCTGTATCAAGGAGGCCCAACACATATTATTATTGATCGTTACTTCAGCCATAATATAGCCTGTGGTCAATAAAGCCAGGTGTGCTGGATCTGATTTCTTTTAAGGCAAACCTGGCTGTGTGTCCTTTCCCATTACAACTATGGCAGATCACATTAGGGAATAGATCTTCCTCCTCTCCCTGACCTTACATCATATCATACAGGATTCTGTCCAGCAGGGAATGGAGAGGAAGGAGAGGAAGATTTAACTATAGAAGTGGCTGATTCTCCTCTGACACTTTTCTTTTATTGATGGCCTGTCTGACAAAAGTCCTCTGCTAGAGTGACAACCACCTCTGCTGACTTTGGATTGTGCTCCTCACCCAGAGTTGGACTTCATTAGGGAGTATTTGGAAAAACTGTTCAACAACCAAAGTCTCTGTGATTTCAGTGGTGGATTTATCCTGGCTTGTGAATAGAGCAAATTGCTCCTGCCTATAAGAGGTAGACCCCTCACATCTAAAACACTCTATCCTGCACTAACTTGACTCCTCCTGGTGTTTCTTAGTTGCCCTCTCCAAGCTTGTTTCTGGCTCCTGTTCTCTTCTCTCTTCTTTTTCTAGAAGTGACTTTCAAAGGTGGGGTGAATGAAGGAGGAATGGTAGGGTTTGTTTGTACCTTCTTATTGTCTCACCTATTTTACCATGATTTCCACTATTTGTTCCTGTATTTATTACTCCTGTATGTAAAAATGTTCTTTACTTCTGTTTAACCTATAACATCCCTGTGCCTTGTGATTTAAATTCTTGCCTAACTATGCCATCTTTTATGGTTTGGTCCTGCTTGAAAATGGTCCTTCGGATCAGTGCACCTACCCAGTAATCAAAGACATAAATTTATTTATTTATTTTATTTTATTTATTGAATTTTGATGACTGGTAAACCCACTGCCCCGAAAGTCCTTTTTCAGGGTGACCCGGGATAACAGTACAGGAAATTATAGACAGTAGAAAACATATGGAAGTACAGGTTATCATGGGTATACAGTATTCGGCTATTTACACAAAGCAGTCATTACATAGGTTTGGTATATCTGATTGGTCAGTGTTGTTCATTACATCATCCATTGACAGAGACATTAGTGAAACAGTACTCTAGATTCCTTAGGTGACATAGTTTAAGTTTATACAGTATTTGGCTGTTTACACATAGCAGTTGTTATATAGGTTTGATATATCTGAATGGTCAGTGTTGTTCATTACATAATCCATTGACAGAGACATTATTGAGACAGTGCTGTAGCTTCATTAAGTAACATAGTTCAAGAGCATTAATAGGTTCAGATTGGGGAGGAAAGAGTTAGCAACATTGTTAGGGGCTAAAGATTATAGTTAGGTGAACAGGCTGTTGAGGTCCTTGCAGTAGTGTCAAGGGTGGAGCATTGGCATGCTTGTTGACAGAAAATGGGTCTTGAGTCTTGTGCAGAAACACGGCAATGATGGGGTGTCTCAGATTCCAAAGGGAGGTTATTCCACAAGGAAGGGCAGTATGAGAGAAAGATTTTTGTCCTGCCTTAGTCCTGACCTTGAGACCTCTAGTAGCTTGTGGCCTGAGGGATCTAAGGCTGCACTGGTTATTTTTACTGTGAGAGTCCCCAAGACTCTGGGAGGTGAAGGGCTAATTATCTTCTTTGCCAGGCGGTGCAGGGTAACTGGTAGTCGAGAAAGATGGCCAGTTAAGCTTTGCCAGTGCCCCACAGTGGTAGCTCTGGAGGGATAAGGTGGCAAAGCAGGCCACCTTGTTGTATAGGGTCTGTAGTTTACCAAACTCCAGCTTATGTATACCCTGAATGACCGGGCAGCATATGTTAGAGTTGGAAGTAGGACACTAGTTGCAGTAGCAGTCCTAGCTTCTGGGTCAGCAGTTCCTTGAGCCGATACAGTAATCCAAGTTTTGTATGGATTACTCGCGTGACTTGGTCCACATGTTGTTTGAACGTAGACCTTGGTCAATGGTAAGGCCAAGGTACTTTGTCAAGAGATGACTTGAGCTTGTTACCCTCAAGGGACCGAGAGTTGGAGTAGATGTGTTCTATCTAGTCCAAGGGCTCTTGGTCCTGACAGCATGGCTTTGGTTTTGCTGTGTTAAGAACCATTTTATTCTTGATTAGCCACTTCTCCATGATGTGAATATCCTTTTGGAGAGAGGTGCTAAGGTCGTCCAGGTTGACCAAGGTTTTGTAGATGACGGCATCATCAGCATATTGATTGCATCACTACTTCTGCAGTGTTTATGAGTTCATTTACATACGGTGAGAACATTAGTGACCCAAGTATAGATTCTGGGGTACACCGTCCTTTAGGGACAGTAGTTTGGAGAGTGTCTCCTGCCACCTGACCCTCTGTGACTGACCAGAGAGGTAGCTTAAACCGATTTGAGGACGGGCATTGAGGCCTATGTTGTGAAGTTTTTGGAGTTATAACCCATGATCCATCTGGTCAAAGGCCTTAGAGAGGGCTATAAAACTGCCCTGTAAAGGATACCGAGTCTAGGTTTCTCAGTACATCTGTATAGAATTTGGTTAGGGCAGTGTCTGTCCCATATTTGGCTCCAAGCCATGTTGGGATGGGGACAACAGCAAGTGTGCCTCCAGGTATTCCTTAAGTTGGGCATAGATGAGCTTCTCGGATTTTAGCTAGGGCACACAGCAGGAAGATAGGCCTGTAGTTCTCAATGGGTTCTACAGGCCCACATTTTATGAATCAGGGCCACATGTGCCTGCTTCCACAACTCAGGACAGATCCTTCAAGTAATGACCTATTGATCAGCCAGGTGAGTGGTTGCGCGAGAGCCGTGGCCCCATCTTTTTAGCAACCTGGCTTTGAGTCTGTCCGGCATCCTGAACCTCTTATTTTAAGGGTATTTACAGTGGCCATTACCTCTTTGACCTTAATCAGCCTTAAATAAAAGGCTGGGCAGTCGGCGTAGAGGGGTCCAATGAAGCAGACTGGTAGTTGGGTAATGATAACCCTGCCTGATGTTTATCAGGGTTTATGAAGTACGAATTGAGGGTCTCAGCGATTAGTGCGGCATTGTGTAGTACCTGTCCATTAGCTGCGATAGGGCCTGTGACCGTCTTTGTATTCCCTTAATCAGTTCATTGATGTGGGACCAGAAAGTCCTAGGGTTGCCAAGGTTTGCTTTCTAGAGGTGGTTTAGATACTCCATTTTGCTACTTTTGGTGGCCTTTTACATTGGTTTCGGAGGGCTCTATAGGTAACCTGGTCTGCTAGGAGAGCCGAGTCTTTGGACTTTTCCAGGCTTTGTCTCGGCTGGTCATCAGGGCCTTTGGTGGGGTAATTCACTTATAGCAGTGGCCTTTTACCTGGTAGGTTTTATTAGGGGCCAGGAGGTCCGCAACCCACACGATAGACCTAATAAATAAATAAAATAAACAAATAAAGGTTACAAACCAATTTATGCATAGTTCTCGAACTAATGAAAGTCTCTGGGGTGTAAGATGACTGGTAGCACAAGGAACAAAATCTCTGCTGGTATGTCTCAGTATTGATATTGTTACTTCGCAAGATCTATTTCTCAACTAGCTCATAATTCTCAGCATGTCTAGGGTCCATGTTACTGTAAGCTAGTTGAGCTTTACCAGTCAAGTAAGGGCAAGCTGTACAACCCACTGGGTCTGGGGTCACCCACATGCCCTGGCTGCCTCTCTCAAAGGTGGTTAGGTAGCTTTTTCTTATCAGTGGGTGCCATCTTAGTCAATTTAAAGGAAAACTATACCAAAACTTATAAAATATATGCTGTGCAGAGTGTTTTAATTTGTATGTGAAGTTCTAGTGTTTCTTCCCTCTGACTGGTATTAGGAGTTTTCCTAAATTAGCCTGCTAGCTTTAGGGTAGTTTTACGACCCTGAAATCTCCATATCAAATAGCTTTATTGCATTTCTTTGTCCTACAATGCACTTTGTTTCATGTGATGGTGATGTAGCAGAGCCCATAAATCCAGCAGAAAGCATTGCATTATAATCAGTTCACAATAGAGATGGCTATATTTTAAAATCTGTAGAATTCAGCTTGGTGACCACCCTCATCCTAAAGGTTTTACTGTCCTGAAAACTTTTTGTGCAGCTTGTAAAGCTTCCAAGATATTTGGTTTGTTTGACATGTGTGTGCTGAATGTTGGGTCTGTCTTACATCACAGTCACATGAGACAAGATGCACTGTAGGAACAAGAAATACAATTACGCTATCAGGTACGAAGATCCCCAGGGTTGTGTAACCCTAGATGGCACTATCCCAGGGGCTACTACCCCGCCTGATTTGCCACTAACAGGTTGAGGGGCCTGATCCAATGGTGGTGCCTCCACCCAGAGGTCAGGGTTTGCAATAGTTAAACTAACTTGGCCACAGCCCTCTGGAACACTGCAACCCCCTTTCTTCCCACTAGTGGCCCACACAGTATATCAGAATTACCTTCACAGTATACACTTACCCCAGGACTGGTTCAGGCTTTGGGACCCCTGTAAAATAAGAAGATACAGTGCAACAATCACAGTACAATACTTTAACATAGACAAATACCTCAGGCAGTATAACTTTGCTGAAACAAGCAGCTCTGATTTATTTAGGGGAATATAACAAGGACAGGGGAAATCAGGTTAATTAGCTTATCACTTTACTCATCTACCTATGGCTCTGTGCACAGGCCTATCCCTACCAGTTACTGTCCCTGGGTACCCAAGGCCTAGTGGCTAGTCCAACCGTGGCAGCTGGTAGGGCCCTTCACACAGAGAAAGAAAAATTAGTTAAACGGTCAGCAGTACAGTAATTCCATTTGGATTCAATGTGGAATTCAACAGGGAGCGACCCTGAATTAGTACTCACGACCTCCAAACAAGATAGGGTCCTTCAACGTCAGCAGGGCTACTCTTGAGCTCCACGAGACTCCTCACACATTTATATGGTAAACAGTAACAGGCAAAAGTCCTTTAATGGCAGCAGGATTCACTTGAGCTACACAAGCCTCCTCACACATTTATATGGTAAACAGTAACAGGCAAAAGTCCTTTAATGGCAGCAGGATTCACTTGAGCTACACAAGCCTCCTCACACATTTATATGGTAAATAGTAACAGGCAAAGTCCTTTAATGGCAGCAGGATTCACTTGAGCTACACAAGCCTCCTCACACATTTATATGGTAAAAGAAAGTACTATACCAGGCAGGCTGCTTCTATCCCGATCGCAATTACTGCACAATACCCGGAGAACACACAGCAGATTCAGTTCCTGACAGACCGAGCGGAATTCAGCAATTTCTCCAGTCTTCTACAGAGTGAGCCTGGTTTCTACTCTTCAGATATCCTTGATTCTCTTCACAGGATGGATTCAGTCCTAACAAGCAGTTACACAAGCTGCAGACCGGAACTCTGGGCCTTACACACGCTTCCGACTAAAACTGCACAATCAAAAGCACAGGGTCCTTCCTCTTCACTGCCAGAGCTCAGCTGAAACTCCAGCAGACAAAACCGGCACTTCCTTTGAGTTCCTCCCAGTTCTTGGCTGGATTGGCTGTCACCACAATAGACTGCCCCTGTTGGTCCAAAAAGGCGCCAAGTCCAAACTACATCTCCCAGAGTCACTGCCCATACAATCCTCTTGTGGCTGGTTCAGATTACGAGTCCAAGTTCTGATTCGTCCAGGCACCATTTTAGAGCTACCTTAACCCACACTGATTGGTCCAGTTCAGCAGTTCAAAACTAGAATGGGGAACTAGGCAAACACAGTTCTGGCTGCAAGGAAAGCAGGTTAGGCAAACTGTATTTTCATTATTACTCTAAATGATTTCTGGCAAACAGTTACATCTTTCAGATAGGTTCCTTTGCACTCCTAGTGACTGCAAAATGGAGTGAATTGTCAGTAGCTCGAGTGGTACTCAAGCAGAGAAACATACAGTCCTCCATACAATCTAATTATGTCTGCAAGCAGACAGCTCTTAAAGAGACAGTACCAGAGGCTCTAAAAAACACTCACAGATAAATGGCTTAAACGCCAAACACCATTCAGGCTTGGAGCATTCAAGCAAGCTCCTGGAAGTCTTTTGGGAACCGCCATTTGCAGGTTATAACTGTAAAACTAGCATAAAGCTAGCAGGCTAATTTGGGAAAACTCCAATACCAGTCAGAGGGAAGGAAACACTAGAACTTCACATACAAATTAAAACACTCTGCACAGCATATATTTTTTCAAGTTTGGGTGTACTTTTCCTTTAATATCTTTAGGGCTGGTATCCTGCCCTCTGTTACCTGTTCGATGGCCTGGAGTGCTTGCAGGGTCTCTGCTCACTGCTGGTCTTGTTGTCGCCTCTCCTGTTTCTCTTGGAAGTCCTTTTTCTCTGTTGTTCCTTCTGTAGTTGGCGGATGACCAACCACCTCAGCAAATCTGCAATAGGGGTCAGAAAGCTCGCCCTTGCTGCAGCCTCTGTCTTGGGATGGCCTCTGGATTCAAACTGGGTAGTAGCTGTTTCCCAGTTTGTTCCATCCTGGATCTGGTCAGAACACTGGTCACCTTAGTCTCCAACTCTGACTTTCTGGTTTCTGGCCATGGCACCTCTTTTGTGCTTCTCCAGATATCTGGCAGATATCTCAGAATGGTGTTCCCCAATGAGCATGGACCACTTCTAAAACCACTGTCCTAGTGGGAGTGTGGAAAAGAAAAGCACCAACAACAGAAGTAGGTACCAAACACACCAGTGTGTAAATTATTTACAAAAGAAACAAAAATTTAAAAAGACTTTCAGCAAAACAAAATCAAGCAAACATAACACAGCTAAGACTTAGCTTCAGCCCTCCTCTGTGCTTCCTCAACCTGTACCTAGGTTGAACTGAATTAACTTCAAGACTGAGAGTGGCCATAAACAGAATATGTTACATAGTCTGAGGCTCGCCTTCTAGTTTAAAACAACTAATTTCTAGGCTAAAAATACAAACAAAGCATGATACAATAAATAATATACATAATTCCTTAAGATGTTGGGCACAAGATAAGAAAATAATGCAAATAAACCAACTGTTAGTCATTTAATTCTGTAGGCTCATTTACCTATTGTGAGCGACAGCTCACCTACTAGAAAAGCAGCATCACAGAGAAGGGCTGCCCATAAGGAATGACCTGCAGAAATATACAGGTGAGCTTACTGAAGGCATTACAGGCTAAAGAATATTCATTTCAACAATTGTAAATTTATTTCAACAGTCAACTCCTTGGTAACATATTATGCACATTTTTATGATGGCAATGTGTTTAAACTGGGCTTTCTTTTGTTGCTTATTCCTACTGAAGCAGACAGGGGTCTGCTTTTATTTTCTTGCAGAGTGGGTACAGTTCAGGGCTATTATGTTCTATCCAAGAAGCTTAGTATGTCACTGAGGAGAAATTACATGCTTTTAGAAGTTTTGGCATGTAAAACTCTGTGTCACTGCTCGTTTCTATGTACATACACACAATTCAGCTCTGCTGAGATTTTGGCACCAAGGGAAATCCTGTCTTTACCACATAGTCAGGAGCCAAACAAAAGGTCAGAAAATACTGCTATTGTTTTTTTATTTTTGCACCAGCAATTTAAGTAATACAGGCTATGAGGGAAAAATAGTGAGTGTTAGCACCTGCCAAAAGGAGTTCTTGAAGCAACTTGCAGGGCAGAGCTCAACAGCAGCAGCAGTTCTGCTTTGCTAAAGATGCATTTTCTAAGGTAAGCAAAGTTTTAAACATCATACCGGAATTACTTTAGCAGAACAAACCAAAGATGAAGAAGGACTATTGTGTCATAGGTACACATGGATCGGGTACATACTGCTCTTCTCCCCAAGTGCAGGGTTTTAAAAGCTTTGCATAGTTTTATTCCCAATATTGGGAAATAGTATTTCTCTTTCTTTCTTTTTACAGGATCCCCATTTAGGAAAACTCTGTAAGGGAGTTATTTCAGGGGGTTAGTGGGGCAGTCGCTGTTATTTAAAGAAAATTAGCTTCACAGCACTACAATCCTTCGTAGCTTCATGAAGGAAGGTAAACAGTACTATGGTATAATGAATACAGGGCAGGCTGCATTTACAGCTCTGTTATTTAAAATACCAACAGTACAACTTTACTATTCTACACTACTGGCATGACAGCTAGCTGAATGCAGGCAACATTTGCAGTAGCCTGCTGTGCTTACCCAAAGGCACAGAGAGAGAGAGAAAAGGAAAATAAAGAAGTGTGCGTAGGTGGCCAGCCTACAGTACAGAATAGGACAGGGTAGAAAATGTGCTATTGCGAACAGGCTTTCAGAAAAGAAAAAAAGGTGATAGTAAAGAGCCCTATCAGTCTTGCCTCCAATGTAGGGGGGAAGGGGCACAGCACTATCAGCATACCTTGGGGTTTGCTGGACCAACACCTCAAATTCCCTGGTCCCATTGATGCCATCCTGAAAACCTGTGCCCCAAGCTTGGTGCCATGTTCAGGAACCATAGCTGCATCCCTCTTACAGTGTGACATGAACTAGTCCAGAAGATGATCCTCCCATTTTCAACTACTGTGATGTAGTCTATGGTGCCACTCCCAAATTCTTCCTAACCAGATTGGACACTCTCTTTAACTCCCCATCATTTTGCCCTTGATGCTCCATCACGCACACATCCCTGTGACCTCTACCATGCCCTGTCTTCCCCACTTGCTAACAGATAACTCGCTCATTGTGCCAAACTCACCTCTAAATTTTGGTTAGAGAACTTCCTCTTACCTCTCATGTTCACTCTCCCACCCCCACTCCCTCAGATCCTGACACTCACAATTGGTTGGTTCCCTGTTGAACCACTCTCATCAGCCAGTCAGGCTTCACCCATCATTTCCCACAAATCTAGAACACCCTCCTCCCCCAAATATGTCATTCCTCCTCCTACTCCTTTGCCTCCACCTTGCCTCCATCTTTCATCTAACTGCTCCTGCTTTAACCCTCCTTAACTGCCCTCCTATACCTCTGCTCCTCTCCATGACACACGTCCCCTTTAAAACCTTCCTCCCCGAGACTGCTTCTCCACATGCTCTCCCTCCCATCACCGCTTACCCCTCACTCCTACCCCTAACCTTCTTCCATTACCAACTTACCCCTGCTTAGTTTTGACCTCTGGCAGGGTTCTCAGCATCCTGAGGGGTCTAGGACTGAGCAAGCCACCTCCTCACCCTCTCTCCTTTCTACCCAACTCATCCTCACCTATATCTGCCTCTCTTTAGGATTCTTAGCACCCTGGCAATGTCTAGTCTCAGGTAATGTTTCTGAGCCCTCCATTTTACCTTTCCTTGTCTGTCCCCCTATTTCCTCTGCCAAACTTGTCCTCCTAATTCTATCCCCTGGCAGGGTTTTCTGCATCCTGGAGGGCCCAGCACTGGGCAATCACTCTTCCTTCACTCCCCCATCCTTTCTACCCAGCTAGTTCTCACCTGATTCTGCACTCTGGCAGGGTTCTCAGCATCCTGAGTGGCCTAGTCTTAGGCAAGCTTCTTCTTTCCCTTCATCCTTTTCCCTTCTCATCCCGATGTTTCCTCACCTTGTTCTGCATGCTGGCAGGGTTCTCAGCATCCAGGAGAGGTTCCAGCATAGGAAATGACTCTTCCTCCCTTCCCCTTCCTCCATCCTTTACTCACCTGTCCTCACCTGACTTGCTCTCTGGCAGGGTTCTCAGCATCCTGAAGAGAGCTAGTCTCAGGCAAGTTTTCTCCCACCCTCCACTTCCTTCCCTTTACCATCCCTCTACTGTCTCTACCCAACTTGTCCTTGTCTACTTCTGCCCATTATTCTAAGTTCTCACCTCATTTCATCACTAGCAGCAATCTCTGCATTCTGAAGGGCCAGTTCCAGGTATGATTCGTCCTTCCCTACCCCTTAGCTCCAGCTCCCTCCTACCCCTCTCTACCCCACTGCACTTAAACAAAGGAATTAGTTCACTTGAGCTAATAACTTGCACTTTTTGTTCTGTCTGAGGTGCTCTCAGATTGACTAGCCCTGTGTTAACCTGCCCTTGCAACTGATTTTTGCTCACTTTGCTCTGCTAATGTTCCTCTATCATTATCCTCTCCTTCCCTAGCTGGTTTCCTGTCTCACCCTCTACCCTCCTTGATGTCCCTCACTGCACCTCATTCATTCATTGGTTCATTGATTGATTCATTCATTCATTCAATAACTGCAAATGATCTGCCTCTTAACTGTGATTCATTCCTGTAAGGATCTGGCTCCAAGGTTACATTAAATTTCTTTACTATGTTCCTCAGATATGCCACTTGTATTTAAATGCAAATGTAATTGACACTGTTGTGAATGACCACTGACAGTACATGCCACATGCCCACTGGTCAACATGGACGACCAATGGATGTGTGCAGTACAGTAGGCTATCAGTCATAGACAGCATAGTCGGCGTGCAGCCATGGTGGTGGTGGTGTGCAGGTGGACTGTGCCCGCCACTATGAGATCTGTGCTTGGTTTTGGGCAGGAGGAGTGCCTGAGTGGTGGGAGGCTGGTGACCACTGGACCACCAGGAGACATTTACTACATTATTCAGTGCCAGTGCCGCCACGGACAGGAGGGGGACCACTGTACTACCTGGAGCCGGACCAGGTGACAGGTGGTATAGTGCTGTGGGCTGCCTGGGAGGGTGATGCATGGACTGGCAGGGTGTGCAAGCTGCCATACTGCTGTCTGCAGTATAGTGGCCTGCCTGGGGTGGTCACCCACTTAAGTCTAGTTGAACTATACTTATCTGTCAAAGGCATATCCTTGACTTGCCCTGCAGATGCACCTCCAATTGGCTGTGCCTAATATGCACGAGCACACCATCTTCGAGCCCCAGATGCACTGCATATCATTACCGGCATTGTGTTGTGCATCTGATCCCTTACTGAATTGTTTTTCAGTGTAAGTCAGAGTGCATCCCTTTGTGAATCCTGCCCTATGTCTAATACTTCATCCAATTGTATCCCCCCAGGTTGCACCAGGAGATGAGCAACTTGTTGTTCAGTATGACTTCCTGGTGAAACATTTCAATAAATAAATAAATATATCCATGTAACATCCACTGCCCTCCCTTGATCCATTTCCTTAATCACCTAGTTGAAGAAATCGTTCTGATTCATGTAGCATTACCTTCCCCATGATTCCATGCTGCTTTTGTTTTTAGCCCATTAGGGTCACGATACTCTACTAACCTCTCTTTAACAGTGTTTCCATTATTTTCACCATAAATTGAAGTGATATGGACTGGCCTATAACTGTTTGCCTTCTCCTGCTGCCAATCGTATTGAGTGGGACAGCATTTGCTGTCCTCAGTCCTCTTTAACAAAACTTGTTACCAGTGACCTGTTGAATAAGGTCATCAGTGGTGCAGCAAGAAGCTCTCTGAGTTCCTTTAGTACCCTTGGGTGTCCAACTACATGGCTTTATCCACTTCCAGATCTGCAACTACTTTCAGGATTCTTTCCATTGAAAATGAACTCATGTCCATCCCCACCACCATTTTCCTGCTGCTCCCTTGTCATTCATCCCTCCTACTGTGAAGAATGAGCTGAAGGACCTGTTTAGGGTGCTTGCTTTTCATGGTCCTCTTCTGCATCATCTCCTCAGTCATCCCAATAATCCTTACTATTCTTTTTGTTTTCTCTTATATAATGGATACAAATCTTATCCTCTTTAACAACCCATTTGGCTTTCCTGTCTTCTGTCTGCACCTATGATATCATTGTCTTACCTGCTTCCCTTTGCTTTACTTGGTACACCTCCTTGTCCTCCTCCTCTGTGTGTTTCTTTGTAACTCCTTGTACATCCTGAATGACACCCTTTTTCCTTTCCCCACCATGGCCATTTCTTTAGAGTACCT
Organism: Neoceratodus forsteri; assembly: GCA_016271365.2. NCBI lineage: Eukaryota > Metazoa > Chordata > Ceratodontiformes > Ceratodontidae > Neoceratodus > Neoceratodus forsteri. Next base: position 400,143,912 of record CM057457.1, read on the forward strand.
TGATGGTCTCTTCTTCTTTTGGTTTTGCTCGCCTTCTTAATGCAGAGAGGCTGTTTGTGTTAATTATTCCTCCGTAATTTTTCCAACTGATCCTCTACCCTCCTTGGCAACTCCCCTACTAGGCAGCTTCTGAGGCAGTCCCCATTTCTTTTAAAATCTTCTCCTAAGGTCAAGTACCTTCATCTTTGTTTGGTTTACCCTGGCACCCATCTTAATGTTGAACCACACTGTATGGTGTTCACTAGTCCCTGGACGACTGCACACTATGATGTCTGCAATGTTGTTAGGAAGAATGAGGTTAAGCACTGCCCCATCCCTACAGGATTCACTGACTAGCTGCCTGAGAAATGTCCCCTGATGGAAGTCAAGGATGGTCCAGCTTCTTGCTGAACCTATAGCTGGAAAGCTCCAATCCACAACTGGCAGATCAGTCTCCAGCTAGCAGTACATCTCCTTATTTTCCATCATGATAGTGGCTTCCACTAGTGCCTTATCCAACTCTTCTTCCTGTATTGGAAGGTTTGTATACTCCCTATACAGATAGTGGCCCAGGCGTTTGCCTCTGGGATGACCCACAGTGCCTCCATCATTTCCATTTCCTCCTGGTTCCCTGTAATTTTTAGGTGTGATTCCTGCCTCACATATAGAACAACCCCTCATCCTCCGTCCTATCCCTCCTGAACAGAGTGTAGCCTGGTATGGTCATGTCCCAGTCATGACAGTCCATGCACCATGACTCCGGTTATGGCCACCATGTCCAGGCCAGCCTCAACCATGATGACCTCCAGTTCTGGAATTTTATTTCCTAGACACCTTGTGTTGTCTGCACATGGCTTTCCATACCTTGCTCTCCCTGCCTGCAGTCCCTCTTTCCTGCCTCCTACTGCCTATGCTGCTCCTAGACTCTCACACCAACTCCTCTCTTCTCATGTTACCTTCCATGCTTCTTGTCTAATTTACTTTGTTTTGCATCCATGGTTTATACCCACCTTGATCTCTGCCTTGTCTGCACCCTTTCCTTTTGTGCCCTGCCTTAGTGGCGCTCCGTCTCCTCAGGCCCTTCTTCCTGTTTCTTCATCATGCAGTGGAGGAGCAGTTTTTGCCACCCTTGTTAATACAGTCACCCCTGCTAGTTTAAATGGTCATACAAGTAACATTTAGTTTAGTTTATTAATTTAGCCTGTTAATTTGTTAGAGCGCTCTAGCTCATTGTGACTCTAGGCACTTTACAGATATCTGAATAATAAAGACAAATTAAAATAAATCCTATATAAAAATACAGACAAAAATAGTAAGTTAAAAGGAGGAAAAGCTTTATTAAAAAGGTCTTCAGATCTCTCTCTTGAAGGCACTAACCAAGGAAGCCTCTCTAAGCAACCAAGGCAGTGAATTCCACAGGGTAGGTGCCACGACCCAAAAAACTCGGCTGTTAGATGACTTCAAATGAACCATGGAGATTACTAGAGGCCCTCCTCAGCTGACTGTAGGGATGAGACAGGTGATAGGGCTGTAGGAGGTCTTGTAGGTAACCAGGCCTCAGACATGTAGGGTTTTATAGGTCAGCAAACTGACTTTAGCAGGATCTGCCACCCAATAGCTAGTGCAACAAAAGCAGCACAGGCATAACGTGACATGACCTGAGGACCAGTCAGCAGCCTGGCTGCCACATTCTACACTAGCTATAGGTGGCAATGATCAGCCCATGATAGCCCTAAGTAAAGGACATTGCAGTAGTCAAACTGTGCTGTCACAAAGGCATGGGCTAATGATGGCAGATCGCCTGTGAGAATCAGGTGTTTAATCCTGTTGATGTTTCTAAGATGGTAAAAGCCACTCTGGACAATGGTGAAACCTGAAATTCAAGTGTTAGGCAGCTGTTCAGCACAACGCCAAGATTTTTCCAATTAGAAAATTAGATATATAGACTTTGACGGAGATAAGGACCGCTTGCCCACTTAGTCTGCCCATTTTCTACCTACTGGATAAGCTGCATATCCTAGTTAACCAACGGTCTATTTCTTCCTACTCCCACAAGAACAGCCATATGTCTGTCCCATGCATTCTTGAATTCTCCCACAGTTTTAGATCCCACAACCTCCTCAGGAGGACAGTTCCATGCATCCACCCTCTCTGTGAAAAATACTTTTCACATTGCCCCTGAGCTATCCCCACCTCTATCTTCAAAGTGTTTCCAGTGTTTTGCACACCTCTTTTTCTGAAAATGCTACCCTCTTGGACTTTGCTGATTCCACTGAAGTACTTAAAGTTTCAGTCATGTCCTCCTCCCTCCTTTCCTCAAGGGTATACATATTAGCTCTTTCAGTCTCTCCTCATATGGTTTCTCTTGCAGAGCCTGCACTATTTTAGTTGCCCTCCCTGGACTACCTCCATCCTGTCTATGTCCTTGCAGAGATGGGGCCTCCAGAACTGGACACAGTATTCCAGATGGGGTCTCACCAACTGTCTGTATAGGCGGGTAACAACTTCCTGTTTTCTGCTGGTGATGCCTCCCTGCATGTCCCAGTATCCCCCAGCCCTCCCTACTGCTATCTCACATTGCTTGCTAACATTAAGGTCATCTGATATGATTACCCCCAGGTCCCTTTCCATTTTTGTTGTTGTTACTACCTCCCGATCCCCCATTGTGTACTCTTCCCTGGGTTTTATTTCCCAGGTGCATTATTTGCATTTCTTTGCATTAAATCCAAGCTGCCATACTTTGACCATTCCTCTCACCTGCCAAGTCCCTTCTTATCATTTCCACACACCCTGTGTATCAACACTGTTGCAGATCTTTGTGTCATCTGCAAAGAGGCATACTTTTTCCATCATTTTCCTACCACAGAGGCCAAACTGACAGGTCTGTAGTTTCCTGCCTCTGTCTTGCTCCCACTTTTTGGAAGGGGGATCACATCCACCCTCCTCCAGTCCTCAGGTACTACGCTTTCCTCCCACACTTTGTTAAAAGTGTAGTCAGTGGTGTCATTAGTTCTCATCTTAATTCTTTAGAATTCTGGGGTGAATCCCATCAGGCTCCATTGCTTTGTCCACCTTCAGTTTTAGGAGTTCTTTCAGAGCCCTTTCTTCTTTGAAAGGACTGTGATCGACCCCCTATCCAGAGTGCTTCTGTTATTGGATTAGGTACCTCCTCTCTTCCTTTTGTGAATACTGATCAGAAGTATTTGTTCAGTATCCCTGCTTTTCCACTGTCCGCCCTGCTCACCCACCGTCCATTCTATTCAGCCTGAGAATTAATATTTGTAGGATTAAAATAGATTTTGGGTGAAAAAGGTAGTAATAAATGGACAACATATTAGTATGGAAAACTTTACAAAGCCTACATGTGGTAATGTGCTATTACATGCAAAAAGTGCTCATCCAAATCATACAAAGTAATCCCTTATGGACAGTTTGTCCATTTCGGGCAGAATTGTTCATGCAATACTGATTTTGAGAAACAAACATTGGAATTAAAACAACAACTTTACCGAGGGGTATTCTGAGGGAACCTTACAAGTGGCACTAGATAAAGCAAGTAATCTAGCGAGGAAGGTCCTTTTGACACCAAAAATAAATAATCAAAAAAAAAAACAGTCAGTAGCTTGTATCACCGAATATAATCATGTGGCACCAGAAATATCAAAAGTGGTAAGAATGCTTGGCCCATTTTGAAAGGGATCAAAAATTTAACAGATTTGAGGATAAGCCTTTGATTGTATATAAAAGGCAAAATCTAGGGCATGCTTACTCATAGCTTCTATTCAAAACCCATACAAGGAATTCAGTCAGTACATGGTTACCATCTGCCATATCTGTTAATTTTCGTTGTGGCAGATGTAATATTTATTGCTGTTGTATTTAGGGAAACACCTTTCAGCATCCAGACCTTAATAAAAGTATTTCAATTAGAATTTATTACATGTACAATGAATTGCATTGTATATGTAATTCAATGTACTTGCCCTAAACTTTACATTGATACACAAAAGACCCTTAAAGGAACATATGCAGCAGTACATTCGTGCAATCCTTAAAATGGAACCAGATACACCAATTGGGGCTTATTTTGCCTTGTATCATAAAAATGGCCTGCTGATTTTCTTTTATGGGTCTGGAGCAGATAAAACCTTTAAAAATAGGTGGAGACAAACTTAAACTATTGCTGCAAAAGAGTCAAGATAGATCTATACAGTTAGAACTTTAGCCCTTTGGGATTAAATGACTGTTTGGATAGTATTCCTTTCTCTAAATTATAGGCCTTTATTCTTTGATTCCTTGGTTTAAGATCATAACAAATGTCATAAAAATATTTTTTCTTTTTGAATTTTTTTTCAAAATGAAATTTGGCCTTTTTGACTTTGATGAAATCTTTAGTTCTAGTCTTATGACTGGAACTCTCAGCTACAATGATATCCATCATAGGAAGTTATTGATATGTATACATTCACTGAATATGTAACCTTAGCCAGTGGCCCTGGTGGGATTCTAGTCTGAGATCCAATTTATCTGATTTTTACTACTAAAACATAAGATTTATAAGCATTATATCTCTTGTTCTCATTAAGTAAGTTACCTTATACATTGTTGGTCATTGTTTACTGTTAAACTATTTTTAAATGAAGTGAAAATAATGGAGTTAAAATAAAATAAAATAATCTAAATGAAGTATTGTTCTAATTAGATCTAAATTTGATGGATCTCTGTTTATTTCCTTGTTTTGACTTCATTCTATTATTTTAAGAGTTTGACCTTGGCATCTCTGTTTGACCTCCCATACCAATTGTGCTAAAAACTTTGTTCAGCTTTTTTTATTTTATTCTTATACAGTAGATATTTATGTTACTATGTGACATAGGGTGTTTGCATATTAGGGATACTGTGTTGTTCAATATACATATAAATGAAATATGTAAAAATGTGTAATTTATCACTTTTTTATTATTTTATTTATTACATTATTTATCAAGATTTGATTGATTAATTGATTGACTTTAAGGTTTTTCTAAATAAAAGGAAGACCCTGAGCGCCAGATCCTGCTTCCTGATGAAGTGTCCTGGAGTGGTAATGAAGCTGGGGTAGTGTGCTGCGGTCTTTCATTGCTCTAATGCTCTCAGTTGCTGCGTGTTCATTTTTGGCTTCTTCCGCTTAATTACTGTGTTTTTGTTGTTACTATTTATTATAGCACCCACTCATCTCTATGTAGTGCAAAGGCACTTGTGTTCTTTTGATTCCTAGTTAACCAACAGCCTATTTCTTCCAACCCTCCCCCACAAGACCAGCCTAATGTCTTTCCCTGCATTCTTGAATTCTCAAACAGTTTTAGACCCCACAACCTCCTGAGGAAGGCGGTTCCATGCATCCACCACCTCTCAGTGAAAAATACCTCCTCACATTGCTCATGAGCCATTCCATCTCTATCTTCAAATTGTGTCCCAGTGTTCTTCACATCTCTTTTCTGAAAGATGCTATCCTCTTGGACTTTGTTGATTCCACTGAAGTACTTAACAATTTCAATCATGTCCTTCTCCTCCGTTCCTAAAGGGTATAAATATTAGCTCTTTTAGTCTCTTTCTTCATATGGCTTCTCTTGCAGGCCCTGCACCATTTTAGTTGCCCTCCTCTGGACTGCCTCCATCCTATGTCTTTGTGGAGATGAGGTTCCAGAACTGGATGCAGTGTTCTAGATGGGGTCTCGCCAACTGTCAGTACAGAGGGATAACAGTTTCCTGTTTTCTGCTCATGATGCCTCTCCGTGATACATCCCAGTATCCCTCCAGCCCTCCCTACTGCATTCTGTCATTGCTTGCTAACCTTAAGGTCATCTGATATGATTACCCCAAGTTCCTTTCCATTTTGTTGTTGTTACTACCTCCCTCTCAATTGTGTACTCTTCCCTGGGTTTTATTTCTCAGGTGCATTATTTTGCACTTCTTTGCATTAAATCCAAGCTGCCATACTTGACCATTCCTCCAACCTTGCCAAGTCCCTTCTCATCCTTTCCACACCCCCTTGTGTATCAACACTGTTGCAGATCTTTGTGTCATCTGCAATGAGGCATACTTTTTCCATATTTTTCCTACCACAGAGGTCAAACTGATAGGTCTGTAGTTTCCTGCTTCTGTCTTGCTCCCACGTTTGTAAAGGGGACCACATCCACCCTCCTCCATTTCTCAGGTACCACACCATCCTTCCATGATTTGTTAAAAGAGTAGTCAGTGGTGTCACTAGTTCTCTCCTTAATTATTTTAGAATTCTGGGGTGAATCCCATCAGGATCCATTGCTTTGTCCACCTTCAGTTTTAGAAGTTCTTACAGAACCCTTTCTTCTGTGAAAGGACTGGGATTGACCACCCTATCCAGAGTGCTTCTGTTAATTGGATTAGGTACCCCCTCCTACTCTTTCATGAATACTGAGCAGATGTATTCATTCAGTATCCTGCTTTTCATTGTCCATCTCTGCCCACCCACCATCCATTCTGTTCAGCCTCACTATCCCTCTTTGTCTTTCTACACTCCTAATGTACTGATAAAAGGTTTTATCCCCTTCTTAACCGAGTTCGCTGTCTTTTCCTCAGTTTGGGCCTTGCTATTCTGGCTTGCTTCCTGCTTCCTTCTGCCTTAACTATTACAGTTATCTGTCCTGCTCCTTCTGCTTTTCCTTATACTTACTAAATGCTGTCTTTTTCTCCCTAATCTTCCGTGACACCCTTTTGAGAACCATAGTAGCTTTTTCTTTCATTTTGATTTATTTATTTGCTTCACACAAAGGCTTGTCGCTTCTGTCATGGCAGTTTTGATGTTTCCTATTGTCAGGGACCCTGGTTTTCCATTTTACCGGTAACACCGGTAACAATCACGGAATCCTCCTTGATTTATGGATTTTGAATTCTTGTACCAGTGCTTCACGGAAATTGCATGTCACTGCACAGAATCTCTAAGATTTCAGCATCTTTTAAATTTTTTATTTTCTTCTGTGTCTCCTTCTCACAGCATCAGTCTCCACTTTCAGAGATCCCTAGGCTGGCTGTCCCTAAGCTTCACCCCAGCTAATGCTTAGGAGCTCCTGTGGTCCTGCCCCTATCCTGCCTAGATTGTACCCCCCAGGTGGAAGGGAGGGGACCCCAGGTCACTCCCTCCACACCCCTTAGTGTGTCGGCAGCTCAGTGGGTCCCTCATGGAGCCTGGTTATGAAGTCTAGAGCACCTGAGTCCCTTCTGCCAGTGGCCAATGTGGGGTGATTGTTTCTGGTTTTCTGGTCTTTGTCCCTGAGGGTACTGGCACTACAGAAGATCCAAGGAGGTAGGTCACATAGAAACATGCCACTGCTCCAGATCCTGGCTAGCCGTCCCTTCTGATCACTCTGCAGCACCATTGCATCACCACCCGTGATCTCACAGGTGGTGGTAAAGCAGCAGGACCTGCAGCCCACCCTCCCTGGAGGAGGAGAGCAGTCCCCAGGTGCTCGATCCTACTCCCCTGGCCAGACCTCCAGCAACTCAAGTTTACTTCTGGCCCTAATACTGGTAATGCAAGCAATAGTGTTACCACAGCCAGCGTGGCTGGCTCTAGATTTCAGCACCTTTGTTGTTGCACCTCTTCTTCTTGCCTGTTTGCTGTTGCATGCTTGAGGCATTCTCCATTTTGACAAAGTCAGCCCTCCCAGTCCAGAACCTCACTTTTGTATGGCTTGATTCTGCTGCTGAGTTTATCATGAACCACACTGTTTGGTGGTCACTTGTTCCCAGATGGCTACCCACTTCTAAATCTGAGATCCTCATTGTCCCCATTTGTGAGTACAAGGTCTAAGATTGCTCCACTCTGAGTGGGTTCCAACACTAGATGTCTGAGGTATGCCTCCGTAGAACATCGAGAATGGCCCTGCTCTTGGATGTGGCTGCAGCAAAGGTGTTCCAGTTAACATCTGGCCTTTTCAGGTCCCCCCAACAATATCTCCCTTTCTCAGTCATCCTAAGGGTGCCTTCTATCATTTCCTTGTCCATTTCCTCCCCAGAGATGTGGGTCTGTATACAGCCCCTGTGTGGATTGTGGTGCCATTTCCAGTCTCTAAGGTGACCCACAGTGCCTCTGCTCCTCTCTGTTTGCTCTTTTTGTTCCATTGCTTTTTATCCCTTCCCTTACATAGAGAGCTGCTTCTCCCCTCTTCTACCCTTCCTGTCTCTCCTGTGGGTTGTGTACCCTGGTATGTTAACATCCCAGTCATGGTTCTCTGTGTACCATGTTTCTGTGACTGCCACGATATTAAGGCATCCTTTTCCATCAAGGCCACCAGTTCAGGAAGCTTGTTGCCCAGACTATGGCATTGGTACCTGTTACCCTCCATTTCTTGATGGCCTTATCCTTTTGCCCCATCCCTGTCATTACTGCCTTTGTCATTTTCTCCATTTACCCTGCCCTTATCCCTATCGACATCTCTGTCTTGGTGTTTACCTCACTAACTACCCTGATATTTGGGGCTAGGATTCCTTGCTCCTTTCCAGTGCCTACCCCTTGGCTAGTTTAAATGCTTCACAATGAAGCATTTAAACCTATCACCTAGATTCTGGTTTCCTCCTGGACAGATGCAGACCATCACACCAGAAGAGGTGAGAAGTTGGGAGTCTCCAAGCCTAAGCCTAGTGACTTGACTAGCCTGCACACTAACACTTGGGCAACCAGGTTCCACCACCAGTATTTCCTTCTTATCCTGATTTAACCTCAGCCAGTTGGCACTCATCAAGTCTTGAACCTCAGTAAGGCTTCAGTTGAAAACTTAGACTTCATCCTGTTGTTTGGGTGCAAAAGACAGGTACACCTTCAGGTAAAACTCAGTTTGTACTGTCTTTTAATGTCCCCTAGTGGTAGTGTACACCATGAGTCAGAAAGACTTGCCTGCTCTTGTTGGAAGCTGAGAAACTTGCTATACTGCAGAGAACAAACTAGAACGCATTTGAGGAACTGGAAACTTGGTAAAACATTATATTGTAGGGGACTAGAAGGTACTACACTTTCTACAGAGTTTCATTATTTTCTTATTGGCATTAAGAATTGCAGGATTCCATTAAAGTGTAGTAATTTTATAACCAGAGGGGTTAAAATACAACTGAAGTTGCTTGATTTCTGTGCTAGACACATAGGATTTGGAAGGATATTTGTTTAATATTTTAGAAGTGTCCTGCTGGCTGAACAATAAGTTCATTTTATCCCTGGACCCAGTAGAGTGGTTTGTGTAGGAGCAGTGGTCTAGTACATTGTGGTGTTGGTTGACTTACTATAAAGGGAAGTAATCACTAGGTTAGTGGAGCAGTGGTGTATTTGATTGTTTCTAACAATCACCAGTGGTTGTGGCCTACCCACCCACCCTTCCTCACCCGCCCACCCCAGGTGTGGCATTTCTTTATAGCCAAGTTTCTGACATCACTTCTTCAACAGGTCTTGGAGCAGAACTGTCATATTCTTAATTACCCAGCACAGTGCATACAGGGTAGTACACACATACACAAAAAAAAATTATATATTACTCATTGTATATTATAAGGAAGAGGGACATGTGGGGAGTGATGCAATGCACTGGCTGTGGGGCAGCAATTTCCGGGATACATTCAGGAACCTGTGTTGCTGCAATTATTAGCAGGCAACTGTCAGCTTTGAGGGAGGAGGTTGCCCACCTCCAGGCTGAACTGGCAAGGACTAAAGAGGCCTCTCCACCCAAAGAGCACCAGTTCCACAACCATTGCCTCAGAGGCTGCCATGTGTAAGAGCAGATGGACCACAGTAGGTTTGGGGAGGGTGAGGTGGTGGAACAGAGGTGTAGCCCCAGAGTTGCACCTCTACACAAATCATGTGTCAGCCTGGCAAATCAAGGTTCCTCTATAATGACACCCTCATTGGAGATCAAGAAAATGCTGGGGACATCCACAAGGAGACCCACAAAAGAGTGGCAAGGACACCACAGGGAAAGAAACAGCTTGATATTGTTAGGGGTGTAGACCTGGGGAAGGAGAGGCTAGGGAAGTAAGGTGCCTGCCTGGTGCCATGGCTTTGGAGGGACAGGAAGCGAATCTCAGGATTGCAGAAGCAGCATCATGGGAGAGGAAACTAGATATCATTGTCCACCTGGGGATAAATGACCTAGCTAGGCACGAGATCAATGCAGTGCATGATGAATATGTGGAGTTGGGGAGGGCCTTAGACAGGAAGCAAGCACAGTAACCTTCTCAGAGTGCTGCCAGTCTATGGCAGGAGTGAGGATAGGGTACTGCATACCATGCAGTTTAATGAATGGTTGTAAACTGATGCAGAGCACAGTGCTTTGTCTTCATTGGGGCTGGGGTCCACCTGGAGAGATGAAGGTCTACACTGGCATGATGGTCTGCATCTGTCCAGGAAGGGAAACACACTCCTAGGTGACAGGTTTAAAGGCTTCCTTGGCAAGCTTTTAAACTAGCCAAGGGGAGGTGCTGACAGGAAATAGGAAAGTTCAAGCCTTCCTCCACAAAACATGGCAGGTAGTAGGGTAAACACTGAGGTTCAGAACTTGACAGAGGGAAGGACAGGGGCAAATGGAAAATGGACAAGGGAAATAAGAGCAGGAATGGGGTAAAAAGGATAAAGCCAACATTAAATGGAGGGCAATGAGTACCAATATCCATAGTCTTGGAAACAAGCTTCCAGAGCTAGTAGTCCTGAGGAGAGAGGAGCACTTGGATATTGTGGCAGTCACAGAAACATGGTACACAGAGAACCATGATTGGGATATCAACATACCAGGGTACACAATCTACAGAAGGGACAGGGAGGGAAAGAGGAAGTGGAGTAGCTCTCTACATAAGGGAAGGGATCAAAGCTACAGAACTAAAAAGTAAAGAGGGAGGACAAGAGGAACTCTGGGTCACCTTAGAGACAGGAAATGGCATCACAATCTGCACAGGGGTTGTATTCAGACCCCATCTCAAGGGAGGAAATGGACAAGAAAATAATAGAGGGCAATCTCAAAATGGCTGAAAAGGGGAGATACTGTTGATGGGGGACCTGAATATGCCAGATGTTAACTGGGTGACATGGACTGCAGCCATATCCAAGAGCAGGGTCATTCTTGATGCCTACAGGGAGCATGCCTTAGACAGCTAGTGGTGGAACCCACTCAGAGGGAGCAATATTAGACCTGGTAATCTCAAATGGAGAGAGGATCACAAACTTAGAATTCAGTAGACATCTGGGAACAAGTGACCACTGCACAGTGTGCTTCTGAATAAACACAACCATGGAAACAAGCCATACAAAAACAAGGATACTGGACCTTAGAAGGGCTGACTTTGGCATAATGGGTGAATGCTGGAGGAATGCATTAGCAAATGGCCAGAAAGATCAGGTGGAAGAACAATGGAGAAAAATCAAAACTGCCATCATGGAGGCAACAAGCCTTTGTGTGAAACAAATAAAGAAAACAAAGCGGAACAAAAACTACTCTGGCTCTTAAAGAGGTGTCAGGAAAGGTTAAGGAGAAAAGGCTGGATTCAAAAGTATAAGGAATCACAGATGGAGCATGACAGGGAACTGTATCAATTAAAGCAGAAAGAAGTGGGGAAGACAGTTAGAAAAGCAAAGGCCCAAACTGAGGAAAATATAGCCAACTCAGTTAAGAAGGGGATAAAACCTTTTATAGGTACATTAGGGAGCATAGAAAGGTTAAGGGAGGGATAGTGAGTATTAATAAAGGAGAGAGGAGTGGGCAGAGGGAGATAGTGAAAAGGCAGATATTGAATAAATACTTTTGCACAGTATTCACAAAAGAAGAATAGGAGGTTACCTAAGCCAAACAGTAGAAGCACTCTGGATAGTGAGGTTGACAGCAGTCCATTCACAGAAGAAAGAGTACTGAAAGAACTCCTAAAAACTCAAGGTGGACAAAGCAATGAGGCCTGACGGGATTCACCCTAGAATCCTAAAAGAGCTAAGGGAAGACCTAGTGACACCACTAACCACACTTTTAACAAATCATGGGAAGGTGATGTGGTACCTGAGGACTGGAGGAGGGCAGATGTGATTCCCTTCACAAAAGTGGGAGTAAGGCAGAAGGAGAAACCACAGACCTGTTAGTTTGACCTCAGTGGTGGATGAAAATGATGTAATCACTTCTGAAAGAAAGAATTGTTGAGTACCTAGAGTCCAGCAGGGCACAGGACCCAAAGCAGCATGGAGTCACAGCAAGAAGGTCATGTCAGATGAATCTAATCAATGTCTTTGACTGGGTGACTAAAGTAATAGACCAGGGAGGAGCTGTGGATATGGTCTACCTAGACTTTAGCAAGGCATTTGACACAGTCCCGCACAAAGATTAATAATCAAGTTAGCCATCCTGGGAGTGGATCCCAGTGTGGTAGCCTGGGTAGCAAACTGGCTGCACAACAGGACACAGAAGGTAACAGTGAATGGAACACATTCTGAAGAAAGGGGTTACTAGTGAGTACCCTCAGAGCTCAGTACTGGGTCCAGTCCTCTTTAACGCCTTTATAGGTGACATTATGGAGGGTCTGAAGGAAAGGTATGCCTCTTTGTGGATGATACAAAGATCTGTAACAGAGTTGATACACAAGGAGGGGTAGAAAGGATGAGAAGGGACTTGGCAAGGTTGGAGGAATGGTCAGACATGGCAACTTAGATTCAATGCAAGGAAGTGCAAAGTAATGCACCTGGGAAATAAAAATCCAGGAGAAGAGTACACAATAGCAGGGAGGTACTAACGACAACAATAATGGAAAGGGATCTGGGTGTAGTCATATCAGATTACCTAAAGGTGGGTAAGCAATGTGAGAAGTCAGTAAGGAGAGCTAGGGGATACTGGGATGCATAGGGAGGGGCATCACAAGTAGAAAAAGGGAAGTGGTTATCCTCTGTACAGACAGTTGGTGAGACCTCATCTGAGTACTCATGGCAGTTTTGGAGAGCTCATCTACGCAAGGACTTAGACAGGATGGAAGCAGTCCAGAGGAGGGTAACTAAGATGGTGCAGGGTCTACATCAGGAAGCCATATGAAGAGAGACTGAGAGAGCTTAATATGTATACCCTTGTTTATGATAGAAACTTTTAAATCTCTCAAGGGAATCAGCAATGTCCAGGAGGGTAGCATCTTTCAGAAGAAGAGATTAAAAAGAACAAGGGGCACAATTTAAAGTTAGAGGGGGACGGCTCAGGGGTAATGTGAGGAAATTCTTTTTCATGGAGAAAGTGGTGGACACATGGAACCGCCTTCCTGGAGAGGTTGTGGGGTCTAAACAGTGGGGAATTCAAACATGCATGAGACAGACATAAGGCAATTATAATGGGGTTGCATGAAGTTGGCTGTTGGTTAACTAGAATCTGCAGCTTATCCAATAGGTAGGAAATGGGCAGACTGGGTGGGCCAAGTGGTCCTTATCTGCCGTAAAAGCCAAAGTCTATAAAACAACATGGGAAACAAAATGGAAATCCTGTGGGACCCTCACAGCAGGGGCAGTGGTCGGGAGGAAAAGCCCATAAGACCACCATCTGCATCCTCCTAGGGAGAAAATAATGGAACCAGTTAAGGACCACACCAGAGAATACACAACAAATCTACAGGTGGTCCTAAAGCACCCCAAGGTCCATGGTGTCAAAAACAGCTTTGAAATTGAGGAAAACAAGAATAGAACACTGTCCTCCATCCCTCGTGACCAGGAGATCATTAAGCTCCTGAACCAGAGCAGTCTCAGTGCTGTGCCATTTCCAAAGTTCAAAACAAAAAGAGTCGTGGATGTCATGAGTTAGCAAATGGGCTCCAGTTGTAAAGCCACCACCTTCTCAAAACCTTCCTAAAAACAATAGGTTAGAGATAGGTCTGTAGTTTACCAGGCAGTCCCAGTGTTTTTGTTTTTTTCAGGAGGGATCTCTATACCACCTCCTTAAGAGGCTCAGAAAAGATCCACCCCTCGCTAAAGAACACAGGACTATCCTAGCAAACGCTGGGCCAATGGACTCAATGCACCCTACAAGAAGATGCATCAGACTCAGGTCTAACCACAGCAAGTGGGCCTCAACTCCTGATGACCCCAATGGCATCCCCTCAACTGCCAGCTGGTTAAAGTCCAATCAGACTGATGGAATGCCCATGATAAACACTGGCTGCCACTGCAGCTTCCAATGAAGGCTGCCAACAGAATCCAAGATCTGACAGAGCAGATCTCATCAGCAAAAGCAGAGGAAACTTATCACACTTAGATTGTGAAAAGGCCCTAACAGACTGAAGACAAGTTGGATTACACAGCCTGTCAGCAATCTGGAAGAGCTATGCTGGTCTGTTATTTGCTGCAGCAATCTCCATGGAAGGAACTCTGCCTTCTTACGAGAAATTGCTGTTTGAAACTCTCTATAGTGAGACATAAAAATAGGCTTGTCCCCATCAGACCAGGATTTTGGCCAACAGAACTCCAGTATTGTATTTTTTGAACTCATTAATGAATTGAACTTTCACAGAATGTAAAAACCACAGGGGTAGACAAGATATTGGATACAGTATTAGCAAACAAAGATGTAAACATTACTAGCGATCATAACGGGGTGTATTTCTCATTCAAATGGCACATACTTGTTAGTAAAGGATGCAGGGAAATTTATTAAATAAATTCTGCAAATAAAACTCACGTTCTGGTAGATTTAGATCAAATCAACTGGGAAACAATGTTTCAAGAGCAACGGTAACACAAATCTGGAACATTACTAAAACAAAATTCCAGTTATGTAATAAACGTATGGATAAAGTCAAGATATATAACAAGATGGGAAGAAACCCAAATGGTTAAGCAAACCCCTATCTAAACTAATACATAAAAACAAACAAAAGCTTTATAAAGAAAGTAAACACTTGTTCAAGTTCAAGTTCAAGTTTATTGCAGGAAAACTCCATTGAGCAAGCTCATTCACAAGGAGGTCCTGTGACATAAACACTTAAAGTACAAACACAGATAGGTAATAACAGTATATACATGAAATGCACGTTACATGATACAGGCTGATATACATACAAGGGTACCACATAGGGTGACCGCAGGTGGTAAACATTGATATGAGACAGGAAAGCGACTTACAGGTTGCATACTGATAAATGAAACTTAATGACTGGTGTGTCAATACATATATTTTGGCAGCTAGAACAAACAACAGACTACAACTGATATGGGGGAGGAGTGATTTGATAGAGTAGCAGTGGAGCGTAGAGCATAGATAAAGCCAGGAGTAGAAGGGGATGGGAAAGCAGTTAATATGACAAATCAATTATACCTTACCAGTGGATAAATATGGCACACATGGGGAAGGAAGAGACTTAATGACAGTTACAGGTGTCTTTTATTTTGGCTGAACTTAGCGATTTGTAGAAGTTTATTGACACTGTGCTAGTTAGTTTCAGTACGGTTTGTAATTGGTTCCAAATGGAGGGAAGGGCATATGTACAGCACGCTACTAAAGGAAGTCCGCATCCTTAGTATGTCAAGCATAATAAAAGTCAGATTTTCTTAACGGTATGCACTATGTGAGACACTAATAAGGGAAGAGAGAGGCTTGGCAATTTCTGCAGGAGCAGTTTAAGAGTCCATGGCCCAGCATGGAGCAGGCGTCTAGTAGTAAGTGATATCCAACCAACAGCTGCATATAAGTCACAGTGGTGTGAACAGTAAGGAGTTGGTAATGAACCGTAATGCACGGTGATAAAGGATGTCCATTTACTTAGATTTGCAAGAGTGGTGGAGGAATAGATTACATCGCCATAGCCTAGTAGGGGTAGAAAAGTGGCCTGTACAAGTTTGTTTCGAGTTTCAGGGGAAAATGGGCCTATTTCTGTAGAAGAAACCTAACCTTGCTTTTAACCTTCTAGAGACATCTTCGATGTGGTCATTGAAAGATAATTTATTGTCGCTCCAGATACCCAGATATTTAACTTTGGTTAACAGCTTCCAGAGGCTCGTTTAGTGTGGTGACAATGAAGTCTTGGGCAAGGGTATTGGGGGCCTGTGACAGCATTATGGAGAATATCATCGCTTTAGTCTTCTTAGCATTGAGCAGAAGCTTTTCTTTTATTAGATTATGCTCAAGTTGTGCTAAGTCCGCTTGAAGCACTCCTCGACTTCAGATAACGATGAGCCAGAAGTATACAACACAGTATCCTCTGCAAAAGTGCAGATTGGACATAGATATGTTAGCATCTAAGTCGTTAATATACAAAGAAAACAAGATAGGGCCTAAGATGGATCCTTGAGGACTCTTGCAACTGGGCAGCAGAAAAAGCTTCCACTTTACTTTTTGGAATCTTCCAGTTAGGTAGCTAGAGAACCACTGGGTTGTATGGTATGTGGCACCCAACTTTGCAAGGCAATTGACTAATAGTTTGTGATCAACAGTATCAAAAGCTTTGCTGAGGTCCAAAAGACTGCACCAGTTACCTTCTTAGCATCTATAGCAGAGATCCAATCATTGGTTACTTTTGCTAGTGCAGTGATTGTGCAATGATTAGCCCGGAAGCCAGATTGAGCTGGGTTAATGAGAGAAGGTTTCCAAGTGAGATTTTAGCTGAATATGGATCAGTTTTTCGAGAACTTTAGAAAGGATAAACAATATGGAGATAGGCCTATAGTTGTTTACATCGCATGGGTCACCAGATTTAAATAGAGGGAGGATATGTAACATTTCAGCAGGGACTGCACAGTAGCAGATGTAATGGAAAGATTGAAGATGTGGAGAATTGGGGCAGTGAGATGGGTGTAGCCTGACCTTAGGGAAAAGGGTTCCAAGCCATCGTCCCTGCACTTTTTGGTGTCTGTTAAGAAGAGAATCTTCTACTTATTTATAAGTTATCTCGCGCAGTTGGAAGGGGCTGGTGCAGGGCTAGATGGGGAGAGGGGTATGCTGGCTCACCGCAGCACCAGAATAAGGTGACGAGTCAAAAGCTAATCCAGCTGTGGCAAAGTGGAGTTAAGTTCTTCCAGGATTAGGGACTTGTTTTCCACAATCTTGCCACTTGCAACTATCTTTGTTGGGACAGAGGGGCCATGGGCTCCTTCTATAGCTTTGATAGTCTTCCATATTTTATGAGGGTTACCTTTAGCTTGTTCGAGAGTAGAAATATAATAGCTAGCTTTAGCACAGCGAAGTTTTTTCACACAGTTATTCCTGGCTGTAATAAAGGCCTGCCAATCTGAAGATTCTTTGAATGTCTAGCTTAGCCCAGAGCTTATCTTGAGCTATAAGGGCTGCCTTGAGATCCGAGGTGAACCAGGGGTTGGAATTGTTCCATACCCTTACTTTGATGAAAGGGCATGCTTATTTATTATTGTAGTGAGTTTGTCATTAAGGATATAAGCTGCCTTGTTGACATCTTTGGATAGGTAGAGATCATGCCATCTGATCATGCTCAGGTCAGATAGGAAGTTTACTGCACTGAATTTGCGAAAGGATCTTTTGTTATAAAGATGGGTTATGGCCGGTCTTAATTTGAGATCTTATGCAAGCAACAATTCCATGATCGCTCATGTCATTGTGAAATACTGTCGAATGAGATATTTTGTGTGGATGGGTGATTAGTACCACACCTAGAATGGAACTGTTGGCAGTATTTAGAGTGTTGTTCCTAGTAGGTTCACTGACTAATTGCCCAAGACCTAGCTCATCATAAAGGGATTTGAGGCCGCGTGATTTAGGTGACAGCTAGTCCATATTTAGATCTCCTAGAAATATTGTTTCAGTTTTTGCATCTACGAACATGGATTTCAAAGATTAAGGACTTCATCACCACCAGACGGGGTCTATAGCCACCTAGGATAGTGATACATTCCGAGGAGGGAGATGAAGGCTCAGCTAAACTAACTCAAATTCCTTGGCTAGAGATTTGCAACCATATTGAAGTGACCAAGTACTTAGATTTGCCATAGATAACCACACCCCGCCTCTAGACTCTCTATCTGCTCTAAATAAATTGCAGCCCTGCAGTGATATTTGTTGATCAGTGTTCATCTTTTTAACCACGACTCAGTAATTATAAGGTCAGGGTTAACATGTGCAGCCCATGCTTGCAGCTGTACAAGTTTTTAGGCAGGCTTAAAATGTTGACCATCATCATTTTGAGACCTGTGGCCTCAGCAAAATCGATAGGTGAGGTAAGTTGTGGGGAGGGGCAGGGTTGAGCTCCACATTTCCTGAGCAGAGAAGAAGCAGAAGTATAACTTTCTTTAAGGAGCTTATAAGAATGGAGACTGCTTTTTATTTCTTGGCAGCAACCCATCTCGTCGTTAGCATGAGAGGCTGCACCACTGTAATGACAGTTGAACGGTGATCAATGTAAGTGCTTGAATAGACATAGGTGAGGACAGTAGCAAGGTGGTGTAGACTAACTGGGGGAATAGGCTAAAAGGGAGAGGAGAATGACATAGTGTCTGCACAGTAGACCGTTATAACATTAGGTATTGATAAGGTACATTGGAGAACTGAATTGCATTGAGGTACTTGAATTACACTGTATTGCTGAAAACTCTGCACCTTAGGAGCAATAAAACACAATAAGGAGAGCCATGGTCCCAGATTGAGTGGTCTTGTGATTTGTATTAGTGCAATATTTTCTAGGGAGCAATTTGCCCACCTAGGTACTCACTTAAACCTAGATGAGAAAATACATCAGGAAGGGGAACAAGGAGAGCAGGAGCAGCTTAGTTAGCGCGGGGCTCAAGAGATATTCACAATGGCAGTCTTGTTGGCCACACTCTGATACCAATCATAGGTTGGCAGCAGTTGAAACTAGGCCAATGAAGCAGTAATATGATACAGGAGGCAGATCATGAGTGTATTTAAAGGAGGCCTGGGGGTGGGAGAAAATTTCAGGTCAGAACGAGAGCTAAGAAGTCAGAATTAAGAAGGAACACTGTAACAGACTATAGCGAAGGTGCCTCAATCAGAGCAAAGCAGGCAAGAGGCGTCGCAATCACAATTCCCCCATGGCAGTGCACCACCAATCAAGGTGCCCAGGCACGTTGGCTCTCTGCAGAGGATTCTATTGGTATCTATCAGTATGACAGCCAGCTTAGGTAATAATAGGGTGCTCAGCTGCCTATCTGACTTGAGTCTGAAGGGTGGATGGCAGATACTGAGGGTTTCCTGTTTTCAGCTGCAGAGCTGTCGCACAGGCAGTTTTAAGGAACTTGTCAGCCTGTTGAGTGAAGCTTAGAGGAACCTCAACTACAACCACCCTTGCAGCAGCACCGGAAAGAAGTAAAATGATAATGCAGGCCATATGGTCCACGAATGAGTACAGTGATTTATGTAAAAGTCCAAGAATCCTCTAGTGGTAGGTCTGTATAACCTGCTAATGGAAAAAATGGGGAATGTACAGTCCATAAGAAAGTTTAAATAAATACAGAATAAGTGTAATTGAATGATCCAGAGGAATAAACAGAGACTAGCGCTGAAACTGACAGGCTCTGCAAAAAAAGATAACATTCAACAATTTAACAGTTATGTGAATTACCTTAAGAAATTTAACAATAACCTGTGCTGCATTAGAGTGGAAGATGACATAGTTTCCCAGGCCAAGTAGCTAATATCTTTAACTCTTATTTTCTCTAAGAAACTAGCAGAAAAGGCCAGCACTAATGTAAACTAAAAGAAAGGATATTGTAATAACAGTAGAATATGTCCCAAGTAAAATAATAAACCTAAAAACACCCGCTCTGCTGGACCAGATAACAATTCAGATTGACTGCTTTAATTATTATATCCTAGAATAGCCATCCCATTATGACTGATATTCCAGAAATCACTAGCTGATAGCGAGGTCCCGGGGCTTGGATGGCGGCAAATGTCGGCCTATCCATAATAAGGGTAACAGAGCTGATCACACTAACTATAGACACATTATTCTGATCTCAGTCATGGGTAAATTCATGGAATCTATATTGAAAGATGTAATAAATGAATATTTGAGAAAGCAAACCTGGGGATAGTGAACAGCACGGATTTGAGTTGGGTAGATCTTGTGTAATAAATATGCTCTGTTTTTTAAAAGATCTCTGCTGCATTGGATGGGGGATTGGTGGATTGTATATACCTGGAATTTGCTAAGAGTTTCAATAAGGTTCCTCATCTAGAAATAATGCATAGCCTTACAGAGAAACCTAGATCATACAGTCTCCACTGGCTAGGCAGCTGGTTGGGGCTAGGACTCATCAAGTGTGCATAAATGGCTATTACTTTATTTAAATATCAGTGACTAGTGGGGTGCCACAGGGTCGGTCCTGAGTCTGGTGCTTTTAGAGTGTTCATGGCAAAGATGGACTGAGAGACAAAGAATTGGATAAGTAAATGTGGATGACACTAAGCTACCTGGCATTGTTACTGACTAGATTGTACCTACATATGGGCTACTGCAAGAGGTATGAGCTTTAACATAGATAAATGCTGTGTGATTCCCTGGGCAGCCAAAACTGTGAAAACAATTATCATACAAATGGTACGCCTTGTGGAAATAGGAGGAGGAGAAAGACTTAGGAATACTCATAGATCATAAACTTACGTATAAATCTCACTGTAACAAATAACTTTTAAAAGCAAAAAGGGTATTGTGGAATAAAAAGAAACTTTAGAAGTCAGAGTTAGAAGGTGATTATGCCACTCTTTAGGGCATACATCAGACCATTGTTAGTTATAGAGCCCCTGTGAGGGCACCTAATAGTAAAGGAGGGAGGGGCTGGAAAAAATTGAGAAGGTGGAGAGACAAGCAACTTAACTAATTCATAACATTAAAAATGATACTTATAAACAAAAGTTAAATCAATTGCAACTAATGTCCCTGGAGACAAGAAGGGTTAGGGGCATCTACTATTATGCTTCACCATAATGCAAGATAATTATCTATTACATGTTAAACCTTTAATCCAAAAAATGTGAAATGCACTAGGGTCCATCCACTTCAGCTGAGACACATTGAGTTTAATACCAACAGAAGGATGGCATTTTTCACACACAGAGTGGTGGCCACATGGAATAAACTACCTGAACATATTATCTGCTCCAAAAATAAGGCTCAGGTCAAATAAAGACTTGATTCCTACATTTTAGAGGGACAAAAGTTGGTGTGCTACGGATGAATGGACAGGAGCAGTATATGGGCTTGTACTAGCTTTTTCCTCCTTACTCCTTAGTATGAACCCTCATCTTCAACTTCCAGAGAGTCCCATCAAACATGGGGATCTTCAGTGTGAGGTCAAGGGCTGAACACGGACCAGTGCAGTGGAGTCAAGGGTGCTAGTGATGGCACTATTATAGGTTGACACCACTCCCCTAACTCCTCACAAGCTCTCATCCCACCTAATAGATCCAGCACCACCATAAGACCCTTTGGGGTCAAGCCTCAATAGGCGGTACTGAACCATCTCCATAGGGGAAAGTCTATCAGCTGGGGGCTCAAATGAAGGAGGTCTTCTTCTCTGTGGAGGCAGGACCACCAGCAGCATGGGTTTCACATATGAAGGTCATGTCAAACTATTCTCATAGATTTCTTTGACTGGTTACTGGAGAGGTGACTCAAGGGCAGTAATGGATGTGCCTATCTGGCTTTCAGCACTGTGCTGCACAGGACGCATTAAGAAACTAAGCAGCCTGGGGTGAGGGAAAAGTGACAAGCTAGATATCAAGCTGGTTGATTGATTGGAGCAAAGGGTGGCGGAAAATGGCAGGCACTCAGGGGCAAGAGAGTGGTTGGCCTGCCTCAGAGATCAGTGCTGGAACTGACCTCTTCAAGATATTCATAAGCAACATTGTGGATGAGTTGGTGGGTAAGGTCTGTCTTTTTGTGATAGTACAAAATCTGCACAGAGTGGACACTCATGAAAGGGTAGAAAGAATGCAAAGGGATCTGGGGAAACTAAAGGAGTGGTCTATGGGTGGCAGCCCAGTTTAATGTAAACAAGTACGAAATTATGCACCTAGGGTGGCAAAATCCAGGAGCTGTGTTTAGATGTTGGGAGAGGAACTTAGTCACCAAGCAAGAAAGAGGGCTCGGAGCCATTACATCCGATGACCTCAAGGTGGCTGGTCAGTGTGACAAAGCAGTGGAAGGAAGGCTACTAGATCCTGGGTGCATTGGAACAAGGTGGGAGATGGTGCTGCCACTGTACTTCCCACTAGTGAAGTCCCACCTGGAGCATTGCATCCTGTTCTGAAGGCCACACTTCCTCAAGGACATTGACAGGCTGGAGATGGTACAGAAGAGGGGTATCAAAATGGTGTGAGTGTTGAATGAGAAGCCATATGAGGAATGGCTGCAGGAAATCAGCATGTACTCTGTGGAGGAGAGAGAGAGTGAGAGGGACATGATTGAGACCTATAAGTACCTCACAGGAGTAAATATGTGCTGATGGAGGGTCTATTTCAGAGAAATGTGTGCACTAGAATACAGGGGCATGCAGTGAAGTCAAAAGTGGATGTCTAGGAGAGATGTGAGGAAATACTCTTCATTGAAAGGGTGGTGGATGACTGGAACAGCTTGCCAGAGGAGGTAGTGGGAGCAAAGAGAGGGGGAGCTTCAAGCATCTGTAGGATAGACACAGGAGCATATTAGGTAAAGGAAGGAGGGAAGGACACCAGTAAGCAAATAGGGTCAGTGCTGTCAGAATAGACAGGAAAAGGAGCAGAACAAATGGGCTTATCTGTCCTTATCTGCTGATAAAGTGTATGTTTCTATGATGCAGGCCTTCACCCTTGAAAGGGCTATATCCATGCAGGCTGGCCTCAGTCTGCAATGTAATCAATGCCCCCTCCTTACACCATTCATTCAACTAATTTACAAAAGTCCTAGTGCAGAATGCAGTATTCTCCTCTCAGCCGTACACAGGTAACACACTCAGCCAATGACATTGTACACCACAGTACAAGTCGCTTTTAAACTACCTCACCAATAAGTTGGCTTAACATCGATTTTACAGTTGGCAATGCACTGGCAACTCATACTGCATTGTTTTCCAACACTTAATGAGCTCAAGAGCAACATTTATAAAAATGTTCCTACTCAGTTGGCACGCACCTGAAGCTCAATCACAATGCAATGCAAAACTGAGTTGCAACTCTTAGAAAACAGTAAGTTTTGTACTGAATCCAGCAACACTTCTGCAACTCATTCAGAAATGCTAAAATAATTCATTGACAAAACATTTTTATATGATTTGTACTGTGCCTCTTTAAACGGAATATGTACCATTCCTTATAATGATTATTATAAAAGTTACTGTAAGGATCCTTTAAATAAACAGTGTGACAGGGTTGAATAAGGCCCTGTCCCAGTTGTTCTGGAAAAAGAGTTTAAATGCAAGGATCTGTTCTATTCTTTCTTTTCTGTCTGTTCTCTGGTTGTGCAACCACATTTTCCATGTGACCTAGTGCTTGATCACCCCGATGGTCTTTTGATTTTCTGCTTCTCACTATCTCTCTACCCTCACTTGCTGTTCTGTCTTTTCTCCCTCTTGCATATCTGCTAGTATAACAATATATGAATCATTATGTGGAAATGTAACTGATACTGGGATCCCTTTGTTTAGAAATGTGTATAGTTTTACTGTTGAAATGTATATAGTTATACTGTTAAAATGATTGCAAAAAGTTGCTGGAACTCAAGGGATTAACCTGCTTACAAACACTCTGAGAAGCTGTAAGCAAGAGGTCAGTTCTGGGTCACATTGTTCTTTTGCTGCACTTGTTAAACTTGCAGGATAGGAACACTGTGTGTGAAGCATGCTGGTTTCTTAATGAGGGGTTGCAAACACTTATAAAACAAAGCTGCAATCTCTTGCAAGAGAGAAACAGAGACTGAGATTGGAAATCGAGAATAAACCATTATGGACTTTCTCTGTTAATACTGCCTTTGTAAATAGTTATACTGAACAATTTTGAATTTTTTATTTTACTGTTTATAATAAACCACTTGTGAATTTTAAAACTTAGAAACATAGAAAGGCCAGCCCAGTGGCACAGAGGCTGAGGCTCTGGTGCCTCATCTCGAGCCACAACAGGCGACCTGGGTTCGGGGAATGGACTTGGGGCGCGGGAGCTGGCAGAGGAGGAAGGATTGAGCATCTGTAAGACTGTATCTCTCTTGAGGATCCGTAGCGGAGATTCGTCACTCCTGCACCTCTGGTGGAGACCGGGGCAAAGCAGATGCAAATCAAGGGAACGTCACCAGAAAAGTGGAAAATGGCTCCACATTCAGCTGGATGACTGCTGCCTGAGATCTGAGGCCATCAAAAATGTCCTGGAGCTCCCAGTCCCTCAGCAGTTCCCCAAGGACCAAGAATTGTGGTAGTCTGTCCTCTGGTGCCTTCCCCTCGGAGCAGAGGGACCTGCCAGTGAAGGGTTACGTCCGGGTTACCCTGGGGGTTGACTGCAATATGAGGGCCAGGGCTTGGGAACAGATGGATCAGATCCAGCCTTGGCATAGCCTGAAGGAGTGGCTGAGGCTGTACAACGTAGGGTAGAAAATAAATAGCACAAAAATAAAAGAAACATAGACTTTGATGGCAGATAAGGACTGATTGGCCCACCTAGTCTGCCCATTTCCCTACATACAGGATAAGCTGCAGATCTTAGTTAACCAACAGCCTATTTCTTCCTACCCCCACTAGAAATGCCTTATGTCTGTCCCATGCATTCTTGAATTCTCCCACTGTTTTAGACCCCACAACCTTGTCAGGAAGGCTGTTCCATGCATCCACCACACTCTCTGTGAAATAATATTTCCTCGCATTACCCCTGATCCATCCCCTCTATCTTCAAATTGTGTCACAGTGTTCTTGCACATCTCTTTTTCTGAAAGATACTACCTCTTGGACTTTGTTGATTCCATTGAGGTACTTAAAAGTTTCTATCATGTCCCCCATCCCTCCTTTCCTCAAGGGTATACATATTAAGCTCCTTTAGTTTCTCCTTGTATGGCTTCTCTTGCAGATCCTGCACCATTTTAATTCCTCCTCTGGACTGCCTCCATCCTGTCTATGTCCTTGCGGAGATGGGGTCTCCAGAACTGGACGTGTATCTCGGATGGGGTCTCACCAACTGTCCATACAGAGGGAAAACAACTTCCTGTGTTCTCCTAGTGATGCCTCTCCCTATACATCCCAGTATCCCCCAGCCCTCCCTACTGCCTTCTCACATTGCTCACCAACCTTAAGGTCATCTGATATGATTACCTCCAGGTCCCTTTCCATTTTGTTGTTGTTACTACCTCCCTCCCCCATTGTGTACTCTTCCTCTGGGGTTTTGTTTCCCAGGTGCATTATTTTATACTTTTTGCATTGAATCCAAGCTGCCATACTTCCGACCATTCCTCCAACCTTGCCAAGTCCCTTCTCATCCTTTCCACCCCTCCTTGTGTATCAACCCTGTGCAGATCTTTGTGTCATCTGCAAAGAGGCATATTTTCTTTCCAGTCCCACTGCAATGTCACTTATAAAGACATTAAAAGGACTGGATCCAGTACTGAACCCTGCAGTACCCACTAGTAACCCCTCTTTCTTCTGAGTGGACTCCATTTACAATTACCTTCTGTGCCCTGTTGTCCAGCCAATGTTTTACCCAGGCTACCACCCTGTGACCCACTCCCAGGCTGATTCATTTGTTTATTAATCTTTGTGTGGGACTGTGTCAAATGCCTTGCTAAAGTCTAGGTAGGCCATGTCCGCAGCACCTCCCTGGTCTACTACTTTGGTCACCCAGTCAAAGAAATCAATTAGATACATCTGCCATGACCTTTCCACTGTAAACCCATGCTGCCTTGGGTCCTGTGCCCCACTGGCTTCTAGGTACTGAACAGTTCTTTCCTTCAGAAGCTATTCCATCACTTTACCTACCACAGAGGTCAAACTGACAGGTCTGTAGTTTCCTGCCTCTGTCTTGCTCCCACTTTTGTGAAGGGAATCACATCCACCTTCCTCCAGTCCTCAGGTACCACACGATCCTCCCATGATTTGTTAAAAGAGTAGTCAGTGGTGTCACTAGTTCTCCCCTTAATTATTTTAGAATTCTGGGTGAATCCCATCAGGCCCCATTGCTTTGTCCACCTTCAGTTTCAAGTTCTTTCCAAACCCTTTCTTCTGTGAAAGGACTGGGATCACCCCATCCAGAGTGCTTCTGTTAATTGGATTAGGTACCTCCCCTCCTCCTCCTTCAGTGAATACTGAGCAGAAGTATTCAACCAGTATCCCTTCTTTTTCGCTGTTCCTTTCTGCCCACCCCTGTCCATTCTATTTAGACTCACTATCCTTCCTTTGTCTTTCTACACTCTGATGTACCAATAAAGGTTTTATCCCCTTCTTAACAAAGTTGGCTATCTTTTTCTTAGTTTGGGCCTTTGCTATTCTGACTTCCTTCCTTTCTTCCTTCTGCCTTAAGTGGTACAGTTCTCTGTCCTGCTCCTTCTATGTCTCCTTATACTTCCTAAATGCTATCTTTTCTCCTTACCTTCCCGCCACCTCTTTTGAGAACCATAGTGGCTTTTTCTTTCATTTTGATTTGTTTATTTGCTTCACACAAAGGTTTGTTACCTCTGTGATGGCAGTTTTAATGTTTCCCATTGTTGCTCCACCCTTCCTTCTTGCCTGTTTGATTGTGCTTTTCTAAGGCACTCTTCCATCTTGCCAAAGTCAGCCCTCCTGAAGTCCAGTACCCTCACTTTTGTATGGCTTGATTCTGTAGCTGAGTTTATCATGAAACACACTGTTTGGTGGTCACTTGTTCCCAGATGGCTACCCACTTCTAGATCTGAGATCCTCTCACTGTCCTCATTTGAGAGTATGAGGTCTAAGATTGCTCCCTCATGAGTGGGTTCCAAACTAGCTATGTGAGGCATGCCCCCTGTGGGCATCGAGAATGGCCTACTCTTGGATATGGCTGCAGCAAAGGTGCTCCAGTTAACATCTGGCTTATTCAGGTCCCCATCAACAGTATCTCCCTTGTTTTGCCATCTTAAGGATGCCTTCTGTCATATCCTTATCCATTCCTTCCCCTGAGATGGGGTCTGTATACAACTCCCTGTGCAGATTGCGATGCCATTTCCAGTCTCTAAGGTGACCCACAGTGCCTCCTCTCCTCCCTGTTTACTCTCTTGTTTTATTGCTTTTATCCCTTCCCTTACATAGAGAGCTACTCCTCCTCCTCCTCTTCTCCCTCCCTGTCTCTCCTCTAGGTTGTGTAGCCTGGTATGTTAACATCCCAGTCATGGTTCTCTGTGTACCATGTTTCTGTGACTACCACGATATCCAGGTATCCCTCTTCCATCAAGGCCACCAGTTCAGGAGCTTGTTGCCCAGACTATGGGCATTGGTACTCATTACCCTCCATTTCTTGATGGCCTTACCCCTTTTGCCCCATCTCTGTCCTTATTGCCTTTGTCGTTTTCTCCATTTACCTCCTTCTCCTATCGGCCTTCTATCTTGGGTGTTTACCTCACTTACTATTCAGACTTTTGAAGGGAGCTAGTATTTCCCTGCTCCTTTCAGTAGTCTCTCCCTTAGCTAGTTTAAATGCTGCAAGGAAGCATTTAAACCTATCCCTAGGATCTGGTTCCCCTCCTGGACAGATGCAGACCATCACACCAGTATATGCCTGCATCACTCCAGGTGGACCTCCAGTCCACAATGAAGCCAGAACCCCTGGGCTCTGTACCAGTTTTTCCAGCCTCTGATTGAATCCTTGGTGTGAGCACCCTAGCCTCACCCATGCCATAGACAGGTAGCACCTCTGAGAAGGTTACCATGTGTGCTACTTGTCTAAGGCCCTCCTCAACTCGACAAACTCCTCTTGCAGTGCTCCAATCCCTTTCCCAGACAGGTCATTTGTCCCAAGGTGGACAGTGACATCCAGCTCCCTCTCCCGTGCAGCTGCTCTGGCGAGCTTGAGATTCACTCCTGTCCCTCAAGCCATGGTGCCAGGCAGGCACCTACCTCCCTCTCCCCTTCCTCCCCCAGTTCTACTCTCCTAACAATGGTCTCCCACCAGGAGTTGTTTCCTTCCCTGTAGGGTGCCATGCCACCCTCCTGTGGGTCTCCTTTGTGGAGGGTCCCAGCATTCTCCTTGGTCTTCACTGCAGGTGCCTCCATAGAGGAACCACACTTTGCCAGAATGGCATATGAATTGTGAGAGGTGTAACTGGAGGGATGCACTCTGTTCCACCACCCTCACCCTCCCTAAGCCCACTGTGGTCTAACTGCTCCTCTTTCTTGGCAACCTTTGAGGCAATGGCAGTGGCCCTGGTGGTCCCTGGGTGGGAGAGGAGTCCCCAAATCCTGGCCAACTCGGCCTGAAGATGAGCAACCTCCTTCCTCAGCCCAGAGGGTGCCTGCAGATGGGACAACACTGCATCCTCCAGAACGTCTCCTGGAAGACTGCTGCTCCACAGCCACTGCACTGCACCACTCCCATTATGTCTTATTTCTAGCCTCTTAACTGTTGTTTGGAAAACCTACTCTTTCCTCTGTTTATTTATTTTTGTTTCTCCCTACTTACTTACTGCCTCTGCACCCTTTAAGCTCCTGATCTTCCTGTTCTGAGACAAGAGGTTCCTATATTTCTCAGTAGTCTCCTTACTTGCTCAGAGTCAGACCTCCAGCAGCTAGGGGCACGGAGAGCTACTCTTTTCCTTCTGGGATGGTAAGCCTCTTGTGGCTTTGTGATCACTTTCACTCCTGCTCCCAAACAGGAAGTTTCTGTTGTCAGTCAAATCCTGTGCCTATAAAAGTAGAACTGGCTTAGGTGGGGTGGAGGGAGGAAGGAGGGCAATATAGTCCCACTAAAGAAGTATAGTTATAACAGCAGCTCCTTCCTCTTGCTGTTCTCTGCCTGTTCTCTGACAGAAGCTATCTAGGGCAGGTTTTAAATCTGGCTTTAACCTGGATCCTTAAAACTAAGCCACTCCCCTTATTTTACAGCTCTTTCTACACCTAGTTAATTGCACAGATAACAATTCCTTCAGCCAACTGAGACAAACACCTAGATAACTGCACAGATAACAATTCACTTTGGCCAACTCAGACAAACACATTAACTCTTTTGTTTGTTTCTTTTACCCTAAATTGAAGGTCCCAGTAGTACAGTTCTAGTTCTGGTTTTCAATGCTTCCAAATGGCAGAGTTATAATTGGTAATGTCTTCATTAAAAAGAAAAAATACTTTTAAAGTTGTGATGAAGCAGTATACATTTTTTATACAGTAAGAGCGCTATGATGTTGGCCAGCCCGTGGCATTGAGGGTTCAGGTGCTGGACACCACACCTTGCGCCACACTGGTGACCCAGGTTTAGGAGCAGGCCCAGGTCATCGGAGTCAGTGGGGCTGGGGTTGGATCAAGCATCCCAAGGACTGCTGTCCTTTCCCAAGGAGAGGAAGACTACACTTGTCACAGCGGGTGACCTCTGGTGTCTGCTGGGGAGCAGCATGCACTTCACAGTAACTGCAGGGATTGAGCTGTGGCAGACGTCTGTCAGGTGTGCATGGGAGCGTGCACACACTGAGCAGGACATCATTGCATGTCTGAGCTCAGGGGACCAAAGAAAGAGAAAATCTCCCCACCGCCGGGTGAAGTGATGACAGCCATCAGTAACCCTGGTCACACGCTCAATGTCGGCCACTTCCTCCGACTCTCCCCTGGGGACTCTGGGGCCCTCCATGGGGCCAGGGGAGCCCAGAGTCCTGATACTGATGCAGCATTCGTGGAGCAGTTCAGGCAGGCAGTGGAGCCGAGGAGTTAAGTGTGGGAGCCCGAGAGATATCCTGCAGGTGGGAGCAGTAAAATAGTTCAAAACATAAAGAGTGCTGTGATGTTTTAACTGCCTCACCAGCTCTAACAGTGTGCAATGAAGCAGGTGAAAAAAATGCTCCTGGAGGCAGAGATCATATCAAATCATGAAAAAAAGCACTGGATTCTGTTGTTGAACTGTGCCAAATATAAGATCCAGGATTTCCTTAACAAATTAACAGGATCCTTGTCAGCACAGCTCAGATAATCTCAACTGCTGCGTGAACACTGGTAAGACTAGTGAGGCAGTGACATCATCACAGCACCCTTCCTGTCCACAAAATTGAGGCCTCCATATCCTGATTTCAAATGTATTTTTCTTATTACAGTAAATTAATTCAGCTAAATGTTTCCTTTCCAAACAATTTCTAGTTGGCCATGGTCACTGTTGAAATAAATTCAAGCTTATTTTACCAAGAAGGCTCCATTGAGCAAGCTCATTTACAAGGATGTCCTGCCAAAGGACACTATGATATAAGGCAATGTACTGTATAGGTGGACAAAGCATGGTTCAGGAAGACACGGATACACAATTAAGGAGAAATTATATACATGTGGAACAGAATAATGGCATAAAAATAACAATTGTCACAATTCTAACAGTTCTTATAAGATCAAATCCAATTGAAGTGACAGAAAGTGTGACCTGCTGGCTACTATTAGCATAGCGTATAATGACATTTAGCTAGCGTGATGGTGACAGACTTCTTTGAGAATTTGCTAATGAAGGTTAAAAATATTTAGGAGACTAGTTTGGACAACATGAGGGAGGACTGCTGGTTGTTTCAGGGGAGGGAATAACATAGCTGATGGCAGCTTTGCTGAAGCGGGTGAGAAACTTTGGTACGTCTAGGAGAATATCAGAATTTTTCTGACTGAATAGCAGCTATAGAAACAGTAGAATAGGGACAAGATATATTTTATGTGGGAGTTTGTTCAGCAGTGTTTTTATATGCCCAGGTGCAACTATGGATCATGTTCCTGGTAGGAAGAGATGAGCAGCACACTGTGGAATAAAGGGCGTAATGGTAGGGTCTGAATGGAGCGTATATTATAAAATGAATGGCACAGTGAAAAAGAAAATCCAGTTTGTGCAGGTTAGAAGCTGTACAGCATTTATGCACAGCATACAGCCTGGGGTCACAAATGGCCCCCATAGCAGCTGTCTGTGGACCCTGAGAACCTAGCAGCTTCTTCTTGCAGAAAGACATACATGTATGTTTTGTTTTATTTTATGTGTACATTTAACAATGTCTTGCTGGACATTTGTCACCTCTGGCTATTTTACAGAGGCCCTCGGCCTTGACTCAAGTTTTCATTCTGGCCCTGCACAAAAAAGTTGTGCACCACTGCTGTACAGCAACTATAGCATACTTGAGAAGGGGAGGAGCGTGGCTAGCCTCTTCCTGACATCATTAGGAAAGAAGCCTAGTCTAGTAATAATATAATCATAATCATATAGGGAATCATACACATTCACTTTAAGGCCCTTCTCATCTTCCTGAAATTACCCTGCATTAATCCTACAGTACTCCATCTTTTGCCTTGTCATTTGTTCCCATGGTGGACAGTGACATCTAGCTCCTTCTTGTGACCTGCCAGTCTAGCCATGCACTGGATCCACTCAACATCCCACTGAACTGAAGTGCCAGGAAGCACATTACCTCTCTCAACTCTCCAGCTCCCTCTCCAAGTCTGTCTCTCTTATGATAGAGTCCCCTACCAGGAGCTACTTCCTGGCTGGGAACATCTTCCTCCCATCTTGGGGCCTCCCTTCTAAGGGTCTTCACATCCTTCCTAGCCACTGCCTCAGGTGCCTCCTCCCAGCTGTCCCATCCCAGCAGTATAGTAAAGGAATTTTTGTGCCACAGGCTGAGCAATGTGTACCCCATCCACCACCCTCACCCTCCCAGGGCCCACAAAACTCATGCCATTATGCCTCTACCTAGACATCCTCTGAAGTAGTGATGGAATCGTAGGGCCCCTTGGTGGGGAAAAGGGTCCTTGGCATCCTTGCTCACTTGTCTTAGAGTCCAGCAACCTCTGCCCTCAACTCAGAGAGGTGAGTGCAAATGGAGCAGAACCACAGTCTCCAGTAGGTGTCCCAAAAGGCTGTGGCTCCACATGTTAACTTGCACCATTCCTATGTATTTGTCTGATTAACCCTTTTTCAGTTGAAGCTACATTGTATACGTCTGCCTTCAATCCATGCTTATTAACCTACTTCCCCATCCTTAGAGTACCCAACTGGATTTATTACCTTACCCTAGATAGGGTGTTTTCTATTTTCCCTTCTACCGGTATTCCTGTCATCTGTACTTCCCAGTACTCTACTGTCTCCTTTTTATGTCTGGCTACTTTCTTCTCTTCCTGATCCTCCTTAACGATCATGTGAAGAGGTTTTCAAAACTACTGTGGTTTGTAACAAAAGTTGACAAATTTATAGTTTTAACACCTTTCGTGTGGTTCTTTTCTCCAAGTTGCTAGATGCTAAGTCAGCATACCTCAAGGCTGCTGATGTAATTTGAGATGTTACTCTACTGTGTCCGTTATTTGTATTGTTACTAGTACTAGAATGTCGGTAACTTCATTGCTGTTTGTCAGTGTCTGCTTTACAATAAGTTTTTTTTCAGCTCTGTTTATGCTACTGCTGTCACTGACCTTCTGAGGCATCTCTTGAGTGGCCCACTTGACTACTGCCTCCACCACCTGCCTGAACTCCTTGCACTGACTAAGAAACTGGTTGCTGAGGTCCCCTCCCACCCTACTCTGGGAAGAGCAGAGACCATGTAGAGTAAAAGATTGTTTTAATGTAAATGAAAGAATAACTGAGTCTGAAAGTAGGTCAAAAGGCTGCCATTTAGAAAGTACAAAAGCTCCCATAGTCAGGCTGGCCTAGAGCAATACCAGAGGATTTCCAGGGATGCTATCAAAAGGTTAGAAAGGCCAAGGCAGATAAAGAGTTTAGATTAGCAAGAGGGCCAGGGAGGTAGAGAAGGAATTATTTAAATCTTGGGGAGAGGAGGAAGGAGAGGGGCAGATTAGTAAGCTGAGGAATGAGGGTGATTGGATAGAGGGGATTGGAGTAGACTGAAGAGTTAAATGACTTCTTCAGCTCTGTCTTCACTAAGAAAAGGGCGGGGCCATTGCCTCAGGGAGGGGACAGGAAATGGGTAATGGGAGGCTCTTACAGATGGTGAGATCCATGTGGAGATGGTAAGGAGGCTCTCAATTCCTTGAGGATGGATAAAGCTCCAGGCCCACATGGCATCCATCTGAGGGTTCTGAAGTATCTGGTGGATGTCCTGGCAATTCTGTTGACAGAACTATTCAGTTTCTCCCTACAATCAGGATAGGGTCCTCTTGATTGGAGATTGATATATGTAGTGCCCTCTACAAAATGGACTTTAGGAAGATCCAGGAAACTACAGACCCATCAGCCTGACATCCATAGTGGGGAAAATGTTGGAGGCTATCTTGAAAGAATGGATGGTGGAGTTCCTGAAGGTAAATGGTTTTCAAGATGAAAACCAACATGGGTTTGTGTAGGGAAATTGTGTCAAACAAACCTGGTTGAATTTTTTAACTGGGTCACTTGGTCCCTGAATGGTGGAAAGCCAGTTGATTTTCTATGCCTGGACTTCAGTAAGGCTTTTTGATTTGGTCCCACATAAAAGATTAATTTGGAAATTAAGGAGATTGTGGGTGGGAGATACATTAGTGGGGTGGATAGCTAATTGACATGGAAATATGCAACAGAGGAGGGAGGTAGGGGTGAAGTATTGACTCTCAGGAAGATCAGCAGTGGGGTTCCACAAGGCTCAGTCTTGGGCACTATCATTTAATGTATATATTTCGACATCCAGGAGGAAATAGGTAGTAAATGAGCTTATTCACTGATGTGATACCAAATTGGGGGTGATGGTGGATAGTGAGGGAGGGAAGGAAGGCACTACAGGTGAAGCTGCAGAAAGCTGCAATACTGGGCCCACACATGGCAGCTGAGGATTAATGCACATAAATGCAGTGTTCTGCATCTCAGTAGTAGGAACCCTGAATATATCTACCACTTGGGGATAAAGCTGGCTTTAACAATGATGGCAAAGGACCTGGGGGTTATAATTGATGCTACAGGGAACCATTCAGAGCAATGCAGGAGGGCAGCAGACTAAGCAAATAAAATTATTGAGTGTATAGCCAGGGGTATAACATCCAGCAGAAAGGAGGTCATACTTCCCTGTACACCTGACTGGTGAGGCTACATTTGGAGTACTGTGGGCAGTTCTGGTGACTGCACCTTAAAAAGACATCACACTTCTAGAGAGGGTCCAGAGAAGGGAAACTAGGATGATCAGTGATGTGGAGAGATTGTCATATAAGGATAGACTCAGAGCTGAACATGTACTCCCTGGAGAGACAGGAGGACGGGGGATATGATAGAGTCTTTCAAATACCTGAAGGGGTTCAACAGAGGAACAGGGAGGGTTTGCTCAAGCTGAGGAAAGAGGGACTGCCAACAGGCCATAGTCTAAAAGTTAGTGGGGGAGGGAAGCGAGGGGTCACTCTTTCACAGAGAGTGTGGTGGTGCCCTGGAATGCTCTGAAAAATGATCTGGTAAAAATGGGAAGAGTGGGGGTTTCAAGAAGGATGGGATGGGACAGGCACAGTGGCATGGAATAGAGAGTACAGTAGAGCTCATTCTTACCTCAGTCCAGCGGCCAGTCATGGTGGTGAGAGAAGGCTGAGCCAGTCACCGGCTCTGTTAGTAGATTGTTCCTGGGCTGGCAGAGGCATCACTGCTGGGTGGGGGACCACTAGACTACCAAGGGAACAGTTGTTTCATATATAATTGTAGGGTTAGGATTCTTGCAGGGGCTGGGGGGACCACTAGACTACCAGGGAATTTATGTTTAACTGCTAAAGGGTCAGGATTCATGCAGAGGTGGGGACCCTAGACTACCAGGGAAATTATGTTTATTTTACTGCTAAAGGGTCAGGATTCATGCAGGGGGTGGGGGACCACTAGACTACCAGGGAATTACTTTTAATTCTATTGTGAATGGGTCAGGAGCATACCTCTTGACTGTCCCTGATTTTGCCTCAAAATATTACTCTGTCCCTCCTTACAGATGTGTTTCCTGGCTAAACAGTAGAAATTGTAAGCACAAAATACTGTCAAGCATTAATGTCAGTGCTCCCAGATCATGCCAAAGCATTTTCCTGTAGCAGTCCTCATTTTTCCTGTATTTTCCCCTGTAAAACCTTGATGAAATCCCTGTAGGTTTTCCTGTATGCACATGGGCTAGTAAGCAACCAACACCACCACCCCACCGCTATGTTTTTCCACCTGTCAAGTGTGCAGCATGGGAGCAGCATTCTTTGTATTAGTATTTGGTAGATGTTTTACCCCTAATAGATGTGCCGATAAATGCCATCTGCTGCAACATTTCTGAGCTAGTATCATCTTTGTGACCCACGTACTTTTTATTTTCTCAATCATTGAGGTGTTTATTTAACATTACGAATTCTGTCAGACTTCCATTTGTTACTCACCCTATTGTCATTCTGCTTAGTATGTAGACTTTACAAACATTTTTCCAAGAATCAGTGTTATACTATAAAGAAGGGACAGCATCAATTGTATGACTCAGTCCAGGCTAAAGAGAACCAATTTTAATGCAGAACCACTTTTGTAATTAGCCACTGTGTATAGACCAAGGAAACTGCCGATAGTCAGGTATATGAATAAGCTCTGGTTAATCTGGCAGGTTTACATAGTGTATGGTTAAAAGCAGATGGTACCTAAAGAAAAGAAACTGTCTGTTTTTAGGCTATGAGACTGAAGTGCACTGGGACATCAGATCAATTATTACCAGTATTTTCTACCTGCCTCAGAAGAGTTGGTGTGTGATGTTCGACTGCTACCGTTGTGCCCACGACTCACTGGCAAACTTCTACTGCTCTCCCCGATGCTGCGGCTGGAATCAGAACCAGTTGGTCCCCGCTGACTCGGATACACGGCAGTGAATATTTCCTCCTTTGCTTGCTTTGCTTGCTGCCAGATGATAATGTCCATGATGGATCATGCTCTCTCTCCACGACTCACCTGCTCTGAGCTCCAATTTAAACTTCCCATGGTTACCTAAGGCACAATCTTTTTTATAGTAGGGGGCTCAGTGGCTAGCCTATCAGGGCACTGTCTCGGCAGTCCAAGCCATGAGGGGCACGCGTGTTTCAATACTATGTAGCATATCAGGGATGCCTCCCACATGACCGCACAGCTCCCAGGAGTCTCAGGGGCTGTGATCACAGCTGCAGAGGTTGGGAGGCACCAATCAGAGCTTACTCTCGCCTCTGTGAGAGTCTCGATGGCCATCTTTAGTGCACCTCTGTTCCCCCGTAGCACCGGCAACCATCCTCGTAGATTGAGGAAAATACTGATTTCCTCCTCGTAGCCTGTTTTCCAATATAAATCCTCGCAAAATACGGGAATCTCTCGTAGATATGGGAGCACTGTAATGTTACTGACTTGTTCTTTGTTAGAAAATGCATTTTAGCTGAGCCCCATATTCTTCCAGCTGGCTGGGTGGATATCTCTACTTTGAAGATGTGTCCCTGATTTTGTTCCTTTGTCCCTGATTTGTGTTAGCCTGTGTCTCTGATTCAGGAGGCAAGGGGTTGTGGGGTAGGTATGCACCGACTGTGCCTGGCAGCACACAGTTCCTGCTGCTTCTGGCCTGTGCTTCTATTCTGACCAACAGGGATGCTGTGGGTATGCCTTGGCCTGCAGTGTCCAGCCTGTACTTCCATTCTGACCAAAGAGGGAGCTTTGTGCTACATGCAGTAGCACAGGGCAAATTGCATGGTAATGTATGCTAAGCAGCACCTAATGAGATGCAAATGTACCTGTTTGCCCACTGATTACCAAGTAGGCTCATTTGCATGGGAGCTTTTGAACATAGCTCTTGTTTGCCCCAGGTTAACCACTTTGCACCGGGCTAATGTGTTAGCACTGTGCAATCAGGTTAGCCCCAGGCAACCTCACTTCAGCATAAAGCACAGTTCTGCAGTGTGTGGCTTACATTGTTGTTTGCAGTCATACCTTTCAACTGTCCCTGATTTTACCTCAAAATTTTACTCTGTCCCTCCTAAAATAGTGTTTCTATGACCAAACAGTGGGGGTTGTCAGTATAAAATAATGTCAGACATTAATGTTACAGATGTGTTCTTCCTTAGAAAATGCATTTTACTCTACACCGCTTATTCTACCAGCTTTCTCAGTGGATATCATCACATTTTAAGATGTGTCCCTGATTTTAAACCTCTATCCCTGATTTTTAAGCCTTGTCCCTGATTTATGAGGCAGGGGCTTGAGAGGTGTGTTTGCAGTAGATGTGAGACATCTCTGTGCAATCATACACAATGTTCTCCACCTGCAGCTCTGGCTTGCTACAGTCTAATGAGCTGCAGTTGCAGTTTGCACTTCCCTATTGCTGTGTTCAGTGCTGTTCTTATTCCTGGGCTATTTTGCCCGTGCTCCCAGACCAGTTTGCCCAGCTTCTTTAGACTGCTATATTCAGCAGGATTAGCACTGGGCTATTTCCTTTTCAGTATTGCTTGTTTTGTGCTCTGGCTAAGTTTGCCTAATGGGCAGTGCTAATTTAGCCCCAGGGCAAAGTTTTGAATATCTGGCCCCAGGTATACCCTGATCTATAAAATATTTAATGAATGATGCTCACAGTTTAATTTCTAAGAATGTCATTGTACTTTATGTTTAAAATGGATTTATCACCTCACCCTAGACTAAAATGTCTCCTGCTTCACCTCTGCCTGTAGCTACCAATACTTAAGACATGCTATTTTGGTTATTTATCCCACTCCAACTTACAGCTGCACCCTGACATCAATGACTCAAGTAGGAACAGAACCAGGTTTGTACCACTCTACTTAAGCCTATCTCATAAAGCCTTTGTATAGTATTTGATGTCAACCATGTCAAAGGCCTTGGAGAGATTTACCAGAATAGCCAAGTAAAGAATTGGTCATCATTTGCCTTACTGATGTCATCTAAGACCCTCAACATGGAGGCCACCAATCCATAAAGTTTACGGAATCCAGATAAAACTGATCAAAATATGTTGTTTCTGAAAGTACTTCACAAGTTGCCTAGCTATCAATCTTTCTAGTGCCTTATTTACAAGAGGAAGTAAAGAAATGGGCATATGATTGAATAAGTGACCAGTTAACCAAAGTACTGTTGTTCTAACTTGTAATGTCATGCAAGTAAACATATTCATCATTGATAAGTACTTGTTTAGTTATGTGGGATATTTGCAGTTATACTACTTGGCCCAGATATTCAAAGGTTAGCCATGTGGCACCAAGGGTTACGATCTTAACTCAAAATCGCCATTCTCGCGATATTCAGAAGGGGCCAGTTGCGCCACGGCACGCTGAGCAACAGCGCAGCGGTAAATGAAGGCTTCGCATGGCACGAAGGGGCGGGTCCATGTATAAAGTGCAGTAATGCATATCTGAACACTGGCGCACGCGCAAGAGTGGCTCAGCCGGAGCATGCAGAAAATCGGATGTGAGCCAAAATAAAAGGTTCAAGGGAGCGGCGCAAGAATCCCCAGTCAGGCCGCAAAACCGGGAGAGACAGAGAGACAGAGAGAGAGAGAGAGAGAGACAGAGACAGGAGCAGGAAGGGCAGAGAGGACAGTGGGTCCTGGAGGACAGAGAGGCCAGTGGGGGTGCCGGTGCAGTGGAAGCGCAGCAGTGGGGGCAGTGGGGTAACACAGGAACAGCAGCTGGGGGCAGGAGCCAGGGAGATGGACAGTGTCAGCTTCCACATGGAAGCTGTAATGAGGGGTGAGACAGCATGCTGCAGGGGATGTGGTCAGCGGAGGGGCCTGTCGGCGGTATGCCCCGACAGGCGGTATCGTGCCCGCATCAGCTACGAGCTATACACAGATGTCGAGATTGTGGCCCGGCACCGCCTGAACAGGGCAATACTGAGACGGCTCAGTGAGCTGTGCAGTGATGTGATGCAGGCACCCTCACGACGGAGTCATGCTCTGTCCGTGGAGACCAAGGTGACAGCCTGCATGTGCCTGCTCGCCACTGGCATCTTCCAGAGGCCGACAGGTGACACCACAGGCATTACACAGTCGGCCACGCCACGCATCCTCACCCACCTCAGGCACTGCTGCCTCATGCCGCGGAGTACATCCATTTCCCCAGCACCGCGGCAGAGCGACAGCAAACATGCAGGAGTTCCACAGGGTAGCACATATGCCTGGCATGCTAGGGGGCCATAGACTGCACCCATGTGGCCATTCGCGCCACCTGGCCCCGACGGCTGCTTATCGCGAACCGAAGGGCTTCTTGAGTGTCAACTGCCAGGTGGTGGTGTGATGCCACTGGGGCGATCATCAATGTCTGTGCCACACACCCTGGCGGAGCACATGATGCTTCATATGGCACCAATCTGCACTGTGCCATCGATTCGAGTGGGAACATCCCCATGGGTCATCTAGTGGGTGAGTACACATGTATGGAATGCAAACTCTGTGCAAGGGTGGGAATGACACAGGTGCCATGGTAGTGGCACACAAGGATATGGCAATATGGACCTGACCTGACACTGATCTCCACTATCTCCACACAGGTGACTGTGGATACCCTCCGTCCCTGGCTGCTCACACCATACCGGCACCCCACGACCCCAGCGCAGCACGGTTTCAATGAGGCTGCACGCAACACGGAACATCATAGAGCGGGTGTTTGGGATACTCAAGCACGCTCCGATGCCTGGACACCTCGGCGAGCCCTACAGTACAGCCCCCAGAAGGCCTGTGGGATATTCCTGGCCTGTTGCATCCTGCACAACATGGCCAAAGACCATGGGATAGCCGTACAGGTCCAAGAGGGGACAGCGATGGGGACGCCAGTGGCGCCGGTGATGTGGGTGATGAGCCGCCCCTAGGATGGAGGGACCCCGACTGACACGGCAGGCCCAGCTGCACCGGGACACCATTGCAGAAGAGCACTATGCACAACACAGGTAAGTCAAGGGGACATGTGCAGGCAACACTGTCTTATGCAAACCACAGGCACACAGGGAAACACACGTGCATGAAGGTCAGGGAGTTGAAGGGTCCAGGCATACCAACACACCATCAGAGAGGGTGAGCACTCATATGGACACACACACACACACACCAAGGCAGCATACAGGGGCAGCAGCACAGACACTGCGGAAATGACACGCCAACACACAGCACCACAACCACCCTCACCACCTGGACTGTCCACGTCGCGTGTCAGGACCTGGGCAACCTTGCACTTGGTGTACAGTGCAATGCAGGCATCATCATCCACACGCACCTGTGGACAGCAGTTGGGAGAGTGTGCAGGTGGTCCGTGTGTCAGCTGGTGAGCAGAGCACCCAGCAGTGCACTGCCCACCATGACACACATTGCACACAGGGCAGCACCAGACAGGGCCTGCATTGGGAGACAGCTCATGCAGGGAGCACTGTCCCACGGCCTACCGGATGCGTGGCGGCCCGCCGCGGCCTAGCAGCACTGGCAGGCTGTGCAGGGGCACATCAGGTGGTGCTAGTGCACCACGGGGTCCCAGTGCACGACCGCGACTTGCCCGCACAGGAGTCTGCATCCGCCAAACAAACTTGCACCAGGGGTGCTCGGGATGCCCACAGCAGAACCCAGCGTCGACAGGCCTGGTGTCACAACGCCGAGCAGGGGGGTGAGTCGCGCACTGTGTGGGTGTGTGGTACAGGGTCACCAGACAGTGTAGTCACTGCGGTTGCCACAGAGAGCACTGCCTGGGTCAGCCTGTCGATGGCAGCGGTCACATCCGTCCGCCATATGGACCATCTCGCCCGGTCCCGAGCACACTCTCCGCTATGTCGCTTCCACGGACACAGTCAGTGCTCTCCACGACCTTGCAACCCGCCCTGCAGCCGTACCGACTCCCTGCAGCAGGCGGTGTGCACGCCGTCAAAGGTACTGTGCCCCAATGGCATCGTGACCCCAGGGTGTGGATGGTCCTGGTGCAGCACCCCTTGAGGGTGGCACGCTGTTCACCAGGACCAGGTATGGGCGGATCTAAGGCGGTGGACAAGTGCCACTGCTTGGCGCTGTCCCCCAGGCCTGGTGTGCAACTGCTGCTGCCGCCCCTCCAACTGCTGACCCCCAGGTCCACCTGTTCCACCCATGTGCTGTCAACAGTGCCAGACACCTGCTCAGCCACCGATGCTGCCCCACGGTGCTGACAGGCCCAGCCTGTGACTGTGCCAGCATGCTGGTACACAGATGTGGAGCAGGATGGGCCAGGGCACGTGCTGCCTGCCATGTGTCCCTCGTGGGACACACCTATCACTGGCCATTGCAGGCCTGCTGTCATCAATAGTGCCGGCGCGCCACTGCCATAGGCACAGCATGCTGGCACACCTGCATGCCAGACTGCTGTGACACAGGCTGTGCACTCCCTGCACTGGTATCACTGCCGGCGAGTTGTTGGGCCAGCCGCCTGCTGCTGCAGTGCCTGCAGGCTGCTGGCGGAGGTGGATGGTCCCTCCTCCTGGTCCAAGCAGGTCTGCCCCACTGTCAGCACCCACCACCACCGTCTCCTGCAGACAGAACAGGATCTGAAACAGAAAGAGAGTACATGTGAGTGCATGTGAGACAACCCCCCACAACATCACCATGTCATACCGTGCAGTGATGGGCTTCCACCTGTCTGGAATCCTCCGCCTGGAACACCCGCATGGCACTCGGCTGCATGGCGCGACCAGTGTCTCCTCAGTCGGGTCAGCTGCAACACCACTGGTGGTCCCCACCAGTGGCAGCACGTGCCACCCTGAAGGCTGCCACCTTCTCCTTCAGCCTCCCGCGGTCCAGTCCCCATCTTTTTGCGGATTCCTGCAGGAGGCTGGTGGCTTCCGTGCAGGTTGACGACCAGAGCTACCCTCCCATGCAACTGCACGTGCTGAGGGTGCCCTCCACTCCACTCAGCTGCTCATCCTCCAGGTAGGCCTGGAAGAGGGCCTCAGTCTCTGCTGTGGTGAAGTTCAGCCTCCTCTACGCCCACCATCCACAGCCTCAGCCTGGTTCTCGTCAGTCATGGTGATCTGTATGGGTGGAAGTGGACACCTGTCACTGTGCAGTCACAGGCATTTCCCCATGAGCATAGCTGCAGGCGGGGGCAAGCCCCTTTCTCTCCGCATGGCAGATACTGATGGAAAGGGTGCCTCTTCCCTTCCTAAGTGCCTCATCATGCTCAGCCCCTCAACCTATGACATCCTCCAGCACCCCTGCCCATGAGCATTGTCCTGAGCATCACACAGCATGTAACTCACCTCTCACCTGCAACAACCAAATCTGGCACCACAACCCAGTGTCGCATTTTATAGCGCAACACATGCAAAATGGGGTGGCGCAACTGTAATGACATGCTAATGTAGCACTGCGCCTTTGCATGGCTGATCGACTGATTTGCATATGCGTCGGCTGAATATCGCGTGATTGCACTTAGCGCAATAGGGAAGGTCCGCTGAGCCGATGGCCATGTTTGTGGCTGTGTGCTACATTGCATTGCGCATGCCCAGACAGGTTACGCATAGCATCGATCGTGCTGCAGACCTGCTGGAGCGCCATAGGCGATTCT
This sequence comes from Neoceratodus forsteri, assembly GCA_016271365.2. NCBI lineage: Eukaryota > Metazoa > Chordata > Ceratodontiformes > Ceratodontidae > Neoceratodus > Neoceratodus forsteri. The sequence goes on from CM057457.1 coordinate 400,186,432, forward strand.
GGCCATGGCCACCATTGTGCCAGTGGTGCTACAGCACTGGGCACCATATGGCGCTGTGGCACTTCTGCGCGATAGTCCACTGTGGCACTGGTGCTCTGCTTAGCAGTCGTGCAGTGATGCCTATACATCCTATGGCGCCAGCGTAGCCTGCAGCCATTGCTGTGACCTTGTGTATGCCCTCGACCCCGCCGCTGTGGGCATGCAGCGTATCGTCCTCATTGCGCTGTCTGGTTACAGCGCCATGTAAGTGACGACTGCTTGTGCAGCAGCGATGGAGCCTGTGCTGGTCTATTGCGCTAACCCACGTGGGGTCACAGGCCTTGGCCAGCGCGCCATATTGCCTGCTGTAAGTTGGTGCCATGGCCAGGAGGAGGCGGTGTCCTGGAGCCCAGTTGAAGTAGGCCAACCTGGTGGCTCTAGTGGAGCCCCACTGTGAGGCACTATAGGTGAGGCCCCTGACCGGACCCCGACTCATGTGGCAGCAAGTGGCCACTGACCTGGTGGGGTCACTGGCGGGGCCGGTCTGCTGAGCAGTGCGGCACTGGTACAGTGATCTCCGCTGGAGGGACCGGACCTATTGGCGGCTGGCTCTCCCGTGCAAGCGGGGCCTGTTGCCTAAGCCACGTGAGTGTACCATCTATTCACCTATATTCTCTGTAGGGGTGTGTGTGTGCCTGGTGGCTGTGCATCGGTGTGTGTCAGTGTGTCAGCTGTGCGATGGATGGTTATGGCTGTGTGGGCAGGCAGTCTCACTGGGGCAAGGGGCACTCTGCTTTTGAGTCACACTGATGTTTGTCTCCATATGTCTCCCACAGGCGGCTGGTGAGGACACCGGACAACAGTGATGATGGGCCATGCCAGGGCCCCAGTACCTGAGCTGTCGGGCCACAGCAGCAGCAGCAGCAGCAGCAGCAGCAGCGGCGGCAGGCGGAGCTGCTGGAGGAGTGTGAGTATCATTACGTCATGGATGCTATTGCATGCTGGGGCAGGACCACAAACCATGCTGGACACAACCAAAGGGGAGGTCATAGTTCCACCATAGAAACACTAGTGAGTCCACACACTGGAGTACAGTGTACAGTTCGGAGACCATACCTGTATGGACGGGACTGGGTGGAGAGGAGTTCACAGGAGGGGCGACATGGATGGTGCATGGATTGCATCACAAGTCCCTATGCAGACAGGTTGACGGAACTGAACATGTACTCCCTGGAGGGAGGAGGTGTGGGGATATGATGGGGACATACAAGTATTGTACAGGGGAACAGAGTGCAGGAAAACAATATTTGTAGCGTAAAGAATGTTCCAGGACTAGAGGGCATGGGATGCAGTTGGAGGGCTCGTTTAAGAGGAACATGAAAGTGTTTCTTCACATCATGGGTGGTGGGCAGAGTGGAACACCCTGCCAGAGGATGTGGTGGGGCTGACTTGGTCACGGATATATGTATGCATGGGTTAGCCATGAGGGACTTCTGGAGGTCAGGGTGAGGGGAGCGGACTTATAGGACAAGAGGGTGATGTACAAGGCCAAATGGCCAGACTGGGTGTCCCATAGGCCCTTATCTGCCGACACTGTCTATGTATCCATGTATGTAGGCATGACACAGGTGACCTGCATCACAGTGCAGCATCACGACACGTCTGTGTATGCATCACAGGTGGTCGGCATGCACTGGGCACATAGCTGTGTAAGCTGGCATCGCCCACGTTGCCACATCACATGACAGCCTAGTTTGTACTATGATTGGCGTGGGCGGTGTGTGTGGCGGTGGTGTGCATGGCTGGTGCCGCCTGTTTGTGATGGCCATGTGCATGTTCACTGTGGGTGGGTGCATGCCATCACAGGTGCAGGACATTAGGTTAGATGGGTTGCAGGTTGGGTGGTGTTCAGGGTTGTGGTCAGTCTCAGCCATTGACTGTGTTCCCATTTTCCTGAGCCTCGGTGTGCTCGGCGCACGGGTGCAAGATCTCGGCACCTAGCCCAGGTGGTGGTGGACAACCGTGAGCTCCTGGGCCCTACAGCACCAGGGGAATGGCGGCGCAGGCACAGGAGGGCGCCAGCAGGGAGGAGCAGGAGCCAGCTGGGCGTAGCCCAAATTTCAGTTCTACTTCACCCATCCCTTTCACCCTGCCTTCCTCTCCAAGTTTTATTCCTCCCTTAACACACCTGCCTTTTACCATCCCCCAACTTGTACATAGTTCTCGTTTATTGTTAACTGTTTTTTGAAATATACATTTCTATTTTGGTACAACTGCTGTGTTGGTGTCTGCTTGCAACTGGCTCTGGGTGCTCCGTTGCAGGGGTGTACATGCCATCTGAGCTGCTATGGTCCTGGGTATCTGTGTGTGTGTGTCCATGGGAAGTATCAGCAGCATAGCATTGCCTTTCTGTTACTCTTGCCATCTGCTGCCACCCACTGCTGGGTGCACAGAGTGAGTCTGGCTGGTATGCTTCTCTGCAGCATGGGTTGACGTGTGGCATGGGGGTGCATGGTGTTTCCTGCAGTGCCTGTCACTGCACAGACTGATGTCTTGGGGGCCGGTGCGCTGTGCTGTGCATGCGAGACTGATGTGCGCAGTTTGTGTCAACCCCCTGGGTGTGGCACTCTCTGCCTGCCAGTGGTTGTGCTGGGGTGTCATGGCTCTGCTTATGCTTTAGTTGGCTTGTCCCCATGGGCACATGGATCATCCGTCCCATCCCAGTGATGCTGTGCTTGGGGTGTGCCAGTGTGGTGTGGGTTCTGCAGTGAGTTCCTGTGCCCATGTGTGGCATGGCTGGTGGTGAGCCCCAGCCTGCCTCCCTGGCTGTGCAGTTCCATTGCTCTGGGGGCTGTGCTTGCACTATGGCAGCTCTGCAATGCTCAGCTGAGCTTCCATGGTTGCGCCATAAGCGCGCATTTTGGCTCAACCTCTCCTTCCTGGTTGCGGCGATGGCGCAGGTAATGCGATATTGAGGCGTTGGTTGCTTGCGCAGTGGCTCTGCTCCATGTTTGAATATCGCACCTGTTGCGATTTGCACAACTGGTTTGCGATTGCCCTACTGTTGCCAGTTTTCAGTGCAGTTTGAATATCCAGGCCCTTGGGTTTAGTCACTTGTTAACTGTATTATAAAAAATCAGTAAACCCACTTTTTATGCTTGTTTTGATTACTGTTTAGATGTACATATTTAGATCTTGTTTGTGTTTTCTGGGTATAGTTTAGCCTTTATTTAAGATTTCTGTTGAGCTATGTGAACCTTCTGACTGCTGCTACTATCCTCCTGGCACCACCATGAATATGAGATGCTCTAGTTCATGGGGTTATCCCCTTGGATTAATGTCAGATAAATAAAGAATAAAATGTATATATACATTTTTTACTCTGACTTTGGTTTACTGTTTGCATTTTAAAAATGTGATTTTGTGTTTTACTCGGAATCACATTTTATAATCAATTAATCCTGAAACCAATCAATCAGAATACAGTTGCATTAGCTCTGGTGACAATCTGAATGTAAAAATGTAATTTTGTTTTGTACTTAGCGAGTCACATTTTTATCGTGCATATAGTAACCACAGGCATTGTACTGTCATTAGCTATAGTGACTATCTGCATTTCAAAATGTGACCCCCAGAGAAGGTGGTAGCTGTAGTTGCATTATATTCTGATTGGCTTATTTGACTATCTGCATTACAAAAATACCATTTTGTTTCTTTTCCCAGGGGATGGGTAGCTGCAATTAAATTGCATTCTGCTTGACTTGGATGACTACCTACATTTTAAAATGTGATTCATGTTTTTATTTGGGGTAGTTGCTGCTGCTACTTTGTATTCTGACTGTCTTTGATGACTACCAGCATTAAAATATTGATTTGTTTTCTTTGGGAGGGGTAGCTGCAATTGTAATGTGCTCTGTTTGACTTTGGTGACTACCTGTTTTTAAAAAAATTTGATTTTGATTTTTACTCAGGGAAGGGTAGGAGCAGGTTTATTTTACTCTGTATTACTCTGACTCTGGTTTCTAGATGTGTTTTGAAAATGTAATTTAATGTTTTCTCTGCTGGAAATGTTCTGTGTTGTTCTGGGTGATTTGCTTTATCATCCTTTGTCTTGTTTCATTACTGTTTTGGTTTGCATACCCTCCTACCCTGTTGTTATTATCTGTTGACATACTCCTTGGTGACCAGGTTTAACTCAATGAGAAGCCATAACTGGTCAGATCCATTCTATTAATAGCATAAAAACAGTAAATTGAAATGTCACAGAAAAAGTAATATAATCCCAAGTATTTTAAAATTGGAAAGTTTAAAAACACATTTGTGAAGTAAATCTCAGGAATGTTGAAGGAGCTTTCAAAAGATTAAGAAAAATAATGGATACATTTGTTTCCTTGTGAAGAAAATATTAATTAAATATCTATATTTAGTTGGCAGGAAGCTTGAATGCAATGAGACTTGGAGCCTGCAATCACTGCTTGAAATTGCCAGCTAAGTCACACAACAGAGAAACCTCATCAGTATCCTCAGTACAGTAAGAGTTTCCATGACCTACCTCTCATCACTGTGCAACACCATATTCATGAAGAAGAGGGCAACTAAATGTACCAAATATCAGAGGAGTTTAAGCCAGTCAAATGTAGTTAATTGTACTGATAAGAGTTTACTGTGCAGCATACAACTACAACACACAAATTCACAAGATACCATATACATGTGCTCAATGTGACAAGTATTTTACAACAAAGAATATCTTCATAAGACATCCAGCAAATTCACATGGGAAAGAGACCACACAAATGTGCTCAGTGCATCAGTAGTTTTGGCCAAAAGAGTCACCTGATAACACATCAGCGAAATTCAAAGGTAGCATTACTGATTGAAATAGCCACCTAGTGACTACAGTGTGCTACGTACAGAGAAACACAAAATTATGAAATATCAAGATATGCAGTCAGAAACCAAACTGATGTGGAATAAGGACACACAAATTGTTCCAGTAGTGCTTGGAGCAATGGGACTAATCAAAAGAACTTTCAGGCACATTTAAATATGCTACCAATACTTGTGACACCTTGTGAACTTCAAGGAAGCCATTTTTGGGACATTGCGTGTGCTGAAGAAGGCTCTCAGCAAACATCAAGATTAATACAGTACTAATTTCTTTGAGTTTTGAATATGCCCTGGCTAAAGAATGGGTCCATTCTTGCCACGGTATTAGAAATCCTAAACATTTGGAGACACTAACCCGAGAGAGATATGTTCTGAATGTGAAAAACTTTTCATGAGAAGGGTAACCTGGTTAGACACCAACAAATTCATTCTGGAGATACCCCATATAAATGTTTTGAATGTGGCAAGAGTTTTGGCCAAAAGAGTGGCCTGATAACACATCAGCGAATTCACTCTGGAGAAAGAGTAAAACTTTATAGTTCATCTGACAAACATTTGAAAGAAACAACTACAAATTGTTAAGACCTTTACTGATGACATACAGATGACGTTTGGCCTGAACAAATGTGCCAAAGCAACATTTGTAGCAGGAAAGTTAACTCATAAAGAAAACATGAATCTGGCAGAGGTTTGTGACATAAAAGAACTTGAGCAGAGGGAGTGTATAAATACCTGGGAATAGATGAAGGAGCAACATGAACAAATGAGTAAAGTAAGCAAGGAATATTTTAGAAGGTTAAAGCTAATTCTGAAAACTGCTTTGACAACCACGAAATAAAGTGCAAGCTGTAAATCAACTCGCCCTTCCAGTGATATCATACAGCTTTGGTGTGATAGACTGGCCACAGAAAGTGTTGAACCAGCTAGATATAAAAACAAGAAAAAAATGTTTCATACTCACCAATTAATATACAAAAATCAGTGCATGCCAAGATTATACATCCCAAGGGCAGAGGAGGCATGGGCCTCATTGAGATTGATTACACATATAGATCCACAATAGTGGGGCTACATACATACCACTGACATCCTTGGACCCAAATATAGTCAGGTCTTGCATCATGAAGAAAATAAGCCTAAAATGACTTCACTCATCAAATTAGGAGAAGCCTTCAGAAGGGTAGCAGAGATTGATGTCAATCCACAAGTAGATAAGGAATTGTCAGCAAGAAAATGCAAAAGAATCAGAAAAAGGAGTATAAGGATAAAGACCAACAGAAAAGAAAAAAACAATTGGAAAACCCATAATTATAGTGGAAAATACAGGGAGCTACTGGAGCAACCACAGGTCGATCAAGCCCTAACCCAAGTGGTTAAAAAGGTGAATTTAGGCCACCAGATGAGAGACTAATAATGGCAGCCCAAGATAGTGGGCTACACACAAGATGGTTCAAAAAATCCATAGAAAAACAGGAGAAACAGACAAGTGCAGGTTCTGTAGTACAGAATTAGAAACAGTTAGCATCTCGTGGCTGGATGTGAAGTACTCATGGCAGAAGGCCTGTATACTGAAAGACACAACAATGTAGCAAGATTGATCCACTAGAAACTGTGCAAACACTATAACATACAGGTAGCAGAGACACTGGAAACATGAACCACAAAGAATCACAGAGAATGAAAAGTAATGATCACATGGGATCACCCAATACCAACAGCCAAGAAAGCGGAAGCAAGAAAACCAGATATTGTAATACAAGAAAAGAGAACAAAGGTAGCACTGCTGATTGAAATAGCCACCCCTAGTGACTACAGTGTGCTGCGTACAGAGAACACAAAATCATAAAATACCAAGATATGCAGTCAGAAACCTAACTGATGTGGAATAAGGACATACAAATTGTTCCAGTAGTGCTTGGAGCAATGGAACTAATCAAAAGAACTTTCAGGCACATTTAAATATGCTACCAATACTTGTGACACCTTATGAACTTCAAAGGAAGCCATTTTGGGGACGTTGTGTATTGCTGAGAAAGCGCTTTCAGCAAACATCAAAGATTAATACTGTACTAATTTCTTGAGTTTGAATATGCCTGGCTAAAGAATGGGGTCCATTCTTGCCACAGTATAAGAAAATCCTAAACATTTGGAGACACTAACTCGGGAGAGACCATATACATGTGCTGACTGTGACAAGAGTTTTGGCCAAGTGGCACCTGACAAGACATCAACATGTACTCTGGAGAAAGATAAGGAATTGTCAGCAACAGAGCATAAAGAATCAGAAAAAGGAGTATAAAGATAAAGACCAACAGAAAAGAAAAACAATTGCAAAGCCCAAATTATAGTGGAAAATACAGGGAGCTACTGGAGCAACCACAGGTCGATCAAGCCCTGAACCATGAGTGGTTAAAAGGGTGAATTTAGCCACCAGATGAGAGACTAATAATGGCAGCCCAAGATAGTGGCTACACACAAGATGGTTCACAAAATCCATAGGAAAAAACAGGAGAAACAGACAAGTGCAGGTTCTGTAGTACAGAATTAGAAACAGTTATGCATCTTGTGGCTGGATGTGAAGTACTCATGGCAGAAGGCCTGTATTACTGAAAGACACAACAATGTAGCAAGATTGATCCACTGGAAACTGTGCAAACACTATAACATGCAGGTAGCAGAGAGACACTGGAAACATGAACCACAAAGAATCACAGAGAATGAAAAGTAATGATCACAAGGGATCACCCAATACCAACAGCCAAGAAAGTGGAAGCAAGAAAACCCGATATTGTAATACAAGAAAGAGAACAAAGGTAGCATTACTGATTGAAATAAGCCACCTCTAGTGACCACAGTGTGCTGCATACAGAGAGACACAAAATCATGAAATACCAAGATATGCAGTCAGAAACCAAACTGATGTGGAATAAGGACACACAAATTGTTCCAGTAGTGCTTGGAGCAATGGGACTAATCAAAAAGAACTTTCAGGCACATTTAAATATGCTACCAATACTTGTGACACCTTATGAACTTCAAAAGGAAGCCATTTTGGGACGCTATGCGTGTGCTGAGAAGAGCACTCTCAGCAAACATCAAAGATTAATACAGTACTAATTTCTTGAGTTTTGAATATGCCCTGGCTAAAGAATGGGGGCCATTCTTGCCACAGTATTAGAAATCTTAAACATTTGGAACACTAACCCTGAGAAAGACCATATAAATGTGCCAAATGCAGCAAGAATTTTGGCCACAAAGGGTAGCCTGATAATACATCAGTGAATAAAACATCAAAGATTAATACAGTACTAATTTCTTGAGTTTTGAATATGCCCTGGCTAAAGAATGGGTTCCATTCTTGCCACGGTATTAAAATCCCTAAACATTTGAAGACACTAACCCTGAGAGAGACCATTTAAATGTGTTGAATGCAATAAGAGTTTGTCCAGAAAAGTGACCTGATAAAACATGAGCGATTCACTCTAAAAAAACCCTAAACATTTGGAGACACTAACCCCAAGAGAGACCCATATAAATGTGCTGCATGCAACAAGAGTTCTGTCAAGAAGTGACGAAAAAAACATCAGTGAATTCACTCCAGGATGTGTGAAAGCAACATTTACAGTAGGAAAGTTAACTCCTAAAACATTAATCTGGCAGTGGGTTGTGACATAAAATAACTCAAGCAAGAGGGAGTGTATAAATACTTGAGAATAGATGAAGGAGGAACAACACAACATGAACAAATGAGAGCAAAAATAAACAGGAATATTTCAGAAGGTTGACTCTCATACTGAAAACTGCTCTGACAACATGAAATAAAGTGCAAGCTATAAACTAGCTTGCCCCTCCTGTGATATCATACAGTTTTGGTGTGAGACTAGCCACAGAAAGTGTTGAACCAGCTAGATATAAAAACAAGAAAACTGCTTCATGCTCGCCAGTTAATACACAAAAACAGTGCATGCCAAGATTATACATCCCAAGGTCAGATGAAGGCATGGGCCTCCTTGAGATTGATTACAAATATATGGGTCCACAGTGGTGGGGCTATATACATACATGCCTACTGACATCTTTGGACTCAAACATAGTCATGGTCCTGCATCCTAAGAAAACAAGCCTAAGGTGACTTCACTCATCAAATTAGGAGAAGCCTTCAGGAGGGTAGCAGAGATTGATATCAGTCCACAAGTAGATAAGGAACAGCCAGCAATGAAACAGCAAAGAATCAGAAAAGGGGTATAAGGACAAAGACCTACAGAAAAGAAAAACAACTGGAAAGCCCATAATTATAGTGGAAAATACAGGGAGCTACTGGAACAAACACAGATCAATCAAGCTCTGACTTATGAGTGGTTAAAAAAGTGAATGTAGGTTATGAGATGAGAGATTGATAATGGCAGCCCAAGATAGTGGACTACGCACAAGATGGTTTGCAAAATCCATAGAAAACAGGAGAAACAGACAAGTGCAGGTTCTGTAGTACAGAATTAGAAACAGTTGCACATCTCATGGCTGGATGTGAAGTACTCATGGCAGAAAGCATTTGTATACCAAAAGACACAACAATGCAGCAAGATTTATCCACTGGGAACTGTGCAGACACTATAACATACTGTACAGGTAGCAGAGAGATACTGGAAACATTAACCACTCAGAATCAAAGAGAGAATGAAGAAGTAATGATCACATTGGATCACCCAATACCAACTGCCAAGAAAGTGGAAGCAGAAAACCAGATATTGTAATACAAGAAAAAGAACAAATATAGCATTGCTGATTGAAATAGCCACCCTAGTGACTACAGTGTCCTACATACAGAGAGACCCAAAATGATGAAATACCAAGATATGCAATTACAAACCAAACTGATGTGGAATAAGGACACACATTGTTCCAATAGTGCTTGGAGCAATGGGACTAATCAAAAGAACTTTCAGTCACATTTAAATATGCTACCAATATTTGTGACACCTTATGAACTTCAAAGTAAGCCATCTTGGGGACATTGCGTGTCCTGAGAAAAGTGCTCTCAGCAGACATCAAAGAGTAATACAGTACTGATTTCCTGAGTTTTGAATATGACCTGGGTTAAGAATGTGGTCCATTCTCATCACAGTACCAAAATCCTAAACACTTACTTAAAGTGGAAGATGGGATCAAAACTATAGGGCATTGCCTTAGCCTGCAAGGAAAAAGATACAGGGGTAATGTGAGAGGTCACTTCATCACAGAGAGGTGGTGGAGTCCTGGAACAGACAACCAGACAGAGTGGTGGCGGCTAAATGGGTGCAAGAATTCAAGAGGGCATGGGAAAAGCATATGGGGCTGAGTATTGGGGGAGGGTGGGGGCTGGCAGGGAGGAGGAGGAGGGGAAAAGGGCAGACTAGATGGGCCAGTATGGTCCTTTTCGGCTATCAAGCTTCTAAGATTCTGGGCAGCCCAGTGGTGCTGAGGTTGAGGCATTGAGCGTTACACCTTGCACCATGACGGTGACCTGGGTTCAGACACGGACTCGGGTAGCTGGAGGTCAGCAGGCAGAAGGAGGATTGAGCATCCCAATGGATGCTTTCTTTCTTTAGGGTGGGTTATCGAGGTGCTTCACGCAACTGATGTTCTTGAGGGTCGGAGGAAGCACCAACTTTCAGGGGTATTGGTGGCTCCTGCTTCGCTGGAGTAGGGTGTGGAAGGATGCTGTTAGGCACTTGGCAGGCGTGAGTGTGTGCTATCGTAACCTGCCTGAACTGGTGTCTTCAGGGAGATGGAAGGAACCACAAGAAAAATGGAAGAACCTCTCACGACCCTAGATGACCACTCCAAACCATCCAGCCACAGATCCATGGGCAGACCCTCTGTGCAGGCACTCCGTTGAGGTGGAGGAAGGTAGGAGTTGCCGGGGCACTCAGGGCAGACTCTGCATCTGGGGCATGGGTGGTATGAGAGGTCCAAGGAGTGTAACAATGAGGGGCAGGTTAGGAGGGATAAAGTAAAAAAAAAAGCTTCTATGATTCTGTGGATACGGTTTGAGACACTAACCTCGGGAGAATCAAAGACTAATACAGTACTGATTTCCTGAGTTTTGAATATGCCCTGGCTGAAGAATGGGCTTCATTCTCATCACGTACCAGAAATCCCTAAACATTTGAGAACACTAAACCTGAGAGAAACTATATAAATGTGCTGAATGTGACAAATGTTTGGGCTGTAACAGTGGCCTGAGAAAACATCGGCTTGAAGAAGCTCTCTGCACACACTCAAAGACTAATACAGTGACTTGATTTCCTGAGGTTTGAATATACTACCAATATTTGTGACACCTTATGAACTTCAAAGGAAGCCATCTTGGGATGTTGCATGTGCTAAGAAGAGCACTCACAGCAAACATCAAAGACTAGTACAGTACTGATTTCCTGAGTTTGAATATGCCCTGGCTGAAGCATGGGCTCCATTCCCATCACAGTACCAGAAATCCCTAAACATTTCGAGACACTAAACCTAGAGAAACCATATAAATGTGCTGAATGTGACAAACGTTTTGGCTGTAACAGTGGTCTGAGAAAACATTAGCTTGAACAGCACTCTCAGCAAACATCCGAGAATAATACAGTACTGATTTTCTGAGGTTTGAATATGCCCTGGTTAAGAATGGGGCCAATCTCGCCACAGTAGCAGAAATCCCTAAATATTTGGAGACATTAACCCCAAAAGACAAAATACCTATTGCCGAGAAAGTGGAAGCAAGAAAAACAGATGTACTAAAGAAAAAAAAAGAACAAAAGTAGCATTGTTGATGAAATAGCCACCCCTAATGATTACAGTGTTCTGTGCACAAAGAGTTACAAAATCATGAAATACCAAAATATGCAAACATAAACTAAACTGATGTGCAAAATTGTTTCCAGTAGTGCTCAGGGCAGTGGGGTAGTCAAAAAGAACTTTCAGGTATATCTAAATATTCTACCTATATGCCTGACACCTCATGAGCTACAAAAGAAGCTATCTTGGTGAAGATGTGTGCTGAGAAGACTACTGTCAGCAAGCGTCAAAGACTAATACAGTACTGATTCCTGATTTTTTGGGTTTTTAAGACTTAAGAATGGGGTCCATTCTCCTCATGGCACTATAAATCACTAAACATTTGGAGACACCAGAGAGAGATATCAGCTATGGATACAATTTGAACTCCAGAAATCAGAATTATCAACAGCTAACATCTTACTGCCTCTTTGTATATGTGTGTGTGTATATATATATATATATATATATATATATATATATATATATATAGTAACAGGTAAGGCCCACTAGGCACAAGTGCCTGTTTTCAGAGGCATCCTGGAAGCACTGGGTGGTTAAGTGACTTGTTCAAGTCACACAGTATGCATATGGAGGTTGTGAGAATCAAACCAAGGTCTGGTCTGCAGAATATACCAAGCTCATTCACAGCTTGTTACTCCTAACCTCTGGGCTGTACTGCCTAACCTGAAGATTTACAGTTCATCCGATAAACACCTGAAAGCACAATTACAAATTGTCAAGACATACTCTGATGACATACAGATGACAGTTGGCCTAGACAAATGTGCCAAAGCAACATTTATAGCAGCAAAGTTAACTCCTAGCAAGGGTGTCTGACTGTCCAGAGCTTTAAAGTTGTTCTAAAAATCTATTTGTTCTGTTTGACATTTCCTGACTTAAGTAATGGATAGTTTCTATCATTAGTTATTTTGACTATATTTTAAAGACTGATTTAAAAAGAAATTATTATTGATGTGTTTATCGATTTGTAAAGTGCTTTGATCACCATGGAATTGACTTAAAAATAAAGTTGTCTTGTCTACAAATATCTGTGAATAGATGAAGGAGCAACAGTACAACATGAACAAATGAAAGCAAAAATCAGTAAGGAATATTTCAGAAGGCTGAAGTTTATACTGAAAACTTATTTGACAATGCAAAACAAAGTGCAAGCTATCAATCAACTTGCCCTTCCTTTGATATCATACAGATGTGAGGTGAGAGACTGGCACAGAAATGGTTGAACCAGCTAGATATAAAAACAAGAAAACTACTCCATGCTTAACAGTTAATATACAAAAAAAAAAACGGTGCATGCCAATATTATACATTCAAGGTCTGAGGGAGGCATGGGCCTCCTTAAAATGTATTACACATACAGGTCTGCAACAGTGGGCTACAGAAATAACTGTTGACATATATGCATCAAACATAATCAGTGTCCTGCCTCAAAAAGAACAGGTGACTCCATCATCAAACTAGGAGAAGGTTTCAGCAGAGTAGCTGAGATGCATGTTAAGCCACTAGTAGATAAGAAACAACCAGCAACAGAAAGCAAAGAAGCAGAAAAGTGAATTTAAGGACTTGGATTGTCAGTAGATCTGTGAGTTAGATTGGGAACTCAGGCAAACTGGATAGACATTGGCCTTTTTGCATTCACTGTGTTACTACAGTTGCAGATATGATCATGGACAGAGATTTCATAATATTTCCAAACAGATTCTCCCTAATGGCTCAAAACAGTACTGCAGGTAGGCAGTAATTTCTCTAGAATACCACAGAATTTTCAGGAAATATTTGTACATGGTTAAGGTACAACTGTATGTTTATAAGTTCTTCAAGTTTAATTCCAAAGGTAGTTTTGGGATTTGTTTTATTGCCTGTTTAATCTTTAATCTCAGCCTCGAAGGGTTAAGTGCACTGCATACCCAAAACAACAGAGGGCATATTTCATGGACAGTCTTCCTCGCTTATAGTGAGCCATCAGGCCTATAGAAATACTCTGAGCAATGAAAAGGAAAACACAAAATCAGTCCTGTAATGTATCACAATATGTCAGGAGGTCTGAATAGGACCAGTGTCTTGGATGATTTTAGGTTTATATCCCAGTTCAATTAAAGTAAGCACTCAGTTAGGACTGCAATATAGTTTGCTTTATTCAGAAGAGTGCAGAAGTGCAATAGCTCAACATCAATATGATGTTTGCGACAGTGACAAAACATCTTACGTTTTGCCCAGTGTTCCTAGGCTTCATCAGAGATGATTGACTAGAAACTGCAAAGAGTTTAAATACACATTAAAACACGTGCTGATCATGCATACAGCAATACTTATTAATACAACATTGAATGTAGACAATAAAATTGGCGGAGCATCTATTGAATGATTAGCAAACTCATTATAATATATTATACATTTAGATACAGATCAACTCCTGGCCAGTCAATGATATCAACCCCTAATTAGTTTGCTCACAACATCAATCAACAATTATATAACCCCATGTTACACTTCAGGTCCATATATTAGTAATCCAAAGCACTTGAGGCACTTACTTAGGATATAACTACACAGTATGACACAGCTGTACTACAAGGCTGAGTAGACACATGGAAAAATATGCCACTGAAATCCACACATTTATAAATGTGGGAACCCTTGATTATAATGGAGTCATTTTGCTGTATAAAACTCCCAAAGCCAACTGTATTATTGGCAATACAAATACATGGCATGAATAAACAAACTTTAATGTTTCTTATTATTTAGTTAGTCTAATTGCAAAACCAACCCCATGATTTTATAAAAAGCTGCTAGGTCATTATTATCATTAAGACCCAGTCCCTCATGAGAGTTCAGGACAAAAATCCAAAACTCTCCTTTGTCCAATTATTTGTTTTAAATTCCTCCTCCAGGTCCCACACTCACCTTTTCCAAACCAATAAATCTGATGTCATGCCTGATACTGGAACATTTGCAGTTCATAACATGTTGAACAATAGCACAAGACATACAGTATCATATTTTTCCAATGCCCTAACATGTTCACCAATTTTCTAACCTTAAATTCCCTAACAGTCCTACCAATGTAAACAAAATCCACACGGACACCTCTGCATATAGACTACTGCTTAGGTGTTGCATAAAATCAGGTTTTTATTTTAAATGTCTGTTGTGTCACAGGATTTTTTAAAAACATTGGTGGTATGTACATAAGGAACAATTTACAGTTGCCACATCTTTTTGTACCACAAGGTGAAGGCAATGACAGAGATAGTATTGCTTTGAGTTTCCGCTGACAAATATGAGCTAGTTACCCTGTCCCCTATTGTTGGATCATGTTTATAAATCATTTGAGGTACACTATTCAATTGCTTTCTAAACTTTTCTTCGGTCATTAGAATGCCCCAATTATTAGATAAAATGTTTCTAAGTTCTACACTTCTGGTACTATAAGTAGTTACAAATCCTGTTTCCTGATATTGGGTGTTCTTAGTAACCACTCTATTTCTAGGTACTAATGTAATCTCCCTGGGCATTTGCTTAACTTCCGTAACAGCTTTATGTATTACAGCACCACTATATTCTCTGTTGGAACCTTGAGATCTGTTTTTTGACATTTGTATCAAAATCTTCTTTATTTGTGCAGTTTCTTAATGTTCTAATTAACTGGCCCTTCTGGATATTATCTGGGGCATGTCTAGGGTGAAAACAGCTGGATAATAACAGTGTGTTCCTATCTGTGGGCTTAGTATAAAGCAGTGCCTACATTTCCATGCCCCATTTTAAGTATTTTTAAATCAAAAAATGCACATATTGAGCATCATAATGGGCCTTAAACCTTAAAGTAGGATCAATAGAATTAATCCATGTAACAAATTCAATCAAGGTTTGTTCTGTACCCCTCCATTTAATAATCACATTGTCAATAAAGTGACATCAAAATTCAAATATTGAAAATATGGTTTTGGCATCACTCTAGTCAGTCTTGTTCCCACTTGCCATATACATATTTGTATAACTGGGGCCATCTTGGCCTCCCATAGCTGTTCCTTAACTTTGTTGGTAATAACTGCCCTGAAACAGAAAAATATTTGATGTCAGTATCAATTCAATTAAATGTAGCAAGACATCTGAGGGCACATCTTGTAACCCAGTACACTGGTTTGAAAAATGTTCCACTGTTGATAAACTTTCTGCTAATGGATCATTAGTACGCAATAGCCTCAACATCCAAAGTGGCAAAAGCCAATCATCTGCCATTTTCAAGTCCTCTAGAATATTAATAATTTGTATGGAATTTTTAAGATAGGAGGGTAATGCTTGTACAATGGACTATATATAAAATCTACAAACTGTGACAATGGTTCAGTGAGCCACCCCACCCTGAAATGATAGGATATCCGGGGTCTACAGGATCCTTATGTACTTTAGGTAAACAATATATCTTTGGTACTATGGGGTAAATAACTATCAATGTCCAATATTGTGCCTCTATAATATATATATATTAATAAAGCCATCTTCTAAAACACTATCAATTTTGACTTTCAAATCCATTTTATTCTTAGATAGCTTAACCTAAAATGTCTCACCACCTAATTGTTGTTATACTTCAGCTATGTACTTGATTTTGTCTAATATCACTATTGCCCCACCTTTGTCAGCACTTTTAATTATGATATTTTTATTTTCAGATAGAGTGGTCAGTGCTAAACGTTCACTGTAGGAGCAGTTGTTGTAACACCTAACATTTGGAGTAGACATCAGTTCTGACAGATCTTGTTTGCATTTTTAACAAACAACATCATAGCTGGACAAAAGAGGGAAAAAAGATGATTTAGGTTGTATTGGTACAACCATATCTATATCAAAGTTACTGTTACCCATATTATTACCCATTGTACTCGAGTTAGTATCCTTGTCATAGATAGATTTCAAAGTAACATTGCATGCAAGTTTATGTAAATCTACAACTATGAAAATTATCTAAATCAGTCATCAAAGAAAAGAAAGTCCTTTATTTAAAACTCTTTCTCTGGGGAAAAGAGTATGCCCTAACAAGTTAATAACGCTGACGCCTGGTGTACATTAGTTATTATTTGTAACTTCTCGACCTATTCCATGCTTTACTCCCCCTCTTCATCCTCTTCCTTTGCCCTGGTAGTCCTGAAAACATGTTTTCTGAGGCTGTATTGACGCTGGGGGCATTTGTACATTCTGTGGTTGGTGATGGTTCTGATGATTGTAAAAACCTCGGGATTACTGCCCATGTTACTTGGACCCAAGGTATAGTCAAGAATGGTATTGTCCTCATCAATGTCTCTGTTTCTTAATATAGATTTTAGAGTCCCTTGTTCACTAGTAGTTGAAGCTGACTGTTCGCTAATGGGGTGATCAACATGCTTCTCTTTACTCCAATCAAATACTCTCCCCAAGTGATAGTCCTCCTCATCTCTCTTAAATTTTTTTCTGTTTGGCTTTTTTAACTTAATATCATAGCCTGCCACTTTATCAGAAAGTTGTTTGATCAATCTATCATACTTATCACCATTCATGACATTCTTGAGTTCAAGCTCTTTGTCAAGAATACCTTTAGAAATAATGTCTCTTACCAGAGCAGCATGTTCAAGAATCAATTCAATCAACTTGATCCCAGCATCTTCCATAAGCGCCCCACCATTTTTGCGTAAACACCTTATTGTCAGTTCCTTAAGCTGGTTTATTGAGTACTCTAAGGCCATGTTTATTTTTTAGTTATTTCAATCTAGGATTACAATACCTTTGAGCCGAGGCTCTTTTACAAAGGTTCCACGTCAGTGTGTGCTACAGTCATCATTTTTAGTTACAAGCATAACGTCACTGACTTACAGACATGTAATAACCAGTACAAAGACTTGAGCTAAGAGCAAGACAGGGGAGGGTCAATGGGGGAGAGTGAGGTAGGAGATCAAGGGGTAGGAGGTGCAGGGTGAGGGGAGTCTGGGAGGTGGGTGGGGCAGGGCAGGAGTGGAGATACGGGGAGGTGGGTGAGGGTGGGAGACAGTGCAGCCAGGGGCCTTGTTGAGGGAATATGCCAGGTAAGGTGTTAGGGGTGCAAAGACTGATTGTAAGTGCTGGGGCATGTCATGGCTGGAATGGTGGAAATGTTAAGATGGGCAATCGCAGGATACAAGCAGTGAGGCGCAGCTTGGACTTGAAAAGGCCGAGTGTTGGAGGCGGTCACTATGTCACTGCCAAGAGAGTTGAGCCAGTTGGATGCCGATAGGCAAATGATCTTTGTCCTTGGGTCGTGTGACATCGTGGGATATGTAGTAGATGGGAATTGGATCTCCTTGTGGTGACATTCCTATGTCTAGGCTTAAGGAGGGCACAGGACGCCAGGTGGGGCAAGTCTCATTATGATTTTCTTGGCCGTGATGCAGGTTTGTTATTTTATGCATTTGTCAGTTGAAGCCATCCAGATTGGGAATAAAGGTCACAAGTGTGGGTATGGCAATGTGAGCCAGTGATGAGACGACAGGCCTTATTCAGGGAGGTTGCGATATGTTTGAGAGCAGTGGTAGTTGCAGACCCATATATGATAAGACCATAGTCTATGATGCTGACAATGGAGCTTTGGACGGCCACTGACAGTGCTTCTGGGGTTAGGTGTTTCCTATGTCGGAATAATATGCCTAACCTCACATTGGCAGACTTTGCCACATTGCTAATATGGACAGTGTATGAGAGGTGGGGATCAAGGGTGATGCCAAGGTACTTGAACGATTGTGTTTGCTCTAGGATGGCTCCTTGTTCAGTTGCAATGGAGAGGTGGAGTTGTTTGTTTTGTTGTGGGGGCTGCAAAAGACCATAGACTTGTTTTTTTTTTCTGATTGAGAAGCAGTTTATGATTTAGGAACCAGGATTCGATGGAGGAGACGGCCCGCTGAAGTTTATTTTGTAATTGGTTTGGATCACGGTCTGAGGTGAGGATCACAGCATCGTCGGCGTGAAATTATTTGTTCTGGGCAGCTATCGGTGAGTGAGTTTAAGAATAGGCTGAAGAGGAGGTCCCAGAATGGAGCCTAGGGGACTCCCGGACAGGTCTAGGGTCCGAGAGTGTATCAGCGATTCTTACTGTTTGGGACCATTCTTCAAGGTAGCTCTTAAACCAGCCAATGGTGTCAGTTGACAGCCCAATGTTCTGAAGCTGGACAAGTAGGAGGTGGTGATTGGCGGTTGTCGAAGGCTTTAGTTAAGTCATTGTAGATTGAGCCTAGTAGTTCACGGGAATCAAGTGCATTATGGATTTTGGGTGAATTCAAGTAGGAGCTATGGAGGTGCTGTGACCTTTACGGAACCCGTGTTGTTCTTCAACAGGATGTTGTATGTATCCAGGTGTTCTGTGAGCTGGTCCGAGGCGATGTGTTCTAGTGCCTTGGAGAGTGGGGTAGTAGGGAGATAGGTCTGTAGTTATCGTGGGACTCTTTTACTGTTAAATATGTTTCCAAAGTCATTCTATACTAATCCCACAGAGTCATATACTCAATGTATGACACTAGGTAAGTCATTTACTCCCAATCCTCCAGTGCACCCAGCTGTGGAAATGCTAGAAGCAGGACTCCACTGGAAATGAGATATTGCATCTCTGTTGGGGTGTCCTGTGTAAATACATTAAAATTGTATTCTGTAGGGGTAGGAGAATGCAGAAATTGGCAGTCAGACAGGCAGTCTATGTCAGGTTTGGTGGCAGGTATGCAGAAAAGCAAAGCTGTGCCCTGGGTGGGGTGCCAGATGGGTATTAATGGAGTCACCTTTGGTCCATGAGCCTCTTTGAATTGCTACTCCACTGCATCACCTACTTTTCTGAAAGACTACAGTATAGAACATTGTATACCAGTATATGCAATTAAGGTATGCAATGAGAGAAAACAGTGCCCATTGCTCATATGTCAACCTGGTATCCATAAAGTTAAAAACATAATTATCTGATACCATTTTCTATTGTTTAGTTGAAAGGACCCTTAATCCCATTCACCTGTTTTTTTTTATACTGTAGCTGTAGTGTTTTCTCTCTCTTTACCAGGTCTGCACTGGCCTTGCTGCCCTCCACATGGCCCAGGTTACTCCAGAGCTATCCTTCCTCCATGGCCCAGGTGCCTCCTCCCAATGGCCCAGGTTACTGCAGCACCTCATCCATCTTCCATGGTCCAGGTGCCCCTTCCTAGCCCAGTTACTCCAGCATCTTACCTTTCCTCCACAGCCCGAGGTGCTCCCCTTCCCATGGCCCGGGTTCTCTGGCACCTCATCCTTCCACACAGCTCAGGTGCTTCCTCCACTGTGGGCCAGGTTGCTCCAGAACTTCTTCCTTCCTCCATGGTTCAGGTGCCCTCCTCCATTGCCCAGGTTACTCCAGCACCTCATCCTTCCTTCATGGCCCAAGTTACTCAGCACCTCACCCTCCCCATGGCCCAGATTACTTCAGTACTTCATCCTTCCCCATGGCCCAGGTCACTCCAGCACCTCATCCTTCCTTCATGGTCCAGGTGTCCCCTTCCTCCATGGCATAGGTTACCCAGTAACTCATCATTCCTTCATGGCCCAGATGCTCCCTTCCCATGGCCCAGGTTACCCAGCACCTCATCCTTCCTCTATGGCCAAAGTGCCCCTCCCCATGGCCCAGGTTACTCCAGCACCTCATCCTTCCTTCACAGCCCAGGTGCCCCTTCCCCATGTCCCAGGTTACTCCAGCACCTCCTTCTTCCTCCATGGCCCTGGTTACTCCTGCACTCATTTTTCCTTCACAGCCATTGTACCCCTTTCCCTATGTCCCAAGTTATTTTGGTTTTGGGGACTGCTGAATTAGAAGATGACTTGTCCACAGTGATAAAGATGATTATGGTTGAGGTGTAGGAGCTGAAGGCATGATTGTCATTATGCAACCCTGGGTCACTTGTAGCATGTCCACATTCACTAAACATATGATATGAAGCAAAGAATATATCATTGTGTTTCACTACTGTATGGGAAGGAAGAGTTCAAGAGGCAGGCAAAGGAAAGGAAGAAAGATAACCCCAAGTCAGAAAAGGTGAAGAACTTGTAGACATGGATTTTGTCTGTCAAAATTCTGCCTGCAATTATGCTAGATAAAGTATCGAAGGAAGCAAGGATCTCTTATTGTATCGGGATCACATTTTGAAAGTTATTACTCTTATAGTATGGATGCCTGGAGACTTCATGATGAGAAGTTTAGGAAAAAAACAGGAGCAACAGACCCTTCATTATACCCTTCTCACCATACCTCTTGCTCTCTCCTGCCTTCCTCCTCCTGTATCTTATCATACTTCCTAATAGCTCTCTGAACCTACCTCCTCCTGCTTCTAATCATGCCTCCTAACGTCTCACCTGAACCTAACTCCTCCTGCTTCTTATTATATCTCCTAATATCTCTCCAGAACCTACCCTCCTCCTGCTTCTTAATATGCAGGTACCTCCAAATGACTCTCTGAACCACCTCCTCCTGCTTCCTATCATACCTCCTAACATCTCTCCTGAACCTACCTCCTCCTGCTTCTTATCATACTTCTTAACATTTCTTCAGAACCACCTTCTCCTACTTATCATACTTCCCAAAATCTCTCCTGAACCTACCCCTCCTGCTTCTTATCCTTACCTCCAAATATCTCTCCTGAACCTACCTCCTTCTGCTCCTTATCATTACTCTACTTCTCTCCTGAACCTGCCTCCTTCGGTTTCTTATCCATACTTCCTAACATCTCTCCTAAACCTACCTACCCCTGCTTCTTATCATACCTCCTTAGCATCTCTCCTGAACCTACCTCCTCCTTAACTTCTTATCATACCTCCCTAACATCTCTCCTGAACCTACCTCCTCCTTAACTGTATCATGCCTCTAACACCTCTCCTGAATTACTTCCTCCTCCTGCTTCTTATCCATATCTCCTAATATCTCTCCTGAACCTACCTCCTCCTGCTTCTTATTATACAGGTGCCTCCGTCTCTCCGAACCTACCTCCTCTTGCTTTGTATCATGCCTCCTAAGCATCTCTCCTGAACCTATCTCTCGCTTCATATCATAACTCTTAACAGTTCTTCTGAACCTACCTTCTCCTGCTTATCATACTTCACAAAATCTCACCTGAACCTACAACTCCTGCTTCTTATCCTTACCTCCAAACATCTCTCCTGAACCTACCTCCTTCTGCTTCTTATCATGCCTCCTAACTTCTCTGAACCTACCTCCTTCTGCTTTCATCATACCTCCTAACATCTCTCTAACCTACCTTCCACTGCTTCTTATCATAACTCATAGCATCTCCTGAACCTACCTCCTCCTGCTTCTTATCCTACAACCTAACATCTCCTCCTGAACCTACCTCCTCCCGGTTTCTTACTGTGCCTCTTAACATATCTCCTGAACCTACCTCCCCTGCTTCTTATCATGCCTCACTAACATCTCTCCTGAACCTACCTTATCCTCCTGCTTCTCTCATACCTCTAACCTCTCCTGAACCCCCTCCTCCTGCTTCTTATCTTACTTCATAATATCTCTCTGAACCTGCCTCCCCTCCAGCTTCTTGTCCACCTCCTAATTTCCCACCTGAACCCACCTCCTTTTTCCTCCTTGTCGTGCCTCTAACGTCTCTGCTGAACCTACCTAATCCTGCTTATCATACCCTCCTAAAATCTCTGAACCTACCTCCTCCTGCTTCTTATCATACCTCTTAGCGTCTTTCCTGTATTCCCCTCCTGCATCTTATCATACTTCCTAATACCTCTCCTGAACCTACCTCCTCCTGCCTCTTATCCATACCTCTAACATCTCTCCTGAACTACCTACCTCCTGCTTCATATCATACCTCAAACATCTCTCTTGAGCCTACCTCCTCCTCCTGCTTCTTATTATATCTCTATATCTCTCCTGAACCTACCTCCTCCTGCTTCTTATTATACAGATACCTCAAATGTCTCTCGCAACCTACCTCCTCTTGCTTCTTATCATCCTCCTAACGTCTCTCCTGAACCTACCTCCTCCTGCTTCATATCATAACTCTTAACAGTTCTTCGAGCCTACCTTCTACTGCTTATCATGCTTCCCAAACTCTCTCCTGAACCTATTCCTTCCTGCTTTATATCATACCTGCAAAACATCTCTCCTGAAACTTCTATCCTTCTGCTTCTTATCGTACCTCCTAACTTCCCTCCTGAACCTACACTCCTTCTTTATTATCCCTTGCCTCCTAACATCTCTTCTAAGCTACCTTCCTGCTTCTTATCATGCCTCATAGCATCTCTCCTGAACTTACCTCCTTCTATTCTTATCATACCTCCTAAAATCTCTCTGAGCCCACCTCATCCGACTTCTTATAGCCCTCTTAACATATCTCCTGAACCTACCTCCTCCTGCTTCTTATCATGCTGCCTAACATATCTCCTGAACCTATCCTCCTCACTCTTCTCATCATACCTCCTAACATCTGTCCAGAACCTACCTCCTCCTGCTTCTTATGTTACTTCCTAAAAATCTCTCCTGAACCTACCTCCTCCTGCTTCTTTGTCCATACCTTCTAATTTCTCACCTGAAACTACCTCCACCTGCTTAGCATACTCATAAAATCTTTCCTGAACCTACACTCCTCCTGCTTCTTATCGCCTCTAACATCTCTCCAGAACCTACCTCCTACTGCTCCTTGTCATACCATTAACATCTCCTAGAAACCTACCTCCTTCTTAACCTCATGCCTCCTAACATCTCCCTGAATCTACCTACCTCCTGCTTCTTCGACCATACCTCTTCACGCCCCTCCTGTACCTTCCTCCTCCTGCGCTTCTTCATGTACTTCCTAATAGCTCTCCTGAACCTACCTCCTCCTGCTTTATTCATATCTCTAACATCTCCCTGAACTGCCTACCTCCTACTTCCCTTAATACTTCTCCAACGATCTCTCCTGAACAACCCTCCTCCTGCTTCTTATTATATCTCTAATATCTCTCCTGATCCTGCACTCCTCCTGCTTTAACCCAATATACAGGTACCTCCGATATACAAACACCTCCTCCTGCTTCTTATCATACCTCTACATGTCTCCTAAGCCTACCTCCTCTGCTTCATCATACTTCTTAACATTTCTTCTGAACCCACCTTCTCCTGTTTATCATACCTTACAAAATCTCTCCTAAACCTACCCCTCACCTGTTCTTATCATACCTCAAACATCTCTCCTGAACCTACCTCCTTCTAGCTTCTTATCGTGCCTCTAACTTCTCTCCTGAACCTACCTCCTTTGGTTTCTTATCATACTTCCTAACATCTCTCTAAACCTACCTACCCTGCTTCTTATCATACCTCCTAGCATATCTCCTGAACCCACTCCACCTGCTTCTTATCATACCTCTAACATCTCTCCTGAACCTACCTCCTCCTCCACTTCTTCCATTAGCCCACCTCTTAACGTCTCTCTGAACCTACCTCCTCGACCTGCTACTAGATTGCCTCCCTAACACCTCCCCTGAACCTACCTTCTTCTGCTTCTTATCATACCTCCTAACATCTCTCAAACCCTACCAACCACTGCTTCTTATCATAACTCCTTAGCATCTCTCCTGAACCTACCTCCTCCTGCTTCTTATCATACCACTAACATCTCTCCTGAACCACCTCCTCTGGTTTCTTGCATGTACCTCTTAACATATCTCTGAGACCTACCTCCCCTGCTTCTTATCATACCGCCTAACACTCTCCTGAACCTACCTTATCCTCCACTACTTCTCATCATACCTCTAACCTCTCTGAACCCACACTCCTCCTGCTTCTTATCTTGCCGTATTATCTCTCCTGAATTACCCTCCTCCAACTTCTTGTCGCCTCCTGTTCCCACCTGAACCCACCTCCTTTTCCTCCTTATACGTGCCCCTAACGTCTCTGCTGAACCTACTAATCCTGCTTATCCATACCTCCTAAAATCTCTCCTGAACATACCTCCTCCTGTTTTCTTATCATACCTCTTAACGTCTTTCCTGTACATTCCCCTCTGCATCTTATCATGCTTCCTAATACCTCTCTGAACCTACCTCCTCCTGCTCTTATCATACCTCTAACATCTCTAGACTACCTACCTCATGCTTCATATCACCTCCAAACATCTCTCTTGAGCCTACACTCCTGCTACTTCTTATTATGTCTCCTAGCCTCTCTCCTGAACCTACCTCCTCCTGCTTCTTATTATGAATACACTCAAATGTCTCTCCTGAACCTACCTCCTCTTGCTTCCTCATCATACCTCCTAAGTCTCTCCTGAACCTACCTCCTCCTGCTTCATATCATAACTCTTAACAGTTCTTCTGAGCCTACCTTCTACTGTATCATACTTCCCAAAATCTCTCCTGAACCTACTCCTTCCTGCTTCTTATCATACTGCAAACATCTCTCCTAAACTACCTCCTTCTACTTCTTATATTGCCTCTAACTTCCTCCTGAACTACCTCATCCGCTTCATCATCATACCTCCTAACATCTCTACACTACAGCTACATTCCCTGCTTATCCTTGCCTCATAGCATCTCTCCTGAACTTACTCCTTCTCGTGTATCATACCCGCCTCAAATCTCACAGAACTACCTCATCCGACTGCAACCTCTTAACAATCTCCTGAACCTACCTCCTCCTGCTTCTTTATACTGACAACATATCCTGAACCTATCCTCCTCACCTTCTCATCACCTCTAACATCTGTCCAGAACCTACCTCCTCCTGCTTCTTATGTTACTTCTAAATCTCTCTGAACCTACCTCCTCCTGCTTCTTGTCATACCTTCTAATTTCCTGACAAACTACCTCACCTGCATAGCATACTCATAAAATGCTGAACCTACCTCCTCCTTCTTATCATGCTCTAACATCTCTCCAGAACCTACCTCCTACTGCTCCTTGTCATACCATTAACATCTCCTGAACCTACCTCCTTCTTCATACCTCTAACATCTCCTGATCAACCTACCTCCTGCTTCTTCGCCCATACCTCTTCACGCCCCTCCTGTACCTTCCTCCTCCTGCGCTTCTTCTGTACTTCCTAATACTCTCCTGAACCTACCTCCTCCTGCTTCTATTCATATCTCCTAACATCTCCCTGAACCCTGCCCTACCTCCTGCTTCATATCCTTACCTCAACGTCTCTCCTGAACATACCTCCTCTGCTACTTATTATATCATAATATCTCCTGATCCTACCTCCTCCATAACAATATACATACCTCCAACATCTCCAGAACTACCTCCTCCTGCTTTTACTTACCTCCTAACATATCTCCCTGAACCTACCTCCTCCTGCTTCACATCATACTTAACACTTCTTCTGAACCCAACTTCTCCGTTATCATACTACAAAATCTCTCCTAAACTACCCTCCTGCTTCTTATCCTTTGCTCAAACATCTCTCCTAGTCTACACCTCTTCTGCTTCTTATCGTACCTCTAACTGCTCTCTGAACCTACCTCCTTTAGTTTCTTATCCTACTTCCACATCTCTCTAAACCTACCTACCCTGCCACAACATACCTCACCACCATATATCTCCTACACCACCTGCTTCTTATCATACCTCTAACATCTCTGAACTACCTCCTCCTCTTCTTATTGCACCTCTTATCTCTCTGAACCTACCTCTCGACCACTTCTTATAGTACCTCCTCACCTCTCCTGAACACCTTCTTCTGCTTCATCATACCTAACATCTCTAAACCCCACCAACCACTGCTTCTTATCAAACTCATAGCATCTCTCCTGAACCTACCTCCTCCCTTCTTATCAACCACTAACATCTATCCTACCTCCTGACTTCTTACTGTACCTCTTAACATATCTCCTGAACCTACCTCCCCTGCTTCTTATCATGCGCCTAACGCTCTCTGAACCTACCTTATCCTCCACACTACATCACACCTAACCTCTCTGAACACCTCCTCCTGCTTCTTATCTTACTTCATAATATCTCCTGAACCTACCTCCTCCAGCTTCTTGTCATCCCTCTATTCCACCTGAACCCACCTCCCTTTTCCTCCTTGTCGTCCCTCTAAATCTCTGCTGAACCTACTAATCCTGCTTATCATACCTCTAAAATCTCTGAACATACCTCCTCCTGCTTCTTATCATACCTCCCACGTCTTTCCTGTATTCCCCTCCTGCATCTTATCATACTTCTAATACCTCTCCTGAACCTACCTCCTCCTGCTCTTATCAACACCTAACATTCTCCTGAACCTACCTACCTCTGCTTCATATCACCAAACATCTGCCAGGCCTACCTCCTCCTCCTGCTTCTTATTATATCTCCTAATATCTCCTGAACCTCCTCCTCATACTTCTTATTATGAATACCTCAAATGTCTCTCCTGAACCTACCTACTGTTTTTCCTATGAATGCCCACTGGAAAAAGCAAATAGATTTACAGTTGTTGGGGCACTACAGTGGACAAACAGTAGAATGGTTTTGAATAACTTACAGACATCACACAACACCCAAGTAGTACATTATAACAGTAAAATATTTACTTATGCTAACAGTAACTATAACACATATAGCTTGATAGATATGGATAGACAGTGAAGGTGGGGTGGGAGGGAGGATGAGGAGTAAGGATTTGCAATTGTGTAACAGAAGGGCATCAGGAGACGGAATGTGGGATGGCGGGTGGATGGTTGAACTTGTGGTAAATTATACATAAACCACACAAAATATCACTCCTTCTCTTACACAGGAAACAGCTCTGGAAACCCAAGCAGGAAAAGACCTCAAGTTATTTCATCAGATACTGACAATGACTAAAGGTAAGATAAAAATATTCAACCCAAACTCCAGTAAGAAAAACAAAATGAGAAAACAAAATTCAAGAACCTACTACAATTTCTTCTCCAACCCAAACACCATTTTTCCACCAGCATACCTTACAAACCCCAAAACAGGTGCAAAGTCATAAAGTGTACTACACACAGTTAACAAAATTTCTCTATTGTGTATTTAGGGTTGCACATTCTCTTCTACATCAAATCTCAAGGTTTTCACATTAATAACTTTGCAACCGCTTGTCCGATTTGCCTGAAATGTTGCATGCGGTATTGCTTTGGTCAGATGTACAGTTATGAACCATAACACGCTCAAAATGTGAAAATCACAATTTATTGAGCATTTTCAGTAAGCCATAATGGACTGAAGAATGCGTTTGAGTGACTTCAAATTTTCTTGTCTTGTTGAACTGGTGCCTTTTGAAGATTTGGTGAAATAATATTGCTCCATTCAAAAGTTATTCTATTTTTTCATGTCCCATTCTAGCTCTATGGAAAATTTATATGTGCATGGCAAAAACTTTCGCAATCACATATTCGTTGTCGAGCTTCCTAAAATTGTTTTTGTGCTGCCGCCATCATGTTTTCAGTTACCGACAGAGAAAAAACATTGTAACTAAAAAAATAATACCCTTTGGTAAACAGCAACCCTGAGGAACATGACCCTAGCATTACTTTTTCACTATGTGGTCCGCAAATACATTTTTTTTTATCTTCTTCCGTTTTCTGATCATGGCAAAAAATTTTTTGCCACAAATAAAATCGTGATCAGGAAAAAAGTAACCGCAGCAACATTTTTGTGTTGTAACATTTCCATTATAGAGATAGGAGTGTCGGAAACATTAAAGTAATCACGGTAACACTGCACAAACACATTTTGCTATGTATTGTTTTCTTTGTCACTTGCTTGTGCTTTTTGGCATGAAATTTTCAGGGTAGCAAGCCCTGGTCTCATAGATGTGCCTTTTGGTGGTTTGGCACGAAAACACTGAACAGGCCTCACGGTTACAGCATTCCAATGTTCAGAAATGTTCCCATAGGATAACACTGTGGAGCTTGTGATGCTTTTAGGTGCCCATATCTTGAAAACGGTTCTCAATACAGATTTTTCGTTGAAAAACATTCTTAGTCCCCCTTCAGGAGGACTAAGTACAGAAGTAGGTTGGAAAACCATTAATACCATGAATTTTGAATTTTTTTCTACCTTGTATGGTCATTGAGATATTTGGAAATTAGTATTACAATTACTAATTTTCATGTCCGTTGGCCACTATTATGCCCTCAGAGTTAGCACTCACAGCACTTTTCAGTGCCTGTATCTCAGAAACAATGCAAGATATGGATTTGGTCGACTTCATCTCACCTGGATGTCTCGATGTCATGATCACAACACTTGATTTTTTTTTCTAGCTGCTACGGTTCCCAAGATATTGGTAAATTTGTGTTACAAGGCTTCCTTGCCCTATAGGGCTGCTGTATGGCTCCATACTTATGTACCGAGAGGGCCTGTGCTCCCAAAGACACATATCATTATGCACAAATGGGCAGCTTGGTGGAGGCTCCCACCAACACATACATTACTATTTATATTATACTTTTTCAAAAGTAAGCAAATTCTTTGCAAAAAACTTTGTTATGCATCATTAGGGTTGTTTCCCCAGTGACAAAATTGTGAAATTCAATGTTACAGGTTACCACCCCACACACCCCCATCCTCTACACACCAACAGACATCAAAATTGTGCCATGGGATTGTCAGTCCTTCTCACCCCATTCTCCTATACTGTAGCATGTCAGCCTTCTTATACATGGAATGGGGTGAGAGTTGGGTCTGACAACCCCATTGGCACACCCTGATGTCTGTTTGTGTGTGGAGGATGGGGGCGGTTAGGGTGTGGGTGGTAACTCCTAATGTTGAATTTCTACACTTTTGTTGCAGTGGAAACAACCCTAACTGATGTACTAATTAAGTTTTCTGCAAATAAATATATACTGTATATCATAGGTGTAACCCCTTGTTCCCAGGGGTTACTAGAATCCTGGTTAGTATCAGTGGCAGGCAGGAAAGGCAGCTAGTGAAATGCCAGTTAAATGGGTTTCACTATGTCCTCTCTGTTCTCAGTCTCTGCTGAGCTCTGAATGGATGATGTCATATAGAACTGTCGCAGCAACATATGCCACAGAGGCCAGCTGCTAGGGAGTTAGTTTTAGAATGTTCATGGAGTCTGTAGTTGGAGTTCAGTGGAGAAGGCTGCAGTTAGGCAGCTCCTCACTACAGCTCTGTCAGAGAGCTAACAGTTTTTTTTGTTCTCACACTTGTTGGTCAACAACAGTTCCTGTTTAGAAGTGGTGGAGACCTTGCCTAATGGTTTTCTCTGTGCCCCATCCCCAGAGGGATGGGGTGAACTCCAGGATTCTGGGCAATCCTCTGGACTCTTCCAAAGCTGCCTTGTACAACTGCCCTGTGAGTATTTTGTGTTTTCTGAACGACCCAAGAGTACCTGCATTTCTTAGTGGGTGAATATTCCAGGGAATACCTATTTGATTTGTCAGAGGGATTTTACCAAATTGTTGATTCAGTTTAGCTATTTCTTGTTCCAAATTATCCAATTGTTTCATCTAAGAAGAATTGGGCATTTTGTTTATACATCCTTCAGCCACAGGATTACCTCAACAGTCCTCTGCTGCTACATTTTCTGTCTCAGCCCTATTTCCCTTGCAGCTTTCCTCTCTCATAATACATTGCTGTTCTATTATTTCTGCCTCATTGCTAAAAGATTGCTCCAGACTTTGATATTTCACACATTTTACTCTTTTTTTTTCTTTTTCCCTGTCCTTTCTTAGTATTATTGTTTTTTCGACTATTATTAGCCTCTGGCGAATCAGGAAATTCAACAATACTAAAGTCTGGTCTCAGTTCTATAATTTCCTGATACAATATTAATTCTGGCAAATTATCACTCCCTTCCACTTGCTCTTTTCTTACTGAGAGAATCTAATCTTGCTCTAGTATAGGCTACTTCTTCCCTCATAGCCTCCATAATATTTTGTTTATCACTAATTGTTCCATAATTGCTAGATATGCACAATATGGATCAGTTAGTAGTCCATCCAAGTCATTATCTAAACATAAAGGTCTATATTTGATCTTTTGTCCAATTAAGACCTTATCTTCTCCTTGTAGAGCTCACAATTGCCACAAAATCTAATTTGAGACTGGCTAGATTTGGCTTCAATTTGTTTTAAGCCCTCAATTGTTATCTGCAGATCCTGTATCACTCCTTCTAATTCCAAATTATTATTTTTTTTAAACTGGAATCACTTGAACAAGTTAAGCTGTAAATACTAGCCTCACCTTCTGCATTTTTAGCGAGGGACTCTTGTTGGCCACTTTCTTGTGAATTCCATAATTTTGGAGATTTTTCCATGACTAATAACAAAGAGTGATTTCTCATGTTTCCTGCAGCATCTCTTGGGAAACCAGAGTTTAATTCAATAGAGAGATTCAGTATCTGTAAGTGTTTATCTATATCGATACCACTCTCCTTAATTTGAGATTGGCCAACCACTTATACATTAAGGGAAACACTGGCTATAGAATCAGAATTGCCTACACTATAAATATTAGTATTAGTCTCTCCAGTCTGTTTATCTTTTCTTTGTGACATGTCTATTTGCTGAGGAAACCTTTGCATAGGAGTTGATGTCATATTACCTTGTGGCAGGAGATGTTCAGTAATTTCTGATTGCCTGCCACCACCTTTTTTACTACGAATCAGCAATTCTTGCAAAGAAGACATATTATTATTATGCTTCCTCTGTAGTCTTGTATTAACCATATTGAAAAAAAAGCCTTAATTAACACTGAAGTAATCTCAAACACCAATATCAGTCCCAAAATATACTTTTAGCAATCAGAAAATTGGACCGCAGCTTTTCATTCCCCAGTGATAAGTTGCGAGGAAACTTCAGGCCTCTGATGCCAATACTCTCAATTCCAGTTCCAATACTGAGAATAAAAAAGTTTTTGGGATCTGTGTTCATTCAACAGGAGAGCCACAAAACGCAAATAGTTTAGCAGAGTCAACTAAGTCACTTTAAAAACAAAATCAGTTCAAGTTCTCAAAGCTCAGGATCCCAATTTAAAATTCCACTGCAGTCTTTAGGAAATGAATGTCTTCTGGTACTTGGTACTTGAGTTTGAAGGAACTCTTTAGTAAACACAATACTGTTCCATATTCCAAGCAAAGTTTTTAAATCCTGCCAGTATCAGATAAAAGCCAAGGAATAGAATGTCAAGATAAAATAACACTTCAAAGGAATCAGCAATGCAGCGTCAGAGGACCTTTAGGCAAGCTGTTACTTTCCCAAAACACGGGCACATGACTTACTGAATACAAGGTTAGGGTACCAAGATGCACAAGCCCAGTACTAACTTCACTATAAGCTTGCCAAAACTCTTCCTAAGTCTCTTCCTAGAAAAACCTCCACAGCTCGCAAACATCCCGCCACTCTCAAATTATGGCTGCGTATGCTCCCTTAGACTCCGTAAATCACAACCTCCTCCTAAGTTGCCTCCTGTCTATAGGTCTATCCCAGGACATGGTACTTTGGTTTGGTAGCTACCTCCAATAGGTCACAAAGAGTCAAATTGAGACACTTCATCAGCAGCTAATGAGGTGTCCTCGAGGTTCTGCAGGGCTCCATTCTCGGACCATTACTCTTCAGCCTTTTCATCAACTCTGCACCATCTGCATGTTCAGTATGTACTGTTCTCTATGCTGATGATACAATAATATCTGTTGCTAGGAATGACCACAATTCCACCTCTACTGAACTCCAAAGCAGCTTCCTTAGTCTTGAATCCTGGTTCCACAAAACAGACTACTATTAAACCATAAAAAAACTAAGAGTATGCTCTTCTCTACCTCCCAAAGCAAAAAGAAATACCAGCTTCTGCTCATACACAACCACAACAGTGAGATACTGGACCAAGTAACTAAGTTCAAATACCTTGGCATTACATTTGATGATACACTCACCTTCCCAAACCACATTGACTCTGTAGTTAAGACAGCAAATATAAAGCTTGGTGTCCTCTACTCTACAAGCATTCAATGACACCTCACTCAAACTGGTCACCAGTAGTTCAGTACTGTCCTCCGTAGACAGTGGGCTGCCTCATCTATGGGATGGGCACAATTGCCCACAACAGGGTTAGCATTCTCCTAAATAAGGCCTGCCATCTGTCATTAGGGGCTGTTTAAGACACCCACACCTGCTCGCTCTACACTGATACTGGGTGGCTCCCACTACATCTTGAGTCCAATACCAAACCTGCCTATTTCTGAAAAAAGTACTTGGCCATTCTCTCTGGCTGCCTTTAGTCAGCAGTTCCTACAAAACAACTAGAAGTGTGGCTACTGATAGGCTGGTGATTCCATTCAAAAGGATGAAACTTGCCCAGAACTCCATCCTGTACCAAGGACCGAAATAGTACAATGAGCTACCTGCTAACCTCACTGATACACCCAAGATTAAAACTTTCAAATTTGGACTCGGATCCCTTCTGGACACTACAAAGACTTGTACCTGCCTGCATTAAAGTGATAGGACCTCAGCCTCCCAACTTACTCTTTAGCATTTTTTCTTTTCTCCCCCCCGCACTTCTTGCCACTTGATTCTACCCCTTACTGTAATAACCATCTACGTTCCACCTCCCTCAACCATAACACCCTTTACTTTTCCTAAATCCCCCCCTATGCACCTCCTCACCAGTTGATGTCCACTCACGGTTGACTGCACATCCTACCCTTTGACGATGCCACTCCTGGCTGACCTCCCTACCCCTTTCTGCCTTAGGTTGACCCACCACCTAGGGAACTCCAATGCAGAGTCCTACAAACCTCTTAATAAATGTATATTATTTTCTTCATAAATGGTTGACTGTTAATGTTTTCCCACTTATTCTGTATACCGTGTTTTATTTGTAATGTTTTTGTTCATCACTGACATGGAACCTTTGAAAAAAGGTATTTAATCCCAAATCTGAAATAAATAAAAAAATAAATAAATTATGCCCCGAGCTATGATAGTTGAGGAGGTTGCCAAGCTAAAAGAAATAGAGCAATGTTTCTAAGGTGACAGTTTGCCTTCTCATGTTGCAATTCCCAACTACCCTATTAGTTAATGCCAGAAGTTTAACTAATAAAATGGACGAATTAAAATTAATATTACAAACTTCCCAAATACACATATGTGCTATTACTGAGACCTGGTGGAATGATAAAGATACCTGGGGTAAGGAAATTAATGGATATACACTGTATACAAAGGACAAAAAATCTTCCAGAGGGATGGGGTAGCAATATATATTTTGGATAGTATCACATCTGTGAATATAGAAACAGACAGATGGGGTAATTCAGAAATGTTATGGATTAAGATCACACCACCCAATGATGCTACCATTAATTTTGGGTTAGTGTATAGACCACCATCCATTATTAACTCTGACGATCTTATATTATTGGATTTCATTAAACAGTTGGTTGCAGCAAAAAATGTTATATTAATGGGGGACTTTAATCTCCCAGGAATTAAATGGAATACAATAGAAACTTTATCACCCATGGAAACCAGATATTTAGAGATTTTTACACTGGCTGGACTAGATCAACATGTAGTAGATAGTACTGGGGGGGATAACATTTTGGACCTGGTGTTAAGCAATTTGAGCAATAGCATTCATAACTGTATAACACTACCCCATTGGGCTCAAGCGATCATGCCATGGTCAGTTTTGAATATTTGGGAAACTTGGGAAAACACAGGTAGCACAATCATCCATATGTATGATAAAGCACACTTTAGGTTAATGAAAAATGAGCTGGCAGCCTGGAATTGGCAAAAGAATTTGTAACATATCTGTATCAGAAATGTGGAGTATGTTGAGTAATATAGTTGGTACATTGGTCCATAATGTACCAATTAAAAGGAAATATAAAGGATTTAAAAGCACTTCCCCTATGGATGACCCCCCCAGTTAGGAAACTAATTAAGCATAAAAATATAGCATACTTAAAGGCAAAAAAGAGTAACAACAAGATGTGTTGGGAGTTATATAAA
This sequence comes from Neoceratodus forsteri, assembly GCA_016271365.2. Taxonomy (NCBI): domain Eukaryota; kingdom Metazoa; phylum Chordata; order Ceratodontiformes; family Ceratodontidae; genus Neoceratodus; species Neoceratodus forsteri. The sequence goes on from CM057457.1 coordinate 400,221,069, forward strand.
AAGCATTTAAAAAAAACTAAAGCAGTAATAACCCTAGCAAAAAAGACATACGAACATAAACTAGCAAACAAAGTACAAAACAACTATAAATCCTTTTATTCATACATTAATTCTAAAAGGGATCAACAGCAGTATTATATCCTTGAAAGACCCAGCTGGCCGTGTAACCTCAGACAATCAGGAAATGGCAGATTTTGTAATGTCTATTTTCATCAGTCTTTAATAAAGGCCAACCAATACCAACGAAACAGCAAAATATGACACAGGGTTCTAGTATTACATTAAACATTCTTGATGTATTAAAAGACTTAAGGATATAAACCCTAACAAAGCACAGGGTCCGGATGGGATCCATCCAAGAGTAATCAAGGAACTGGCACAAGAATTGGCAGGGCTAGTAACTTACATCTTCCAAAAATCCCTGGATCACGCCAAATGTGCCTGATGATTGGAGACAGGCACTTGTCATACCAATATATAAAAAGGATCTCAGCAACAAGTTGAAAATTATCGCCTAATTAGCCTGACCTCGGTCCTAGGAAAATCTTGGAGACTATCATCAAGAACATCTCCTTGACTCTTTGAGTACCAAAGGTATTACTGATAGGTCACAACACGGGTTTACCATGGGGCAGATTGTGCCAGACAAACCTTTGTAATTTTATGGCAGGGTCAATAAAGCCTGGATCTAGGCAATTTGGTGGATGTTATTTACCTTGATTTTGCAAAAGCATTTGACAAGGTGCCGCATGTGGAATTGATAGGAGCACTCAGGGAAATAGGAGTACATGATAAAGTTTCTTCTTGGGTGGAGACTTGGCTGGGGGATAGGAGGCAGAGGGTATGTGTGAGGGGAGCATGCTCTGAGTGGGCGGAGGTGTCAAGTGGAATACCACAGGGATCGGTGTTGGGACCATGCCTCTTTAATATATACATTTCTAGTATGAATGCAAGTAATGGAGTATGGCTAGCAAAGTTTGCGGACGACACACGGCTGGGATACTCAGTCAATAATATAAATGAAGCCATTATTTTGCAGTCAGCAATTACAGAATTGGGAGAATGGGCAAATAACAAGGGATCATCATTTAATATTGATAAATGTGTTGTCATGCATATGGGCAGGAACAACTTACATTACAAATATAAACTAGCCAATAGGGAATTTAGGATTGTACAGGATGAAAAGGATCTAGGAGTAAGGGTTGTCAATGAACTAAAATTTGGACTACATTGTACCCAGGTGGTAAGGAAGGCAAGTGGTATTCAACATTGTATACGCAAACATATCACAAGTCGTGATAAGGCAGTTTTGCTGCCATTGTACACCTCACTGGTGCGCCCACATGGAGTATTGTGCCCAGTTTTGGGTACCAGGCTATAGGAAGGACATTGTTGCTTTGGAGAGGGTGCAGAGAAGGGCAAACCAAAGGCATGAAGGAGGTTCAGGATTGAAATATGAACAGAGATTAGAAAAACTTGATTATATTCTTTGAGTATCGAGACTACGCTGGGATATGTGCCAAATATATAGAGCACCGGTGATGAGCAATTACGGAGCAACTAGATATAAAAATAAGGAAACAAATCTATGATACCAGGACTCATTGCTATCAATTGTATAAAGATAAATGTAACACTAAAAGAAGGAGAAACTGGTTTAGTACAAGAACAACAGGAATTTGGAATACACTACCAAATGAAGTAGAAGTTAAGTCCTACTATGAATACCTTCAAAACAGGCTGGATCCTTATTTAATTAACAAAGGCATTCATGGATATTGTTAGCAAACCAGCGAGCTATATGGACTCATGTCTCTATGCTCTTATGTAACCTATGAACCTACCCTGTGAGAGTATGCCTAATGTGCCTCAAGGCTGGAAGGAGTTGTGTTAATTCTCACTGTTCAGGTTGCTTAGTGAAGTATGGTCTGTCCAAAGCAACTAGAATTTTTTTTGGCTCCCACTTGGACAAAAGTACAAAACCCTGCAAGTAGCAGCACAAAGCACCAGGTTGAACCTGTTGGGGGAGGCCCAGCAGAGTGTGGCCCAAAGGAAGAGAGTGTAGATTTACCGCAAGGGCAGATTCCTCATGCTGGTTCCACACCTGTGTCACAAATGGACAGTGTGGAGGAAGGATCCGTGGACCTGTGGAGAGAGGGTCCTAGTCCTAGCCTAGCTGGGGGGGGACAAAGTTCAAGAAACTTTAGAATGGGTGGTGTCTACCTCTGTGCCCAGTAAAGAGTGGACTATCTCAGGAGTGAGGATGACTGCTCACTCCTGGGCCCAGATTTTAAGTGATAATGAGGAAGAGGTGTATCTTTCTGTTGGGGGTCCCAGTCTGCGGCCTCAAGCTCTTGCCTCGGAGGAACCAGAGACAGAAGTTGGTGACTCCACTGCCCTGCCTGCAGATATGGTGGGGGACAAGTTTTACCATGCTTTAAGTATGCAACACTGGTTGAACCAGGACTGGCCACCCCCAAGCCATGCCAGTGGCCGTGTACTACAGAAGAGTAGTAAGGAGGAGAAACTGGTTCATAGGAGGACAAATTATATTTATGGAATGTCCTTTCCTACCTTTCCTCTGAGAGTTTGGGAGGAGATTGAGCAAAACAAGAAAGCCTGGTTACTAGAGGAAGCAAGTGAGAATCTGCATCCAGGTGAAACCCTTTGTGTCAGAAACAGAGTCCTAAATAATAGACTATAGTTTTGGAAATTGGCAGGACATTGTTCATGGACACTGTAATGATGTGTGGACAAAGCAGGAAGAGAAACTTTCTACATCAATTATGAACATCCAGATGGGGTCATAGTTCTTGCACCTGACCCAGAGTGGTACTACTCTTAATGGTGCCACTCTCTTGTGAATATGCACATGCATACCCAGAGGGAAGCAGAGCAGTGACAGCGAAGTGTCTGTCATCCAGCAGTGCTGTACCTATGTTGTTCCACCAGACTGGTGTTTCAGGATTCAAGGTGCATCCAAGAATCATCAGACCTGCAGTGCACTTTTCCAGTTTCCTCGCCTGGACCTCCAGATGACCTCAGCCCAGCTGTTTTTTCCTGATTCATCAGCTAGGATGCCGAATGATATCAGCCCAGCTGTTGGTTCCTGTTCCATGGTTCGATTTTTGAGACGACATCAACCCAGCAGTTTCCAGTTTCATGATCTGTTTTCCGGAAGATATCCACCCAACTGTATCTGAACAATGCTCCAGGAAGGGAGAGACTTCGATGGAGAAGTAGGTGATCCAGTTTGTTCGTTCTTCAAGGGACTGGTAAGTCCAGACTTTTCTTACTTTATTGAAATTGCAATACACATCCTACACCTGGCAGACTACAGACTGTTGAACTGTCCATAAAGACTCTCCCCTTTAGGATTACAGTACTTCAAGAACTGTGTTTGATGGGGTCCGGCCCAGGAGAGACTCTTTTATGGACCTTAACTTTGGGCACCGTTGACTGTCGCTAGTTGGAACATTTAGGGCATTCCACCCCCCAAAATGTTGTATTTTACATAATGTCAGTATTTTCTACTGTCTTCTACTTTTATACTTTTCTATAAAATATCTTTGGGATTCTCCATTGTTTTGATGGGAGGGGGTATAGTAATGTGTTTGCAGATTTGGGGTGTTTTGTTTGTCTCTTTTTCTCTTTCAGGCGATCCTGGTGAAGAAAGAAGAGATGACAAAAAGAGGATTAGAGGGGATCATTAGAGATCCTCTGTGCTTTAAAGTGTTTTTAAAGTATAGTGTAGTTGTTAGCATGTGTTAACCTTTTCCTTCCACAGGTGTATTTGTGGGGGAATGTGGGAGTGTAATGCTTTGGTATAGTGTTAGCTCTGTGTGTTTTGGCTTGCAGGTGCCCTGATTTGGGGGAAGTTCCCCAGTGGGTTTTTGGTTAGCTAGGTTTTCCCTAGAGGGCTAGGGGGATAGACAGGTTGTGGTCCTGACCTGCAGTAGTGGTCACAGCTCTGGTCTGTTAGACCATGCTCTGGGCAGTTCTCCCAGAGCCACTGATTCTCCATAGTAAGATCATTACAGTAGGGGCTGATGTGTCAGCCAATGGCCTCTGGGCCCTCAGTGTTGCCTGTCTGTGCCTGGCACATGGTAGGAGAGGGCCTGATCACCCCTCTCTGTAGGTAACACATAGGGAAGGATGATCCGGTGCCAGGTAGGTAATGACTGAGGACAGTCATTTTCCTGGCCAAGGGTGAGTGCAACCTCTTGTTCCCAGGAGTTACTAGAATCCCAGTTAGAATTAGTGGCAGGCAGGGAAAGGCAGCTAGTGAAATGGCAGTTAAATGGGTTTCACTCTGTCTCTCTCTCTGTTCTCAGTTCTCAGTCTCTGCTGAGCTCTGGAGGATGATGTCATACAGAACTGTTGCAGCAGCATAAGCCACAGTGGCCAGATGCTAGGGAGTTAGTTTTAGAATGTTCATGGAGTCTGTAGTTGGAGTTCAGTGGAGGACACTGCAGTTAGCAGCTCCTCACTACAGCTCTGTCAGAAAGCTACCAGTTCTTTCTTGTTGTTCTCACCCTAGTTGGTCAACAACAGTTCCTGTTTAGAAGTGGTGGAGACCTTGCCTAATGGTTTTCCCATGCCCCATCCCCAGAGAATGGCTGAACTCCAGGATTATGGGGCAATACTCTGAGTCCAGCCTGGACTCTTCTGAGCTGCCTGTGTACAACTGCTCTCTGAGTACTTTGTGTTTTCTAAATAACCCAGGAGTACCTGCATTTCTTAGTGGGTGAATTTCTTCACCAAAGGAACCTGTTCACTCAAGCGTTTTCTTGGTAAAAGTGTCTGCTTATGCTGGAGTCCTGTATGTGACTGTCTAAGTACAGAACTTTTAATTTTGGCACACCGAGGTGTTTTTGTAGTATGTTAAGTGTCTTGAAACATTTAAGATAACATCTACAGTTTCCTACATTTGTGTGGTGTTATTAACCAGATGAATGGCCAAGTGTAAGCTTGGAAGCAAAAGGTGGGAGACCCCCCATCTGGAGTAACCAGTTTACTTCTATGAGTTCTGAAAGGCACCTATCACTTTTTCTTCAGTGCATTTGACCAATGCCTGAGAAGAATGTCTTACCCTAGTATATGGGTTGTTTTCTCTCAGTTTACCCTAGTTAGTGGGTTCTGAAAGTTTTGAGCCTGTATTTGATCTGTGTGGTCGTGTGTACCACCTTCATTCTTGTGAGAAATGGGAACAGTAACAGTACCACTACCTGGTTGTATGTGCCAATTTCAAATAGGAACAAGTGTGTTTACCAAGATGCGTTTCTTCATCCTATGCTAAATGGGAATTCAGGAATGTCTGTACCTCAGTGGTCTGCATTACCAGTATGTGTAGCCCTATGGGGGTCCATCTTCACTTTGTGATTATTCCTACTCTGTTATGTGAATAAAAGACACTCTAGAATCCCAACCTGGTTTGGACAGTAATGTTATTGTTTCCTTGTGTCTGGAGTTACTTGGGTGCCCCTGTCCAGAAGTGCAAACCTAGCATAGCCCTAAGCAAATGTTTTCTCCCAGGGACCAGGGTTGTTGGCCATGGCAATTGGTCCCTACCAGGTGTATGCCAGCTAGCTGCCACATATGGTTGCCTGTTTGGTATAGCAGTCCACCTTGTCTATGGCAGCGCTTGGTGGTGTTTTTTTAAAACTGTTTCTTAACAATGTAAACCCCCACCCCTCTCTTTTACCCCTAGACGTTTTGTGGTGAGAGGAGAACCCTGCTAGTTAAACAAGGGTCCAGTGGGGTTGCATATATATATATATATATATATATAAATATATAATATATATATATATATATAGATAACCTGTTGTCCACTAACCACATAACCTCTGCATATCCTCTATTACTGTTACTGCAATAGCTAAAGGAACTCACGTTCTCTGATAAGACAACTTACTAAGTGTATGAATATAAACACAAACACAAACACAAACACTGAACACATGAGGTGAATATTAATTCAGTGTAAAGAGAAGAAACTACTACTTCCCCATTTGCAAAAGCAAAAAGGCACATCCCATTGGATATAATGAAAACCATTAAAGCTGAATATCTTTTGAATGGATTAATATTTTTGCACCAACTCTTCAAAAGGCACATCTATGATCTAGACCCCCTATACCCTAACAATTTCAGACCAAACCCCCAAGTCATTTCGGAGAAATGGTGTGACAAAGGATTTGCACCTAAATGGTAACTTTCGGATTTTGTGGCACTTTGCATCTCCTCAATCGAACCTCCTACCAGAATGAAACTTGACAGATACAGAGATCTATGGCTCAGATGGTGCATGCAAATTTTTAAGACGACTGTACAGTTGCAAAGTAATTAAAGTGCAAAGGTTGGGGTTTAACATAGTAGTGGCTATTGAACCCTTAGCTACACTGGCACTACTGTGCCAATATAATGTAATGTAATATATGTTACATTATGGGCAGGAGTGTGATATGGAAAATATTCTCAGACCTGCAGAGTGAGCTCTGGATACTCACAAGTGCCGAAGGCATGAGTAAGATTATCCCGGGCTCACACTGCAGGAGTGAGAATATTTTCCATAAAACACGTTCTGCACATCATGTGTGCTGTTTATACAATAGGGGTAGGAGCTTCTGAAGTATCGTTATGTTTTCCTTTGTTCTTTTCCCATTTCTGTGTGCTGTCTGCTCTTCCAATGTGTGGTCTGAGTGTGTGTGTGACTTTTTCTGAAAGGCTGGGAGTCTCAGAAACACTACAAGAAACAGCGGAGTGTCCTTTGCAATGCTGAGTTCATTGCAGGTAGCAGTGAGAAACTGTTTTGTGAAGCAGTGTCATTTAGAATGCAGGATGTAGTAAAGCTGAGATTAGCATAGCAATGGGCTGCGAGTCTCAGAAACACAATGGGACACAGGTGAGTGTCTTTTGCAATGCTAATTGAGTTAGTTGTAGGTAGCAGTGAGAAACAAACTGTTTTGTGAAGCAGTTCCATTTACAATGCAGGCTGTAGGGAAGATGACTCAGCAGAGTGTGATAAACAGCATTTATTTTAACTCCAGTGATGTCATCAGCATTTATTTATTCTATTTATTTATTTAAGCAATCAGAATTACAACCCTTTGAGTCAAAGACTATTTTGCAAAGGCTCGACATCAGGATACAAATACAAAGCAAAGGAAACAAACAGTGCAGAAATACACACCGTGACAAAGCTCAGACGTATATACAATTTAGGGCCAGTGACCCAGCATCAGAAGTAACACAATACACAGTTTTAGTATAAAAGCAAATATTTAAGTTAGACATCAGAGTGATAGTGTCTGGGGAATTTATCACACTGCAGTTGAAATAACTGAGGCTATCACACTGCTGTTACTCTCACTCCCATTGTGTAAAATATATATGTAACTGTGGAAGCACGGGTTAAGCCTGGAGAATACCCAGATTTGCTACTTTCAGCACACACTTTGTTCCATCTACTGTAGTAACTACAGGCCAGTCAACTTAACTGAGGAAACTAATGGAAACTCAACTCTAGTAGACTGGTTGATTACCTAGAAACAATAGACAGCAGGAACACAGCCAGCTTGGTTTCATGGTGGAAAGCTCATGCCAAATGAATTGAACAGATGTCTTTAACTCAGATACCAGTGAAATAGATCATGGAAGAGCTGTGGATGTAGCCAATCTAGAATTCAGCAAGGCCTTTGACACTGTGCCACAAGAAGGTTGATTGGGAAGCTGACGAGTTTGAGGGTGGGGGTCACAATGGATAAGTGGGTTCACAAATGCGTAATGAATAGGAGGCAGAGGGTAGCAGTAAACAGCATGCACTCTAAGGACGAGGGGTTAACCATCAGAATACAGCAGGGTACAGTGTTAGGACCACTCAGTCCTCTTCAATATATTCATAGGGGGCATTACAGAGGAACTGGAGTAGAAGGTCTGTCTTTTGCAGATGACATCATGATCTACAATAGGGTGTATGCCCAAGAGGGAGTGGAAACAATGCACAGGATTTAGGGAACATAGATGAGTGACTGAAATCATGACAGAGTTCAATGCTGAATATAGAATGGAGGGTGGTATTGGCAGTCACTTGGCAGGGAAGGGACCTCAGGGTTATTATTTCAGAAGTCCTCAAGGTGGCAGTACAGTGTGATGACCACGGGCAGGACTAGTGCAATGATGTGGTGCACAGGGAGGGCCATCACTAGATGGTGTTGCTTCTTACTGTACTGCTCTTTGGTTGCCTCCACGTGGAATATTGTCTCCAATTCTGTGGACCACACATCAGGTGGGCAACCAAGATTACACAGGGGTTGGAAGGGAAGCCCTATGAGGCGAGACTAAGGGCTCTCAATATGTACACTCTGAAGGACAGGAAGGGGTGACATTATTGAGAACTTCACGTATCTCACAGGGGTGAGCAGAGTGCAGGGAAGGAGGCTCTCCATAACTGGATAAGATCCAAGACTAGGGGAAAGATGTGAAGAAATATTTCTTCACAGAAAGGGAGGTAGTAACATACAACAGACTGCCACCCCAAGTTGTGGAGGCCAGAACGGTGAAAAGCGTCAAGCATGTAGTGGATAGATAGTGATATATTTGTGCAGGAAAAGGGAAAGAAAGATTCCCCATAGACCAGTTAGGGTCTGCAGAGGTGCAACAGGCAGGGAACCCTTGGGCAGACTGGGTGGGCCTAGTGATCCTTTTCTACCAACAAATTCTGTGTTTGTTTTTAAGTAAAATTTGGAACTGAACTTTAAGTCAGTGTTTAAGTTAGAGATGTAGGTGTGGTCTTGGTTACTTTGCTGTCATTTCAGGGCCATATAAATGCACTTCAGAATGAAATGTAGCATCTTAGAAAACAAAGCATAAATTCATAAACATCTTACCTTGGCTGCAGAGAATATGCTGATGCACTCTCCTGATGTTCAACAGACTGAACTACTATATAGCAATGGCCAGCTTAACTGTAACACTGAAGTACACCTTCATGTTACAGCTCATTATAAATTCAGCTACTCGCATTGTAACTGGAACAAAAATACTTGATCGCATCTGCCCTACTCCAGTACTACTGTACAGCAGTGGCACTGTGCCGGGTCTATCAATAAGTTACAGCTCATTATAAATTCAGCTACTCGCATTGTAACTGGAACAAAAATACTTGATCGCATCTGCCCTACTCCAGTACTACTGTACAGCAGTGGCACTGTGCCGGGTCTATCAATAAGTTACAGCTCATTATAAATTCAGCTACTCGCATTGTAACTGGAACAAAAATACTTGATCGCATCTGCCCTACTCCAGTACTACTGTACAGCAGTGGCACTGTGCCGGGTCTATCAATAAGTTATAGCTCATTATAAATTCAGCTATTCACATTGTAACTGGAACAAAAACATTTGATCGCATCTGTCCTACTCCAGTACTACTGTACAGCAGTGGCACTGTGCCGAGTCTATCAGTAAGTTACAGCTCATTATAAATTCAGCTATTCACATTGTAACTGCAACAAAACACTTGATCACATCTGTCCTACTCAGTACTACTGTATAGTAGTGGCACTGTGCCTGGCCTATCAATAAGTTACAGCTCATTATGAATTCAGCTACTCATTGTAAGTGAAACAAAAACTTTCATCACATCTGCCCTACTCCAGTACTACTGTACAGCAGTGGCACTGTGCCTGGTCTATCAACAAGTTACAGCACATTATAAATTCAGCTATTCACATTGCAACTGAAACAAAAACATTTGATCACATCTGTCCTACTTTAGTACAACTCGCCTGGCTCCCTGTAGAACAAAGATTAGTTTTTTTTAATTCTCTCACTGACATATTTTTAACAGATCCTGATGATTTAAATGAGTTACTGTATGTTTATCTTTTCATTCAGGGTCTTCTTTTTGGAATCATCACTTTTTTCAGTTTCAAGACTATGAAAGAAGATAGTAAGAGGTCATTTCTTTAGTATCAGGGCACCGATATTATGTAACTCCTTACCAGAGTACATTACATCAGTGCCCTCAATAATTAAGTAAGCATTAAGCCACGACGAAGGTGGCATCTAATGCTGGATTGATGCATGGGGGAGGGCGGTGGTGGCCCGAGGTCGAAGGCCGAGGGACACCCCCCGGCCCCCCATGCATCAGTCGCATTAGATGCCACCGACGGAGTGGCTTAATGCACTTGTAACATGGGCCGCGTGTCGGTGGAGGGATGTGGTGGGGGCCCACTGTCTGAGATTAACAATAACAGGCGGAGGCGGGGAGAAGTTTATAAACTTTTACTGCACTTTCAGACAACGGTCTAGAACATTGCATACATACAGATGTGCTGATCAGCATTTCTCCCTACATTGGCGTGGAGACGGGCGGCCAACAGTCCTGTGGCTCTTCTGTTCAGTTCGGTGCGGGTATTCTGCTCATACCCGGCGTGGGAGGTCTGCGGTGCATGGTTCGGCCACTCCGAGCAGGGCTGCAGTCATGCTTTGCATGTCGGGGGCTGTCACTTCCTGCTGCCTCCGGGATAGTGGTCCGGCGGATGAGCGATCTGACACTTCCAGACCTCCCCCGGTCAGTGTTCTGTGCACCGCGGTGCCGGCCGCTCCTGCTGCCCACCACTGCTCGTCCACCCAGTCGCCCATCGCCAACCCTCCTACCAGTGAAAAGCACACTGCGCTGTCTTGCATCGCCTGTCACGCTCCGAGCTACAGACTGTCGCGGGTGGTGCCATAGTTCTGGTCCCCCATCTCCTTTCCGCGCTCAGATTGCTAGTGGGGCTGCCGTCTGGTCGCTCCTCTCGCCTGCCGCCTCACTACCACATGACCCAGTGCTGCTAGGCTGGGTCTGGCTGGTCGGTACTGCCAAACCGGGCACAGCATATAAGCTGGGCTATGCCTGCTCTGGCTGCCGCCCCGACCCTCTTCCGCCATCCGTAATTGCCATTTGCTGTACAGAATTAATGCCGTGTTACAAACGTTATTCTCAACTGAAAACATTTTTATTCAAAATCTCCTGTGATGACTCAGTGTATGATATTCTGTATATTTCCAAGAACTGTACATTGATGGTACTCTGTGCTATATCAATATGAATGTACTTGTGCTATATGAATATGTATGTACTGTGATGGTACGCTGTGCTATATGAATATGTATATATGTACTGTGATGGTGCTCTGCCATATGAATATGTATGTACTGCATGATGGTATTCTGAGCTATATGAATATGTATGTACTGTGATGGCACTCTGTGCTAAATAAATATGTATGCACTGTGATGGTACTCTGCTTATATGAATATGTATGTTCTGTGATGGTACTCTGTGCTATATAAATATGTATGTACTGTGATGGTACTCTGTGCTATATGAATATGTCTGTACATTGATGGTACTCTGCGCTATATGAATATGTATGTTCTGTGATGGTACTCTGCTATATGAAAATGTAAGTACTGTGATGGTACTCTGTGCTATATGAATATGTATGTACTGTGATGGCACTCTGTGCTATATGAATATGTATGTACTGTGATGGCACTCTGTGCTATATGAATATGTACGTACTGTGATGGCACTCTGTGCTATATGAATATGTATGTACTGTGATGGTACTCTGTGCTTTATGAATGTGTATGTACTGTGATGGCACTCTGTGCTATATGAATATGTACGTACTGTGATGGTTCTCTGCTATATGAATATGTACATACTGCGATGGTACTCTGTGCTATATGAATATGTATGTACTGTGATGGCACTCTGTGCTATATGAATATGTATGTACTGTGATGGTACTCTGTGATATATGAATATGTACATACTGTGATGGTACTCTGCTATATGAATACGTACGTACTGTGATGATACTCTGTACTATATGAATATGTATGTACTGCGATGGTACTCTGTGCTTTATGAATGTGTATGTACTGTGATGGCATGCCTCTGTCATTATTTTATTGTATTTTAGTATTCTGTGCAGTGCCTTAAAAAATTAGGGAAAGTCTACATAATGTGATTCATAGTCTGACTGATTTACTGTCATCTATGCAATGCGCTTGTATTGTCACTTCCTCGATTCCTCTTCTGCTTAAAACCTTTTTCTTGTCTTCATCTTCTCTCATCATGATTATGGTAATTCACTCCTAGCTCTACTGACCAAGTCTTTCCTCTTTCAAGAACAAAATGTTTATAATAGAAACATAAAACATAGAAGTTGACTGACAGATAAGGACCACAAGGCCCATTCAGTCTGTCTAATTGTTCTACATTCTGAATGAATGCCATAGGTGTTCACTCCTGGAACGATGACCACGTGAATTCAATTCAAAGTCATGTCCATATGAAAAGACCTGTTTGCTTAAAAAGTTTCATAACTATACACATTTATGTCTTTCTGACATCATCACTACCTCCCTCATAGTCCAAGATTCCCTGCTCCCCAACTCTATACTTTTTCCTATCCATCCTAACCCCTTCTAAGCAAGAGTTATTATCTGGCCATTCACTTACTATCAGGAGTGTTTTCACAATGATTCTTCTGCTGTGGTCTCTTTTTCTTCCATATCACTACTTGGGCATTCTTCATCCATCTGAAACAACAGTAACAGTTCCTCCTTTGGATGTCATAACCTGCACATTAAAAAGAGCAGAAACTGGTTAATATAAATATAATTTAGGATCAGAGCTAGATAAATGTACAAAGAGCAGAAACTGGTTAATATAAATGTAATTTAGGATCAGAGCTAGATAAAGGTACAAAAGAGCAGAAACAGATTTATATAAATATAACTAAGGATCAGAGCAAGATGAAGGTACAAAAGAGCAGAAACTGGTTAATATAAATATTTATTTATTTATTTTATTTCATTTTTGTTGACCGGGTAAGTGCACTAGACAAATCCTGCCTATTTTCAGGCACGACCCGGGGGAAGGGGATACAGATGAATGCCAACTGACCTTGAACCAGATTAAGCTGTTGGTGGTATTTTTAGTGAATGAGGGAAATTTGGCCAGGACACGGGGGAAATCCCCTTACTCTTTTTCGATAAGTGCCATGGGATCTTTAACATCCACCTGGACTACCACCAATCCAGGCAGATGGGACCTCAGTTTTACTGTCTCATCCGAAAGATGGCACCTCAGAAGTGCAGCACCCCTCTCATACTGCACTACAGTGTCAGCATTGGGATATTAACCTAAGTGCCAGATGTGGGAACTGATCCCACAGCCCTCTGATCTCCCGGCCTCAGAGGCAGTGTGCTACCTACTGAGCCACTGACACTAACAATGTAATGAAATGTAATGTAATGTAATTAAGGATCAGTGCTAGATAAAGGTATGAAAGAGCAGAAACTGGTTAATATAAATGTAATTTAGGATCAGAGCAAGATGGAGGTACAAAAGAGCAGAAACTGGTTAATATAAATGTAATTTAGGATCAGAGCTAGATAAAGGTACAAAAGCCTCCAGGGAACATTGGCATTGCACCTGAAGCTGCTTATACCTGAAAACTGATACAGGATGATTAATAACTGCATCAGTATTCTGTCCTAAATTAAGGTTAGGGATTGGCCACCACTGAAGCCAAATTAGTATTTTCCATACCTGCCCTGAGCTTGAATCTGTCATCTCTCCATGCTTACATATTCTTGCACACCCTTTTGCCTCCATATTTATATATTCCTACACATCCTGTTCTCTTTATACTTACATATTCCAGTACTACATATTCTCTCCACGCCTACATATTCCCAAGTCCACATTTCTTTCTATACTTACACATTTCCATACACTCTGCTCTCACCATATTTAAAGGTTTTTGCCACCCTCTGTTTTCAGATTTACATATTCCTATACACCCTGTTCTCTCACACTTCGTACTCTGTCCTTGTGATCCTCTTCTGCTATGGTCTGATCATAAGGGCCGTAATATAAGGGCATCCCGGAGACTGCCTGGAGTTAGGGCCGTAGCATAATGGCACCATGGAGTTTGCCTGGAGTTAGCTGTGAGGCAGCTGTTTGGCCATCCTTATTGCTCCCTGGGCTGCGCTGATACTCTCTCATATTGGCAGTTTCTCTGAGTATATGTAGTGTAATTTATAGGTCTGTATTATGTCTCTCTTGTAATACAACTCTTGTAAGCATCCAGCTGTTTGTTTGTCAGTAATAAATCTGCTTGTACTGTATTTAGTTTTATTAGATAGGTTAGCTTTGTAATTATATCCAAGTGTTAGTTATCCTTTTTCCCCACATTATGCTCTTCAGTTAATCTAACAATTGTGTGACCCTGTTTTAGCTTTTGCCCTTTTCCGCCAAATAGTTTTACTTATTTCCTTCTATGGTCTAAAGCCCACCCCGCCTCATGTTTAATTTGTTCTGGGTCCACTAAATTTATTTTTATTCCTGGTTCTATATTGATTGACTTCTTGTAATGTATCCTTTACTTTTGAAGTAACTTGTCCACCCTCCTGATTTTTACTTGTACACTGCAGCCTGTGTTTTTCCTTTGCTGTATACTTTCAACTATGCTGCTCCTATCACTCTCACTCTGACTGTCTTCCCCAAACCTCTCTCCTTTCTATCTTCCCTAATCTCCCTCTGTCCTCTTTCCTTTCTTATCCTCTTCCACCATCCATCATCCTGCCTCCCATCCCTGTTTCATTTTCCTGGCATCCTGGTTGTAGTGTCCTTTATCTTCTCGGCCTCATCTCAAAACTCTTAAATTCTTGTTTGTTTGTTTTATTTATTTATACTGATAGGACCATGGGCCAAAAGACCTGTTTTCATGGGCAATCAGTGTACAAATAACAATTACATACAATATAAATACATACAACTTAGAGACAGGTACAAGTTGATATATCAAAGCATTATCATTCAATAACATTTACATTTCTTGCCTCCTACTTTGCAAACTCTTATTCTTTTGTCTCACCTTCCTCCTTTTCATATGAGTGTTTTATAGGCACTTTTAAGCTTGTAGTGCGAAGTGACATTTAACTTAACCCTAGCCCTTCTCCTTCTTCCCCTGTTCCCAAAGGTTTGAGAATGACCCAGGTCAACATTGGTGATTTCTCCCTAAAATTGATTTGACAACTAATTATTGTTAACATTTTACCTGACGACAGGATCTTGGAACCCTGGCTCTCCTCTAGTACATGGTTCCTCTGTTGACATTCCAGGTTTCACCACTTTTTGTAAGGATTGACAAAGTGGGGCACTGGCTCAGCCACTTACCTCTCTTCAAACATTCAATTTGAGCTTGTGCTCTCCACTTCTCCCTTCTGCTTATGAAAGTACTACTTCAAATTCCCCCTTCTCTACACCTATATTTTTTCGAATGGTGTTCTGCTGCCCAGGTATTTCCCCACCTCAATAACTCATTGCTTACTTTTATTTCTTCACACACTTCCTGGTGAATTACTTATACTAGGTGATTTTAATTTAAATTGAGTCTCACTATCTTCACACATTTTGCCTTAACATGAAGTCCTCCTTTTAACTCAATTGATTTCTAGCCCTACTTATTTTAGTTTCAAATCAAAATCATTCTCTCTTGTTATGGGTCTTCCTCCCATCCCCATTATACTGCAGATGCTGACACCTCCCTGATGCCCTCAGTGACCATCATATGGTCTACTGTGTGTGTAAAATTCACCATCCTAAAGTTCTCACCAAATTCATTCAGATACTGTCATTCCATTCACTGGATCTGTCCTGCCTTCATGCTGATCTGTTAGCTACTGATTGGTCCCCTATTTCAAATTCTTTACCTCTAAATTTATGTCTATGTTGGTCATTATGCTCCACTTAGAAAAACTATGCTCTGAGGTTCCCACTTCCTGTGGATCTCAGCCGAGTTACTGGCTTGCTACTGTGCATGTGACCTTGCCTGGAGAACCTATAAATCCTCTGGCTCTACTTTTGACCTTACTCATTACTGGTTCATTTGCAAAGCTTGTACTAACGCTACTAGAATTGCAAAGTGTGAGTACTTTCCAGCCATGCTCCAGAACAACCTTAATCACCCTCTTAAGTTCTGGAAGGTTATCCATTCTCCTTCTTTCCTCTGACCCAGTCCTCTCACATGTTTTCAAGATGGGTGACACTCTATCTCTGATCCTGCTGCAGCTGCCTCTTCTTTTAATTCCTATTTTACCTCCTATGCCCAATCACTGTTCTCATGCTCCTCCTCTTCCTCTTCCGTCTTCTCTTCCCTCTCACTCTGTCCCTCAACCTCTCCGCTGTCCCCTTTGTCCTTTTTCCCAGCCATTACTACTACTGTTGCTCTTAAATCCTTTTGTTTCTGTATCTTGACAAGGGCAGGAGACCGGATGGTCTTGACCCTAACCTATTTCTCTTGCTCATGCCATTGCCATCCTTATTACCTGCCTACCTACCCTACTTACCTACAGTACTTAATCTTTCTTTCTTTCTCCCTACCCTCGTCCTGAAATCTTGGAAGTTGGGTACTGTCATTCCTGTTCCCAAAGTAACTTCCAACCTATTTCTCTCCTTCCCACTTTGGCTAAACTCAAGTACACATTGTTCTATCAAGCTTCTCCACTTTTCCTTACTCAACACCCTTCTTTTCTCTTTTCAGTCTTGTTTTAAAAAGCCTCATTCTTCTTCCACCTCTTTCCTAGACTCACTGATGCTATTCTCTCTATGGGATCAGGCCCTGTTAGCTCTGTTATTTTGTCAACTTAGCCAAAGCTTTTGACACTGTAGTTTGTTCAACTCTCCTTAACAAACTTAAGGCAGCTGGACTCCTTGCTGTCTGTTGAGTGGTTCACCCTACCTTTAGGATAGATTACAAGCTGTCCAGATTAAAGACTCCTTTCCTTCCTCTCCCTTTACGCTCAGGTGTCCCCAAGGGTCTGTCTTAAGTCCATTTCTTGTCTCCATTTTTCTAAATGATGTCCCCAAGGCCTGTTTCTCTGTGTCTATACATAGGTATGCAGATGATACAGTTCTCTTTACCTCTGGCTCTCTGTCCCTGACCTCATGTACCGACTCCAGCTGGACTGTAACAATATTCAGTACTGATCCTGTGTCTATACATATAGATGATACAGTTTCCTTTATCTCTAGATCCTCTGTCACTGACCTCATAAACCAACTCCTGCTGGATTGTAACAATATTCAGTACTGATTCTGTGTCTGTACATATAGATGATACAGTTCCCTTTATCTCTAGCTCATCTGTCCCTGACCTCATAAACCAACTCCAGCTGGACTGTAACAATATTCAGTACTGAATCTGTGTCTGTACATATAGATGATACAGTTCTCCTTACCTCTAGCTCCTCTGTCCCTGACCTCATAAACCAACTCCAGCTGGATGGTAACAATATTCAGTACTGATTCTGTGACAGTCATTCATCCCTTAATGGGGAAAAAAAGTCTCCATGACTTTTGGCACTCAGCAGAGACTTGCTAGAGTCCTCCCACTTCCCTCCTTTCATACCCTTGATGGTACAGCTATTGAAGATGCTTCCTTCTTCAAGTACCTCATGATGGATTGATCGCTATCAGATCAATCTGGTTATGTATATGCATTACACAAAGAAACGTTATCCCCAAACTTAAGGCATCTGTGCAGAAATAAGAAAATCATTCCACTTCTTGCATGCAGAGAAATTATGTTTTCTTTATTTCCAAATGTTGGATTAGCTCTCTCCCCTCACATCTTGCCTCTCTCCTCTCTCTCTCCCCCTTTTATCCTCTTACTCGCTTCACAATGCTCACTCTTGCTCTTTTGCTCTCCCTCATATGAAATCTGCTGCTGGTTAAGCTGCTTTCTTGTTCCATTTCCCTAAACTATGGGGTTCTCTTCTTCTTTATATTCTCGCTGCTCCCTCCTTTCCTGTTCTTAAAGCTCTCCTCCGTGATTTCTCTTCCCATTCCTGCAGCTGTTTCTATATGGCTTTCAAACTCCTGTTTTTTCTGCATTTCTGATTTCCCTTGCATCATTAACCTCTCTGCTCCATATTTTGATATGATAATTATGACCTAATTGCTCTTTCATCAATTCTACAATGTACTGTATGTAATTTATTGTTCGGCAGTTTTTTATTCTTATGCATTATCATTTTGTTTTTTATATACTGATTTACTTTCTATTGTATACAATCCTTACTGTAAACTACTGTTCATACTGGACACCTTTATAAATGCAATGCCGTGTAAACAAATACTGTAAAAGTTGTTTTATCTGAGGTGTTATGCAACACTTCCATTGCCTGTGCTACCACACTGAGGGAGGGAGGGAGTAAGTAAGTAAGTTTTTACTCTGTATATGTTCTTCCTGCCTCTCTTGGATGCTACATAAACCCAGAGAGCAAAGCTTGAGTGGTTTATTTAAGCATCCAACATCAAGGGGTGTGTGCAAAACCTCAAGATAAACACATTAGCCAATGTTTTATTTTACATAATAGCTGAGGAGCCTTTTTCTGCCACAGCAATTATATAACATAAAATAATCATAGTCGCAGTTCAGCTACCGGATTGCTGTCTGCAGCCTGTAGACGGAGCAGCTGCCAAAACCTTTTTTTTTTTTTTTTATTGTTTGGCAATTTTTATTCTTAAGCTATTTGTTTTGTTTTTGATATACAATTTACTTTCTACTGTATACAATCCTTACTGTAAACTACTGTCATATTGTACACCTTTATAAATGCAATGCAGTGTAAATGGCTACTGTAAATGTCATTTTATCTGAGGTGTTATGTAGCACTTCCATTGCCTGTGCTACTGCACAAGTAGTCCTGAAAAGGGAGGGACGGAGGGAAGGAAGGATATTTTTACTCTGTATTTTGTATATGTTCTCCCTGCCTCTCTTGGATGCTACATAAACCCTGAGAGGAGCACTTGAGAGGTTTATTTAAGCATCCAACACCGAGGGGTGTGTGTGTAAAAACTCAAGTTAAACACACTACCCCATGTTTTATTTTATATAATCACTGGAGAGCCTTTACTCACCACAGCAGTTACATAAAACAGTCATTGCTGTGGTTCAGTCACCGGATTGCTGTCTGCAGCCTGTAGACTGAGCAGCTGCTGAAACCTTTTTTTCTTTTTCTTTTAAGTTTTACTAGTCCATGGTTCTCCTGAAAATCATCATTTACCATGGACTGGTGAAGTAATCTGTTAATGCTTTTTAAAAAAGAAAAAAACCTTGCCTTATCATCGTGTGGAGGGAGGCGGTGAGCTTTTCTGCCTAGGTAGGGGAGAGTAGTGGTAGGTGCATGCATGGAGCAAGGGAAACCTGTCATGTGTTGGCTGTTATAACCCAAGGGGTTACTTATTAGAGTTAACCCAAGCATGAATTATAACTGGTTTCCCTATGGGAGAAAAGACTCCTCAGTTATTATTAAATAATAAATCACATACTCTTACACATTCTGTTCTCACCATACTTACTTTATAGAGCTCTATAGACCCTCTTCTCTCCATACTCATATTATGCACTTTCTCTCTTTTCTCCATACTGACATATTTCTGCACCCTCCTTGTTCATCATATGATGAGAAACGTAAAATCACTAAAGTGATTACAGGTAGAAAAAGTCCCAGGCCTGGATATTCAAAAGGGTTGCACATGGTGCAACAGGGATGCATCATGTGTAACCCACCAATATGCCCCGGCATGATATTCAAAGGGGCAAGTTGCAATGTGCAACTTCCGATGTGCCGGGGCGCATTGGTAATTTATGTGGCACCAGTGTGGGGGGCATGCCCATGCATATGCGGCACATCTCGATACTCGATATTCAGCCCGGGATGCGCAGTGCATATGGTGGCACAACTCCACCTTGCGCCACTCAGGGGGGTGCAAAGATGTGCATGGTAAAACCAGGAACAAGTCCTGGCCACCCGCAGGTGAGCTGCCACATTGCAGAGTGCAACACAGCAGCCACGGCAGTGGGTGGCCACCTACCCACCCAGAACACTGTCCATGCTCTCTGCCCTGGCAGTGGTGTGCCCCCATTGCTCGATCGCGGGCATTAGTAACATATATAATCCCTGGAGGTCCAGGGGAAAGCCCTCCATCACCCAATTGCTGGCATTAGTAAAATATATAACTCTGGTGGTCCTGGGGAAAGCCCTCCATTGCCCGATCATGGGCATGAGTAATAATACCCCTTGGTGGTCCAAGGGAATGCTCTCCAGTGCCTGATCGTCAGCATAAGTACAAATAATCCCTGGTGGTCCAGTGGAAATTCCACCTTTGCCTGATCGCGGGTGGAAACATCACTAGATACCCTAGTGGTCCAGTGGTACCTCCCCACCTGCCCGCTGAGGTCCCCCACCACCCAGCACCCCCCCATCATTGACACAGGCACCATCCACATCGCCGCCTGCGAATGACAGCATAGCGGTCTGTATGCTTCGTTGGTCCACTGCATGGACCAATGGGCGTGCAGACCATACTTGTACAAATACAGGCCCAATATGTGGACCAATACACAGTGGATCAATAGGCATACAGACCGTACTGTACGCTGTCATTCAGGATGGCTGGTGGCATGCGGGTGGCGCTGCCCACTTTACCTACGGAGGTGCTTGGTGGCTGGGGACCCCAGCGGCGAAAGTGAGGGGTACCACTGACCACCAGGGTATCTAGTGATGTTTCCACCCAATGATCGTAGCCGATGAGGGTTTTCCACGGACCACCAGGATTTTTTTACTATGCCCACGATCGGGCATTGGAGGGTTTTCCCAGGACCACTGGAGATTATATATTTTACTAATGCCCGCGATCGGGCGATGGGAGGGGCTTCCACTGGACCATCAGGGAGATTCACTGTATATATGCCCATGATTGGGTGAACAGGAGCGGGAACCACCATGGGACTGCAGGGTGTCAGTCCCTGATGGATGCAGCCTTGCAGGGCGCCAGGCGCAAGTCGCTGGGGATCAGCGCACCGCATGCAAATGGGGCCATAATGACTTGCAAATAGTCCCATTTGCACCTTGCATGCATAATGGCCTCATTTGCATGCCCACTGCTGAATATCATGGATGATGCGCCTAGCGCAGCTGCACTTGCGCTGGCACATCCCTCTGTGCCCGCAGTGCCATATTCAACGGTGCTGAGCCATGGCGCAGCACCGTTGAATATCACCTGGTCCATGCCCGGCACAGCCCAGTTGAGCTGTGCCCAGGCTTGCGCCTGCCGGTGCAGTCTGAATATCCAGGCCCCAAGGTCTATCCAGTCTGTTGTGGTCCTACCAAATTCCACTCCAGTGCATCAATGGGTGGGCTTTGTCAGGGACCGCTACTAGCACTAAGTCTATCTAGTAGCTTTATCCACTTTCACATGCCTTGCTGACACTGCTATCAACCCTTTTACCTGTCCTATCCTGCCATAAATTCATGCATCATCTCTGCCATAACCATTTCTTTTGGCAAGCATATTCTGCTTGTCCACTGCCTTCTTTAAGAAGATGTATTTCCTCAAATCTCTCTGAATTTACCTCCAGCCACTTTGTATATCTGCCCCTCATACAGCCTTCCTCAGCTTCATCAGCCCTTCTTGATAAGGCCTGCCCTGCATACCATGTATAATTTTAATCACCTTCTACTCAGTTTCCAGATGATCTATGTCTCTGTTAATATGAAGGTGCAGATCCTGCACAGAGTACTGTAGATGTGTCCTTACCCTCATGTTCTACCCTACTATTGGTGAATCCCCTGTCAATGCATTCTGTTGGCCATAGCACAATTCTTGGTGCACTGGGCTAATGTCTTGATGATATTTGCTAATAAATATCTGAAGATCACTTTCCTCCACTGTTTCACCATGTATGATACCTCCTATGCAATACTATATTTTGGGGTTCTGTTTGCCAATATGCATACACTTGCATTTTTGCATTGAATTTCTTCTGCCAGACCTTGCTCATATTTTTAGCCTAAGACATCCCTTCTTATAGTCCTAATTCCTCCTCCATGTCCACCTTGCAACATATTTTATTTCATTTTAGATAAATTAATCTGGGATACTTCTGATCAACTGAAATGCCTTGGCCCGACCGGCAATATCGATCCGGGTGCCCAAAAACATGGTTGCCCGACATGAGATTTCACTCCCCTCTGGAGTGGGAATCCTTAAGTATGAGGGGTGTGGGGGCAAAGCCTGAATCACTCCTTGAAGGCCGTCGATGTTGGGCAACCATGTTTACAGGCACCTGGGTCGATAATGATTGTCGGGCCAAATGCATATCGGCTTCTAATCGTAGTATATCCATTAATCTTTACCTGTTTGCTCTTCCTACATTGCTGGTGGAAATATTGAACATGCACGGAACAAAGACAGAACCCGTGGCACTCCATTTGTTACCTTCCTGAACCCAAACTGAGTTCCATTTACCACCACCCTGTGTGTTCTCTCCTAGCCCACTGCTTATCCAGTCAGATAGGTTATCCCTCAGTCCTAGGTCCCTCAGCCTCTTCACAAGTCAATGGTGGAGCACCAAGCTGAAGATATTGCTGAAATCCAAATAGACAAAATCTACAGCCTGTCCCAGAGTATCTGGGGATGGCTGCCTCCCAGACTGGGCCAGCATCGCCACCACCCAGGTCTCCATGATGCAAGCCAGATCAGTTTTCCAGATAAGTCCGCTATAATCACAGACTTATTTCTGATTGAACTGGCATTGCAAGGAACAGCCCTAAGGGACTAGCAGGTGATGCAACTCTTCTGGCTACCTGCCCACTCTCGGGTCTCGCGGGAACCCTGGGGATGGGAACCAAACACATCTGGCCTCTATCCAAGCCCCATCTAAGTCCAGGACTCCTCCTACACCTTCCTACCTCTATTTTGTTCACCTCCATCAAACCTAAGTTGAAGATAACGCTGAATTCCAAATAGACAAACTCTACAGCCTATCCCTTGCCCACTGCCTGCAATACCATGTTGGGTTTTTTTAAATTCTTTTTCCCCTCTGGTCACTGACTTCTGGGAACTACCTCAGTGATCACCATCAACTGTTTTCATTCTGCCTGTGACCTCCCTACCTGGAGACCCCGGCCTCTGACCTACCCATGACACACCTGCAGGACACCCCTTGGCTTACACCCCTAAGGTAGGGCCACCTTCTGCTCCTTGACACTTCCTTACCTGAAATCCGATGTACTGCAGGTGGAGTGAAGATCGGAGGTGGTCGTGACCCAGGAGGGCAGAATCTGGTCATGGGCATGGGGCTGTGGTGCAATGTCATCCTTTCAGACATCAGGGCTTTTCATTGTTCTTGGCATAGTAACATCCCACCCTATCAGAGATCACAGATGTGCAAAGATGTCCAGTTGAGGTGCACATGACCCAGTGTGCCACACCACCATCCACTGCATACCGCCACCCCATAATGCAGAAGACAATTGGTGCAATACCTCCCTAGCATTGCTAGAGAATGTGAACCATCATAGGATACCTGAACCTTCCCCCTCCCCCCCAGGCCAACCCCCAGTGCTTTGAGCTCACTCCAAACCCTGTTTGCTTGTGTTGCACAAGGTGTGGTGTTTGGCACCTCAACCCTCAGTACCACCAGGTCAGCTAATACCATGTTAATGAAGTTAGTCAGGTTTCTGTGCACAATCCCCCTTTTACAAAACCCTGCTGCCTTTTATTATGTAAGTCATTTGCTTCAAGGAATTCCTCTATTTGATCTTTGATATGCACAAGCAACTTCACCATGATAGAGGTCAGACCAGCAGGCCTGTAGTTTCATGGGGTCCCCTTAATCCCTTCCTTATAAATGGGGATTACATCTGTCACTCTCAAATCTTCAGAAGACACCACCACCAAGCAGCAGTTAAAAGATCTACTGATGCATCTGGCAGTTGCCTCCCACTTCTCTCTGTGCCTTGGGGAAGGCCATCTCCCGTGCCTTGTTCACCTTCAAATTCCTCTGACTTTTGAGTACCATGTCACATATAATTTACTCCATTTCCAGCTTCTGCCTGTTCTCCTCCCTAAACTTTGTGAAACACTCTGGAAGAGAACCCCCTTTCTCTAGTATGAATTCTGAGCTGAAGTATTCAATAAGTAGGTTCACCTTCCCCCTCACCTCACTCACCCACAACCCTCCCTTTTGTAGCTAAAGAGGGGTGAAGTGGCTGAAATTTGCTCCACGGAGTGATTCGTGGAGTAACCAGGAATCTGTGAAGCACTCCGCAATGCGAGGTGGAGTACTTTGCGTCATAATGCGGAATGCAAAGTCCATTGAAACCAATGACTTCACATTATTCCACCTTCCCAAACCACTTCTCCACCAATTTTAGAGAAATACATTGAAATCAATGTACTTGGCATCACTTCGCCTTGTTACTGAGCTCCAAGGTGGATCTGCAGTGCTTCATGGGACTGCAGGTCACGTGGACTCTAGATTGTTCTGCACAGCCTCAGTTCTGTGCAGTGTGTGTGTGTGGAAGATGGAGACAGTTTCTCTCAGAGCTCTGCAATTCAAATCCTCTAAAGCTGTTAAAAAGCCTTTTTGAGTCTTTTTTTTTTTTTGCTCAAAATTTAGTGCATCAATTGTAGGAAACCCTCCTGTGCTCTATATCATCGAGTATTTATTGTTTGTGTGGATTTTGAATGTTAATTTAGAACAGTCAGTCTGTGTACTGTAAAGTGTGTTTTCGGAGGGAATATCTGTAGTGTAGGTAGATTAACTGGGAGAAAAAAGGCAGTCTTTCTGTTTTGGTTATATTTTTCTTATGTAACTGTGTTAATGTACACACAGTAATATTTTTAGTAATTCTTGACATATTTTTGCTGATTGTAGTGGTGCAGCAGTGTATAATTTCAGTTTGTTTAAAACATTTGGTTATATTGCTGAAGGTTTTTAATTTGCTATGCAATAGTTATAGTGTGTGTGTGTGCGCGATGCACACCATTATATCAGACAACTTTTATTGTGCCAGAGTAATTGCAGCAGTGTGAACCTGCTATCCACCGCACCTGCATGAATTTTTTTTATACTGCTTTGTGGTATCTTTCCTGGTAGTGGACTGTTACTGCCTTGCACTACCCCTCCCCCCACCACAACTGGCAAAAGGTATTCTTTTCCAGATTTGGATTTGTGACTTGTGAGCACTGGTTAGATGTTGTGCCTTTGTGTCTGACTCTGCATCTCTTGGGTGCGCAATCTTAATCTGTCTGTATATTTGCAGTACACCATTAATTCTGGGAGACTTTGCATTTCTTGTTATGCTCTCATTTCACTTCACCAGCACTGAGGAATTTTCTGGACAAAAGACAGTAGTATTTTGGGGATGTAAATTAATTCTGGTGACTGTGTGTGGCCACTGCTCGCATGACGGAGTGCATCATTAATTCTGGGAGAATTTGTATTTTTTATTACCATCTCATTTCACTTTGCCAGCACTGGGGAATTTTCTGGACACAAGACAGTAGCATTTTGGGGATGCACATTAATTCTGGTGACTGTGTGTGGCCACTGCTCGCATGACGGAGTGTGCCATTAATTCTGGGAGACTTTGCATTTCTTGTTACGCTCTCATTTCACTTCGCCAGCACTGGAGGATTTTATGGACACAAGACAGTAGCATTTTGGGGATGCAAATGAATTCTGGTGACTGTGTGTGACCAATGCACACATGACTTAGTGTGCCATTAATTCTGGGAAACTTTGCATTTCTTGTTACACTCTCATTTCACTTCGATGCAAATTAATTCTGGTGACTGTGTGTGATGTGACCATGTCCATTATGTGCATGACTGAGTGTGCCAGTAATTCTGGGAGACTTTGTATTTCTTGTTGTGCTTTCATTCCACTTCATCAGCATTGGGGAGTTTCTCTACACAAGACAGTAGCATTTTGGGGATGCACATAATTCTGGTGACGTGTGTGTGGGGGGCACTGGGGCTGCTAATATTGTTGCCACTCAACCTTACTTCACGCTTAGGTGGAATGACAAGGCTAACTAATAATTACAAGGTGAAGTGAGCCTTTCCTATTGGCCACTCCACGTGAGTGAAGTGAAAACGTGAAGTGGCCACTTTATGCCACTCTTCGTAGCAGAATTTTATTTTGCTGCATCTCTATTTGTAGCCTTAGTTTGCTCTTCCTTTTCTGCCTACTATATCTAAAGAAAGACTTACCATTCTCCTTTACCTCCTTTGGTATCTTGAGTTCTGGCATTTTTTACCACTGATTCCACTTCCCTTACCACATTCTGCTAAACAACCCTACTCCTGTCTGCTTGTCCAGTTTGTAATTTCAAAAGCTGCCCTTAGCCATCTACAGCTCCCATCATCTCACTGGTCAAAACTATAGGTTTCTGATGCCGTTTGCCATTCCCCACCTTTTTCATACAACATTTGGCAACATCCAATACTGCATTCTTAATGCCCTCTCATTCTGCTTCTGTGCCATCCAATTCAATCAATCAATCAATCAATCAATCAATCAATCAAATCTTTATTCAGGTGAACATCATTGAGCAAGGCTCATTTACAAGATGGGCCTGGGACCAATTGCCCTACCCCTTGAACATAACCTGCAGTATTCCCTCCATCCTTCCAAAATCCACCCATCTAAAGTCTGGCACTAGTGTCTTGATTGTTGGATGCTATGCTCCGAGGATTATGTTAAACCTCATGGTACCTGCATCACTTGATACCATGGGGACCCTTGGCCTTTACTTCCTCAACATAATCACAGTTTATGCAAACTAATGCTCATGGGTCGCAGAAGAGGAGAGAGACAGAGCTAGAGTAAATGCACTTTATCCAGAACATTATGTCTGAAGGTATTATACTTAAGTTAACTCTACCATCCCTGGTTGATTTCATGGATTCTGTAACTGTAATAATATAATAATAATAACTATTTATGAAGTGCTTTTCTCAGATAAAACAACAACAGTCTTAATAAATTAACAATAATCTATAAAATCCAAGTAACAAAGGCCTTTAACAAATCAATTGTCAGGGAATGCTTGTGAGAATAAATAAGTTCTAAGGGCTAACTTAAAAATGTCGACAGTCTGGCACTCTCTCACTCGACGATGTAAAGAATTCCACAGGGTAGGAGCTGTATAAGCAAAATACCGAGCACCAGATGTCTTTAAGTGCACTCTGGAAATCTCTTGTAATCCCTTGTTGGTGGATCAAAGTGTATGGGAAGGGCTGTAGGGATGAAGGAGATCTTTCAGGTAGTGGGGTCCCTGGTCAGGTAGGGCTTTATGGGCCAGCAAGCTGACCTTAAAGGTGATCCTTCTCTATATAGGCAGTCAGTTCAGTCCACAGAGAACAGGTGTAATGTCACTATTCCTAGAGGTACCAGTCACAAGCCTGGCTGCCTAATTCTGCACCAGCTGCAAGCGATGGATATCAACCCCAGGAAGCCCTAGGTAGAAGGCATTGCAATAGTCAAGGCAGGTCATCACAAAGGCATGGACCAAAGTTGGAAGATCATCAGGAGGAACCAGGTGCTTCACCCAAGTGATATTCCTCAGATGGTAAAATAAGGCCTTGACAATGGCTGACACCTGAGATTTTAGGGTCAGTTCACTGTCAAAGATAATGCCTAAGTTACGCACTTGATGTGAGACCGCTAATGGAATATTCCTGAGCCATAACCTGGGAGATAATCCAGTCAGTGTGCCCACCGCCCAATGATCCAGGTCCACCACCAACACATCAGTCTTGTCTGGATTTATTCTCATCCAGCTGGCACTCATCCAGTCTTGGATCTTGAAGAGACAGTTGTTAAATACCGAGACCGCATCATCCGGTCCAGGCACAAAGGACAGGTACAGCTGAATATCATCTGCATAACAATGAAAACCCAAGCCATGTCTCCTAATGGCAGCATGTACACTGTGAACAACATGGGTGCTAAAATGGAACCCCACAAGATAGGGGGAAGGGGTCAGGGGATTAAATTCCCATGACCACTCTCTGAGTCCTACCCTGAAGAAAATATCTAAACCACCAAAGAAACATATCTGACAGTCCAGAGATGGTCCGAAGGTGCTCCAATAGCCCTCCATGGTCCACAGTGTTGAATGCCACAGAGACTGCAAGGAGGACCAAGATGGGACAAGACCTCCAATCTCTCGCTATTAGAGATCATCAAGTACCCAGACAAGTGCCGTCTTGGTACTATGTCTCCTCCTGAACCCAGACTGGAGACAGTCATAGACATTGTGGATGGTAAGATGGTCATCCAGTGGCAGCGCAACCACCTTCTCGATAACCTTGCCCACAATGGGCAGATTTGAGACAGGTCTGTAGTTGGCAGGACAGTTCCGGTCAAGTGAGTTTTTTTCAGGAGGGGATGCATGACTACCTTCTTAAGGGGATCAGGAAAGATCCCCCTCTCCAATGAGCACCAAAATATCTCTGCAAGGATCAGGCCAGTTTCATCTACATAGCCCACCAAGAGATGCATAGTGCCTGGATCCTAACTACAGCAGCTTGGCCACAGAGACAGGATGACTCTCACAATGTCTGTGATATCTGAGAGCTAAAATCCTCAAACAGACCAGGTGCATATGATGACCCACTGACCATCACAACGTCCATTGAGGTAGACTGGCTGATTTCAAATCTGATGGTGGTAACCTTATCTGCAAAAAATTCAGCAAACCTCACACTTCTATTGTGAAAGGTTCTAGACTGAAGACAGATTGATTGCACAATCTGTTCACAGTCCGAAAGAGCTGAATCGGTTATTCTGTGCAGCGGCAATCTCCCTGGACAGGAACTCTGCCTTCTTATGGGCGATTGCTGATTGATAGAAAGAATAATGTTCCATCATCTAAGTCTGTCATTGTCAAGGCCTAATTTCTGCCAGGCCCTCTCCAGCCTTCGCCCTACTTTTCTCAACTCCTTTAAGGTCCCATCGAACCATGGAGACCTTGAGCAGAAGGTGAGGGGGCAAACACGAACAGGAACAAGGGAATCCAGGACCACTGTTTCTGCCACAATATAGGCAAGCACCAGATCCCCTGGATCCCTGCATTCCCTCAGCAAGCTCGATAGATCCAGCACTGCCATTATACCATCGTGGGCCACACCCTGCAAAGGGCAGTACTGGACCATTAGTATGCATTTATTTTCTGCTGTGTAGTTTAGGACACCAATACTATTAATAAGCCATGTTAATTACAGGTTGTGATTTGTTAATTTTGTTTTCATTGTTGCTATGTTCATGTGGATACAGGTTGCTTGTTGGAAAATTGTAATACAATTTTCATTATAAAGTCATGGTTTCAGAGTGCCAGATCCAGGCTGCACAATCTTTGGTGTGTTCCCTGATATACTATAAGGCAAGGCAGATTTTATTTCTCAGTTGCCCAGTCCTGTAGGCTCTGGGTGCCTTACAGATATAAAATGTATCACAAAATAAAACAATCAGAAGTGCAATTAAATAAATACCAAAAATGATAAAATCAGCAAAATACAAATTAGCAGTACCACAGATATATCTACAAGGATCTTCACAGCACTATATCTGGGAAAGGCTGAGTGAAAAGAAAGGTCTTCAGATGGCTTTTGAAAACTTCAACTGAAGGGGCCGCCCTTATAGCTAGTGGAAGAGAATTCCACACAATGGAGCCGTGTCACTAAACACCCTGTCACCAGCAATTTTTGACCTAGTCCTGGGAATTGCAAAGAGGCCCATAGAGGAGGAACGGAGGGAGCAGACAGAAGGCACTTGTAAGGAGGTCAGCCAGATGGTCAAGGCCTAGTCCATTTAGGGTCTTATGGGTGAACAAGCCCACTTTGAAGAGACTGTCCACCAGACAGGCAGCCAGTGCAATTCGTGCAACACATGGCTGAACTCAGAATATCCTGTCAGTAACCTTGTGGCAGCTGTTTGCACCAGCTGAAGTTGGCAGAAGAGCCCTCCAGAGACTCCTAGGTAGAACGCATTACAGTAATCAAGCCTGGACATCACGAAGGCAAGTACCAAGGTTGGAAGGTCCACAGGTGGAACTAGGGGTTTGATCCTGGCAATGTCCCTCAGATGGCAAAAAGCTATCTGGAGAATAGACAACACCTGAAATTCAACTGTCATTCTGTCCAACAAGGACCACACCCAGACTGCACACCTTAGAGGAAGCCATCAATGGTGTAGACCCTAGGAAAAGACCTGTTGTTACACCAGGGGCAAACCTATCATACCTGTAGTTCGACTCCACGACCAGTACCTGCATCTTATCACGGTCCAGTCGCAACCAGCTGGCAGCCATCCAGTTATTAATCTCAGCAAGGCAGTTGTTAAGCACGTCAACAGAGCTGGATTTCTCAGGTGCAAAGGAAAGCTACAACTGGATATCATCAGCATTGCAATGGAAACCCACGTTGTACTTCCTAATGAACTCAGGGGCAGCATGTACACGGCAAACAACATCAGTGACAAGACCGAACCCTGAGGTACTCAGCAAGACAGGAGGTTCAGGGAGGAGAAAAAATTTCCCATCACCACCCTTTGCCTCCTCTTCAAGAGATAAGACTCAAACTAGCAAATGACAGTGCCGGCAAGTCCACAGTACTCCCTGAGATGGTCAAGTAACATGACATGGTCCACCATATCAAATGTTGAGGAGAGATCGAGAAGGATGAGAACTGACACCTCTACTCTATCCCTCACCCTAAGGAGGTCATTATGCACACAGACTAATGCTGTTTCAGTGCTATACCTTGTACAAAATCCAGACTGGAAAGGACTGTAAATATCAAAGACCACAAGGCACTCCTCAAGCTGTTCGACATATCTTTCTTTACAACCTTACCCAAAAGGGAAGGTTGGAGATAGGGTGGTAATCTGGCCAAGATGTCAGGATCTAAAGATGTTTTTCAGAAGTGGCCTAACCAGCACCTCTTTCAAGGCATTCAGAAACCCCTCCATCAAAGAGCACCGGATAATCATGGTAAACACTAGGATTACAGAACTGACACATACCATCAAGAAATGTGTCAGCACTGGGTCCTGTTTATGTGTGCTTCAGCCTGAAGCAATCCTTATGAACTCGGCCACTTCACCAGTTTAAACTCACCCCAAACAGGTGGAATTCTTCATGATGGCCCTAGGCAATCACTGTAGGCTATGGTCCATCTCACTTATGGAATTCCTGCTGGATGGAGAACAACCTGTCAGAGAAGAACCAAGCAAACTCCTCACACAGAGAGACAGAAAAGGCTTTTATCAGCTGTAGATAGGCTGGATGTAAGAGCCTGTCCACCATCTGAAATAGCACAGCTAGTCAGATCTTCCTGCAGCAATCCTCCTTGACAGGAGCTCTGCCTTCTTATGGGTGACTACCCTGGTACTCATTATGAGTAGTATGCAGGGCCAGTTTCTCCTCCATTAGCCGGTCTTCCAACAGCAGTGCTCCAACTACGACCCTTAATCTTCATCACCTTGAGCTCTCCATCCAAACAGGGAGACCTCAGAGTGAAAAGATTTAGGTTGTACCGCGAGGACAGTGCAAGGGCATTAAGCATGTCAGACATCACCCTCTTACAGTCGGCAACCGCTTCACTCATGCCCCTCTCACATGTATCACCAATACTAATAGATCAGCCACCACCAGAAGCCCCTTTGGGACAATCCCCAAAGGGCAGTAACTGACCATCTCTGCAGGGGATGGTTCTTGGGAGAGGGGGCCAAATGAGAACCTCCCCGCAGTATGATCAGACCAACTGGCCTGATCAATCTTGAGATTAGAAACCTCAAGGCCCAATGAGAACACCAGGTCCAGTAGGTGGCCACTATAGTGGGTCATGGAGGTAACCTCTTGCAACAGGCCCAGGATGTCATTAAATGAAAGATTGGAACCAAGCCCAGAGGATTCATCAGCTCAGGCACTGAAATCACCCAGCACTATAGGTCTGGGACTTCCAACACCTTGCTGACCATTAAGTCTGCCACCTCCTGCAGAAATTCTCCCACCACCCCTGGGGTGGTAAACCAGTAGAGTCCTGCAGCCTGCACCTGGTCCCCATGGAGAGCCACACATTCAAAGGACTCAGTTGCTCTCACCGGAGCATCAAAGCACAGAGAGATCTAAACAGATGGCTACTCCCTGCCCCCTACATTCCACTCTAGGGCAGTGCACTACAGAGTATCCAGGGGATGCTCACCTCCCAGACTGGCCAGCATCATCACCCAACCCAGCTCTGTCTGTTGCAAGCCAGATCGACCTTCAAAATAAGTTTCTATAACTGCAGGCTTATTTCTGATTACACTGACATTGCAAGGAACCACCCTAAGGAGACTAGTAGATGATGCTGCTCTTCTGGCTACCTGGCCACTTGGTCTGGCGGAACCCTGGGGCAGAACCAAACATCTCTGGATTCTATCCAAGCCCTTCTAAGCCCAGGGCACATCCTGCACCTAACCATCTCTCTCTTGCTCGCTTCTGTCACACCTACAGTGACCTGCCACTGTCGACCAAACTGGCGCCTCCTAATACCGACCTTCTGACAGTGCTGCACTGTTGCAGCTGATACAGGAGGTCAGTGAAAGTCGAAGGTCTCACTGCTGGGATGCATTACAGGTCATTCTTTTTTTTTTTTACTTCTGACATTTTATTCATGTCCATGTCATTATTACATTCAATTCCAAAAGACATCTTTTAAAGACATGTATACATTAATTCCAATCCATTCTTATTCATTCCCTACTACTTTCTTATCTTCTATCCTTCTACCTCTTCTATTTTGTATATACTAATCAATCCACAGATCCAGCAGTAGAATCAGTTTATGGGTTCACATTATCAAGCCCAATGCTTTCAGTTGGTAGTTTCAGTTCTTCATAATGTGGCCCATGAGAATGTCCCAGTAAAGTGTTCAAATCTATTTCAATTCCTCCACTTGATGCTTTCGCTTCTCTCCTGGGAGTTTTGCTTTCTCAATCCACTGCTTTTCTTACTATTATGTAATTAATTTATCTAACCCTTCTAATCAAAAAGAAAAATGTTTTAAAACTTCATCAACTTCTTTACTTCGTACCAATGCACTATAATTGATATTACAATCTTATGTTGAAAATGTATTCGTATACATACCCTTACTGGTACATATCTGTGTCTTTATACGATGTCTCCATCCCTGTTTCCTTACAAACCCTCCTGTCTCAGTAAGCCGTTATCCTCCAGTCAATTGCCTCTCTCTTCTTCTTTTTGTGTCCTCTCTCTTACTCTTCTCTGCAATTCATATACCTTCCTCCCTTCTTATGTTCTTGTCTCATATTCTCCCCCTTCGTCTAAACCCTCTTTCCAGCAGTACTAAGATCTCCAAATTTCCAGGAATCTATCTTTTCTTAGCTGGATAGTGTATGTTATGTCCTCTAATCTTTCCATTTCCTCCACTTTAGAGATCCATAACTGGAAGGTTGGAGGTTCCTGCTGTAACCACTTGGATGTGATGCATTTTATTGTTGCAAGCCGCAGTATCTGAAGCAACTCCACATTTCTCCTTTTTTGTGAGGAGAGGGTTGGCATTCCTAGGACTAGGTCTTGAAATGTGTGTGGTATTATCACTCCTCCCATTTGGGTCATAACCCCTTGGACTTGAGACCAAAATCTCTGTATTTTTACACATCCCGAGAATATATGGTAATGAGTACTTTGTGTCTCCCCACATGCCCACCAACATGCCGATGATGCTTGAGGATTAAAAAGTGTTTGGTAATCATTGGGGTACGAAAATAGCGGGTTAAAATTTTCCAATTAAATTCTCGCCAAGTCATGGCTGAGGTTACCTGCCATCCTCTCTGTAAGCGACGCTCCCAGTCTCCCTTCTGTATTGTCCCCTGAAATTCCATCTCCCACCTCTTTCTGATATCTTCTAACCCAGGAGTTTCCTTTTTTTCCATAAGTATTTTATAGAGGATGGAAAGGTAGGGCAACTTATCTTTAATTCTTCTTGAGTCCCACCAGAACTGCTCCAGAGGGGTCAGAGCCCTATTGGTTTTTTGAAGATTGTCTCCAGAATTAATAAAGTGTCGAATCTGGAGATATCTATAGAAATCTTTCTTACGTAAAGTAAAATATTCCTTCAGTGTAGCATATGCCAAGCATGAGCCTCCTTCTACTAATTGTCTAAAGGTAGTTATAAAATGGGTCTGGAGAATCCTGCATCCTAATTGGCTGAGAGGTACCTGTGGCCGTGTCCTTATCATGGCATATTGTGCCAGCCGGCACCTCTTCAGCCATTCAGGACACTTTGCAAAAGAAATCACTGTGCCAACCTCTGAATTATAAAAGTATGACAAGCTTGCCTGACCGAAGCGTATAACAGTAACACCCCCGAACATGCACAACCAGCTACACAACATTACCACTCATCGGAAAAAGAGACTGTTACCCTTAGCAAATGCACATCATTTCCTATATTCAAAGACAGTGACACACCAAGCGCTGATGGGCAGAAGCGGCTTGCATTTAGAAGCTGACCCACGCGACTCCATTAGCTTTTGAAAACGGCTTTACATTGAAGCCAACATCTCCGCTTTCACCAGCTCTCAAAAATGCTTTTATATTGAGCCAACATGCATCTTCACCAGCTCTTAGAAATAATGTTTGAAAAAAAATAAAGTCGTAAAATCCAGTAAGCTGACAGCTTTCAGTCCCATAAGCTTTAGGAGAAAAAGCGTTACTATAGTAGCTGGTGTGGGACACGCTAAGCACCGAAGAAGCCGCAAAAGGAGAAAACATACAAAAAAAAAAAATTAAATAAAAAACACCCTTTGAACTGTGCTTCAGGATTAGGGTGTCTGTATGGGGGAGCGCTTGGAGAAAAGTGCTTACTTGGGTGATGGTTAAAAGACGCTGACTGCCAAAAACAACTGAAACAAAGAGAAAAGGCATACTAAATTTAAAAAAATAAACAAAATGCCTTGAGAACTTTGCTTCTGTGTGTGGGGATGGGACGATAAAAAATACATTTGAGGATCCTAGTCTCTGTATGGGGGACTGTGAGGGGAGGCAGACTTAAATTAACACCAACAGCAAGGACTACTTTTCTGCTAACATTTGTTTTACATGTTTTACAATATTTTCTACTTTTTATTTAGATTTATCAATCTTTTAATATATTTTTTACTGGGGACCCATTTATAGTGAATAGGCACTCCGAGGTGTGGTTTATGGGCTGATAAGAGCACTTCCCAGGTGCTAAGACACTCGGCCAGCCACTGCGCCTCATTACGCACCTGGGCGGCTCTATCAGCCCATAAACCACACCTCGCTGCCTTATTCCTTACTTAGACCCTTTTGCTCCCAGTAGACATTTCCCTGATCCAACCTTGGGGGCACAAAGTTGGATGTATGTCTGATTAAAGACAAGGGCCCAGATATTCAAACTGCGCCATTTTGTGGTGCAAGCCCCAGCTCTGCTCAAAATAGTTGCACAGGGGTGTGGCCAGGGTGATATTCAACGGAGTCGCATTATGGCACAACTTCTTTGAATATCGCCCCCTGGCCACACCCACTGTGCATGGCGCAGTGGAACTGCGCCAGCGCAAGTGGCCAGAGTGGAGCATTGAGATGCGGTGGCGTAAGTTCCATTGCACCATGCACAGCACCTGCGATATTCAAAGGGTGACATGCAAATGGAGCCATAATTTATGCAAGGTGCATGGGGGGCCATTTGCATCTGATCATGGCCCCATCTGGAAGCCATTAGCAGGCAGGTGCACCGATTCCCGACGACTTGCGCCTGGTGCCCTGCCAGGCAACAGCCATCGGGGACCGACATCCCCTGTAGCCCGATCGCGGGCAGAACAGTAGTGTTCCCCAGCAGCCCTATCAGGGCAGAACAGTAGGTGTTTCCACCCAGCAGCCCACCATCGTGGCATAACTGAAAAGTTCCCACCCCCGTGTAGCCCGGGTTATGGGGCATCAGACCTCCTCCCACAAAGTCCAATATACCTGGTGGTCCAGTGGACTGCATTAGCCCAATCACGGGCTGCATCCTCACCCCCATCGCCTGACATCCCTGGTGATCTAGTGGCCCCCTACTCCACTCGCCCATGGAGCCCCACCCCGCCTCCCCCATCAGCCAGTGGGCTGCAGCACCACCCGCCTGCCGCCCGCCGACTGACAGCTCAGTAGGGCTGCACGCCCATTGCAGAGCATGAGCCAATGGGCGTGTAGCTCATGCCGCATAAGTCGTCAGATGTGAATGAATGAATTCATTCACATATCTGGACCGACTTAGTGGAGTGAGCTGCACGCATTGGCCCATGCTCTGCACCAATGGCATGCAGCCCACTGAGCTGTCAGTAGGTGGTGGCGGGTGGCAGGCGGTGGGTGCTGCCACCCGCCGCTGACTGGGGATCGGGGCAGGGGCTCCGTGGGCGGTAGGGTGGGGGCCACTAGATCACCAGGGATGTTGGACGGGGTGAGGATGCCGCCCACGACGGGCTACTCGCAGTCCACTGACCATCAGGATATTGGACTTTGGGAGGACTGATGCCCGCGATCGGGCTACTGCGGGGGGGGACTTTTCAGTTATGCCCGCGATCGGACTGCTGGGGGGACTTTTCAGTTATGCCCGCGATCAGGCTGCTCGGGGGACTTTTCAGTTATGCCCGCGATCGGGCTACTGGGGTGACACTTCAGCCCACGATTGGGGCATGGGGAGCACCGCTAGGTAGCAGGAAAGTTCAGGGCCACCCAGAGGTGGAAGCTGCTGTGTTGCACCCTGCAATGCAGCAGCTCACCTGTGGGTGGCCTCAACTTGTTCCTTTTTTTCAGCTGTGAATTTTGTGCAGGCGCAGGTAGGAGTTGCGCTCCATAACTCTGACCGCCTGGGCTGAATATTGGGCTGTGCAGTTTATGCATGCGACACGCCCCCACCTGTGCCTGCATACGTACTGATGCGCCCGGGCAGCGATTTGTGCAGGTGCACTTTTCCTTTAAATATCGCATCACAAGATTAGTGGTTGTGCATGGTGAACACTGTTGCACCATGCGTAACTCTTTTGAATATTCTGGGCCCAGGGGCCCAAGGTATTTGGGTATTGTTTTTTCCTAAGTTTAACAAGAACATATAAGGAATGTTTTACCCAAGGGTTAGAGATTAACCGTTAATTATGTGGGTCAACTTGGCAGGTTAGGTAAGTCCATATTTTACTGTTAGGAATCGATTAATTTTCAATACGATACCACCCCGATCCTGCACGTTGTTTAGCCCATGTGATTAGCTGAGCCCCCCTGTGCGGCCAGGTAATAGTGATACATGTGTGGTAGACCTAAGCCTCCCTTCTCCCTTGGCTTCATCAGAGTACCAAGTGCTATCCTTGGTCGCCCCCCCAAATAAATTTGGATATTTCTTTTGTAATTTGGGTCCAGAACTGGGGTGGTATGGAGATAGGGAGTGTCTGAAACAAAAATAATAGCCTGGGTAATACATTCATTTTAATGATCTGTATCTTACCGTAAAGGGAATGAGGCAAAAGTTTCCATCTGGCAAAATCAGATCTAAGGGCCTGGAGCAACTTTAGAAGATTGCTGCGATACAGTTTAGACGTGTCCACGGACACCTGTATTCCTAGGTATTTAAATGTGTTTTTTTTGGCCCAGGTAAACGGGAACATTTCTCGTAGTTGTTTATTAAGGGTACCGCTCACCACCGCCCCCTCAGATTTAGTTAAGTTAATTTTATAACCTGCCAGGGAGCCAAATTTTTCTAATGCATTTAACAGATGAGGTAAGGAATCTTGTGGCTCTCGCAAAAAGAGAATCATCTGCGTAGAGTGCTGCTTTATGTTCCACTTCCCCTGCCCAAATGCCCTTGATATGTGGGTTGTCCCATATCCAGATTACCAGCAGTTCCAAAGATAGGGCAAATAGTAGTGGTGATAGGGGGCACCCCTGTCTGGTGCCTCTCATAAGAGGCAGACGGTTCGAGAGCATACCGTTCACCCTGACCCTGGCCTCCGGCTTATAATACAGTGCAGCAATGGCCGATACAAACTGTTCTCCCAGCCCAAACCTTGACAGGGTGGATGACATAAAGTGCCAATCCACCCTGTCAAAGGCCTTCTCCATGTCCATACTGATTGCTAACTGTAGGGCCATTGAGCTTCTTTGGGCTGTGAATATATTCAAAAGACGCCAAATATTGTCTTGTAAGTATCTTCCTGAGATAAATCCTGTCCGGTCTGAATGGACCAGAATGGAGATACAACTTTGTAATCTATCTGCCAAGATGCCTGTAAAAATTTTTTAAATCCACCGGTAACGAGGATGTAGGGTGGTATGAACTACATAACTCCGGATTCTTACCTGGTTTTGGAATTACTGAAATCTGGGCCAGATTCCATGATGGTGGCACCTGGTCCCCCTCTATCAGTATCTC
Organism: Neoceratodus forsteri; assembly: GCA_016271365.2. Classification (NCBI taxonomy): domain Eukaryota; kingdom Metazoa; phylum Chordata; order Ceratodontiformes; family Ceratodontidae; genus Neoceratodus; species Neoceratodus forsteri. The sequence goes on from CM057457.1 coordinate 400,259,439, forward strand.
ATTGCAGGCCGCTAATAGCATGCCTACCATCTGGGTCCTAAACTCTTTATAAAACTCGGCTCCAAACCCATCTAACCCTGGTGCCTTACCATTCTTTAGCTTTTTATTTTATTCGTGATTTCTTGGTAGTGATTGGGGTATTTAGCCCTTCCTCACTGTATCTGGCAATGTAGGTATTTTAAGGCCATTCAAAAAGTTTCTACTGCCTCCTTTTTTCCTGGCAAGTTATCTGCTCTGTATAGGTTTGGATAGTATTTTCAAATCTCTGCACTATTTCCACTGAGGAGGTGGTGGTGGTCTGTTCATTATCTTCCCCTGCAAATGAATCACTGCTCTGCTTGCCCTTTCCTGTCTGAGTTACCATGCTAAAAGTCTTCCGCCCTGTTGCCTTGTTCATAGTATTTCTGTCTGGAATAGCGTAGTTGCCCTTCAATCTGGGTGTCTAATATCTTGTTTAACTCATGTTTGGTTTTATCTAGTTCTTGCTTAACTATGGGATCTTGGCTCATCTGGTGAGTAGACTCGAGCTGATGGATTTTTTGTTCCAACTGTACCCTCTGCTGAACTCTCTCTCTCTTGATTTTAGAAGCATATTTTATTATCTCCCCCCTTAGACTACATTTAAGGGCATCCCATCTCATTCCTTCCTTCGTGTCCCCTTTCAGGTGTTCTAACTCAAACTGTTGTATTTTGTTCTTTATTAACTCTTTGAAATCTTCTCTGGTGAGGAGGCTCACATTGAGTCTCCAACAAAATTGTGTCACTATTGGGGCCATCGAGACATGAAGGAGACTGGGGCATGATCAGAGATCACTATTGATCCTATGCAGCACTGTTCTACTTTTGCACCCAATTAGTGGATATTAAAAATAGTCTATCCTAGAATAGGCACCGTGTCTTGGGGAGTAATAAGTGTAGTCTCGCTCCCTAGGATGCAAGAACCTCCAACATTCCGTCAGCCCTAGTTCCTGGCCCAGTCTAAGAAATAGTTTCCCAGTTCTTGTTATCCCTCCTGAGGTCCTCCTGATCTATCTACTCCCAGATTAATGACTTCATTGAAGTCTCCTCCAATGATTACCATACTTTGTGCATCTGTAACTGATTCTTTTATTATTGTCTCTAGGAATGCCAACCGTGGAACTTCCTCATTTGGTGCATATACATTTACTAGGGTGCAATCTTGACCTCTATAGCTTCCTTGTATCTGGATAAATCTTCCTTCTGGATCTGTTCTAACCTTTGAAATTCTTAGGGGGACATCTCTTTTTATCAGGATTGCAACTCCCCTACGATGCGGGTTATCATTATAATGTGAAGCATATACACTTCCTCCCATGTTCTTCTCAATTTCAAATTATCTTGGGCGTTAAATGTGTTTCCTGGAGGAAGGCTATCGTGGCTCCTTGTCTTTTTAGGTCTTGTAATATTTTAGCCTGTTTCACGGTTGTTAATACCTCACATTTAGGAAACAATCTTTAAATCAGCCATTCTCATTCCTTGTGTTAAGCACAGCTTATAAAGTACTTCCAGGGATGGGGACACACTTCCAGAGTATAATTTATATTCAATCTATGCATTGTTTCTAACATATAACTTAGAACCACTAAACCAACAAATTATTATAATTCAACTCTAAACCAGTAACTTTAACTCCTTGATCAACCTCCTTGACTTCAAGATGTGTGTGCCCTCTTTGCCACCCTCTGCAAGTCCCTGATGCTAGAGGCATGGCTGGATGACCCCAACACTGTGAGCTTCCGCCTGGCTATGGGCCAATAACAGCCCTTTACCAGAAGGGCAGATCTTAAGCACCTTCACCATATGATCCAGGCACTTTGTAAGCTATATATCGAGCCCCAATATGAAAAGGGACTTCCTATCATGGAAAGTCCTCCAAAGTCACTAGTGTACCTGGTTGACCTTTAACCCCTTTCTCCCTCCTGCCATGAATTTTAATGATCCGGTTTTGTTTCCCTGATCCCTCTCTCACGAGGCCCCTCTTTTCCCTCTTCCCCCGTTATACCCATTCCGAATATTAAGGTTCCTATTTTACTTTCCTTTATCCTCTCAATCTTAAATGCACCTCGGCCCCTTGTTTGCTTGTCAAGTTTTCTTTGATTATTGTCTGAGCCATCTGATTCCTTTCAGCGTCTATGCATAATTCTTGTTACAGTCTTTTAGTTGTAACCCCACTATAACTTCTCCCTCCTTGGACCCTTCCCCTTCTACCCCTCCCTATCTCTCTCTCTCCCTAGGTTAAAAAAAGAAAAGAAAATGATCTACCTTCCAGTTTGGTGCTTTACCATTTTGTAATTTCAAATCTGTTGATACCTTGTACCTTCGAGGTGTTACCCCCATATCTTATTTTGGTCCCTAAAGCTTCCTTGCTCCAATTATACCCGAGCTTCAGGATCTGCTAATGACCTTGCTGTTCTCCACCTTTTCTATGCAAAGAGAAGGTGAGAACCCTCCCTTTCATATCATTTGTTTCATTCGGATCCATCCTCTTACCCGCTTTCAGCGGGTGTAACTTTAATCTCTGCAGCAATTGTTTTGCCTTTCCCTGTATTCACTCACTCCCGGGCATCTGCCCAATGTTCTCTGTCCCTCAGGTCGCTAGTTCCATTGTCGAGGTCCTTGCTCCGAAGCTTCTCCTGGTTCTTCATTCTGTTCTCCTTCTTGTGCAGGCACCGCGACGTTTAGTTCTCCTCACACTGTAAGTGAGTCCCACATAGTGGAAGTTCCTGAACGGTCATGCAGCTCTTTTCTTTTAGTTCCACCTTGGTGCCAGGCCCTTTCTAGCAAGCGCTCCCTCTGATGTGCTGCCCCTTCTGGAATCTGTATCCCCTTCGAGGTCAGGAACTTTTGTGCAGCCTGTATATCTGTGAATCATTTTACATTGTTCTCATTAATCACTTTTAGTCTTGCAGGGTATTCTATAACTGCTTTAACCCCCTTTTGTTGCAGTTAGCGCACTATTGGCAATCATTTTCTACGTTGAATTAGTAACTGGGGGGAGTAGTCCTGCTCAAAGTATAGGCGAGTGTCCCTGAAAACGATTTCTTTTTTGGACCATGCCATCCTCAGGATCTCCTCCTTTATCCGATAATCCAAGAATGCCATTACCAGGGACCTGGGTCTAGCTTTTGGGTCCCACAGCTTAGGTATCAGCGAACGATGAGCACGAATGATGTTTAAAGGCTTATCAGCTGGCCAGCCCAGGATCTCTTGTAGAAAGGATTCCATAAATTGTGGCACTGGGCTCGTGTCGTCCCTTCAGGTAGTCCATGAATACGGACATTACTTCTTCTATTCGGTTTTCAAGCTCATCTAATCTCGCCTCCAGTAACAACCCTCTCTTGTGCAGGTCTAGTAAAGCAGCATTATGCACATCCGTAGTTGCTGTAAAGTCGTTCAACGCACTTTCCATCTGTTCCACTTTCTGTGCAGTAAGTTCTATTTTCTCTCGATTCTCATTAGCTTTAGCCTCCAATCTCTCTAATGTAGCGTTCATCTTTTGCAAAGTATCACATAATTGTTTAGAGGTTATCGTGTAGTCTTGTTCCTCCATCTCCTCTATATCAGTTCCCTGCTTCGGCGATAGGGGTGATGCATAGGCCGCGGCCTGCTGGGCAAAGTCCAACAACGTTTTGTGCTGTTTTGTCTGCTGTGCACCTGATTTTCCTTATTTTTATGCCTAGATGACATTGTAGCTGTAATTGCTACAGATTTCGTCACCTGATGGTTCTGATATCTTTCTGATTAAGGCAGATTCTGTTCACGGCAGGCTGGAGTGTCTGGATCAGGCAGCCATTCAGTCGGTGCGCTCACCGGAAATCCCATTACAGGTAATTCAAGCACACCCCAGACCTTTACACATCCCAGAAAGCTGGCCTTCTAATCTAAAAGATACTTGAGACATACTATTAGTACTATAAAAACTAACAAATAATCTACAAACACACCCATACACACACTTACACAGAGAACACTTCACCATGCCCTTAACTTTCATACAGGATTAAACACCCAACCCCTAGTCACTTTATTCAATAACCCCCCCCATAAACCCCACAACCACCCAAAAGAGCAGGTTAAATACTAGGGAGATAAAGCTTTCAAATTATCCCGCAGGAGAGCAAAAGACCCCAAGTTATGGTAAGGTAGTGTGGGCACCCACAGGGTACTGTCCAGAAATATCAGTCTTAGTTTGAAGCAAGAAATAGCTATGTTTAAAACACAATCTTCATGAGACTTGAGAGATAGGGAGCACTCTTACTGTCCCTGTGATAACAGTCCTGAAAGTAGCTGAACAATGAAATCCGTTTGGGCAAATTTCAACAAGAAAGCCAACATGTTAGAAGCGATCCGTGGCTGCTCTCACCATCCTAGGACACAGTCAGTGAAGTTTCCAAAAGACTATAGATAAAATAATTGGGCACTCACCCAGCGCCTCAGGCAGTAATAGGGAATCCCTGCAACTAAAGAAGGCGTGACATGGCCATACCAGGAAGCACTTGTGTGTTGCTCACGGATTGTTTGACTCGCTTGGATTTTATTGGCTGTTTTTGTACCAATAAAGGATATTGCAATATTTGCACAGCTTCACAGCATAACCAAGAGTTGGTGAGTCTTTCTCATGGGACACTATTACTGATATAATTATGTAAGAGACATTTTCTGCTTAGCCTTGGCAACAGTGCTGGTTTTCCTTCTTTGACTGCTATTTGTTTTAAACCCACAGCACGGTCAACCTAGACTGCTATGTGAATCCCTGCAACTCTTTCACAGGCACAGGTCACAACAGATATCAGATATCAACAGATATCAGTTCAGCCCCCCGAGGCAACAACAGATGAATACAAATCAGACCAAGAATTTTTTAGATGCACACAGCAGCTGCAGTCAAACTCCATGGGCAGACACCATTGCCAAGGCCAAGAGAGGGCCACTTGGAGGCACAAAAGTCAGAGAATCAGCCAGGATGCCACCAGTCCTCTACATACCCCAAAGGAAGACTCCCGACAGTGCAGCGATGGATTTGCTCAGAACTTGCACTCATTTTAGAGACTTTGTAATGGGAGTAGAAGAGGAGGTGGCTGTTCCAGTCACTGCTGGAGGCAGAATGGGGGAATGGTGTTGTGGACCCCAGTTCCCCATCACACACCCCCACGGTGACCGGAGCAGTAGCCCTGCCCTTCTCTACTCCCATTAAGAAGTCCTTAAAATGGCAGTGAGCTGTCAGTGAATGAGTGCATGTATGTACAAGCACACACTCATTCATTAAATGCAGTCAGGCAGCCAGTTGTGGAGTGCTGTGCCAGTGGCCCAGTAGGGGAGATATCCATATAGTAGGGGAGCGGGTAGTGTGATGTTACTAGTGGGCACTTCCTGAATGTGGTGAGGGATGGGGCCACTGGACACCAGCGACTGAATTTAAAAACTGTTACGTTATATTTTGACATTTCTGCTGACTGGCAGGGTGTGGGGACTGTTTTTTTTTGTATTTCACATTTATTTCACATGTGGCCCATGATCAGCGGTGTGGGGGCTCCTATACATCTATAGTTACTCTGTAGCTGACTGGCCAGCCATGGGGATGGGGAAGAGTGTCTGGCAATCGGGGGCACTAGACATCAGGGATTTGATAGGTAACTTCATCTTGCTAGGGTGGGGTGGGGGTTAAGTGCAAATATTCCAAAAGCAAGGCAAAGTAAAACTGAATTTTCAGTGAGAGCTGCAATTTTGCAAAATGATCCGTGGATGCAAAATCTGAGACTTTTGCTGTAAATTCGAAGTCGAATTATACTTTGCTGCATCTCTACCTGGGCCTATGGGAAAAAAATCCTCTGATTATGCTGGAGAAAATAGGGCTTCAATCTGAAAGTGGCTATTCATTTATAAACAATAGCCTGGACAAGCCAGATGCATGCAGCAGGACTGTATGCCATGCGAACAAAGAACAGCACACATCTAAATTTGCATCCAAGACCCCGACTGGGTTAAACTGTTATTTAGAAGGAGGGGTACGCCACAGATCAAAGTAATGTCCAGCTGGTGATATAAAAGAACTTATCTGCCAGGATCCCTGACTTCTCCCTTGTAATCCCAGATTTCACCCTCTTTTGCAAGGACTGCGGAAAGCGAGGTGACGGTGTAGCCCTCTACGCTCACTACTCCATCTCCTCTCATGAATCCTGTCCTGGCTTCATGAGCTTCTCATCACCCTCCTATCCTTGCCCTCTTCCCTCTCCACATCAGTGTTATCTATGCTATTCCAGACTTGCCCCAGACTCTCTCATTACGAGTATGTCCTAATAGTCCCCTTGTCAGATGGTGAGCTTATCATGATGGATGACTTAAACTTAGATTGGTTCTCCCCCTCCTCATTTCCTTCCATCCTCAAGATTGAGTCCTTTAACCTCAACCAACAGCTATCCAGACTGACCCACTTCAACCCTCACTGCCCCAATCACTACCTCATTAACTGGATTCTCTCATCGTACACCCATTGCATCATTGCTATTGGCAGCCTCCCAGATGCCCTTAGCGACCATTGCATAACCTACTGCATAAGACAGGTACAGTTCCCACACTTAGCCCTCCCCAAGTATATCTGCATCCAATTGCTCCAAACCCTAGACTCCACCACCCTCCTTCATGACATAGAAGCAGCTAACTGGTCACCAGTCTTCCACCAGTGACGTCGACTCCTGCCTTGACTGCTTCATCACCACCCACACCCAGATCTGGGATAGTCATGCCCCTCTAAAAGAAAAGTCAGAGTCAAATGACATCATCATACCTAAATAACAACAGACCTCCTTTTCCATGTGCAAATCTAGGGATGGAGCCTGGGCTCATTTTAAATCCTCCCAGTCACCCTCCAACTTACAGCACTATAAAATCCTCAGCAATGCTTACACTAAATCCATTCGTCCCACCAAATCTGACTACTTTAAAAGACATTTACACACTAACTCCAACTCACCTGCCTCCTTCTGGAAAGTGATTCACTGCCTCATATACCCTCAAGCACACTCATCCTCCTCAATCCTAAAGACTAACGGTTCTTCAGTCTCTGATCCTTCTTCCATGGCAGAAAGCTTTGACAGGTTTTTCACCACATGTGCTCTGTCCAACCACCCTCTCCTTCCTGCCAGCACTGCTTACCTTCTCCCCCACACCCGACGGCTACTTCTTCTCCCAGTTTACCCCTCTGGAAGTCCTCTGGGCACTGAATACACTTGACCCAACAAAGTACAGCCCTGACAGTATCCACCCTAAGCTACTCCGCCTATCTGCCCAGGCTATAGGCATTCCACTTGCACATCTCCTCAACCTCTCCTTCTCCACTACTGCAGTACCTAAAAACTGGAAAACTGATCCTCCACAAAGGTGGTGATCAAACATCAACTAAAAATTTCTGGCCCGATCTAACCTCCAAAACCTTATAAAATACATCTGAAGATGTCCAAAAACACAGGAGGGAAGCATCTGCAGGCCTACAGAGGCAGAAACCGATCGAGAGGCAAAGAAAAGAGCATGGATGGCACCCGATTGCAGGAGAATCCCCCTAGCAGATCTCCCTCCCCAGCGAGCTCCCATGCGGCCAGCTATGACACTGATGGAGAATCGGAACAACTTTCTCGAGCAAGATTTGAAACCCTATTAAGGGAGATTCGGGAATCTAGAACGGAAAACAAGCAGGAGTTTAAAGCTGTCCGAAAACAATTATCCACGTTTGAGTCCCGCATAAGTATAATAAAAGAACGGGTAACCCAGAACGAAGAGAGCGCCACTCAAATTGCCGAGATTATGCAGGCCCTGATACAACAATCGGAGGAACTGAGGGCCAAGTGTCTGATCTGGAAGGCTCGCCTCCAGAGATAATCTCCATCTGTATGGCTTACCAGAGGGTATGGAAACTACCCCATGACCGCGTTTAGAAAATTTACTTAAAGATATTCTGACTTACCAAACACCTTCGCCTTTCATATAGAGAGAGCTCACAGGTCACTCCAAGCTAAACCCTCCGACTCAACTGCCAGACCTCGCTCTATAGTATTCAAATTAAGCTCTTTCGGAGACAAGGAAGAGATACTACGACGAGCCTGGGCTAAAAAGGAAATCAAATATCTCACTCATAGGCTATTCGTGGACCATGACTACCCACAAGAAATACAACAACAAAGGCTGAAATACCTCCCAATCCTTAGATCCTTACGCGAGAAAGCGATTCGTTTCCACACGCCATATCCAGCTAGGCTCCAGATTTTTTGGGAGGACGGAACGAAACTGTACTCAACGGTGGAGGATGCATCGGAATCCCTGAGAGAGAGGAAAATACAGATAGGGGAGGTCCGGAACCAAAACAGCGGGACGAGCAACCCATTTTGGCAGCGCACCCAAAACAGGAAGAAGATGGGCTCCAAATTACTGCTGCATGGAGAAGCATCACGCAGACTGCAAATTATGCTCGAGAAGAACTGAAGCAAGATGGACAAGCCTACTTGAACCAGTTTTCAGGCTTCTGCTACCTGAACCATTTGCTGGCATGGTCTCTTCCAATCCCCTCCGCTTGTGGCAAAAGGACCAACAACAGATAAGTCCAATACAAGCTGCACGATTTTATAAGAAGAGACTGGGGGTTGGGAAATGACATGCGAAAACAACAAGACTGGCCCAGAGGTTAAAATCTTATAACGGTGGATTATAGGAATGATCTTATGGGTCTGGACAATTGAAGTGCTCTCCACGTGTAAGGAAGGGGTAAATGTGCACTCAGAAGTAACCAGTTTTCTATCGGGATCTTAAGTGTTCCTGATGGGGTTTTCTTGCCTCTACTTCATAGCTAGTGGTTGTTTGTCACCAAAAGGGCTGTGATTAGGCTAAACACCATCAAAATTAGCCTACCAAAATAAATAAAACAATTGACTATCTGGAGATGGGGGATTCCCCCCACCCCATAAATTCTGAACAATACCCCATTTAAGTAACCAAGCCTGGGAGAGCAAATAAAATGTATATAGAGCTGGAGAATTAAACTGAACAGCGAACAATAGGTTGGTTTATTGGGGGGGTGGGTGACTCCACAATAATTGAAGTAATTTCAATGGACATTACCACTAAGCTTAATTGATGTTCTGGAGCTTGGACATGCTGTGGATTGGTGGACTGGGAGGGTGGCTATGAGGTATAAAACCTAATTAAACCCTATATTTTTCCTACACTTTCCTCCGTCAGTTCTGTGAGGAGATATTTATCTCCACTTACTAAATTAAGAGCACAGTACTATCTGTGGCTCTGTGGGAGGTCTTCCGGCAAGGGAAGCACTAGCAATCCTCCTCGTTCATCTCATAATAGAGTATGAACAAAAGGACTAACCAGGGTTATAGCCCTCTACCTTGGAAGCACTTGTTGATGTTTAATAAGTTTGTTCAAAAGTTGTGTCAAGCCATGTTGGCTATTGTGAATCTTTTCTATTTACCAGGTTGTTTGAAGCAGACAGAAAGAAAATTGGGCAAACAGATTTGGGCGGTGGAGGAATGGAGGAGGGGCCGTGACGTTTTGGAAATCAAACCAGATATTTGGGTGATAAATGGGAAAATAAGATATAGCCATGACTAAAGGGGCACCATATACCATTTGCACATATAATGTGCATGGAATCACCAACCCTATTAAAAGAAGTAAAATTGTTCAGAGTATGAAAAGGGCTGGGGAAAATATTGTTTTACTACAAGAAACACACCTCTCCCAGTCAGAAACACAAAAATTTGAAAGGTTGGGTTTCTCGCATGTCGTGGCCTCCTCCTATAAGGGGGGTAGAAGAAGGGGAACAGCAATACTAATTAAACAGGGAACACAATTTGAAATTAAAGATAAAGTAATTGATAAAGAAGGGAAATACGCCATGGTTAAGGGTTTTTTAGATGGTCAGTTAATAACCTTGGCATCTATTTACATTCCCCCTGCTTCAGGATATGAGGTTTATAGATTTTTTTTTCGAAATTAGTGGAATGGGCTGAGGGTCAGACGATATGTGGGGGGGGATCTAAACTTGAATATAGTTGAGAATCATTCTATATCGCAAAACCAAGGGAAAAGGAAGAAAACTACAGGCCAAGTTAAGAAACTACTGCAAGAACTAGGTTTACAGGATATCTGGAGACATTTTCATGGCACGGCCCCCAAACATACCTATTATTCTCAGGCCCACGATGTCTACTCCTGCATAGACTTTTTTGTAGCCCCTAAAGAACAAATGGGAGACATTGTAAAGATTTGGTCAGGAGATTTTGTATTATCTGACCATGCCCCGATCTTTTGTCAGTTTTGTCCGCAAGCGATGAGGAAAGTAACTTTCTGGAGACTGAATCTCTCCCTTTTAAGAGACAAACAGGTCCTTGAAGTTATAGAGGACACAATAACACAGGCTTTAGAGCAGAATGATACATCAGACACATCAGTATCAATCCTTTGGGATACTATTAAGGCAATTACAAGGGTAAACTGATTAGTATTTCCAGCTAACAAGAAAAACTTAGGGAGGCTAGACAAATATCGCTTGAAAACAAGATAAAAGAAATGGAGGAATTACAGACTGCCAAAAAGACCAAAGCTAGAGGAAAAGAGCTGGCCCAATTAAAGAGTGAACTTAATAAAATTTTAGATTACTCGATAGAGCAGAAACTAATGTTCTTAAGGCACAGCTATTATGATGGGGGTCCTCGATCCCTCAGATTAATAGCACGAAGGTTGAGAATACAAAAAACAAAGTCGAACATAATGAAAATTAGGCACCCACAAACAGGTAAAATCCACAACACAACAAATGGAATAGCCGAGGCTTTCCTAAATTACTACTCAAAGCTATATAAATCCAAAGACTCCTCATCAGTACAGGAAATAAGAAACTTTTTAAATATGTTAAACCTTCTGACTCTTACAAAACAACAAAGCTCCCAACTGACTACCCCGATATCACCGAAAGAAATTGAAACTGCAATAGGAGGCTTAAAAACAGGGAAATGTCTGGGATCCGACGGACTCCCAGGGGAGTTTTACAAAGCATTTTCCAAAATTCTAAACCCCCTACTCAATAGAGTTTATGCATATGTCAAAGCTGAAGAGGGAGATACCCCTTCCTCGTGGAACGAGGCTATTCTTTTGGTCATTCCAAGCCGGGAAAGGACCTCACCTACTGTGCGTCATACAGACCTATATCCATACTAAACACGGATTATAAAATTTTAACATCTATTCTGGCTAAGCGGCTAATACAATTTTCCACTAGTAAAATACATATGGACCAATGTGGATTCATCCCGGGACGTCAGGCCCAAGACAATGTAAGACGCACGGTATACCTACTGGAACACTCACAAACCCAGAATAAACCAACCCTTTTTTTAGGATTAGACGCAGAAAAAGCGTTCAACATGGTATCATGGAGATTTCTAAGGGAGGTCCTTGCCCATTTCGGATTCCCAGACCAGTTTATAGAAACGGTATTCAGATTTTATAAAAATCCTGGTGGATATATCCGTGTAAATGGGCACCTAACTGAACGACTTTCCCTTTTCAGGGGAACCAGGCAAGGCTGCCCCTTATCCCCACTTTTATTTGCCTACTATATTGAGCCCCTAGCACAATATATACGACAATCCCCAGACGTCGATGGCATAACTTTTTCTAAAGTGGAACATAAGCTGGCGTTGTTTGCGGACGACCTTCTATTATACTTAACTAACCCAGAATCCTCATTACCAGCAGTCATGCAGAAAATCCAAGTTTTCTCATCTGTATCAGGCTACACTCTAAATATTAATAAGACAGAGGCCCTTAAGGTTAAATATGAACCCTCACTCGAATTACGAGATAAATTCCCAATTAAATGGGATGGCTCCTCCCTGAAGCATCTAGGAATATGAATCCCTATGGATCTATCCCAATTGTATAAACAGAACTATATCCCCTTAATAGATACGTTACAGAATGACATGAGGAGATGGGATCTTTTCCCCAACTTCCTTCTATACTCTCACGATGGCCTTGAAGATGAATGCACTGCCCCATCTCCTATATCTTTTTCAGTGCGTTCCCTGTATTGTTGATTCGAAAGAAATACTATCATGACAAAAAGCATTTGTGGCCTACCAATGGAACCATAAGAAACCTTGTCTTAATCTTAGGAAACTCTCCCTTCCTAAAATAATGGGGGGAATATCATTCCCTTCTTTACCTGACTACTGGGTTGCTGCCCAAATGCGCCTGGCGCTGCTTTGGGGGAACCCATACATACCAGGCAGCTTGGAAACAGATAGACCTATCTAGGGAACAATCCCCTCCCTTAGCTGCGTCACTTTTCTCCCTCCCCTTGTTGCAACGAGACCTGCAGAACACGTCGAAAGCTACTTCCACTATACTGGAAGGCTGGAGGAGAGGAACCAAAAATAAACAGATACTAATCCATTTCTGGAAATATCAATGGTTTATAACAAAGAAACAATTTGATTCCCCTGAGGTTGGGCCTTGGTATAGCTCTCAGATGAGGAAGGGCATAGTAGCTCCTTGGCAAATATTGAAAGGGGATGCCCCTATAACTTTTGAGGAGGCCCAAGAGAGATTCGCCTGGACGGAAAAAGACAGGTTATTCTTTTACCAAATGAGGGATTACACCAGAACTCAACTTAGAGCAAAGGGGGAGAGAGTCACAACTTTATGAAGACCAGACCCCATTTTTGCAGATTTGGTTCTCTCCTGCTGGAGAGAAGGCCATCTCAATAATTTATAAATTCTTAATCCTGTTACATAAGCATTCTATGGATCCAGTCAAGGCAAGCTGGGAAAAAGAATTTAAACAAGCAATTAGTGTTAAAGATTGGCCCAAAGTATGGAGAAACACTTGGTCTACTACCTCCTCTCCCGTGTGGAGGGAATTTATGTGGAAGGTTAGAACAAGATATTTTTTAGTACCCACAATTCTAGCTCGAAGAAACTCGGGGGTACCGGAAAGTTGTTGGAGGCTATGTGGAGAGAGTAGGGCCGCATATAAACATATATTCTACGATTGCCCATTAATAATTACCTTTTGGTCCCTAATCTCGGGTCACATAAAAAAAGATCTTTGGTAACCATCTACAAGTGACAGAGATTAATCTACTGTTAGGTATTCCTCCAGCAGGAATGACGGATAAGCACACCCTATACTTGTGGGCTATCTTATTGGGAGCAGCATACAAAACAATTACTAAAAAATGGCTCCCAACAACCCCACCAACTGTAAGGGAATGGAAATTCCTAATACAGAACATACAACACAACGAACAAATAACATATGCTCTAAATAATAGAATGGAAATTTATACTACAAGATGGACCAGATGGGAATTAATTCAGGAACAGATTTTGTAGATCAACATTGAGGTTCTCTCCCTTTTTTTGTGACAAGATAAGAAAAGAAGTTATGGGCAAATCGACAATCTTGATGCGGCCATCCTCCCCCTAGAAACCCTTATACATGATAAATAGGAAATGAAATAGAGAATTGAAAATGTTCTTCTTTCCTAATCATTTTGATTAACTGAATATGCTTACAACACCCCCTAGGTCTGGTTCTTAAAGCCCAATCTCTGTCTTCACTCCAATTATAATCCTGGTATTAACTTAGTTAGTTAACACTTAATTATTGGAATACATGGTATGTTCTTTTTATAATACAAAGGCTTACTGTCTGTACATATCTGTTATGATCAACAAAATATGTTCATATAACGAACTACATTCCAAAATAATAATAAGTTGTTAAACTTGAAAATGTGTAATTATGTACAAGAATGTAATGGGAAGTATGCAACCATTAAATTCAATAAAGGAAGTATAAAAAAAAAAGAAAGAAATTTCTGGCCCATCTCTTTCTCTCTTCACTTGCCAAGCTACAGGAATCCCTTTGTCTACGTGAGGTGCTCAGATTTCCTAAACACATCTGGAGTTCTCCTCCTTTCAGTCAAGATTCAGGAAACATTATTCTACCATATACTCCCTTCTGCGAGTCACCAGCCCCATTGACTCAGCCATGGACTGAGGTCACATAACTGCTACAATCTTTATTGACCTGGCAAAGGACTTTGATTCTGTCTCACATCCTTGCCTGCTAAAAAATCTACACACAGTTGACCTGGCAACCTTTGCCTCAAACTGATTTAGATCTTACCTCCTGGACAGACAGCAGTCAGTTCTAATGGGCAACTCCTCCTCTATCCCTCTCCTTATCTTCACTGGTGTTTCCCAAGGAACAATCCTAGGCCCTATCCTATTCTCTCTGTTCATTAATGATCTCCCCTCCACCTGCGCAAACTCAAGTGTACATGCGTGGATGATACCATCATCTTTGCCTCCGTGTCTTCCCCAGCTGATGTGCAAGTCCCTCTCCAATAAGACTTTAGCAATGTCTGAGCCTGTTTCCAAGTTAACTACTTAAAAGTAAACATGAAGAAAATGGTTTCAATGACTTTCAGCTCAGCAGAGAAACCTGCCAGGCTCCCCATCCTACTGGTGTTCTATAACCAGGAAGGCACCCCTCTTGATTCACTTCCAGCCTTCAAATACTTTGGGGTCTGGCTTGACAGCCACCTTAACGTCTCCATCCTTACCGATTCTATAATATCCAAACTCCTCCCCAAACATGGCATCCTTTATCAAAACAAAGTCTCTCTCTTCCTCCCCACTCCACGCGAGCTGGTCTCCATAATGAACATCCCAAGATTCGATTACTCTGATATAGTCTATGGCACTGCCCTGCTACCAACCTCTCCAAACTCAACACCCTGCTCAACTCCTTCTGCCATTTTGCCACCAGTGCCCCGACCTGTACCCACCACTACTCCCTTTACTCCACTCTTCCATCTTGTCCCATTCCAGCAGGAGGCATCTCAACTTCTTGTCTTTCATTGCCCGGTTCTGGTTTGAGTTACTTACCCCTCTATAGCTGCTCATTTATTTTCCCTGTTGCCTACCCCTCCTATGTACTGCTCTCCTGGGACTCACGCTCTTTCTCCATTCCCCTTCCTCACTCTACTGCTGGTCAGTCTGCCTTCTCCCATCATCTCTCTCTCCTTTGGAATCATCTCCCCAATATCTTAGAAGTGCAACCACTTTCTACACCATTAAAGACTTATTAAACTGTGCCCTTCTCCCTGTTCCTATCCCTCTCCTCTACTGTGTTACCCCTCCTCCATAGCCTCCCCTCACATTAGTGGCACAGCCACCAGCTCCCTGGAATGTCCTCCACAACTCTCACTTTACATTCTCAACAACTGATTGTGGTTATCCAGGATCTTATAAATCGTCTGTAACCTATTTTCTCTTCTGTTGTAAAATGTGCTATCTGCTGCATAGAATTACACTAAACTTCTGTAGAAAAACTGTACTGAAACATGCATATTGTAATAGTCTGTCTATCCATCCTGAACAACAGTGGTGATGTGCTGGACCTCATGCAGCACTTTAAGTACCTGGGTATCACACTGGACTCCACCCTGTCCTATGCACAGCATATAGACAACACAGCCAAGGCCATCAAATCCAGAATTGGGATACTCCACTGCCACAAGCACTGCCTTACATATGAAGCACTTAATGTGGCCATCACCAGCTCAGTCATTACCCTCATTGACCATGGTCTGGCCATTTATGGTTCTGCACTGGACTCAGCACTCCATCGCATCTCCCTGGCCCTTAATAAGGCCTGCCAACTCCTCACAGGTGCTGCAAGGCTTACAGACACCTATGAGTTCTATTCACAGGCAGGTGGCTCCAGTTAAAGAGCAGAGTTAAGTACCATACCTGTCTACTGGCCCCCAAAAATCACACTAAATCTGATGCCATCAGGGTCCAGAATCTGTTCACGCACCAGGCAAGTACCAGGCTGACCAGAAGCACCCACAGCCAAATTTTCCATGAACCTTGACATCACACTGCACAGGGTCAATGTGCATTCTACTACCACGCAGCACAGTGGACCAACACCCTTCCTTCAGCCGCCTCTGATACCACAACCATTGGTACTTTTAAGTGTAAGCTCAGGTAGCACCTCGCCATGGAAGACAACTTTGACTGTGTTGGCCATTCATGTTGACCAAAACAACTTCCATACATTTGGACCACGTCAAAACAGCAGCACTTAGTGTTCCACCTAATCCTAGGGCATCTACCTTCACACCACTTCACTGTTCCACCCCCAGTTTACCCTCCCTTCTCCTCCTCACTGGGCACCCTTCCCTCTCTGTCCCCACCCTCATGCCCCCATCTGATGCTCTCCTAGCCCATTGTCTCCAACCTTCCCCAAGTCCATTTTTAATCCCTTTCAATTCAATTCAATTCAATTTTATTTATAAAGCGCTTTTCAAATTCAAAGCGCTGTACAAACATTAAATCAATAAATCCAAATCTTAAAAACATTTAAAAATTAACCAAAAACTAACAGGAGTATGCTAATTCGAATAAATATGTTTTTAAGGCATTCTTAAAATTAGCAACGGTTGGGCATTCTCTCAACCAACGAGGTAGAGAATTCCACAGGGTTGGTGCCGAAAAAGAAAACGCACGAGATCCTGATGATTTCAATCGTACCCTGGGAATCTCTAGCAATCTCTCATTGG
Source organism: Neoceratodus forsteri (assembly GCA_016271365.2). Classification (NCBI taxonomy): domain Eukaryota; kingdom Metazoa; phylum Chordata; order Ceratodontiformes; family Ceratodontidae; genus Neoceratodus; species Neoceratodus forsteri. The sequence goes on from CM057457.1 coordinate 400,276,103, forward strand.
CAGAACGGAGAGGACGGAGGGAGCAATAGGGAATCAGGAGATCTTTCAGGTAACCTGGTCCCTGATCGTGTAGAGCTTTAAAGGTTAGTAAACCAACCTTAAAGGTGATCTGCCACCATACTGGCAGCCAGTGCAGTTCACGGAGCACAGGTGTAATATGACTGGTCCTCAAAGTACCAGTCAAAAGCCTGGCTGCTGCGTTCTGCACTAGCTGGAGGTGGCGGATAACAACCCCAGGTAGCCCTAGGTAAAGGGAATTGCAATAGTCAAGACGAGTAGTGCCAAAGGCGTGGATCAATGTTGGAAGGTCACCCGGGGGGATCAGATGTTTCACCCGGGCGATATTCCTCAGTTGGTAAAAAGAGGATTTGACAACAGCTGACACCTGAGATTTCAGGGTCAGACCATCATCAAAAATAACGCCTAGATTTTGCACCCAATCAGAGGTAGAGAGCGGTACACCACCAAGTAATAAACCTGATGGCTGTCCAAGTCCCACACCCATCCCCGGATGACCTGGATCCACCACCAATACCTCGGTCTTGTCCGGATTGAGTCTCAACCAGCTGGAACTCATCCAAAGTCTGATCTCTTCGAGGCAGTTGTTAAGTATAGAGAGTGCGTCACCCTGACTGGGGAGAAAGGACAGATACAGCTGAGTATCATCTGCATAGCAGTGAAAACCCAAACTGTATCGCCTGATGATTTCTCCCAATGGCAGCATGTAGACTGCAAACAACATGGGGGCTAAAATGGAGCCCTGTGGTACCCCACAAGGCAGAGAGTGAGCGTCAGAGGAATAAATTCCAGTGACGACTCTCTGAGATCTGCCTGTGAGGTAAGAACGAAACCATTCGAGGACTGTACCAGACAGTCCACAAAAGACCCGCAGGCATTCCAATAGCACTCCATGGTCTACAGTATCAAATGCAGCCGATAGATCAAGAAGGACCAGAATGGTACGTGCCTTCGATCTCGGCCATAAGGAGGTCACTCAATACCGGACAAGGGCAGTCTCTGTACTATGCCTTTTCTGAAGCCAGACTAGAGAGTATCATAGACATTGTGAGATATAAGGTGATCATCCAATTGCAACGCAACTGCCTTTTCAATAACCTTACCAACAAATGGCAGGTTAGAGATAGGCCGGTAGTTAGCTAGACAGTCAGGATCTAAAGAGGATTTTTTAAGGAGTGGTCGAACTACCGCCTCCTTAAGGGGGTCAGGAAAAACCCCCTCTCCAAAGATTTCCAGACAATGTCTGCAAGGATTGGGTAGATGGCTTCTACACAACTTACTAACAGTGGTGTAGGACCCGGATCCAAACTACAAGTAGTTGGTCGCATAGTTTGGATGATCTTCACAATATCAACAAATTCCGGCCGGTGAAAGTCTAGCCAGACGGACCGAGAATGAGCCACCTCAAGTCAACCATCACAATCCCCCATAGGAGAGGTCGGGACGATGCCGGACCTGAGGTCAACAACCTTATCCACAAAAAAACCAGCAAACCTTACGCAAGCATACACTACACTACACCACAGCTGTGCCTGTTCTCCATTCTGTTTCTCCTCCAACAAGTATGCCTAACTCTCCGATGCAGGCACCTTCTCACCAATGCCGTAGCAGTGTGTAAATGTTATACCTTAAGTGAAATGCTATCCCAGCCTTGTAATTCACACCAATTTATTGTCTACCTAGCTTGTAATGTATTGCTTTGTACCACTGCAATTTTGTACTTGCTTGTAATGTAATGCATTGTAAAGTAATGCTTTGTCCCTGTTCAGTTTTTTTCTTGTAACTGATGTGGAACCTACAAATGAGCATCCGCTCACAGGTGTTCTCCAAGATATCAATAAATAAAATTTAAAACAAAATCTCACTGCCTGTGCTGCTTCTACTGTTATACTAACCTATATTCCTTCTGCTGTATAAATATGTCTTTACTCCCTGAAATTCTGGCTTTGTATTTGTACCCCGTTCTCCCAGGTCACACCTGGAAACATGTCTAGGCTCAGTGTGCCTTTCCCAGTTACCACAAGTTTAAATAAATAAATGAAATAAAATAAAGAGAAGTATGTCACGGGATGCAAGTTGAGGGGCTTGCCTGGTGGGATTCTTTTCTACCTGACTTTTCTAATGAAAAGTACCCCGGGAATCGATGTGGCAACTTCTTTAGATTAGTATCTGCTACAACTCGAGAGATCCCAATTGGTGGTAAGATTATGCAAGTACCTTAAAATCTAGTTTAACATTTATTAAACTTATTCTGTCTAGGCAAAGTGTTATTTTTCATTTCTATAGTGTTACTGTATTCTCCATAGACCTTAGAGTGTATAATCCTTGCTTTATGTAAAATATTGTGACGTAATAAACAGAGGATAATGTATGGTCAGCTATTGGTAACAAGCCCGTGTAGCCATTGAAAGGTTGCCATGGTGACCACTTATACCTTGGGAGTGAAGCTTGATAGGTTTTGGTCAACATGGCTACCTCAAGATGGTAACACATGCTTTGTTGCCGATAGTGGACCATACATTGTCTTGTACAGTGTATGGTCCACATAAACATAAATAAAAAGCAACAGGATAGTTACTTTCCATTTTTTGTTATTGCCGACACTCTCTCCTGAATCTAGCTCTCACCACTGTGACTGGTTCAGGAAGATCGGAGGTGTGCATAACATGCATGTGCAAATATGTTCCATGTTGTTATACCATTGATGTGATGCACTCATGATGGTACTACATTGTGACATCACATTGCTAGTACAACAATAATGTGAATCGGTTGAATTTAGTGATAATTACCTTCTACCATACATTATATATTAGTTGTATATACTTTGTTCTCTATGACTATGCTTTTAAGGGTATAGATAGCCTGGTGTAATTGTCAAATGCATAATTCATCTTGAAAGAGGCACACTACTAATCTGTGCAAAGTACACCTGAGCCTAGCACAAGGCAGGTGAAAGAGTGTTCCTAGCTGTGATTAAAAGGGTTGGGTTGTTTGCCCATGGAAGGCCACTGTGCTGTGAGAGCAGTGACTAGTTGTGGGATGCAAACCTAAAGGTGAGAATCAGTTTGGCAGGTGACGGAATATTGAGTTGACTACTCAGAAGGCTGAAGGGTAGTGAAAAGCTAGTAGTGCAGAGCAGATTGATCTAGGAGGACGAATCTGTGACACCGCTGCTGCCCTTTTTGTGCACTACTGTGTCTCTTGTTATGCTATTTGATGCACTGGGAGCCCTGCTGTTTCTCCCACTATATTACTACTGTTGTGTTGATGTAAGTATGAAATTCTCCCAGGTCATGCTGAAAATAAGCATATGAATGCCTTGTATATCTTCCCTGGTATCAAAAACCATATAACTTACGACCTGTCAGTCTCACATCCATAGTGCATAAACTAAACTTATGGAGGCAATACTGAAGGAGAGACTGGTGGCATTTCTGGAGGGAAATGAACTCCAGGATGGGTGGCAGCATGGGTTCGTCTTGGGGAGGTTTTGTCAGACCAATCTAGAAGAATATTATGGCTGGGTTACAAGATAGCTGGATAAGGGTCATGCTGTGGATGTCATATACTTGGACTTCAGCAAGGCCTTTGGTTCAGTGCCTCATGGGCGGCTGGGGGGAAACTGACTAGTGCAGGGGTTGGGGAGAAACTGACAAACTGGATAGGGAACTGGCTGAGGGGAGGCAGCAATGGGTGGTGGTGATGGTGGGTAACTCTCAGCACCTAGGCCAGTGACGAGTGGAGTGCTTCAGGTCTCTGTGCTGGCTCCAGTGCTGTTTGGCCTATTCATTTTGGATATCTCACACAGAGTTGGGAGCAGGATTCGTCTGTTTGCAGACAATACTAAAATAGGGCAGTAGTTGATGAAGTGGATGGGTGGCAACAACTACAATTGGACCTAACCATACTGGAGGAGTCATCGGAGAGGTGGCAGCTGGGCTTCACTGCAAACAAATGCAAGGTTTTGCACTTTGGGGCAAAGAACCCACATAGGGACTACTGGTTGGGTGGGGTGAGGCTGGGGGACACTGAGGAAGAGAAGAACCTTGGGGTGTTGATAACAGGGAGCATGAACAATTCTGCTCAATGCAGGAAAGCCGCAGATAAGGCTAACAAAATGCTAGGGTGTATTGCAAGGGGATTTTCAACCAGGCATAGGGAAGTGATCCTGACCCTCTACAGGTCATTGTTAGCACTGGCATCCATATCTGAAGAAGGAAGTTAAACTACTGGAAGGGGTGCAGTGGAGGGGAACAAAATATTATGGGGAACACAATGCAAAGCATACGAGGACAGGTTATGTGAGCTGAATATGTACACCTGGAAGAGAGGATGGATGGGGATATGATTGAATGATTCAAGTATTTGAATAGGATGAACAAAGCCGGTGCTAACAGGTTGTTCAAGCTAAGGAAAGGTAGGGACACAAGGAAATATGGGCTAAGATTGGGGTGGAAGATTTAGGAGAGAGATGAGGAGGCATTACTTCAAGGAGAGGGTGGTGTCAAGTGGAACACCCTACCAGAGGAGGTGATATCATGTAAGATGGTGAGAAGTTTAAAGGACATGGGACAGGGAAAGAGGGAGGGTCTGGCTGAATAGTGCTGAGAACATCCTAAAGATGGTGGAAGGGGTTGGGGCAGCTGCAATCTAGGGATGCTTGCTGCATACTCGAACAGACTTTGATAGACCATGAGGTCTGTTTCTGCTGGCAGTTTCATATGTTCGTATATATTGCATGCAATATAATAATAGAACAGGAGGCTTTTGTTTAGATTGTAAACTAAGCACAAGAATGTTGTACCTGGAAGTGGGTGAGAGCTCCTATCATGCTGACCTGTTATTTTCTGTTAGGTTGTTTGTGTGTGTTTCAAGGAAAACTTAGGAAGCTCAATGACCTGGGACTCTTATGGCTCTAGTGGTTAGAGCATAACATGGAATGGCAAGGTCCCTGGGTTCCAATCCTAGTAGAAGTCACGTTTCCTTTCATTTCTACAACTGGATTTTCAAAATTGCCTCACAGTGGTTTAACTGCATAGAAACAAAGAAATAGAAATGTTGAGTCTTAAGAGCCTGGCTAATTGCTGATTCGCAACACCATGAAAGAAATGTGTGTGTTTCAAGGAAAACTCAGGAAGCTGAATGACTTGGGACTCCTATGGCTCAAGTGGTTAAGAGCATGCCGCAGAATGGCAAGGTCCTGGGTTCGAGTCCCAGTAGCAGTCACACGTTTCCTTTCATTTCTACAATTGTCTGTTCTTTAAAAGTCAGACAGGGAAACCAGTTAAACAGCTAGAGACAAAGGACAATGCACATGGGCTGGGTGATGTGTCTAAGAGGAACCAAACCTGTTTTCAGAGATAATATCTGTGCAACTTGTTTTGAGTGACATGTTATTGACATGAAGGTCAACCACCTTTATGTCTAGAACAGTCTGGAAAACTCCCACATTGGGTGGGGGGAAGCAACATCACAGCACACCATTTTATCTCTTGAGAGAAGGGGATTTGAACATAAAGGTGTGGACTGATCCTGTGAAATCATGAGAGCCAGTGGCCCTATATCGAACAATGCACAGACTAAAGACTCTTTTATAATGGGTAAGTCAGGTCTGATAGTGTAACAAACTATCTGATATCGTTATCAATTGCTGCGTGATCTATTAAGAAGAGATCTCATGTATGGAAAGTTTAGTTTATGAAACTTGTGTGTTAGGTTCTAAGCTACATTAGGGTTTATTTTAACATTTTTATGTATGTATGTTCTCTCTCTATATAGTTTCATATTCCTGCGCTCCCTGTTTGCTACATACTTACACATCCATATACTCCCTGTTCTCTCTATACAGTAGTTACCTCTTCCTGCACTTTTCTTTCTCTGCATAATTGCCTATTCCAGCACTTACCTTTCTTTCCACACTTATCTATACCTATACTGCCTTTTCTCTCTCCATGCGTACCAATTCCTGCACCTCCTGTTCTCTTCACACATATCAGTTCCTGCACTTCCTTTATTGCCATACTTACCTATTCCTACTCTCTCATTTCTCTCCATAGCTACTGATTACTGCATTTCCTTTTACCTCCATACTTAGCTATTCCTGCACTTACATTACACTCAGTAGCTACCCGTTACTGCATGCCCTTTTCTCTCAATAGTTACCTATTACTGCACTTCCTTTTCTCTCCATACTTACCTATTCCTGCACTTACATTTCACTCCATAGCTACCTATACTGCATGCCCTTTTATTTCCATATTTACCAATTTCTGCACTTCCTTTCTCTCCATAGCTAACTATTCCAGCACTTTTTTTCATATTCTGTTTCTGTATCATGCCGACCAGCTGCCATCCACCTGTCACACCAGCCCCATCACCCCAATGTCAACTAGGACTCACCTCTTGGCATGGATGTGCCCAGGTAGTTGGGGTGCAGAGCCTGCAGACGACCAGTGTCAGCCTGCCAACTGGCATACCAGTTTCTGTTTTCTCCCTTTTTGGTTCCTCCTACTGGAGTAGCACACCAGTGCCACTGTGAGCGTAGCGCTGTAGAACATGAACCCTCCTTCAGCCATAAAATCTCACACTGCAGACGATAGTTGGCAGGCCACAATCCCATCCCCAAGAGAGACATCCAGCCAGATGTCGGTCTTCACACCGGACCCTGGTGATCCCTCACAGCTAACATGGGTCACCAACATGGTAGGAGGTAAGGCAGTGATACTTTCTGCCTTTCATGCCACTGCCCCCACTATTCCTGCACTTCTTTTCTGTCCATAGCACCTATCATACTCCTCCATTTCTCTCCATACTTATATTCCTGCACTTTCTTTTCCTCCGCACTTACCTGTTCCTACACTTCCTTTCTCTCCATACGTACCTTTTCCTGAACTTCCTGTTCATTGCATACTCACCTTTTCCTGAGTCCCAAACAATCCATACTTATGCATTCCTGCACTTCCTTTCCACACTGACTTATTCCTAGACTTCCTTTTCTCTCACACTACCTATTCCTGAACTTCCTTTTCTATCTACTGTTACCTTCTACAATCTTCCTCTTCTCTCTGTACTCATCTATTCCTGTACTTTCTTTTCTCTACTTAATTACGTATTCAAATACTTTCCTTTCTCTCTGTAATTACCTATTCCAACACTTTCCTTTCTATCCATAATTACTTATCCCAACACTTCCATTTTGCTCCCAAATTACCTATTCCTACACTTCCTTTCCTCTCCATAGTTTCCTAGTCCTGTACCCCTGTGACTATAGATGACTAAAAGCACTGCCAAATGAGGCAATTTTATAAATGCAGCAACAATGGCATTTAAAAAGCCCTTTTCAGATACCTTAACTCAGACATCTGTATTCACATCATCATCACAGACAGTATTTATCCAAACTTTGATATATACACTCTTTGAAAAATGTAGGGTGCAGGAACATGTAAGGGTCATTCCAACTCAGAAACTGGAAAATTCTCTTGGGATCCTGTATGTGGAGGGCTTGTTTTAAGAAACCTGCATAGTAAGATGTAAGTTACATTAGGGTTTAGTTCAAATCAGTGTTTCTATTTATGCATGTTTGCACTATATTCATACACCCATGTTCTCAACATACATATATATTCCTATAATCCATTCTCACTATACTTACTTATTCCTATACCACTTGTTCTCTCTCTATACTTACTTATTCCTATACCACTTGTTCTCTCTGTACTTACGTATTCCTATACTACTTGTTCTCTCACTATACTTACTTATTTCTGTACCACTAGTTCTCTCTCTATTCTTACTTATTCCTATACCACTTGTTCTCTCTATACTTACTTATTCCTATACCACTTATTCTCTCTATACTTACTTATTCCTCTACCACTTGTTCTCTCTCTATACTTTCTTATTCCTGTAGCACTTGTTCTCTCTTAAACTTTCTTATTCCTGTACCACTTGTTCTCTCTCTATATATACTTACTAATTCCTGTGCCACTTGTTCTCTGTATACTTACTTATTCCTATACCACTTGTTCTCTGTCTATACTTACTTATTCCTGTACTACTTGTTCTATTATACTTACTTATTCCTGTATCCTTGTTTTCTGCTATACTTACTTATTCCTATACCACTTGTTCTTCTCTATATACTTACTTATTCCAGTACCACTTGTTCTCTCTCTGTACTTATGTATTCCTATACCACTTGTTCTCTTTATACTTACTTATTCCTATACCACTTGTTCTCTCTCTATCCTTACTAATTCCAATACCAGTTGTTCTCTTTATACTTACTTATTCCCTACCACTTGTTCTCTTTCTATATACTTACTTATTCCTATACCTCTCATTCTCTTTATACCTACTTATTCCTATACCACTTGTTCTCTCTCTATACTTATTACCACTTGTTCTCTCTATACTTACTTATTCCTATACCACTTGTTCTCGCTCCATACTTTCTTATTCCTGTAGTACTTGTTCTCTCTCTACACTTACTAGTCCTATTACCACTTGTTCTCTCCATATTTATTTATTTCTATATGTGTCTCTCTCTATATATATACTTATTTATTCATATACCACTTTTTCTCTCTCTGTACTTACTTATTCTTGTACAACTTGTTCTCTTTGTACTTATTTCTGTATCCTTGTTCTCTCACACTTACTTATTCCTCTACCACTTGTTCTCACTATACTTACTTATTCCATAGCCTTGTTTCTCTCTCTATACTTATTTATTCCTATACCACTTGTTCTCACTATACTTACTTATTCCTATACCACTTGTTCTCTCTCTACTTACTTATTCCTATACCACTTGTTCTCTCTATACTTACTTATTCCTATACCACTTGTTCTCTCTCTATTTACTTATTCCTATACCACTTGTTCTCTCTCTATACTTACTTATTTCTGTAACACTTGTTTTGTACCACTTGCTCGCTCTCTCTCTTTTCACTATACTTACTAATTCCTATACCACTTGTTCTCTCTCTCTCTATACTTACTTATTCCTATACCACTTGTTCTTACTATACTTACTTATTCCTATAACACTTGTTCTCTCTATACTTACTTATTCCTATACCACTTGTTCTCACTAAGCTAAATTATTCCTGTACCATTTGTCTCTCTTTGTATACTTACTTATTCCTATACCACTTGTTCTCTCTATACTTACTAATTTCTGTATTTTGTTTTCTCTCCATACTTATACGGCACCAGCAATTCCACTTCTCTCTGTGCTTACTTATTTCTGCACATCAGTTTCTTCTATACATTTTGAAATTTTTTTCTCTTCCTACTTAAAGGAAAACTACACCCAAAACTTGAAAAAATATATGCCGTGCAGAGTGTTTTAATTTGTATGTGAAGTCCTAGTGTTTCCTTCCCTCTGACTGGTATTAGGAGTTTTTCCTAAATTAGCCTACTAGCTTTAGGGTAGTTTTACGACCCCTGGATTTCTCCATATCAAATAGGTTTATTGCATTTCTTTGTCCTACAATGCACCTTGTTTCATGTAATGGTGATGTAGCAGAGCCCATAAATCCAGCAGAAAGCACTGCATTACAATCAGTTCACAACAACAGAGACGGCTATATTTTAAAAACTGTAGACTTCAGCTTGGTGACCACCCTCATCCTAAAGGTTTTACTGCCCTGAAAAACTTTGCTGCTGGTAATTTTTGTGCAGCTTGTAAAGCCTCCAAGATATTTAGTTTGTTTGGCATGTGTGTGTGCTAAATGTTGGGTCTCTCTTACATCACAGTCACGTGAGACAAGATGCACTGTGGGAACAAGAAATACAATTACACTATCAGTATGAAGATCCCCAGGGTCGTAAACTAGCATAAAGCTAGCAAGCTAATTTGGGAAAAACTCCTAATACCAGTCAGAGGGAAGGAAACACTAGAACTTCACATACAAATTAAAACACTCTGCACAACATATATTTTTTCAAGTTTTGGGTGTAGTTTTCCTTTAACTCTTCTGGTACTTCCGTTTCTCTCCATCCTTACTAGTTACTGAACTAAATGTTCTTTACATACTTGCATATTCCTGCACTTGCTTTTCTCTCCATATTTACCGTTTCCTGCACTTCCTTTTATTTCCATACCTACCTATTCTATCACTTTCTAGTCTCTGCATTCCTACCTATTACAGCATTCCCTTTTCTCCCCATACTTACCTATTCTATCATTTCCTTTTCAACTATTTTTGCACATTGTTTCTCTCCTACTTACCTATTCCTGCACTTCCTTTTCCTCCATACTTACCTTTTCCTGTATTTTCTTTTCTCTCTACTTACCTATTCCTGCACTTCATGTTCTCCATATTGCTCTATTCCTGCATTTCCTTTTCTCCATACATACCTAATCCTGCACTTCCTGTTCTCTCCATACTTACCATCCCTGCCCTTCCTTCTCTCTCCGCACTTAACTATTCCTGTATTTCCTTTTCTCACCATACTTACCTGTTTCTGCACTTCCTGCTTTCTCCATACTTACTATTTTGCACTTCCTTTTCTTCATACTTACCTATTTCTGCACTTGCTTTTCTCTCAGTACTTACCTTTCCAGAATCCCTTGTGGATTCATGTGACTGAGCTAGGTGTCTAAAATCTCTGTCAACTGAAGCAAATTTATAAATGCAGCAACAGTGAGATTTATATAAACCCTTTTTAAATACCCCTCCTCAGATGTGTACATTCACATCACCACACACAAAATGTAACACTAGCTTTGTTGTCTATGCTGCATGTTGATCTTGTCCAAAAAATGATGTAGACAGAACTATGCACTCTTTGAAAAGCAGGGTGTAAGAAAAATGTGAGGGTCATCAAAACTTAGAAAACCTTGGAGCACATTTCTCAACACGTGATGGTAGTGACCCAAAATGTTTCCGATTTATTGAAGCAGAACACGTTCCAGCTAAAGACAGAGGTGGGACCAAAAAAAACAGTTGCTTCACCTGGACACAGCACTGAGCTACACAGTGTGAAACATCGGTGGACTACTGTTGGTAATATTGGGCTGTAGTATGTGCCTTGAATAATGTATTTATTTATATTTTAATCCGGTGTACATTGTGGTTTCTTGGTGCCATTCTTTCTGGTTCATGCTTCGAACAGAACCTACATTGTGTGGAAGATGGAAAGAACAGTTACTGTAACAACAGATTTTCAAGAGGATCTCCTCCTTTGGGCCAAGCCTTTGGAATTATAAGCCTTCGGTATCAGGACCACTCAGAAACATTTACTAGCTGGGGCTGCCCACACAGATGTGCAATGTCTGCACCTATATAATCAAGGGTGATACCATTGGGCCATGCCTTTGGAACTGTAAGCTTTCAGCATCAGAACCACTCAGAAACATTTACTAGCTGGAGGCTGCCCACACAGATGTGCAATGTCTGCACCTATATAATCAAGGGTGACACCATTGGGCCATGCCTTTGGAACTGTAAGCCTTCGGTATCAGGACCACTCAAACATTTACTAGCAGGGGCTGACCACACAGATGTGCAGAGTCTGCACCTATACAATCATGGGTGACCCCATTGGGCCACACCTTTGGAACTGTAAGCCTTCAGTATCAGGACCACTTAGAAACATTTACTAGCTGGAGGCTGCCCACACAGATGTGCAATGTCTGCACCTATAGAATCATGGGTGACACCATTGGGCCATGCCTTTGGAACTGTAAGTCTTCAGCATCAGGACCACTCAGAAACATTTACTAGCTGGGGGCTGCCCACACAGATGTGCAATGTCTGCACCTATAGAATCATGGGTGACACCATTAGGCCATGCCTTTGGAACTGTAAGCCTTCAGTATCAGGACCACTCAGAAACATTTACTAGCTGGGGGCTGCCCACACAGATTTGCAATGTCTGCACCTATATAATCATGGGTGACACCATTGCTCCTCAGTTCCACACTGGAGATAAGCTCTGAGGGCCCCTTACCATGAGGAACCAGGAGATGAGACCAGTGTCAAGGAAAGGCATGGGACTGGAAATATAGCATACACAAGGCACTTATAGACACTGTAAAATAAAGCAGTGGACAAAGCTGCCAGCCGATATCTCAGAAAGGGGGGGAGGAGTGTGTGTGTGTGTGTGTGTGTGTGTGTGTACACACAATGGAGGAAAAACTGTTGAAGATCTACGGTGAGTATCTTTTCTGTCTTCATTGGGAACACTATGTTTCTATCTTAATTGCACTACAGAATGCAGAAAGTCCTCTCAGTCTTTTCTTTCATTCATTCCTGGAAACAGAGCACCCTGTGACCATACGTTGCCTGTTCAAATCGCAACCTAACTGTATCACTTTCTGTCATAGGAAGTATGGTAAGGCATTTCTCAGTGTTGTGAGGGAGCACTCTTCACATGGTATGGCCACTTCTGTTGCCTGCTTTTAGAATGTTTCTGCAGTTGATGTATGTGTTGTTGTTACAAAGAGCATTATGCATACTTCACTAAGCACTATAGTGGAAACATCATCTCTCATAACTGTGTAGGCTTTGGTTATGCAGTGTTGCAAGGCCTTCTTTCCTGATTACATGACACACTTTGCCATTCTCCCTGAGTACTTTGTGTACTGCTTGGGAATCATTCCAAAGGTGTTACCCAATGGATGAGATATATCCTCGATGATGTTCTATAAGCTTTCACCTCTTAGTGCCTGAATAATTTGATAGATTTTGCCCCCTCTCTAGAAAAAGCAGTATCAATGTCTGATGGAAAACTGAGAGGAAAATGTAAACTCCTCTGACAATCATATGTACCTTTAGTACAACAGAGTACCAGGAAAACAACATTTTCATACAACCCATGACTTAATTTTCTCCACCTTTTCTCTAACAGTTTGTCTATAGGTTCCACGGTGGGTGTTGATGATGCAGGAGAATTTCTTTCTGTTTTTGGATACATTGGAAATGCTGAACAACAGCTTCGGTGTTGTTTTTTTAAGGCTGCTTAGTGAAGCTAAAAGCAGACTTTTGTTAAGGGAGTGCGATGGCATGACCAAAACCAGAAAAGACAAACTACCATTATTTGTGGACTCTAAGGAAAAGCTCAGTGTGATATGGACCACAACTCATCTGGAGCGTTATGGTATATATCTTTTATTGATCTATACTATTCTAATAAGGGAAGATTCAAGTAAGGCCTGTATTTTGGTAGTACATCCAGGTCCAAATATTTCAGGAGTGACCTCACCGTGTTTTGTTAAAGAGTCACAGTGAGGCAACCCTCTGAAAAGGACCACTGTTTACTAACAGTGCAAAATCAGACTCAGGACCTCCCAGCAGTCCACCATAAGCCATATTGGCCCAGGCTGTAAGACACAGCAAGTAGGATGCAACCCTGAGAACATCTTGAGCACCTCCTCCATCAATGCTCACTACAGACCCTCAGAGTGCATTCATGTCTTCCATCTCCACCACTATTGGACCCGGACAGGCTGACTGTAGAGAGTAAGGCTAGGATGGAGGAGTCTCTGTCCGGGAAGAAAGGCTTTAACTTATCACACCTGTCTTGTGACAAATACATTCCAGACTGCATGCAGAGTGGATGAATTAGGCTGCTATAGTGTGGAAGAATTGAGATAGTCTATGTCCTGCTGATGAAATAGCCCATGAGTGGAATGTAGCATTTTCAGGGTTACTGTTTTTGGATAGTCCTTATAATAGGAGCCAGCCTGTCATCCACCAAGACTGACCTCTTCCAGGACCACTTCAACCAACACCACTGTAACTTCACTATCTCAGGTTGCCATTGTACCACAGTGAGCTGCAGTGGGAGTTCAGTGGGCAGATACAGACTGGTGCGATGATGGCATAATCAGTCATAATTGTCATGTTATAACCATCTACAACTGCTGCCATGCCTCCATCACATGAAGCTTCCATACGTGAGATGCCCTATGTAACCAGGAACTTTTCAGGCTCTAGTTCACATTTCGGGCAGCACTGGACATCTCCAAAGTGGGGTATAATTTTGGGGGCAGGGCCTGCCAGATACCTAACAATATAGTTCTCTGACTACCCTACCAGACGGATGAGACAGACATAGGAGTTTAGTGATGGACAATAGGGGGTTGGGGATTAAAGTGCAAGGAGAAAAAATATACCACTAGGGGGCTCAGTCACATAGATTAAACAGGAATGAGGGCAGACTGGATTAATCCACTGGCCTTATCTTGCTGTCAGTTTTGATATTTCTATGCTTCTATCTCCTGTGAAATCTGCCTTTTCTTGGATACTACAGAATGTCACAAAATGTTGGTGGGTAAGCTCAATGAACTTTACATACTGTTCTAGTTTTCAAAATGGTACAACAATGTTAGAGTGGAACCCCTAATCCAGTTCCTTCACCCCCCCAACATACTATCAGGCTTGAAGTTGTAAAAAGTGAGCCAACTTCCACATAATAAAGACCCCACCTCAGATACTGTATTTATTCTTACCTACTGAAACCATGGTTTCAAAATTCTGCAGCATCACTTTCCTGTGAAGCTCCTTCTCCTGGTTGCTTAAAATCTTCCACTCATCTTCAGAAAAAGCAACAGCAACATCTTCAAAGGTTTCTGGTGCCCGAGAGAATATAAGATGTGTTTAGTTGTTCTTATTTTCACAGCACACCACAAAGTGACAAATACTGTAGGAAACTTTTCAACGGGAAGAGGAGAGGCAATGTTAAGATTTGCAGTCTAAAAGACAGGCTTTGCAGGCAATCCCCTAACAAATGAAGAGTAAAGCACTAATAGAAACATAGATTTGACAGCAGATAAGGGTTGTTGGGCCACTTAATCTGTCCATTTTTTTTAACCTTCATTTTTTGCTGTGGACCTTTCTTGATTTATGGCAACCCCCCTTCCCCTTTTACCCCTGTGATTAACTTATGCATGTCCCAGGCATTTCTGAACCCCAGCACTGTTTTCACTCCTATTACCACCACTGGAATGCTGTTCCAGGAATCCACTACCCTTCTGTGAAGAAGTACTCTCAAATCCCTCCAGAATTTACCCTCTTTCTGCTTCATAGCATACTCCCTTGTTCTAGAGCACCTTTTGATCTTAAAAATACCCCCTTCAGTACCTTATTAAGCCCCACGAGGTATTTAAAGGTCTCTATAATGTTCCTCTCTTCCTCCAGGGTGTACATATATAGCTCCTCAAGCCTCTCTTCATAGGGCTTTTGATGCAGACCAGGCACCATTTTGGTAGCCCTCCTCTGGATTGCCTCCACTCTATGTCCTTCCTGAGATGTGGTCTCCAGAACTTGACACAGTACTCAAGGTGGAATCTTACCAGTGAACTATATAGGGGCAGCACCACCTCCCTCTTCCTGCTGGCAATATCCCTTCCTATGCACCACAGCATCCCTCTAGCCCTTTCAACTGCCTTATCACACTGCTTGGCCAATTTATGATAATCTGATATGATTAACCCTAGGCCTCCTTCCTGCATGGTCTTTATCAGTATCCCTCTGCCCATTTTGTACTCCGCTTCTGGACTTCTATGGTCCAAGTTCATTATTTTGTGACTGTACCGTGGGATCAAATGGAGTCCAGCACACGGTCAGGATTTAGAAATCAAACTTAAATTTATTCATACAGCAGGAAAAATAAACAGACTAAAGGAAAAAATAAAATAACACAAAGCAGAATGAAAAGAAAATACAATTCTACAGTTACATTCACTGAAGAAAGGGTTGCTCTAGAAACTGACTAGACAATTGGTAGGCTTGCCTCCCTACCAGACACTGACTTAATACACTCTTTTGCACTCAATATATACTGTGGTCAGATCACATGGTACAAGAAAACTCCTCCTATACGGAATGAATCTAACTTTTAACAGCAAACACAGTTTATATTTCACCTGAGTTTCAGTTTAGGCATTCATTTCACCACTGCATGGTTTTCTGGTACATTAAAGTTAAAAATTTCTAGTAATTTCATTTTTACCCTTTTTCTGAAGGCAGCAGACTCCTTCCATCAGCTTTCATCATAAAAGAGGTGGAGCATGGGCGCAGCACTATAGACAGATGGAAAGATAAGAGGAGAGGCTGCTGAACAAACAAGCCATTTTAGGTCAGTTGTTTTTACTATTTACAACATTTGGAGCAAACAGCTTACACAGTGTGACTAGCTTAACAAAATAAGCCACCTAATATAATTCAGCCAGGTGGCTTTACAAACACCAAACAGTTGAAACCCTGCTTTACTTTTGAATGTTTGCACATAGTTTGCAGGCTACAAGAAGCTGTATTCACTTCAGTGCCTTCACTTGCACTGAAGAAATA
Organism: Neoceratodus forsteri; assembly: GCA_016271365.2. Lineage (NCBI taxonomy): Eukaryota > Metazoa > Chordata > Ceratodontiformes > Ceratodontidae > Neoceratodus > Neoceratodus forsteri. The sequence goes on from CM057457.1 coordinate 400,292,431, forward strand.
CAAACCCTGAGGTTCTAAGCATCAGACTAAAGTGCTATTTCTCTATTTCAGTACTGACATGAAAGTGCTCACTAAACAGTGCAAAAATTCACATAAAGTCTTAGAAACCTTCTATGTGAAACTATATGGGGGATTTTCCACAGTCAAACAGCAGTTTTGGCAATATCTGGGTGCAAAACAAAGAAAGAGGACACAAAGGGAGATTAGGGAGAGAGGTCCTACTCACAGGTGGCCATTCCATGAGCAGGGGAACAGATGAAATAAACAAAAGAATACAGGGACAGAAGAGAGAGTAGAGAGCTAAGTACTGTTGCAACAGGTTTCTACACAGAGGGAAAGTTCCTGTTTTCCAGCCCACATAATTAAAAACTTTAGCTGCCATTTGATTGCAGATAAGTATTTACAAACACCCATTTAACACTTCAAAATACATGGGGATAGAGAGCAGACAGCCCCTACCTCAGTGACATTTTTACATTAAAACCCAGCCCCCATACCCTTGATGACTCTTCCAGTCTTTTCAGATCCCTTCCCATCCTTTCCACCTCCCTCAGAGTGTCCACTCTTTTGCAGACCTTGGTGTCATCCACAGAGAGGCAGACCCTCCCAGAGAGGCAGACCATCCCTTTCCAGTTCCTCCACCATGTCACTTATAAAGACATTGAAGAGGATTGGTCTCAGCACTGATCCTTGAGGCACCCCACTGGTCACTCTCCCTTACTCAGAGTGAACACCATTTACCACTACCCTCTGTGTTCTGTCCCCTAACCAGTTTCTCACCCAGGTTACCACCTTACTACCCACCCAGAGGTTACTCAACTTATTTACCAGTCTCCTATGTGGAATGGTGTGAAAGTCTTGCTGAAATCCAGGTAGGCAATGTCCACTGCTCCTCCTAATCCAATTCATTGGTCACCCAGTCAAAGAAATCTATCAAATTTGTTTGGCATGAACTTCCTTCATGAAAACATTCTGCCTTGGATCCTATAATCCTTTGGATACAAGACATGCCACAAAATCTTTTCCTTCAGTAGTGTTCCCATTAGCTTACCTTCCACTGATGTCAGGCTGACAGGCCTATAATTGTCTGCCTCTTCCTTGCTACCTCTTTTGTGAAGCAGGACTATATCTGCCCTTTTCCAGTCCTCTAGGACCTCGCTGGTCTCCAGTGATCTGCTAAATAGGTCTGCCAGAGGTGCAGCTAGTACCTTCCTGAGCTCCCTCAACACCCTTGGATGTACTCTGTATGGCCCCATGACATTGTCCACCTTCAGGTTAGCAGGAACTTTCTGGACTTTTTCCTCAGAAAATGGACTAGTGTCCATTCCCCTCCCAGCAAAGCTCCTGGTGCCTTTTTGCGGTCCCTCCTCTTCCCCGTCTACTGTGAAAACTGAGCAGAAGTATTGGTTCAAGTCAAGATGTTTGCCTTTTCTTAATCCCCCTCCATAGTCAGCTGCCAGCGACCATTGTTTTATTGCGGGAGTAAGATCCACCAACAACCCAGCACCCATCAGCAAGTTCTCTATGAAGAGATCCAGGCGCAACTTCAATGAACATGCCTACCTAAATGAGCTTAAGTACTCCCCTGAGTGGCAAAGATTTCTACCTGGCCAAAGCGATTCGTCAGCTTACAATATCTTCCACAACATTCTATCAAGGGCCCTTAATAAGTATGCTCCCTTATTAAAGTTCGAACTAGGACCAAAACCTGTAAATGGTTCACCCTCAGATCAAGTCCTTGCTTCTAGAAAGAGATAAGCTCTGGAAAAAAGCACGCAGGCTGAACACTGCAGAGGATTGGAACCAGTTCAGGAGACTACGAAATTTATGTACCAAAACAATCAGAGAATCGAAGGCTACCTTCTTCAAATCCGAACTTGAATCTGCCACAAAGAGCCCAATCAAGCTCTGGAACACAATCAGTGATCTGCTAGGCCACTCCCCAGGAAATTCACTCCCGACCAAGATTACCTCTGGCAACTTGACTATAACCGAAAAGATGAATATACTTGACGCATTCAATAACCACTTTGCTACTGCAGGCATGGCATTTGATAACTCCCTGCAAACATATCCTTCTCCCAGACTGCCAGCCAACTGCCTGAAACTGATAGCAACATTTTCTCACTTCACTTGCCACACTGAAAGAGGTAGAGGACCTCTTGCTTCAGTTGGATACTAGAAAAGTGCTGGGCAGACTCCTTAACCCTTACTTCCTAAAATTGCCTACCACATACTAGCAATACCCGTCACCCACCTTTTTAACTTATCCCTGTCTCAGGGCACCTACCACCTATATGGAAGACAGCACATGTCATACCATTGTTCAAATCAGGTGACTGTGGCGATCTCAATAACTACAGGCCAATTTCCTCCTTCCGGGTCCTGTCCAAGCTCCTAGAGAAAATTGTAAATGCACAGCTGAGGACTCACCTTGAGTCTAGGGAACTGCTAAATCCTATGCAGTCCAGATTCAGAGCTAAACATAGCACTATCTCAGCCCTCGCAAAGTTACTAACGACTGGCAGCGTAATCTTGAGCAAAAACTTTATTTGTGCTGTTTTCCTTGATCTAAGCAAGGCTTTCGACACCGTCGACCATAGTCTGCTCCTCCGCCCTTCAAACCATAGATGTGGACCCCTCCTCTGCGTTGGTTCACTGACTATCTTACAGGGCGCCTTCAACAAGTTAAAGCGAAGGAGGCCTGTCCCCTTAGAAACTCTGCAAGAGGGTACCTCAAGGTTCTATATTAGGGCCCTTACTTTTTGCAATCTACATTAATAACATCGACTACTGTATAACAGAAGCCAACATCCATCTGTTTGCAGATGATACAGTTCTCTCACGTAAGTCGCCCAACACCTGAAGCTGCCTGCAATGACCTACAGTCAGAATTCAACTTTTGCAAAGCCAACTCCTCCAAAAAGCTACTCCTTAATGCCAAAAACTAAAGCAATGGTCCTCTCTCCTTTTATCCGTATAGCTAACCCTGTGTCCAGTGGGACAGTTCCCCAAATTACCACAGTTCTAGGTGAAAAACTAGAATTTGTTACAAAATTCAAGTATCTGGGAGTTGGATAGACCAAAGACTCTCCTTCATTGAACATATCGAGGGACTTGCTAAAGCGACTTGGCAAAGGCTTGGACTGTTTTTAGAATCAGCCAATTTCTCACCAGAGATGCCAAGAAACAACTGGTCAATCCATTTTCCTATCATTGGTTGATTACACTGACTTCCTCTACAGCCAATGCCCCAACTCTTACATGGCTAAACTGGACACACTCTACCATCGAGCACTGAGGTTTATACTTGGGACTCCTTTGACACACATCGCTGCACCCTATATGAGGCAGTGGGATGGACATCACTAAAGTTCAGGCGCCACAGAAACGCCGCTCTCTGGACCTATAGAGCCATCTCTAATAAGCTGCCTTACTATATCTCCTGCTGTCTTCCCCTGAGTATAATTGGGAAACACGCGTTAAGAAGTTACTCAGCTATTACACTTCAAGTACCCAAAGCAAAATCCCGCTTCGGCAGGGCAGCCATAAGCTTCGTGCTACCTACCTTATGGAACGATCTACAAAAAACCCTCAAATTAAGCACTCTAATCGGTATAAATGCTTTCAAGATGCTTTATTTCCATACAATCAGAGAAGCATGTAACTGCTTCACCCACTCAGACCCAGTACCAGTGTCTGCACTGGTATATAGCCACGCCTAGACCCAATTTTAGTACTGACCTCCCAGCTTGCTCCTCACCAGCCTAATTGTTCTCTCTCTTATCCCCTGTCTTATCAACACTAGGCCCATCCATCCCTTATTCTTCCTTTCCAACCTCGGATGAGCTCACTACCCTGGGTTGTGACATCCTACCATGCTCCGTGCTTTATAGCATTCAATCCCGGGGCTCACATACTCCTTTTTCCATCCACCTTCTCTACATCCAGCTTTACCAACTCCTTTCTGTGCACGTGCCCTCTAGCCTTTCTCCCCACTTCCCTCCCTCTTCCCTACCTTCACCTCTACCTGGTGTGTATTTTCATTTTTTTTTTTCTTCTGTTACTTCCTCCTGCAACCTTAGATCACCTGCTTTATCTTCCTATAGACACTTCTATGTATGTAAATACCGTGTAATCTGTACAATATCTGTATAATTCTATGTACATATGAACTTTTTTTCTTCCTCTCTGTAAGAGTATTATCTATTGCTTGTAAATACCTGTGTTGACCTGTATATACAATTGTTCATGCTCCACCCAGGTCCATCTTGCAAATGAGCTTCTGCTCAACGATGAACGCCTGGTTAAATAAAGACTTGATTGATTGATTGATAGTCAAACCCTCCCTCTTTAACCATACAATCCCTCCCTCTCTTTACCTTCCTTTTTTTGCAAAAATACGTAAAAATGTCTTGTCCCCTTTTGATACCCCTTGAGCTATTTTTTTCTCGCTTTTCTTTGCACTTTTATGCTCATTATTATTTTGCCTGCCTCCCCCTGTTTTCCCTGATACAATTCCTTATCTTTCTCTCTCCTGGATCTCCTTATTACTTTGCCTGCCTCCCTCTGTTTTCCCTGACAGAGTTCCTTATCCTTCTTTCTCCTGGATCCCCTTATACCTTCACAATGCAACTCTATTAGCTTTTAACTTTTCTGCTACCGCTTTTGAGAATCATAACAGTCTCCTCTGTCTTTTACTTTGGTTTACTTGCTTGACACAGTGGTTTGTTGCCTTAGCTATGCTCTCTTTTAGATTAGCCCACTTTTCCTCCATTTCAGGTCATCTCCCCTGCCATGTAATTTCGGAGGCATTCACCATTCACCCATTTTTGTAAAATCCACTCTTATGAAGTCCAGGACTCCTTCAGTTGTGTGGCTGGCTTCTGCAGCTGTTCTTATGTTGAAGCACTCTGTACAATGATCACTGGTCACCAGATGACTTCCCACCTTAAAGTCTACAACACTGTCCTTGTTAATAACCACTAAGTCCAGCATTTTCCTATCATAAGTGGGTCCACTGACTAGTTCACAGAGTAACATCCACTGCAGTGAGTACAGGATGTCCTTGCTTCTAGATGAAGCCACAGGAGGGAGGTTTCAATCACATTCAGCACATTGAAGTCCACCAGAAGCAAGACCTCCCCCTATTCAATCATTTTGCAAGATGCTTCTAACATTTCCTTATCTAATTCCTCCCCGGTGGCAGAGGCCTGTAGATCACAACTGCGTGAATAGTGGTTCCATTTCCCAACTCAAGGGTGACCCATAGTCCCTATGACCATCTAAAGTTCCTGTATTTCTGTTGCTTTTGGGGAATTTGGGGAATGTTACATGGTCAGAAACCTCCTGCATTTGAGACAGTGGATGATCGCCCACATGTTTTTACTTTATACTTACTAATCACAGCTTGCAAAGTGTATTGGGGAATGTTACATGGCCAGAAACCTCCTGGAGTTGGGACAATGACTGATCACCCACATGTTTGTAATGTATACTTATTAATCACAGCTTTCAAAGTGTATTGGGAATGTTACATGGCCAGGAACATTCTGCAGTTGGGACAGTGGCTGATCGCCCACGTTTGTACTATACACTAATTAATCAAAGCTTTCAAAGTGTATTGGGGTGATGCTACATGGCCAACCATACATTTATGTTTGTTGGTATCACATCTAAACTTGATATTATCATACTGTTTAATAAACATATCCAGCACACTGCAAGGTAACATGGCATTATCAGAATAAGTACACAACAATCATTAGTAGTTTGAAATAGAAAGTATCTTGTATTATTTGACAAGTATCTATTCAAAGCCAATACTGGAAAAGAAAAAGACAGCATAATACCCAAAGGACTTTAATATTGAGCAGCAAAGAAGAGCAACCACAATGGTGCAGGGTTACAAGAGAAGCCATATTAGGAGAGACTGAGAGATCTCAATATGTACACTCTGGAGGGCAGAAAAGTGAGGGCAATTACTGAGACCTTTGCGTACCTCACACAGGTGAACAGAGTGCAAGGAGGGCGTCTCTTCCACAAGAGGATGAGCTCCAGGACTTGGGGACATGCTATGAAATAGGTGGGAAATTTTAGAAAGGATGTGAAGAAATTTTCTTCACAGAAAGGGTAGAAGCATGAAACAGACTGTCACCTGAAATTATGGAATCCAGAATGGTAGAAGGTTTCAAGCATGCATGGTAAAGACACAGGGGCATATTAATGCATAAACAGGAGGGAAAAGTTCTCGAGATAGGTTAGGGTCTGCAGAGCTACAGCAGACTGGGAAACTCTTGGGTAGACCGGGTGGCCCAAAAGGTTCTTTTCTGCTGAAAAATTATATGTTTCTATTTTTGGGAGAACTACAAATCAGCCAAACACTGTGTGAACTCACTATACAACACACATGCCCAAATATTCAGTTCAGCAACCACCCCAGACAGGATTTTCAATGTATTTATGTCAAACATTTCTCCAGGAATGGCATACTGATCTGGTAACAGCTCATTTCCAGGTGCTTCCTGGGGGAAGGGTAATTAGTGAATAACCATGCAGAATATCATCAGTACAAGGTATCAATACCTGGATAGCAGAGTATTTAGCCTCCAGAAATGGTTATTCAGATAAAAATCATGGACCCTTAATCAGGTACCTGAGTCTCACATTCTATAATATTGAAACAGCAATATTTAAAGCTTTAGCCACCTCTGATCTTTCATTTTCCTTTCATTTTTTAACCAAATCCAGTTAAATGTTTTACTATTTGAAGACATACTGTAAACTAGTAATGGCATTCAATTAGCTAGATACGTTTCACAGCAGCTGGCTACTGTGTGTGTAATAGGGCATGAGAGAGCCTTGGTTGTTATTTTACAACTGCATACCCTGCAGCATAGTAAGACAGAAGATCACAGGCCAGTTTCCTTCCACCTTGAGTGTCATAATGCTCTTACAAAATGGATAACTAGGTAAATTAAAACACATGATGCTGTTTCGGTACATTGGGTTACATATAGGGAGGGGATGAGGCAGACAAGATGGGCCGATGAAGTCCTTTTCTGCTGACATATTTCTTGTAAAATAATTTGTGAGCCCTTGGGAACAACTAGAAGGAGCTGGCAGGTTTTCTTTTAGAGAGTTAGTTATTTTCAGGAAAAATTATTGTTTTGTTAATGCCTGAATATGCGAAAGGATTGTTAGCACAATGAAGAAGAAGGAGAATCAGCATTTATATAGCGCTTTTCATACACAGTGTATCCCAAAGAGCTTTACATGCAATACTAGACTGCTAGTGAAGTGACTGACATTGACTTCACATGCACTGTGCCCAGGCTGGTGGAATTTCAAAGAGTGGTGAAGCGGATGCGGCAGACTAGGCACCAGAGGGTAGTTGTCAGTGGCAAACTCACAACTGCAAGGGCTGTAACTAACACTGGTCCTCAGGGCTCAGAACTGGGACCTGTGTTGCCTGGCATCTTAATTGCTGACATCTCTACCTCACCAGATTCGAGAGTGCAGGACCATGGAGAGCTTTAAGGCAGCCCTGAAAGCCCACTTATTTCAGCAAGCATTCAGTGATTATTTTATTTCATCTGTTGGCACTCTGTATCATTAGTATCTTATGGATTGTTTACTCTGTTATTTATATGTATTTTAACTATGTAAAGCACTCTGGTTTTAGAATTGCGCTATAAAAAAAAATAAAGTTATCATTATTATTATTATTATTATTATTATTATCTCAGATAGGATTAGGAATAACAGCAGCTGGTCTGCTGATGACACACAGAGTGAACCAGTACTGGGAAATGCAGAGGGGTGGTTAGGACTGCAGAAGGATCTGGAAAACTCAAGCACTGGTCAGATAAATGACAGCTGGGATTCAATGCATAAAAGTGTAAAGTCATGCACTTGGGAGCCAAAAACCCCAGGTATTGTTACAAGCTTGGGGCAGGGGCTTTTCCAATACAGCGGCACAGAAAGATTTTGTGGCAAAATCACAGTGCAAATAAACCACTCAGCACAGTGAAAGAGGGCAGCAGCTAGGGCAAATCTGATGTTGGGGTGCACTGCCAGACAAATTGCCTCCAGGAGGAGTAGGTCATCCAGCACAATATATTCTAAATAATATACCAATACTATGCACTGAAAATGAGAGACTTGTGGGTTGTGATATCCAATACCCTAAGCTTTGATAAACACAATAATAAAGTAGCAAAAGAGCCAACAGATTCATAAGAAAAACCTTGAGAAATATTAAGAGTCATAGCGAGGAGGTTCTGGTGCCCTTATATATATCACTGGTGCCGATCAGTACTCGAGTATGGGGCTCCATTTCATACTGCTTAGTCCATAAAGAACAGCAGGAAAATTGAGCAGGTTCAGAGAAGGTTTAGAAAAAGTTCATACAGCAAAGGACATGGAATACCATGTCAGATTACAATTCTTGGAAATGTACTGAGGGACCTACAGAAAAATAAGAGGGGATTTATGCCATGCTTATAATGGACACAGGGTCATTATGTCGCACAACATAATGCCGCATGGCACAATCGCGCTGCGTGATTGATGCTATGAGGCATATAACTTTGTTGCATGGGGGCTCTGCCCCCACACCCCCTGTTATGGGGGACTGCTTCCAGACCCCCACTATAGATTCTCAACTCACAAGTTCAGGTTCACTGAATGCTGTGCGACATTATGTCGTGTGACATTATGACCCGGTACACTTATAATGCAACAAAAAATGGTACATTATGAGAAGAAAAAGCAGGGATAAGGACTAGGGTCCATTCACTGCAATTGCATGATAAGAAATATAATACAATTAGAAGGGGAAGATGGCTTAACCAATGAGTAGTGAATATGTGGAATGCGCTGCCCTTAGAGGTGGTGAGTGTGGTCAGTCTAGCTGCTTCCAAAAGCCAGCTTGACAGATACATGGGGAACAAAAAATGGGAAAACATTCACTGTTAACTGGCAGGCCCATACATGGCTTTAGTAGCTATTGGACCTGTATTATTACCTATGAACCTATCCTGCCAATGTACAGGTCACTGGTCAGAGAGAGAGTACTGCATGCAGCTCCAGTGTCCATATCGAAAGAAGGATATCAACCTACTGGAGGGGATCCAGCACTGAGCAACCAGGATGATCTTTGGGACAGAGGGTAAAACCATGCAAGGACTGGCTAGGGAATCGCAATAGGTAGTCCCTGAAGGGGACAAGGAATGTAGGAGACATGATTGGGAACTTCACATATATGATGTGAAAAATAAGGATTGTACATAGGTGTTTTTTTTGATCGAAGGTCATGAGAGACACAAAGGGGCATAGTCTGAAATTTACAGGGGGAAGGTTCAGGAGAGAAATGAGAAGGCATTACTTCATGCACAGGGTGAGTACTAGATGCTAAACTGGCAGAGTAAGTGGTAGCAGTACAGAGGGTGGGTAGTTTTAAGATGGATGGGACTGAGTCAGAGAGAGGGTCACTACGATGTGGGGGGGGCAGCCACAGAGTACCATATGATCATAGTAGACTCATTAAACCATATGCACTGTATCTGCTGGCACATTTTGTAAGCTCATATGTTTGGTATTGGAATTTAGCACTCCCCCACCCCGGAATGCCACTCTGTAGTCTCTGGATGTTTATTCTTGGGTGCTTTCCTTGCAAGATAAAACCCAAAAATGGCACTGTGCAGTTGTTTAACATCTGATTCTGTGTGTAACATAGGTATTGGGCATGGAGCTGAGTCCTTTGCCACAGAGTTACAATACCGGCAATGCTCTCCACCATTGTGACTCGATCTAATACATTAAGAAGCACTGGCTAGAAAATTCACAGGTGAAGACTAGCCAAGTGTTGGACCACCATCACCCCACAGTACATTCTGGGCTTCCAACCTATTTGGTGACCATAGCCAAGCCCTGCTTCTTCACTACTCTGCTCCCCTATACACATCCTCTTCTACACATATATATTGAGCAAGTGGCTAGACACGAAAGCACAATCTGCACTGGTGCATAAAACAAAAGGCCTGGAGCTGACTGCAATCAGTCCACCAGACAAGCCACTAGGTGTCTACCTAGCATTGCTCTTGTGCCTTATTTTATTAAGACTTGGAACAGTGACCTTGTATATACTGCCAGTCAACTAACAAAAGTGGCATCATATGGGCAGGTCACCATGAGCATCCATGGGCATACAAACTGTGTATTGTTTAGTCCATACTGTGTTTTTGGGGAGTGCAGTACCAGCAGGAAATTGAGAATATGGACTGCCCATACTTGCAGTACCCAGTATTCCACCTCCATCTGAGAAAGGAGGAGGGTTTGCTGGCCATGTTAGAAATACCCATGACTGTGCAGTGATACAAGCCAATCACATGGGAGAATAAAATGGCTGTGGCCCAGGACTGCACAATGGCACTTGCTGGACTGAATTCTAGATGCACACTACACTAACCCTGATATGACCTGCCCAGTCATGTGTCTGTATATAATTTTACATGTAAGGCGTGCAACTTTAAGGAGGCATTGAACAACTGAAAGGCATCCCGAATATGTCCTTGGCATGATAGAGTAGGTAGAGATCTTGAGGAAAAGAAAACATATATTACATTCGATGCTGCTAAAATGAAATGGAGATGCCCAATAAATAATAGTACAGTGATGCTAACAGATTGCATCAAAAGCACACGGGCACGTACATCCCAATTTAAAGGCACACAAATGCAGCACTGCACTGCTTCTTCACTGTGCATATGAGGGCACACCCAAGTGCATGTTGTTGGTAGAAGTGCATGTTCCCAGACAGTACTAACAGCACTAAAATTGATATACACAGTACTGTAAATAAATGGGTTCTTAGCGATGACTCAGCAAGGATAATCTGATTGAAATATTAGTCTTTAGCTGCTGTGATGGTTGTAGGCTGCAACAGAGGGTTTGTTTGTTGCAGAAGGAAATCAGGTGGTCACAAGATTGAATTCTTCTTACTCTGTGATTTTGATAGTAAACAATCCGAAAAAGATGAATGGCACACCACTGGACGTACACTGATTGGGCAGTACCGGAGTGTTTGGGGTACTATTTGAGGCCTAACAGACACCGAACAAATGTGTGGTAAGCACCATGAAACAACAGTGATTAAAATTTAAGTCACCTACTTCCTGTTTACACCTTGACAGGATGTGACTTACACAGACGCACCTCCTCTTTCTCCTTTTCGACTTGCAACCGGAACAACAGTGACCATTCCGGAACTTGAATGTGGACCTTCAGCATCGGTGTACATTGTGCACAATGGTGCCATCTGAGCAGTGGTCATTCAGCATTTCTGAACAACAGTGACCATGCTGGTACCTGAATGTGGACCTTCAACATCGGTGTACAATGTGGACAATGGCGTCATCTGAACAGTGGTCATTCAGCATTTCTGAACAACAGTGACCTTGCTGGAACTTGAATGTGGACCTTCAACATCGGTGTACAATGTGCACAATGGTACCAGCTGAACAGTGGTCATTCAGCATTTCTGAACAACAGTGATCATGCTGGAACTTGAATGTGGACCTTCAACATCGGTGTACAATGTGCACAATGGTACCAGCTGAACAGTGATCATTAAGCATTTCTGAACAACAGTGACCATGCTGGAACATGAAAGTGGACCTTCAGCATCAGTGTACAATGGTACCATCTGAACATTGGTCATTCAGCATTTCCAAATCAGCAGACAGAATGACTTGTTGGGTTGCACTATAGTAAACACACATGTGAACCAGTTTAAAAACAACAAACTGTACAGCACCAGGAGGCAGCCAGCCAGCCCTAACATTCCACACCACAAAGTGCTTCTAGAGGATCCCTGGATAACAGCGTTTACTGCAACATTTAAGAAGCAAGATAATTTAAAGCCACAGTAAACCTTCTATTGGTACAATCAGATTGGTACAATTGATCAGAAAACCTAATATTCTTCAGGTGAAGCTACCTCTGGCTGGAAGCTTCAACAATGTACTTAAAATTTGCAAGAAAGCGAGTTGTGCTCACAACAGAGGGAGGTGAACCTTACAATTTACAATTGTCTTTGGTTTGTAGCAGATTCTTTAGGAAAGTTAATATTCTTCAGGTGGAGGATACTTCTAATTGAAAGGTGAAATAAGGAACGTAGAATTATCAGAAAAGGCAGTCTTTCAATCAACAGAGGGAGGTCGACCTTGCTTTACTTTTGTTACAATTGTTAAGATTTTCAGTGCAGGAAGAGTTTAAACCCACAGAGACTGAACACTGTTTAGTCTGTCTGTCCTTATGCACAGCTGACTTGATTGGAGTTAGTGACCGACTGTTTGCATTGCAATATTTGTAATACTTTGAGTTATTCACTGGGCTAAGAATTTGTCATAAGTCCTGAATTGAGTGCAGGTTACGAGTGTGTATTGACTCAGACAGTGCCCAGGGGTGAAACAGTTTTTGTTTATCTCTGTGTGCCTTAAAGCCCAGGCCAGACTGTGTCAGGAAGTGCTTATATCATAGCTACTTATCAGCCAATAGCTTTGGAAGAGTCTTACAGACCTGATAACAACAGCACTATAAGCAAGTGGATTTTAGCAGGCTCATCAGAAAACCTAATATTCTTCAGGTGAAGCTACCTCTGGCTGGAAGCTGCAACACTGGACTTAGGATTTGCAGGAAGCGAGTTGTGCTCACAGCAGAGGGAGGTGAACCTTACAATTTACAATTGTCTTTAGTTTGTAGCAGATTCCTTAGGAAAGTTAATATTCTTCAGGTGGAGGATATTTCTAACTGAAAGGTGAAATTGGAACTTAGAATTATCAGAAAAGGCAGTATTTGAATCAACAGAGGGAGGTGGACCTTGCTTTACATTTGTAACAATTGTTAAGATTTTCAGTGCAGGAAGAGTTTAAACCCACAGGGACTGAATACTGTTTACTGTGTCTGTCCTTTAAAGTGACGTGTTTTGGGGCAGACTGCTTTAAGAGCACAAGTCACCAGGCTGTTTTGGGGCTGGGGAGGTTTACCTGTGTCTGACTTGGATGTTTGGATTTTCTCTGTTTGATTGGCAAGGTATTTTCTCTGTCAAATTGTCGTGAGGGCATCTTGCTGACAGGAAGGCATTCATCGAGCGGTAGGTCAGAGCTTTTAGCTGATTATTTTGTGAGGGTAGGATGGTCTGCATCTGTCCAGGAAGGAACAAATCTTTGGGCAATCGGTTTAAATGCTTTGTTGGCAAGCTTTAAACTAGTCAAGGGAGGAGGCACTGATAAGCAGCAGGAAAATCCCAACCACCCCTTACAAAACAGGGCACTAAATGAGAAAAATACCAAGGCAGAAAGGTCAGTGGGGGATGCTGCTATAGAAGGTAAAGCCATCAAAAAATGGAGAGCAATGAGTACCAATGCCCATAGTCTGGGTAACAAGCTTCCTGAATTAGTGGCCTTGATGGAGGAGGAACATCTGGATATCGTGGCAGTCACAGAAACATGGTACACACAGAACCATGACTGGGATGTAAACATACCAGGATACACTATCTACAGGAGGGACAGGGAGGGTAACAGAGGAGGAGGAGTAGCTCTCACATAAGGGAAGGAATCAAAGCAACAGAACAAAAGGATAAACAGGGAGGAGAAGAAGCATTGTGGGTCAATTTGGAGACAGACAATGGTGCCACAATCCCACAGGGTGTATAGAACCCCTTTCTCAGGGGGAGGAAATGGACAAGAAATGATAGAAAGAATACTTAGAATGGCAGAAAAAGAGATATTGCTGATGGGTGATTTGAATATGCCATGTTAACTGGAGTGCAGTTGCAGCAGCCACTTCTAAGAGTGGGGTTATTCTAGATGCCCTACAGGGGCACGCCTGACAACTAGTATTGGAACCCACTCAAGAGGGAGCAATCTTAGACCTGGTTCCTCAAATGGAGATGGAGAGAGGATCACAGATGAAGTGGGTAGCCATCTGGGAACCAGCAACCATCAAACAGTATGGTTCACACAAACACAGCAATAGAGTCAAGCTACAAAGGCAAAAGTATTGGACTTTAGGAGGGCTGACTTTGCCAAAATGGATGAGTGCCTAAGGAATGCACTAGCAAATGGGCAGGAAGGAGGGGTGGAAGAACAATAGCGAATAATAAAAACTGCCATCACAGAGGTAACAAGCCTTTGTGTGAAGCAAATAAACAAAACAAAATGATGTAAGAAACCACTATGGTTCTCAAAGGAGGTGGCAGTGAAGGTTCAAGAGAAAAAGAGAGCATTCAGAAAGTACAAGGAATAACAGAAGGAGCAGGACAGAGAATTGTATCAGTTAAAGCAAAAGAAAGCTAGGAAGGCAGTCAGAACAGCAAAGGCCCGAACCGAGGAAAAGATAGCCAACTCAGTTAAGAAGGGGGATAAAACCTTTTAGGTACATCAGGGATCAAGGAAGACCAAGGGAGGGATAGTGAGGCTTAATGAAGGGAGAGAGGGGTGGGCAAAAGGTACGGTGAAAAGGCAGAGATACTAAACAAATATTTTTGCTCAGTGTTTACAAATGAAGAGGGGGAGGTACCTAAAACAAACAATAGAAACACTCTGGATAAAGAAGTTGATACCAGCCCATTTACAGGAGAAAGGGTTCTGAAAGAACTCTTAAAACTGAAGGTGGACAAAGCAATGGGGCCTGATGGGGTTCATCCCAGAATTGTAAAAGAACTAAGGGTAGAACTAGTGACACCACTGACTACCCTCTTTAACAAATCATGGGAGGATGGGGTGGTACCTGAGGATTGGAGGAGGGCAGATGGGATTCCCCTTCACAAAAATGGGAGCAGAGCAGAAGCAGGAAACTACAGACCTGTTAGTTTAACCTCAGTGATAGGGAAAATTATGGAATCACTTCTGAAGGAAAGAACTGTCGAGTACCTAGAGGCCAGAGGGGCACAGGACCCAAGGCAGCATGGATTCACAGAGGGAAGGTCATGCCAGATGAATCCAATAGATTTCTTTAACTGGGTGACCAAAGTAGTAGATCAGGGAGGGGCTGTGGACATGGCCTACTTAGACTTTAGCAAGGCATTTGACACAGTCCCACACAAAAGATTAATATGCAAGTTAGCCAGCCTGGGAGTGGGTGCCAAGATTATGGCCTGGGTAAAGAACTGGCTGGAGAATAGGACACAGAGGGTAATAGTAAATGGAGTCCACTCTGAAGAAAGGGGGGTTACTAGTGGTGTACCGCAGGGTTCAGTATTAGGAACGGTCCTCTTCAATGTCTTTATAAGTGACATTGCAGAGGGACTGGAAGGAAAAACATGTCTCTTTGCAGATGACATAAAGATCTGCAACAGAGTTGATGCACAAGATGGGGTGGAAAGGATGAGAAGGGACTTGGCAAGGTTAGAGGAATGGTCAAATATATGGCAGATTAGATTCAATGCTAAGAAGTGCAAGGTAATGCACCTGGGAAACAAAAACCCAGGGGAAGAGTACACAATGGGGGGTGTGACATACTAACAACAACAAAAATGGAAAGGGACCTGGGGTAGTCATATCAGATGACTTAAAGGTGGGCAAGCAATGTGAGAGGGCAGTAAGGAGGGCTGGGGGGATACTGGGATGCATAGGGAGAGGCATCACCAGTAGAAAACAGGAAGTTGTTATCCCTCTGTACAGATAGCTGGTGAGACCCCATCTGAGTACTAGGCAGTTCTGGAGACCCAACCTCCGAAAGACATAGACAGGATGGAAGCTGTCCAGAGGAGGGCAACTAAAATGGTGCAGGGTCTGCACCAGAAGACATATGAAGAGAGACTTAAGGAGCTTAATATGTATAGCCTTGAGGAAAGGGGGGGGCATGATAGAAACTTTCAAGTACCTCAAGGGAATCAACAGACCAAGAGGGTAGCATCTTTCAAAAAAGAGGTGTGCAAGAACAAGGGGCACAATTTGAAGAAGGGAGGTGGCTAAGAGGTAATGTAAGGAAGTATTTTTTACAGAGAGGGTTATGGATGCATGGAACGTCCTTCCAGAGGAGGTAGTGGAGTCAAAAACAGTGGTTGAATTCAAGCATGCATGGGACAGTCATAAGGCAATTCTAGCGGGTGGGGGTAGAAAGAAGTAGGCTGCTGGTTAACTAGGATCTACAGCTTATCCGTTAGGTAGGGAAATGGGCAGACTGGGTGGGCCAAGCGGTCCTTATCTGCCGTCCAATTCTATGTTTCTATGTTTCTATGTGGCCTGCTACTGATGGCCCTGCTGATAACCAGCTCTTGCAGTACTATTGTGAGCAGCAGTTGTTTTTACTGTTGGTAGTGGTTGCACCATGCATGACTGTCAGCCAATCAGCTTGCAGCATTTTCCCTACCTGTTTTACAAGGGGAGTTAGTTGCATGCCTTAGCCTTTCAGGCTGAAGCCACCCTCATCACCTGGGTGTTTTGTATATCCCAGCAAACAGTGTTATTACTTAAATAAGTGCTGCTAAAGTTAAGATTAATACATTGTATTAACTAGTCAGAAAGCACGTAATTCAAATGTTAATAATATCCTTCCTCTGCCTACCTTTAGGGCATTCACCTTGGCAACAGTACCGTGGCATTCATGCATAGGAGACTTTTTACAGGCTACACAGTCAGGTTTGTGTCCATCGGATTCCTCACACACCCGTCCAAGTGGCTGTGGCTGCTGGTCACAGGTATTGCTGTTTTCAAGCCCCTCTTTCTTTCCATCAGACATTTTACAATCTCCACTATCACTGCAAGTTTCCTGTTTGCTCTGAGCACCTTCTGCTCTAACACATCATAGCATTCACCACAGGAGACATTTCCATCTACGACTCCCAGTATTTTGCGATGCAGGCTCTGCAAAGTTGTGCCCAAATCTATAATGACAGGATCATTAAAATAATCCACACAGACGGACACATCACTTCCTTTTCAGTAGTTCTAGCTTTTTGTTCTGCCATGTTCACTGCTGTCTATTAAGGGTGTCTACTTCCCTTCGTTTTCCTGGAATATAAAACATATAACATAGAATGGGTTTATTCCTCTTTCAACACTGATCATGCCATACACAGTTACCAATTCTTGCATTGGCACTGAACCTTATTATGATGTTTTAGTATGGCTTTCAGTACTGACCACATCATATGAACATACATACAAACTTGCAAACAGACAAAAGCCTTTTGGTCTATCAAGTCTGCTCGATTGTGCAGCAAGCAGCCTTATACTGCAGCTGCCCCTCCTCTTTCAGTGACCCTCCCCTTACCCTGTCCCATCTCCTTTTGAAGTAGCATGCTCTATTACAGGCTACCACGTCCTCTAATAATGTGTTCCACCCTGACAACACCATCTATATAAAAATGTGTCTCCCATTTCCCTCCTGAACCTTCCCTCCCTCCAATGTCACCTTGTGCCCTTGGGTGTTCCTCCCTCTCCTTAACTAGAAAAGTCCCATCCACATCTGTCTTATTTATTCCTTTATGTACTTGCGGGTTTCAATCATGTTCCCCTTTCCTTCTTTCCTCCAGGGAGTACATGTTCAACTCCCTCAGTGGGCAAGTCCCTAGCCTTGGATCATGTGTGTTATCCTGCACTGCACCATCTACAGTAACCTTATGTCCTTTTTCCGGTATGGCTGCCAGAACAGCATGCAGTACTCCAGGTGTGGTCTAATCAGTGACCTATACAGCAGCAGGATCACCTCCACCCTCCTGCAGGATATTCTCTGGCTATACAACCTAGCATTCTGTTTTTTTTTTTTATTTTTTTTATTTCTATTTTCCACCACTTACCTCCAGCTCCGGTATCCTCAGGAGCACCTAGAGTCATCCTCTGCAAGCCCCCTTTCCTGGTCTGCCCTGTCACCCATGGAGCTGCAGTTTACCCCCCAGGGCAGGGAACAAGGTGGCCCTGAACACACTGACAATTCTAGTTTTGTCATTTGAGGGGTGCCAGGAATGTGTCCGCACATTGAGGGCAAGCTTGGGTGCTCCATCTCCATTGGAGCTGGAAGATGTTTTCCCCTGTTCTGTTGTGGATGTCGCAAGTGCCCCTGATGTCAAGGCATGAACATTGACATCCATGATGTCCTCCCATAGCTGCCTTCTGAACTTGCTGGGCTCCAGATCTTCATCTGGGACCAATCAAGCCCTGAGGCACCTGATGTGCTGCAAAGCCCCTAGCCACCCCTAAGGGTCAGTATACACCGAGCTGCTTCCCCACCTTCTCCCTGGAGTAGGTAAGCCATTGGATGCTCCACCCACTCCCCTGTCCTGCCCTCTGATGACCCGAGTCCGCTCCCAAACCCAGGTCACTGGTGGTAACAGAAGGAAATCCAATCACTGTGCTAAGCGGTGAGAATCCTGTTAGCCTTTGCACAGTTAAACACTCTTTGCACTGCTGAACCTTACTATGGTGTTTTATTATTGCTTTCAGTACTAACCACTTCACACACAATTAAAACTCATGCACTGCTACTGAACCTTATTATGGTGATTCTTTACTAGTTTCAGTACTGAGTATGTCATGTACAGTTAAAAACTCTTGCACTGCTACTGAACCTTATTATGGTGTTTTATTATTGCTTTCAGTACTGACCACGTCACACATAGTTAAAAACTCTTGCACTGTTACTGAACCTTATTATGGTGTTTTATTATTGCTTTCACTACTGGCCATGCCATGCACTGTTCAAAACTCTTGCACTGCTACTGAACCTTATTGTAGTGTTTTAGTATTTCTTTCAGTACTGACCATGCCATGATTAGTTAAAACCTCTTGCACAGCTACTAAACCTTATTATGGTGTTTTATTATAGCTTTCAGTGCTGACCACATCATACACAGTTAAAATCTTGTATAACATGGGGTAGATGAAGGCAGGTCCCTGATGGGTACAGAGCCATCAAGTGACCACTGATTAATCCATGATATAACCACAGCAAGTGGTGAAGCATTCTCCCTGAGTGATCAGTGAGTGGACCAGTCCTTGTTATTGTGCCCAAAACACACTTTCAAAGGCAACCATTAATTCTGCTGCTAGCTGAGAGAGACGTCCTGAGCTACACAGAATGGAGGTGATTGTCTCTGTGTATGGCAAACTCACAGTTCATCAAACCAGAGATCCTTCCTAGTCCTGCCTGGTTTCTCTTTTTCTATACCTGGTCACTCCTACTCCTCCCATGATCCTTCCATGCCTCACCGTATTTGCACTAGTTACCTTTCCCCCCCTTCTCAGCATCCTTACATACCTCCAGCCTTCTGCACCCCATGACTAGAATTTCAACCCCTTCAACTGTACTTTATCTCCCTAAGAAAACCCACTCCATCCTTGTCAGAATGGTGCCATAGGTATTCCATTATGATCAAGCCACCCATCCCTCTTCCTTTCATACGACCACCCCCTAACCCTCCCTATGCTTCCATTCCTCCCCCTCCTGCCCCTCCACTTTTCATTGCTTATTGGTACTCCTTATCTGTACCTTGGGTCCACTTCTCCAGCTGGACTTGCTCTGGCTTGTTACATATACACAATTTTGCCGTTGCTGTTCTCAAGCATTTTGTACATTGTATTTTCCCTTGGATCCATTTTTGTTGTACATGTAATTGCAGTTGTATTGTGTGTTGACCTTATATAATGTATTATGTACTGACTCTGTATCCTACTCAGGTCCACCTCAAAAATGAGCTCGGCTCAATAGTGTCCACCTAGATAAATAAAGATTTTGTTTGACTGATTAATTGAAAGTGTGCAGCAGGAGAAGTCAGCAGCACCCTCACAATTTGTCCACCACCAAAATCAGTAGTATCCTTAGGTAGTGGGTGTCTCCCAACTCAACCACCCGCTTATCTCAGGGCACCAAAAGGAAACTGCAACCATGCCCTTCTTTATTCCTGTCCATTTATAATATGTGTAACCCCTTACAACGTGGGGTGTACATGTAGCCCATAGCTTCTGTTTTGCTCTCCTATCTGGTGCCTCCAGAAATGCCTGCTATTTTTTTTTAATTGTCCCTGCTCTGGCCCGAGTTCTTGTTTGTGCCCCCTGCCCCAGAAAGCAGCCCCAGAGTAATTCCAAGCTCTGCAGGGCTCCAAAACCCAGACCATGATCTCCCACTCTGCATGTGTATTCTGGTGCAGTGGGGATTATACAGGCACAGGTGATGTCTTTGATCTTCTGACCACTTAACTTGTTGATCAGGAGAGAGAGAGAGAGAGATTCAGCAGTCTTGGTGTCCCCACCTGCTAAGTGGGACCCAGTGACCATAAGGAGGACCTAGCGAGCCCGTGTATTAAATTAAGTGAAAAGGTCCACAAGGTGTCCAGATAAGAGCTCATGAATATTAATGAGCTCAGAGCCCCAATGTAATAAATGTTCATAAGGATGCTTCTGCCCTAAGGAAAGCTGTGTTTTGACTGCAGCTGAAAAGAAAAGAAAATGTGTTCTAACCGAAAATAAATAATGCAACTGTTGCGTGGGGATGGGAACAAATGTGAAAGGGACAAAGTGTTTAAATAAAATAAATCCTTCAATCCTGGCTACACCAGTAACATGTTGAGACTCAGAGAGATGGTCTTCCTGCTGCAAGGCATCCTTAAATAGTGGCAGTAGCAACAGGCATGAGGACTGAGAAATTTTCTTGTTCTGGACAGTGACAGCAAGAACACACTAGTGGCTACTAAACTGTTGGGGCATTTGGGCAAATATTTTGTTTATTCTGGCTGCACCAGGACTTTATTTGGGATGGTATCAATTCTGCTTAAGGGACAGTGCGTTAAGTAGCCATTTTCAAGTAGTGACAGCCAATCGGAAAGCTAGAATTTGCAAGCCAGGACTTGTGGGACATTAGTCAAAGCTCATAAGAAACTACCCAGTGCTCACGGGGAACTGCAGGGCTCTACTTGCAGGCAACTTAGCAGAAAACCAACTGCGCATCAAGTGAGGTTCATGCACAATACATTTTCTTGCATGACAAGCCCATGAGCCAATCAGAGGCCAAGAACCCAATAGCTTCAGCATTTTAGGAGTGTCAGGAAAGCCACATAAAAGATTGTGTTTACAGCATTTTTCCAGATTCAAGCAGGAACACCCCACAGGGGTAGTGGACAGGCCCCCAGCCATGCAACTGGACCTGGTGATCCAGTTAAGCCCCTCCACCCAAGAGGGAGTTAGTGACTTATTAGCAGTAACAGTTTAAAGTAATTTAGTTTATCCAGAACCTGCTAGCCTGGGGGTTGCCAGAATGTCCTCCAGGTGCTAATCCTCCCTTCTACGTCAGGG
The DNA here is from genome assembly GCA_016271365.2 of Neoceratodus forsteri. NCBI lineage: Eukaryota > Metazoa > Chordata > Ceratodontiformes > Ceratodontidae > Neoceratodus > Neoceratodus forsteri. The sequence goes on from CM057457.1 coordinate 400,313,727, forward strand.
AAAGATGTGGACCTAAAACAACATCAAGCCAGCTGTGAGAGAGCTGATTTCACCTCAGTCGTGAGAGAACTGAAGACATCAGGAACCTTGATTGTGGAGGTCCCACCGTGAGGATCCTGAGTGAGTACTGTTGTACCCCCAGTGCAAGAATGAAAGAAAGTGCTTAATTGGGGCTACCAATGTCCTTAGTGACTGTGTTGATTTGTACTGCTCATTTGGTCTGCACCCTGCTGCACCTAACCTTAGCCCAGCATGGGGGGACACCTTATAGATCTTGTGCTGTTTTGAAATAGACCAATTGGTGTGCACCTTGCATCTGCTGTGCCTGTCTTGCCCAACGCAGGTTGACCTGACCATTCTGGGGGACCCAAGGGAGACCTTTAATTTATTGGCCCTTTCCTATGACATCACTTCCTGCTGTTATTTTTTGTAAGTCCCCACTTCTCCATTTGCAGGTTATACCCAGTGGCCACTAGAGGGATCTCCTGCCTGATACTAAACCTCTACCTGATATCCCACTTCCTCCTACTACCTTTTAGCCCCTCTTACCACCACTGGTTCTCCTCTCCTCCCCCTCCCCCTCATCCTTGCCTAAGTCCTCTCTGCCCACACACACCCTTTTTTCCTCTCCACCCAGTCCTCTGACCTGCCTCTGACACCCCCTTGCCCCTTTTCCATACCCGTTCTGACCACTAGGAGTCACTCTTTCCACTTCCCGTCCGGACCCAAACTCAGCCTATGCCAGCCCCCCCCACCCCAGCAACTGAAATCCCATCTCATCCTGGTCCTAGATTACCTGCCCCGGGGGTCTTAAACCTGGTAGCCTGTGCACCAAAGTCCGTGACCCTACCACTACTCCAAAGTGGTTTCCACCCTCTCAGAGTGCAGTCTATATCCTTATACCACCACCTCCACTGTTACCTTAGGAACCATGTATGTTAACCCCTACTTACGTGCCTCATCTTTCTAACCATCTTGGCGCTTGCCTCCCATCAGCCTGACCACACCTTCTGCCCACTGGGTTCAGCACTAACGTATCTCTTCGGTTTGTCTCGGCCCCCCCAACTTTGTCCTCACACCCTGGGCCCCAGCACCCACCTGCTGGCTGACCCCCCCAACCACGCTACCCACCCAGGCTCCCCGTGGATCCACTTTCTCTCCGCCATTCCAACCCTTTGAACCCTACCCATCCCCTGCTCTCCTATGGCCTCCCCCTCATCTAGGCATACTATCAAGAAGGTCTATTTCTACCACTCCCTCATCAGAATCATGGCTATACTATTATTCCTCTCTGGTAATGTCCACCCTAACCCAGGCCATACCCCCACCAGTCACCCAATCCCTTCCACAGGACTCTGCATTGCCTCTTTAAACATTTGCAGCCTGCTGAAGAAATTTGCTGCCCTCCAGAGCTGGGTTATTCAGCACCAGCCAGACATAATAGCTGTAGTTGAGACCTGGCTCTCTAAGACCACCCCTGACTCATTTGTCTCCCTTCCTAGCTACACCTTATTCTGGGAGGATCAAGCGGGTAAATGCGGTGGTGGCTGTGCAGTTTTTATTCATGATACCATTGTCGCCCACACGCTCCCTTTCCCCAAACTAGATAATGGTGCCCAGGCCCCCACCCTCAAACTCACCCCTGACCCCTCCAGGGGATCGCTTTATCTCACTGTTTCCTATATTCCCCCAAGGCTCCAGATCCTGGCAATCTCATCACTCACAGATTATCTCACCACTCTCCTACACAAAGCAGAGATAGTCCTTGTTGGAGATCTCAGCATAAATTGGCTCACTCCCTCCACCTCCCAAATAAGGGACACCTTTGCTGCCCTTGACCTGATCCAACTTGTCTCCCAATCCACCAGACTTAACCCAACATCGAGAGACCTCCACCCTCCTTGGCGTCATTGTCCCAACCCCCCACAAAATCCAGGACATATAAATCCTCCCAGACTCATTAAGTGACCACTCCCCATACTATTCCTCTGGTCTACCCCCACCCCCAAACCTGAAGCCCAAACCACCTTCCACAGGCGCCTCCACCCGGGTGGTCTAAATAAACTCAAACAGTACCTCGCACAGATTGATTGGTCTCCCATCAACTATGCACCCAGCGTTGATGCTGCCCTAGATCCTTTAACAAGGCCTGTGACATCTACGCACCAGTAACTACACTCTGATCCAAAAAGCAAAACATGCCCTAGGTTACCCCTGCCCTACTCCAAAAACTAAGAGACAGGGATAACCTCTGGCACCTAGCCATTGAGATCGGTAAGAAGTCCGCCAGACAAGTCTACAACTTTGCTCAGAAGAGTTGCACGTGGGCTATCCAAAAAGTCAAGATGGATCACTATCAGGCCACCCTCACCTCATCATAGGGCTCTGCCCAGTCCTTTTGGGACGGTATTAAACAACTAAATGGGAAATCTCTCTCCCCACCCCTGTCCCAGCTTACCATCGATTGCTCAGTTTCCACAGACCCTACTAGCATTGCCAACTACCTTAACTCCTCTTTTACAGACCTCAGATCTGTCCTCCCCAATAACTTCTTCGACCCTGACCCACAGCCCCCTGCTCTCCAACTCTCTTGGTTCTACCTACGTAAAATAACCACCCGTGAGCCAGACCACTCCTCCTAAAAGCACCAGGCAGCAACAGCCCTAGCACTGACTCCTTGGACTCCAAAATATTAAAGCTGGTCCTGGATGTTGTCCTTGTCTCTCTCATGGGCTTACTAAATTGCTCACTCTCCTGGGGCAATTCCTCACCACCTGGAAAACAGCTATTGTCACGCCTGTTCAGGGGGGGGTACAGATCTTCCCCCAGCAACTATCGCCCAATCTCCATCCTTCCCCCACTCTCCAAAGCCTTGGAAAAAGTGGTAGCTACTCAATTAACAGAGTATCTGACTAAATATGCCATTCTTTGCCCAGAGTAGCATGACTTCCATGCAGGCCATAGCACCAGTACAGCCTTATTGGTATTTTCCAACTTTCTGCATTCCTCACTGGACTACGGTAACCTAACTTGAGCAGTGTTCACTGACCTCTCTAAGACCTTTGACATGGTCTCCCACCCCTCCTACTTGACACCCTCTACCATATTGGCTTCTGTGTTGGCCCCCTTGCCTGGTGTTCAAGTTACCTAACAGCTCACTCCCAGTGTGTCAAAATCAATGGAACACTCTCAGAAACTTGTCATATCCGCTCCGGGGTTCCCCAGGGCTTCATTCTGGGCCCCCTGCTCTTTAGTCTCTATCTAAACACACTGCTCAGTGCCTTTTCTGGCAAAATTCTTATGTATGCAGACGATGCTGTCCTCTATGCATATCTCTTAACCTACCTCCTCCTGCTTCTTATCATACCGCTAACATCTCTCCTGAACCTACTCCCTCCTCCTACTTTCTCAACACCTTAACATCTCTTCTGAACCTATCTCCACCTGCTTCTTATCTTGCTTCCTAATATCTCTCCTGAACCTACCTCCTGCTTCTTATCATACCTAAAATCTCACCTGAACCAACAACTCCTCCTTCTTATCTTACCTCCAAACATCTCTCCTGAACCACCTCCTCCTGCTTACCATGCACTAACATCTCTCTGAACCTACCTCCTCCTGCTCTTTTACATACCTCTGCTTCTCTCTGTGCATTATCCTCTGCTTCGTATCATGCCTAATAGCTCTCCTGAACCCACCTCTCCTGCTTATCATACCTCCTAACATCTCCTGAATCTACCTACATATGCTTCATATCCCTCCAAACATCTCCTGAACCACTGGGCCTCCTGCTTCTATCATATCTCGTGAATATCCTCCTGAACCTACCTCCTCCTGCTTCTTATTATACGGGACCTCCAAGTGTCTCTAGACCTCCTCCTCTTGCACCATATCACCCCTAACATCTTTCCTGAACCACCTCCTCTGCTTCATATCATACCTCTTAACATTTTCTTCTGACCTACCTTCTCCTGCTCATCATACTTCCCAAAATCTCTCCTGAACCTACTCCCTCCTGCTTCGTATCTCACTTCCTAATATCTCTCCTGAACCTACCTCCTCCTGCTTCTTGTCATACCTCCTAATTTCCCTCCTGAACCCACCTCCTCCTCCTTCTTGTCATACTTCTAACGTCTCACTGCCTACCTCCTCCTGCTTATTACACCTCCAAACATCTCCTGAACCTACCTCCTCCTCCTGTTATCATCTCTAATATCTCCTGAACTACCTCCTCCTGCTTCTTATTACAGGTACCTCAAATGTCTCTGCAGAACCTGATCTTGCTTCTTATCATATCTAGCGTCTCTCCTGAACCTCCCTCCTCCTGCTTCATCATCCTCTTAACACTTATTTACAGACCTACCTTCCTGTATCATACTTCCCAAAATCTGACCTGAACCTACCCCATCTGCTTCTTGCATCAACTCCAAATATCTCCTGAACCTACCTCCTTCTAAGGTTTTATCATTCCTCCTAAACAACTCTCCTAAACCTACCTTCCTGCTTGTATCATACCTCATAGCATCTCTCCTGAACCCACCTCCTCCAGCTTCTTACTGTAGCTCTTAACATATCTCCTGAACCTACCTCCTCCTGCTTCTTAACATACCACCTAACATCTCTCATGAACCTACCTCCTCCTCCTGCTTCTCATCATACCTCCTAACATCTCTTCTGAACCTATCTCCTCCTGCTTCTTATCTTACTTCCTAATATCTCTCCTGAACCTACCTACCTCCTGCTTCTTCTCATACCTTCTAATTTCTCTCTTGAACCCACCTCCTCCTCTTTCTTGTCATACCTCCTAACGTCTCTCCTGAACCTACATCCTCCTGCTTCATTTCATACTCTTAACATTTCTTCTGAACCCACCTTCTCCTGCTTATCATACTTCCCAAAATCTCTCCTGAACCTACCCCTCCTGCTTCTTATCATACCTCCAAACATCTCTCCTGAACCTACCTCCTTCTGCTTCTTATCGTACCTCCTAACTTCACTCCTGAACCTACCTCCTTCGGTTTCTTATCATGCTTCCTAACATCTCTCCTAAACCCACCTTCCCCTGCTTCTTATCATACCTCATATGCCTATCTCTCTGAACCTACCTCCTCCTCCTGCTTCGCGCGGTACCTCTAACATCTCCTGAACCTATCTCCTCCGGCTTCTTACTGTACCTCTCAACATATCTCCTGAACCTGCCTCCTCCTGCTTCTTATCGTACCTCCTAACTACACTCTTGAACCTACCTCCTTCGATTTCTTATCATGCTTCCTAACATCTCTCCTAAACCCTCCTTCCCCTGCTTCTTATCATACCTCATAGCATCTCTCCTGAACCTACCTCCTCCTGCTTCTTATCATACCTCCTAACATCTCTTCTGAACCTACCTCCTCCTGCTTCATATTGTACCTCTTAACATCTCTCCTGAACCTACCTCCTCCTCCTGCTTCTTATCGTACCTCCTAACATCTCTCCTGAACCTACCTCCTCCTGCTTCTTACCATACCTCCTAAATATCTCCTGAACCTACCTCCTCCTGCTTAACTTATCATGCCTCCTAACATCTCTCCTGAACCTACCTCCCTCTGCCTCTCATCATACCTCCTAAACATCTCCTGAACCTACACTCCTCCTCACTTCTTATCATGATCTCCTACAATATCTCTCCTGACCCTACCTCCTCCATCTTCTTGTCATACCTCCTAATTTCTCTCCTGAACCCACCTCCTTCTCCTTCTTGTCTTACCTCCTAACCTCTCTGCTGAACCTACCTCCTCCTGCTTATCATGCCTCCTAACATCTCTCCTGAACCTACCTCCTCTCCTGCTCATCATACCTCCCAAAATCTCTCCTGAACCTACTCTCCTCCTGCTTCTTATCTTACTTCCTACTATAGCTCTCCTGAACCTACCTCCTCCTGCCTCTTATCATACATACTAACATCTCTTCTCAAACTACCTCCTCCTGCTTCTTATCATACCTCCTTACATCTCTCCTGAACCTACCTACCTCCTGCTTCATATCATACCTCCAAACATCTCTCCTGAACCTTCCTCCTCCTGCTTCTTATCATTTCTCTTAATATCTCTCCTGAACCTACCTCCTCCTGCTTCTTATTATACAGGTACCTCCAAATGTCTCTGCCGAACCTACCTGCTCTTGCTTCTTATCATACCTCCTAACGTCTCTCCTGAACCTCCCTCCTCCTGCTTCATATCATCCCTCTTAACAGTTCTTCTGAACCTACCTTCTCCTGCTTATCATACTTCCCAAAATCTCACCTGAACCTACCCCATCTGTTTCTTATCATACCTCCAAATATCTCTCCTGAACCTACCTCCTTCTGCTTCTTATCATTCCTCCTAAAAACTCTCCTAAACCTACCTTCCCCTGCTTCTTATCATACCTCATAGCATCTCTCCTGAACCCACCTCCTCCAGCTTCTTACTGTACCTCTTAACATATCTCCTGAACCTACCTCCTCCTGCTTCTTATCATACCGCCTAACATCTCTCCTGAACCTACCTCCTCCTCCTGCTTCTCATCATACCTCCTAACATCTCTTCTGAACCTATCTCCTCCTGCTTCTTATCTTACTTCCTAATATCTCTCCTGAACCTACCTACCTCCCTCCTGCTTCTTGTCATACCTTCTAATTTCTCTCTTAAACCCACCTCCTCCTCTTTCTTGTTATACCTCCTAACGTCTCTCCTGAACCTACCTCCTCCTGCTTATCATACCTCCTAACATCTCTCCTGAACCTACCTCCTCCTGCTCTTTATCATACCTCTTAACGTCTCTCCTGTACCTTCCTCCTCCTGCTTCTTATCATACTTCCTAATAGCTCTCCTGAACCTACCTCCTCCTGCTTCTTATCATACCTCCTAACATCTCTCCTGAATCTACCTACCTCCTGCTTCATATCATACCTCCAAACATCTCTCCTGAACCTACCGTCCTCCTGCTTCTTATCATATCTCGTAATATCTCTCCTGAACCTACCTCCTACCTCCAACATTATCGGTACCTCCAAGTGTCTCTCCTGAACCTACCTCCTCTTGCTTCTTATCATACCTCCTAACATCTCTCCTGAACCTACCTCCTCCTGCTTCATATCATACCTCTTAACATTTCTTCTGAAACTACCTTCTCCTGCTTATCATACTTCCCAAAATCTCTCCTGAACCTACTCCCTCCTGCTTCTTATCTTACTTCCTAATATCTCTCCTGAACCTACCTCCTCCTGCTTATTGTCATACCTCCTAATTTCTCTCCTGAACCCACCTCCTCCTCCTCCTTCTTGTCATACTTCCTAACGTCTCTCCTGCACCTACCTCCTCCTGCTTATTATACCTCCAAACATCTCTCCTGAACCTACCTCCTCCTCCTGCTTCTTATCATATCTCCTTATATCTCTCCTGAACCTACCTCCTCCTGCTTCTTATTATACAGGTACCTCCAAATGTCTCTCCCGAACCTACCTGCTCTTGCTTCTTATCATACCTCCTAACGTCTCTCCTGAACCTACCTCCTCCTGCTTCATATCATACTCTTAACAGTTCTTCTGAACCTACCTTCTCCTGCTTATCATACTTCCCAAAATCTCTCCTGAACCTACCCCCTCCTGCTTCTTATCATGCCTCCAAATATTCTCCTGAGACCTACCACCTCCTGTAGCTGTATCAATTTCACTCCTAACATACTCTCCTAAACCTACCTCCCACTGCTTCTCATCTGTACCTCATAACATCTCTCCTGAACCTACCTCCTCCGGCTTCTTACTGTACCTCTTAACATATCTCCTGAACCTACCTCCTCCTGCTTCTTATCATACCGCCTAACATCTCTCCTGAACCTACCTCCTCCTCCTGCTTCTCATCATACCTCCTAACATCTCTTCTGAACCTATCTCCTCCTGCTTCTTATCTTACTTCCTAATATCTCTCCTGAACCTACCTCCTCCTGCTTCTTGTCATACCTTCTAATTTCTCTCTTGAACCCACCTCCTCCTCTTTCTTGTCATACCTCCTAACGTCTCTGCTGAACCTACCTCCTCCTGCTTATCATACCTCCTAACATCTCTCCTGAACCTACCTCCTCCTGCTCTTTATCATACCTCTTAACGTCTCTCCTGTACCTTCCTCCTCCTGCTTCTTATCATACTTCCTAATAGCTCTCCTGAACCTACCTCCTCCTGCTTCTTATCATACCTCCTAACATCTCTCCTGAACCTACCTACCTCCTGCTTCATATCATACCTCCTAACATCTCTCCTGAACCTACCTCCTCCTGCTTCTTATCATACCTCCTAACATCTCTCCTGAACCTACCTCCTCCTGCTTCTTATCAACACCTCAACATCTCTCCTGAACCCACCCTCCTCTCTATATCACCTCTTAACATTTCCTTCTGAACCCACCTTCTCCTGCTTATCATACTTCCCAAAATCTCTTCTGAACCTTCTCCCTCCTGCTTCTTATCTTACTTCCTAATATCTCTCCTGAACCTACCTCCTCCTGCTTCTTGTCATACCTCCTAATGTCTCTCCTGAACCCACCTCCTCCTTCTTGTCATACTTCCTAACGTCTCTCCTGCACCTACCTCCTCCTGCTTATTATACCTCCTAACATCTCTCCTGAACCTACCTCCTCCTACTTCTTATCATACCTCTTAATGTCTCCTGTACCTACCTCCTCCTGTTTTAATATACTTCAATAGCTCTTCTGAACCTACCTCCTCCTGCTTCTTATCATACATCCTAACATCTCTCCTGAACCTACCTCCTTCTGCTTCTTATCATACCTCCTAACATCTCTCCTGAACCTACCTACCTCCTGCTTCTTATCATATCTCCTAACATCTCTCCTGAACCTACCTCCTCCTGCTTCTTATTATACAGGTACCTCCAAATGTCTCTCCCGAACCTACCTCCTCCTGCTTCTTATCATACCTCCTAACTAACCTACCTCCTTCTGCTTCTTATCATACCTCATAGCATCTCTCCTGGACCTACCTCCTTCTGCTTCTTATCATACCTCCTAACATCTCTCCTGAACCTATGCCCTCCTGCTTCTTATCATACCTCCTATCTTCTCTCCTGAACCTACCTCCTCCTGCTTCTTATCATGCCTCCTAACATCTCTCCTGAACCTACCTCCTCCTGCTTATCTAGCCTCCTAACATCTCACCTGAACCTACCTCCTCCTGCTTATTATCATGCCTCCTAACATCTCTCCTGAACCTACCTCCTCCTGCTTCTTATCATACCTCTTAACATCTCTCCTGAACCTACCCCCTCCTACTTCTTATCATACCTGCTATCATCTCTCTTGAACCTGCCTCCTCCTGCTTCTTATCATGCCTCCTAACATCTCTCCTGAACCTACCTCCTCCTGCTTCTTATCATACCTCCTAACATTTCTTCTGAATCTACCGCCTCCATCTTCTCATCATACTTCCTAACATCTCTCCTGAATCTGCCTCCTCATGCTTCTTATCATACCTCCTAATATCTCTCCTCAACCTACCTCCTTCTGCTTCTTATCATACTTTATAACATCTCTCTCGAACCTGCCTTTTTGCTTCTTATCATACCTCCTAACGTCTCTCCTGAACCTACCTCCTTCTGCTTCTTATCATACCTCCTAACATCTCTCCTGAACCTACCTCCTTCTGCTTATCATTCCTACTAACATCTCTCCAGAATCTACCTCCTCCTGCTTTTTATTATACCTAGTAGTAAGTAAGTAAGTAAAGTTTATTTCTATATAGCACCCTTTCCAAGCTCAGGGCGCCTGTACTCAATTTCATAAGCAGCATTATATCCACAATAATTAATAACATTTTATATATTACATTTTTAATATAATTGACATCAATGAAATGCTTCATTAAAAAGGAAGGTTTTTAGGGCTTTTTTAAAGCCCTCCACAGTCAGGCTATTTCGTATCTGGCGAGGTAGGGAATTCCACAGGGTAGGAGCCATAAAAAAAACATTCTTCCACCAGTTGTTTTTAAGGTTACCCCGTGAATCTCTAGCAATCCCTCGCCAGAGGATCGGAGGGAGTGGGAGGGGCAATAAGAAGTCTGGAGTTCTTCCAGGTAGTGGGGTGTCAACCCGTGTAGGGCTTTATAGGTCATCAACATGACCTTGAAAGTGATCCACCACTGTACCGGCAGCCAGTGCAACTCATGAAGCACAGGTATTATATGGTTGGACTTTGGGCTTCCAGTCAATAACCTAGTCACCACATTTTGTACCAGCTGCAAGAGGCAAATATCCACTCCTGGCAGCCCTAGATAAAGGGCATTACAGTAATCAAGATGACCGGCAACAAAGACATGGACCAGAGTAGGAAGATTCTCTGATGGAACCAGATGTTTCACCTGTGCTATATTCCTTAGATGGAAAAAGGAAGATTTGACCACTGCCGACACCCTCAGTGTCAGGCCCTCATGAAATTTAACACCAAGGTTACGTACCTGGCCAGATGCCATAAGCTAGGTCTCCCCCAGAAATAAACCTGAGGGTTTTCCCTGCACATGAACCTGACACCCTCACCCCAAGTTCCATCACCAATACCTCTGTTTTTCCTGGATTCAACTTCAGCCAATTGGTACTCATCCAATTCTATATCTCCAGGAGGCAGTTGTTAAACAATATACTTGACTCAGACCACTGTTCAGGCACAAAAGACATATAGAGTTGAGAATCAGCGGCATAGCAATGAAACTTCAAACCATATTGTCTTATAATGTCCCCCAATGGAAGCATGTACACCACAAATTACATGGGGGACAGCATCGATCCCTGTTGCTCCCCACAGTGTAGACAGTGAGAGGCCGAAGAATGAATCCCCAACACCACTCTCTGACTCCTACCCTGCAGGAAAGATTTAAACCAACTGTGGACCACCCCCTTAGTCCACAGAGAAACCACAGGCAATCGAGCAGCACCCCATGATCCATGGTGTCAAATGCTGCTGAGAGATCAAGGAGAACCTACTAACATCTCTCCAGGACCTACCTCCTCCTGATTCTTCTTATCATACCTCCTAATATCTCTCTTGAACCTACGTCTTTCTGCTTCTTACCATACCTCATTGCCCTTTAGAACCTTTTTTTCTAGAAAATACTTTCCTCCTGTACATTATTTGCCCCTGTGAGGTATTTAAAGGTCTATATCATTGCCCTTTCTCCCGCCTCTCTTCCAGGGTGTACATATTTAGGCCCTTAAATCTCTCTTTTTTTTTTTTATTTGTCTTGGATGCAACTGTTGAGCTGCTTGGAGCTCATTTGCCAAGGTTCCATGTCAGAACAAGTAGTAGGAACAGAAGAAAGCTAACATGACTAATTTACAAATGGATGAAGATGTAGTTGATACACATGATGAAACATACATTATTTAAAGGGCATTATACATGATGGTAAGACGTATACAATCTGGTAGTAATAAATTATGTTACTTATTGTTTTTTTCATCCAAACATTGTTTGCAGCCAGGAGTAGGTGTTTGTTGAGAGGTAGTAACAAGTAATTGTGGGGAGTAGGTAGAGTAAGTAAAGTGAGTTGTGGGATAAAGTGCAAACAAAGGGGAATAGAGAATGGTAGGGTGTGGGGAGAAAGAAGTGTAGGTGCTCCTCCCACATGTGGAAGGAGAGGAAGGGCTGATTGGAAGTGGGGAGAGAGGGCCTTAGAAGGGGAAGAGAGGGGTAAGGGGTGGAGAAACAGGTATAAGAGCCCATCCTGGATGGGAGGAGGAGGAGAGGGAGGGCATAAAAGAGGGATGAGCATGCACCAGTGGGTGTGCAGTGAAATAATGATAGAGAGTGAGAGAAGAGGTATGGGGGAGTCAAGAAGGAGGGGCTATGGGGCAGGGGAGGGGAGAAAAGAAAAGAGGTGAGTGAGGCTAGTTAGGGCAGTCACATTCACTACGTGTTGCCAATTATTACTTTAGTTCTCTTTTAAAGGGGCCAAGTTTAGGAATATTTGTAATGGCAGGGGGTGGGGAAGTTCTTTAAGCCAAGGGGGAACCTTACAGGAGAAGGACCTTTGCACAAGTGCTGTATGCCAAAAGGCAATATGCAATGCATTTCTAGCCCTTCCTCTGGTTTGGTGCATGTTTAGTGCAGGTTTGAATAGATTTTGGGAGGCTGTTGGGGTCAGGCCTAGGAGGGAGTTTTTCCCCAAGGAGGTAGACCTGATATTTTATCCTCTCTTGGAGGTTAAACCACTTTGTGAGTGCATACAGGTCACAGATGTGTGGTCAGCTGCTTGCCTCAAGGACTAGTCTACAGGCCTTGCTTAGAGCTATCTTTTCTCTTTTTCAAAGCAGTGTCAGTGGCTGCACAATAAACAGTGAGACTATAGTCTATGATGGATAGAATTGAGCTGTTTTTTTTTTTAATGTAATACACTTCATTAAGTTTAACAACATGCAACAAGTATAAAATGTAGGTCAAACACAAATAAGAAAGAAGCAACACCCACAATAAATCCCTCCCCCCACCCTCCCCTGGCAGAGTGGCACAACAGAAAATAATGTTGAGCTAAAGGGAAGCGTGGGACATTATACCAACTTTATATATTAGAAAGAATTTGATTACATTTACCTTTGAGCTAAGAGCTTGTTTACAAAGGTTCATCAATACAGTGAATTAAAGATACAGAGACAAAAAATAATACATATTAGTAGTAATAATAATATACAATGAGGCAATCAGATGATACAACTTAAGATTTTAGCTTGTTTTAGACTAGAGGAGTAAAAAATGTGAACATGTTGAGACAGCTCTTGTCATAAGTGCTGCAGGTGGGGAAAACAGAAGTTTTATTTTTATTGGATGGTGGGCCCATAACCAGCAACTTAACAGGTTCATTACCCACAGCATCCTATAAAGATTCAGATATGAACCATGACATAGCCACCTACATGGTATGTAGGGCATGCAACTTACTTTACCTCCTGGCAAAGACTGGGAGCTTATTACATAGGCTAGCAATCATCTACTCCACCCAAATGTTGCACAAAAGGTCCTGCATCCACTTGACGTATGATAATATGGTATCTAGTCAATGGCGGAGGACCATTCTCTTGACAGAAAGGGAAATGAGAGCCATGAAATATCTGCACTCTTTAATAGCAATGCTACTGTAATCCCCAGTGATGCATATACCAGGCCTAAGTCCCTCTTCAGTCCTGAACAGAGCATCAGCCTTATCCCTGATAGCAGACCACAGAGGAGCTACTTTTGGACATTCCCAGAAAATATGGAGGGACATCCCCTCAGCTTGCCTGCAAAGTGTACATAAAGAAGACTGAATTTTACCCATCCTCGCTGACTTAGAAAGGGTGAAATACATGTTATTCAAAATTTGGAACTGACTTAGATGTACTTTGTCTTAAGTAGTATAAGTCTTTCCAAATGTTCAACTAATTAAAGGTATATTGCAAAAGATGGGTGTTCCAGTAATGGGAGATGCCATATTTTCCCTGGAAGATCTTCAGGAATAAGGCTGAATACAATCTGGAGACTGCATGTTCATGGGAGGTTAAGTCATGTAATGATTGCCAAAAATCAGATAAATTAGTATCTCCGAAAACAGGCCCAAATCACTGCAAGACTGCATAATGCAATTGGTAAACTTTAAAGACTGACTTTGTCCTTATTTGGTAAACCCCAAAAATATCCATAAAAGAAAATAATGCATCATTGTGGAGCAAGTTATATACCTGAACATTCACCATCTGTGGTAACCAGGCTAGGGAGAGGACTTTCTCACCAATTTTGAAATTGAAGTTCTAGAAAACTGGCCAAGAGATCTCACCCCGGAGTATATTTCAGAAGGGCACAGAGTTGGGCATGGACTTGCAATGATGTACCATCACCGATGCATAAAGATTGGCAGGTAAATCCTTAGGAGCATTGTAGAGCAGGGCAAAGGAGACAGTCCTTCTAAAGTAATCTGTTCCTGTTCTATTGACAGCCAAATTGCAATGTATTCTGATTAGTCCTCTTTCAGAGGCAGGGAGCACCACCACAAGTACTTACTGGCATGGCTAGCAAGATAATACAAGGTGAAAAAGGCCGCCAACTTATTGTAAGCCCCAGAATTGAGCTGTTGACAGCTAGAGAGAGTGCTTCATCAGTCATGTAGTGTCGGTGCTAATAAAGCAAGCCAATTCTGGTGTTGACCTGTTTTGACCACATTATCTAAGTGGTGTGTGTATGAGAAAGATCAATCAAGGGTGATACCAAGATACTTAAAAGTGTTTACCTCTCCTAGGGGATCACACCTGCTATATAATATAGTATGTTGGCTGGATCTGTTCTTATTTTGTGGGTTGGTGAAAAGCATTGTTTTGTTTTGTTTTATAATTAAGTAGACGCTCATTGCATTTAAACCATTCCTAAATTAATGAGAAGCTTTCCTGTAGTTTATCTTCAAGCAGGTTTTGTCATGGGCTGCTAGAAAAGATGGCCACATCATCTGTATATAGCAGAATTTTAACCAAGCAGATACTAGGGAGAGAGTTGAAGAACAGGCTGAACAAGAAGGATCCCAATATAGAATCTTGTGGAACTCCAGTGGACATGTCTCTGCTATCAGACAGGGTATTATTTATTTTTACCCACTGGCTTCTGTGGGCAAGATAGCTCATAAACCACCCAGTGGTTTCCAGGGACAGTCCAAGAGTGTGCAGTTTTCTAAGAAGAATGTTGTGGTTATGGTGTCAAAAGCTTTAGTGAAGTAGATATAAATTGTCTTCGCTATGTGGTCAGTATCCAGTGCTGCATGTATGTGGCCCATGTACTCTAGTAGCATGGTAGTGGAACTGTGGGCCCTCCTGAATCCATGTTGTTGGGGGCATTGGATGTTATACTTATTTAGGTATTCAACCAGTTGGTCGGAGACTTTTTATAGGGATTCTGATGTAGACTCTGTACTATTTTAGTTACCTTCCTATGGACTGTATCCACTCTAAGTTCTTCTTGAGATGTGGTAAGCAGAACTGGACACTATACTCCAGGTGAAGTCTTACCAGAGATCTGTACAGAGACAGCATCACCTCCCTCTTTCTGCTGGTGATAACCCTCGTTATGCACACCAACATTTCACTAGTTCTCCAAACTGCATGGCCACTTTTAGGTCATCCAATATGATTACTTCCAGGTTTCTTTCCTGCTTGGTGATGATCAGTACCATTGCTCCAGCTTTGTACTCTGTTGCTGTGTTTCTGTGACCCCTCTTGTTCAGCTTCACGCTTTTTTTGCATTGAAACTCTGCTGCAGTACCCTTGACCACTCCTTAAGTTTTCCCAGGTCTCTTCTCATCCTTTACACACACCCCCGGATTGTCCTCCTATTGAAGATTTTGGTGTCATCTGCAAAGAGGCAGAATTTCCCTTCCAGCAACTTTGCAATATCATGATAAAGATGTCAAAGAGGACTGGTCCCAGCACTGATCCCTGAAGGCACCCCTCTGGTCACCCTCCCTTGATTGTAATGAACTATGTTTACTACTACCCTCTGCCTCCTGTCCCAGAACCAGTTTTTAACCCTGGTAACCAACCTTTGGACACACTCCTAAGTTACCCAGCTTGCTTGATCTATGCAGTAGTAGTAGTAAACAACTTTATTTTTAGTCAGGAAAAGGTGGAAATTCACATCATTAGGACCAAAGTCCTATTTACAAGATGGTCCTGTAGTTTCAGTATAAAATTCAAATAGTTTCAACAAAAGACAGTCATACTAACACATAGTTACATTAAATAATTCACATTAATTTACAATTCATTTAAATCTTCAAGTGTATCAAACTGAGAGAGCAAAAGCATATATGCAGAAAGAGTTTCTAATATTTAATAATGCCATCTATGTGGAACAGTATTGAAAACCTTACTGAAATGTAGGTATGCCATGTCCACAGCTCCACACTCATCTAAATATTTATAGGCCAGCCCAGTGGCGCTGAGGGTTGAGGCACTGGATGCCACACCTTGCTCCATGCCAGTGACCCAGGTTTGGGAACAAGCCTGGGTCATCCGAGGTTGGCAGGGGAAGGAGAAGATCGAACATCCAGAGGACTGCTTTCTTCTCCTGGGGATGGATCCGGGGTTTCCTTACTTGGTGGTGGCTCCTGGCAGAGGCTAGGGGCTTAGGCCAGCAGCAGGGATGAGTAGCAGGGATTGGTGACAGCAGGCAGTCTGTGGGAAGATCCCCGCACTGACGCCATTGCATGCTGCAGCAAGGGGGGGAATTAAGGAAAAAAACGTCCCTCGGGGGTAGGCGAAGGTGGGATCAGTGGCCATGGTCTCATGCCCAATGTCGGGTCCTGACACTACACACTTCCGTGTCTCTCTCCTCCTCCAGGTCATTTGTCTGGATTATAGATTGAGTGCCAGAGGAGATGGCGGTCCTGCCCTGGGGGACTTAGAGCCGGGGGAGTGGGCAGCTGGAGGAAGGAGAGAGAGAGTGCCTGGCTAGGAGTGCGGACAGTGGGGGCTTCAAGTGGGAAGCAGAACTATGTGCTGAGCATCTTCACTGGAGAGAGACCACCGGAGAAGGAGCAGAAATAAAGTTGGAGAAAAAAATATATTTATTTATTTATTAAATTCTTGGATAACACCATTGTGCAGATGATCATTAATTGGTTCCTGAACTGGGTGATACGTAGCAAGGCTGGGTGTATTCCATTATCCACTACCTGGATGATTTCCTGTTCATCAGTAGAGATGGAGAAACTTCCTGCACATTTGCACAGGAGGCATTTCTGATGACCACCAAGGCATTTGGTACACTGCCTGCAAAGGATAAGACAGAGGTCCTTAGACCAAGATTATATGTTTGACATTGAGCTGGATTAAGATGTCAGGGTCTCTATGATGCTGGTGGACAAGATAAGATGCTCCTGCAGCTAGTGCAGGAGGTGGGTCTTGCCAAGATCACCCTGAGGCATTTGCAGACACTGTATGGGCATCTCACATTCACCTATAGGTCATTCCCAAGGGGCACCTCTTCTGCAGAAGGCTGTCCAGGGCTGTGGCAGGGACCCATGCACCACAAAGTTTTAATCTGGTCACCATGAGCATAAGAGTCAACCTGCTGACCAGTGTGGAATTCTGGATCAGTTTAATGGCTCTGCATTGTGGCAAGAATTGAAAACCTCTGACCGGGAGTGAATATTTTTCACAGACAATGACAATGACTTGGGATTCGCCATATACTACCAGGGTGAGTGGTGAACAGTGGCATCACCCCAAGAATGTCATGATGAGGGAATGACCAAAGATCTGACCTTCCTACAGTTTATCCCCATTGTGGTGGCCTTACAGGTCAGGAGCATGACAATTCCCTCTCGACATTTTGCTCCGCATCATCTCACTCCCAACAACTCGCTTCAGTGACATTTCTCTCCCCTGATGATCCACCCCTGACAATTTGCTCCTTGGAGTGGAGTTAATTAAAACTAACTCTTTCTGTCTTTGCAGGATGATGACAGGTAGGGCGGTATTACAGATGTACACAGAAAAAAAAATTGGGCAGTCAGTAGTAAAGATTGCAGATTAAGGAAATTAATGAACAGTGCAGCAAGAAGTTAAACTGGACATGGTTTCAGATAATCAGAAGGACTATAAACTGCTAGCAAATGTGTTGTGTCTTACTCAATTACAGTATGTCACCTAAGCATTGACTGTTCAGAACATTTATTCATTAAAGGAAGGAGCTATTCTGAGAAAAAGAAAACTAAAAAATGAGTTAATATTTTTTCAGCACTGCCTTTCCTGCAGAACTGCTATGCTATGTACAGGAACCACACAGGGCTCTGAGATGCTGCTCGGTTTCTCTGGTAACTGAAAGCAGCTTGTAAAAGCTCTCTCTGTACTGTTAGTGGTACTGGCTCCGTGTATCTCTCCTGGTCTGAACTCGCCAGTCTGTGTCCACACCCCACTCGGCAGAGCTAACACAGACATCGGAGATACCCGAGAGAGCCGCATAATTCCCCAAGATCCACCACTTCACAGGGGGACCTAAAGTACACTGATGAATTTTGGTTTGTAAACAAGGGTATTGTACAGGTAATAAACAACCAATCTGTTTACTGTGAAAAGGTATGTGGGTTACTCTGGGGGGGGGGTTGTAGCATAATATCACCTTTAAAGCAAAATACATACCTGGTTACATAACCAGACTGCTGATTCAGTGAAGCAGATTTGGGAGGCTAGCACCTGAGGCCAAGTAACAGCCTCTGACCCTCCCCACTTGGCTGCGGGACTGCAGCTCTGTGGGGTTTGGCAGGTGATATTTTGGCTGGCGACCCTGCAGGTATGGAGTGGTAGTGTTGGGGGTTGCCAGTCAAGGAACCCTTGGGAGCCAGTGACCACATTTCTGTATGATTCAAACTAGTAGTGGGAAATATGGCTTCCCCCTTGAGAACAGTGGTTCTCGACCACAAATGTGTAGATGTTGCACAGCTCTGTGATCTGGTTATGGAAAGATTCCTGGGTGTAGCCCAGATCCAGGGAGTACAGGAAGAGCGGGGTAGAATCAAAAAAATAATTCTAGGGATGCCAAAGTCTTGTACAAGGAAAGTCACCAAAATAACAAGCACGAAACATCAGTCTGGTTTTCCAAGGTGTTGAGGAAATAGGTAAAGGGGATAAGGAATGTCAGTAATACCATGCATGATACAAACAGGCAAAGGTAGTGGGCAAGAGGGCAATGCAGACATGGAGGTGTAGATTTCTGAGTACATGGGGGGAGGTATTTTACATTACAGCCAGGAGAAAAAGAAAACCAAGCAAGTTATTAGATCAGCAGAGTGGGGAGGGTAGCTGAAGCTGATGATCAGCAGAAGGCAAGTGCACTGAACAGTTACTTCTGTTCACTATACATGGTAGAGCATGATAACCCTCTACCAGAAAGCAGTATCAGGTCCACCACATGAGGGTCTATAGGGAATGGACAGGGTGGAGACAATGATCAAAGGGTAAGAAAGCGATTGGAAGCCCTCAAAGTAGATAAAGCTCCAGGCCTGAGTAACCTGCACCACTGGTTCTTAAGGAGTAACCGCAGAATTAATTGTACCCTTGACATAGCTATTCAATGTCTTGCTGAAGTCAGGAGTGGTGCCAGCAGAATGGAGGTCAGCCAACATAGTACCTCTCCACAATAGTGGACAGAGAGGTTCTGGGCATGAGTCTTACCTCCATTGTCTGTAACCTGATAGTGACCATAGTCAAAGAAAGTGTGGCGACATATGTAGAGAACAACAGACGGCAGGACAGTAGGCAACATTGGTTTGTGTCACAGAAGCCATGCCAGAACAACTTGATACTGTTTTTAAACTAAATCACTAGAGTTATAGACAGGGTGCTGATGGTAGATTTGCTCTACTTGAAGTTCATCAAGGCCTTCAATTCTGTACCATACAGGAGACTGCTGGAAAGGTGGAAGACATGGGAGTGGAGAGGGGTTTAATCAGGTGGGTAGGAGTTTGGTAAAGGGAGAGACAGCAGATGGTAGAAATGAAGTGGATCCAAGTCAGGAGACGGAGATAATGGTGGGGGGGGGGGCAGCAGAGTTTGTTTCTGGGACCAGTCCTACTGAATATGTTTATTAGTGACATAAGGGAAGTATCCAGGGCAAGATGTGTTTCTCTGTTGATGACACAAAGATATGGGGCAGGGTAGTCCCCAGAAAATTGGTGAGAGAGCTCCTGATAGATGTAGACGTTGGAGAGGTGGCCTATGATTGGGATGGTTGGATTCTCTTTGCTTTTTCTGGTGGTGCTGCTGCCTGTGAAAAACTACAGTGAGAGTTAAAAGTAACAGTGATGGCTTTAGTCTGGCCTGCAGTGCCCATACCCAAGCAGGACGGTAAAGGCAAGCCCTTAGATGCTGGCTAAAATGCTAACTATATAGAGATGCTCAGTGTGTGTGTGAGAAATGGGGAGTAAAGGTCAGGCAATAATAAATCATGAAACAGATAAATGAGGAGAAAGGAGAGACCAATGCAGCAACAGCAAGATACAAACAAGTTTCCGAGGCCATCTGGCAGAACAGAAACAAAGGAAATAGGAATATTAGCAGTGTCAGTGGCTCAGCAGGTAGCACACTTGCCTCTGAAGCCAGGAGATCAGAAGACTATGGGTTCTAGCCCCACAACAGGCACTTGTGTTACTATCCCACTACTGACACTGTAGTGCAGCATGAGGGGGTGCTGCATTCCTGAGGTGCCGTCTTTCGGATGAGATGTCAAACTGAGGTCCCATCCACCTGTTCTGGTGGTAGTTCAGGTGGATGTTAAAGATCCCATGGCACTTCTCAAAAAGAGTTGGGGAAATTTTATGTAAGGCATAAGATACATTTCACAACAAACCAAGCAAAGACATGAATTACAAGTTTTGAAATCCAAAGAAAAAACATACATCAAATTACTTCTAAATTATATAGCTCACTGGCAAATCAAAATTTTGACATCAGCTTTCCAGGTGATAGGTGCATCATTATTTGTTATTCATGGGAGTCCTTTCCATAGTTCTAACAAAATCATTTTTTGCACTGTTTGTTTTTCAGATTTATATAAAAACAACAAATCTTGCATACACGTATTACACAGTTCCATATGACTGCTTTCTTTTTGCTGCAGGGTAAACCCACACCTTGTGATCCAGACGTTACATTTAAACCCTGTCATTATACATCACAAAGTACTCACATTCCATTTGTTCCATCTATTGTGAAATACACCATAAGTTAAGTGTTCATATGAAAGTGTGCTCAAAATATTCTCCTGCCATTTGTGTGCCACAAGACCCCTGAATTCTATAATAAACGAGCAAGTAAAAAAAGGTGTTGCATTGTCCCTTCCTGCTGTACACATGTTTATCTGCTACAGATTCTCTCTTGCATAGATTTATACTTTTGGTTTGCTTAGATGTTAATCCTCTCATGGCAAGCTAGCCAATGGAGGAACCACATTTTGTCTGGTATTCTTTTATTATTAAGCAATTCCTTTAATGAGCTTCTACATATTACTGGGCATTTTATAAAGACTGCTTCTTTCATGCATAAGGGTGATAATAGGAAAAAAATATGGCTGCTTTCACTGAAGAGTAATAACCTGTTGCACAGATAAATGCCATTGTTTGATTCTGAGAAAAGTACCTCTGACATAGGCAGATATTAGATTTGATTTCTTAAGAGGTTCCCAAAATTGGGTTTCCCATTGAGTCAGCCATTGTCCACATTTATCTTTGAATAATTGTTCCCAACCTATATTTTGATTAACCAAGAGTGGTTTTATATTACAGCAGAGAAAGAAACTGTTAAAAAACAAGATAGGGTTAGGCATATTGAGACAGCCTTGTTTTATGGGTAAATACAATATATTCCTTTTTAAGATATTGAAAAGGCTACCCCAGCATGCCTAAAAGAAAATACTTAAAAGTGTAGTTTCCAATGATTTAGGTGGGGGAAAGATGTAACTCAGATATAGGAATACTGGAATCAGGTAGGTCTGTATCAGATAGACACTCTGTTTTTTTTTCAAATTTCCACCTATTCCACTGTGCCACTTTACGAACATACGAAATTTGCCAGCAGATAAAGGCCTAGAGGTCTATCAAGTCTGCTCGAATGTGCAGCTAGCACCCCTTATTCTGCAGCTGCCCCTCCCATCCACCCTTCCCCTTCATTAACCCTCCCCCTTGTCCTGTCCCTTCCGATTTTGAAGCAGTCCACTGTTCTACTGGATACCACGTCTGCAGGTAATGCATTCCACCCAGCCACCACCCTCTCTGTAAAAAAGTGTCTCCTCATCTTCCTCCTGAACCTCCCTCCAGTCTCATATCATGGCCCCTGGTGGCCTTCTCCTCCCTTACTTTGAACAGCCCCTCTGTACCTATCTTGTTTAGTCCTTTCATGTATTTAAAGGTTTCAATTGTGTCACCCCTGTCCCTCCTCTCCTCCAGTGAGTACATGTTCAACTCCTTCAACCTCCTTTCGTATGATAAGTCCCCCAGCCCCTTGATCATCTTTGTCGCCCTGCACTGCACCCCCTCCAGTAACTTAATGTCCCTCTTCAGATATGGGCACCAGTACTGCACGCAGTACTCCAGGTGTGGTCTAACTAATGACCTATACAGTGGCAGAATCACCTCCTCCTCCTCAAGGATATACCCTTGCAATACAACCCAGCATTTTGTTGGCCTTGCAGCTGCCTTCCTACATTGTGCCAAGTTGTTCATTGACCCTGTAATGAGCACACCCAGATCCTTCTCCTCCTCTGTCTGGGCTAGCTGCACTCCCCAGCAGGTAACTCCTCCTTGGGTTCTTCATCCCAAAATGCAGCACCTTGCACTTTTTGGCATTAAACCCCAGTTGCCAGGTGTCTCACCAGGTTTCAAGCTTTGCCAGATCATCCTGCAACGCCTGCCATCCCCCTAGGTCATCCACCACTGCACCTACCTTGGTATCATCAGCAAACAGGCTGATCTTGCTCTTGATGTCCCATGATATGTCTGCAATGAACATCCCAAGCAACACTGGTCCCAACACTGAGCCCTGTGGAACACGGCTCATCACTGCCCTTGGGTGTCAGAGATCCCCACCCACCACCACCACCCTCCGTTGCCTTCCCTGAAGCCAGTTTCCTACCCATCTCACAGCTTTGCACCCGCCCCTGTGCCTACTAACTTTCTTCCCAGCCTTCCATGCGGCACCGAGTCGAATGCCTTACTGAAGTCCAGATACAGGACATCCACTGTATGGCCCCTGTCTAGTTGCCTAGTTACCCAGTCATAGAACTCCACTAGATTGGTTTGGCAGGATCTGCCACGTATGAAGCCATGCTGTCTGCTGTCCTGTAGTCCTTGGCCTCTAGGAGGCCACCAGCCTCTCCTTCAGGATAGTCTCCATTAGCTTACCCCGATGGATGTGAGGCTCACTGGTCTGTAGTTTCCTGGTTCATCCTTGGGGCCACTCTTGTGGAGGGGCACCACATGAGCCATCCTCCAGTCCTGAGGTACACACCCCGAATGTAGTGAGGTATTAAATAGGTCTGCCAAAGGTCCTGCAAGGACCTCTGCCAGCTCCTTCAGTACTCTGGGGTGGATGCCATCTGGGCCTGGCGCCTTGTCCACCCTCAGTGTCTTCAAACCCTCTCAAACTCTGCCCTCCATGATTTCCCCACCTGTCACCCCTCCCCCCCCCGTTTCTGCCATTTCTCCCACTTTGGGTGTCACCCCCCTCTTCTCTTTAGTAAATACTGAGCAGAAGTACTCATTTAGTGCTTCTGCCTTATCCACCCTGCTTCCACCAACCCCTCCTTCCTAATCCTTACTATGTGGTCCTTACAGCTCCTTTTCTCCTGATGTACTTAAAGTCCTTCTCCCCTTCTTAATGCTTTGTGCCAGCCTGAGTTCCATAGATGCTTTGGCTCCCTTACTGCCCTTGTCACCTCCTTCGATTCTGTCAAGTACTCCTCCTGTCCTCCCCTCCTGTTTTCTTGTACTTTCTAAAGGCAGCTCTTTCCTCCTTACCTTTTCCATAACCTCCTTGCTCAACCAGCTCGGTTTCTTAGCCCTAGCCTTCTTGCTCTGGGCTTTGCAGCAGGTTTTGGTTGCCTCCACTATCTCCAGCTTTATGAGCTCCCACCTCTGGTTAGTGTCCATACTAGATTGAATTCTGGCCAGGTACCCTTTTACCACTTCCTCCATCCTCCCAAAGTCGGCCCTCCTGAAGTCCAGCACTCTTGTGCCAGATTCCAATCCTTGTTTGCCCATATCCAATGTGAACCATACTGAGTGGAGGTCACTCCCTGACCACGGTTCCTCCACTGTAAGTTCTCTCACAAGGTCCCCATTTGCCAGCACAAGGTCAAGGGTATTCCCTAACCTGGTTGGTTCACTGACCATTTGCAGCAGGAAGCTGTCCTAGAAGGCATTCAGCAGTACCTGCTCCCTTCTGTTCCTGGTTGTTTGGGTACTCCAGTCCACTCCTGGCATGTTGAAGCCCCCCACAATCACCACACTACCCTACTTGCAGGTCCTCCTGTTCTGCCTCGCTAGTTCCCTGTCTAACTCCTCCATCTGAGATGGTGGCCTGTTCACCACTCCCATTCTAAGAATCCTATTCTTGGAATCCTGGATTTGCATCCAAAGTGACTCCATACTACCCTCCTCCCCTTCCTCCCTTACACACTTCAGTTCTTCCTTCACATATAGTGCCACCCCCCTCCTTTCCCAATCACCCTGTCCCTATGAAATAACCTGTACCCTGGTACAGACAGGTCCCAGTCATTGTATTGGGTGGCCCATGTTTCTGTGATGGCTGCAATGTCCACCTCTCCCTCTGCCATGAGCACCTGTTACTCTGCAGTTTTCCTCCCAAGGCTCCTAGCATTAAGGGTAACCACCTTCCACCCTTTTGCCCCTCCCATCCTGCCCCCCTTTCCTAGCATCACCAATAGTACTTACCATTTGTCCTTTGTCACTGTTATGAGGGGTAAGCTCATATGGTTTCCCAACCTGTGGTCTCTGCATGTCTCTTCCCCTATTGCCACCCCCCACTCCTAGTTTAAATTCCCAGCTTCCTCTATGTACTCCTCCATCCTCTGTTTCAACACTTTCTTTCCCTCCTCACTCAAGTGTAGTCTGTCCTTGGCATAGAGACTACTGTCCTCCCAGGTCTCTCCCCACCCCCCATAGCCTTTAGCACAACACCAGGTTCTTAGCCATCCGTTAAATTCCTCTATTCTCAGCTTTCTTGTTGTGCTTGCCTTTGGCACCAGAAGTATCTCGGAAAAAGTTCCTGATCTTCCTGCCCCCTCACATAATTGTGCTAGTTCCTCAAAACCTCCTCTGGACTATATCTACTGTCTTGTCAGCCAGGTCATTTGTCCCAAGATGTATAATTAAATAAAGCTTGTCCCTACCCCTTCTAGCACATTTCAGAACAGATTATCCCACCCTTTCCGCTGTCATTCCTGGCATGGCCTCCACCCAAATGCATCTATACCTCTCCCCCTTGCTACCCCACCTGACTCCTCTTAGTATTGAGTCCCCCAGCATCAAGATGCCACCCTTCTTACTCCCTGTGTGCTTCCATTCATCTCCCTGTCTCATTTCCAGCTCCACTTCTTCCTCCTGCACATTATTTCCCCCTTTTACCCCTGTTGCAATTCTCCCAACAGAATTTCCCCCTGCTCCAGGTTGGTCCAGGCAATTATCAATTACTCCTCTAATTTCATAATTTCCCTCCTCCCCTTTCTTCCTCTCTAGCAGTGCACAACTATTTTCTGAAGGCCCTTCACAAATGCTCGCTCCCTCTCTCTTCATAGTAACCTGTTCTCTCCTTTCCACTCCATGACTTTTGCCACTTCTTCACCTCCCCTCTGAAGTCCCTATCTCCTCCTTCCATTTGTCTTTTGTCTCCTGACCTGATTTCCCCGGCAATCGTTCTTCCTGGCCTGGGCCCCTTTGTCTCTGCTTCACTTCTTCTGACCCTCTCCTCACCACTGTTGGCTTAAATCGCCCTCCCTCATCTCCCCTTCTTCCTCCCTCTAGTATTGGGCTAAACCCACCCCCAATCTGCCTTGCCTGTCTTAGTTCCTCCTGCAGACCCTCAATCTCCTTTCTAAGTTTTTCTGTGTGGTTGCACACTAAACATCCTCCCACACTCCAGGCAATTTTTAGAAAGATTGGTGCACCGCAGTTGTTGCAGCCTACCACCCTACCCATTGCTGTCACTGCCCACCAGCGACCCCACCCTTCCAGATGCAGGATACCAAACGCCCCCAAGTCTCCCTCCCCTCTATCAGTGCAAACATTCTTTCTTTTATTTCCTTACCCCCTTTGTTGTACATGTTTAGATAGATTGAGCAACTGCTTTTATATTCCTATCCTTCCTATCCACACTCAAAAGAGACTTTAAGTAGCTATTGCACAACCTTCTTCAAACTCCTACTCCACCTTTTCCCCAACGCAATATCAATGCGAAGAAGTAACAATGAAAGCTCCTAGATTTGCAGTTACTTCCCTTCCACTGAGAGAGCAGTCCCCTCTTCACTTGCTGCTGTTCCTTTCCTGGATGTCTGCTTCTGCTATGACAGGTGCATATCCTTTGCCTGTTTGAGGAAGTGATGTCAGAACCCCTGGTATAAAGGAAATCATGGACCACGGGTGGGTGGGACCAGCCCAAGTCTTCCAGAAACAATCAGGTAGCTGAGGCCCCTGGTCAGACCATTACCACCCTTCCCCCACTTTGCACTAAACCTTTGCAGTTAGTGAAGCCAGCAACAATGAATCACAATTCTACTCAAAGCCCCCAAAATAGGTTTGCTACCCAAAGAACCAGGACTCCAATTCAAACAGCTTCATCAATAACACATCAAAATAGGCTTGGAATTAGAAGATATAGGTCTCCAATTCAAAGAAAGAGACCCAGTTAAATCACACCAGTTATATTTTAAAACAGAAGAAATAGGCCACTACAAATGCAGCCTGCCACACAGTGAATCATCAAACAAATGAGCCTACTTATAGCTACCAAAACAGGTTTCAAAATTCCAACAGCCCCAAACAATACCCTGCTAGCCCCTTAGTAGTAAGAAAGGAAAGAAATAACCTTCTACCAAGTAGAATCCACAAGAAACAATGTAAAAACAACAAGAATAAGCTACTGTACTGTAGATCTGATTCTGTCCCCCTTCTAGTTCCTTCCAGTTCCTTTAAGTTTACCTATTTCAACTTTTGTTTTAAAGTTAATAAAATCTAATTCTCCAGGCTCCAAATCAGTACCTAAAATGTTTACACAGTATGGCTGTGTCAGGATATTTTCTATTTTGTCTGTAAAATTTAGTAAATAGTTTAGCCTTTGACTTCTACATTTATGAGCATTCAAAGATGCTCCAGACAAATTTTCAAAGGTAATGCAGGTAGCAAGAACTTCTGAAATTGCAGAAGAAGTCTATACTATAATAGTCATATCATCCACATATGCTATAGCTTTGTATGGGAAACTTTGATCTTGCATAATAATTGGTTATAGTCTATTATTATTATTTATCTTTCTTAAAAGGAGGTCAATAAAAAAAATAATAAAGAATCAGGCTTAAGCTGGCCTGCTGGTACAGCGGTTGTATTTCTGCTTGCAATGCCAGGTTCCCAGGTTCAGGAACAAGCCTGGGGAGCTGGAGGGATGGCCAGGGGGAGGAGGTCTGAGCATCCTATGGATGGCTTGCCTTCTTTCGGGGAGGGGGTACTTGACCTGGTGCCTGGGTGACCCAGAATGGAGACTTAAGGTACAGCAGGCCTGGAGACTAAGTGGGTAGGCGTACTGGATGTCAGCGCTCATAACACCTTGACATCATGGACACATGGCATGCCCAAAAAGCCGGAAAAAACACCCACCTCCCACTAGATGGAGCACCAAGGTCCTGACCCTCAACACCTCTGCCACCTCCCGAGACAGCATCCCAAGGGAGTAAAAAGACACATTTGGGTGAAAGGGCTCTCACTCCATTCCCATCGGGGGGTACAACCATGGGGGATGGGCTGCTCTGGATGGTGGCCAGGTGAGCGAGGGTGTAAAAGACCACTGGCAACTCCTGAAGAATGGGAGTGTGGAGGGAAGAGGAAAGGGAAAAAAAAATCTGGCTTATTGTCTAATGCCTCTTTGTCATTTACCCCCTCGCAGCGACATTTCAACAGTGAGGTCCCCCACAGCGACTACAGCACCTAGCCATGGTGGGAGACCCACTGGAACCCGGCGCTGCCTGTCGGGGGTCCTGCACGCCCCCCTCCAATCAGCTCCGACTGGAGTTGAGAATCCTTAAGTGGAGGGGTTGGTGGGGCAAAGCCCCCAGAAGAAAACAAAGACATCAATAGCGAACTGGCAGCTGACTGCAGAATGTGGTCAACCTGCCGGTGTCACTGACAGGGCGTTCAACAGAATTTTTGTCAGACTCCTGTCATGGATCCCCTCTTTGTAGCCTAATCACAGGCCTCTTCCAGCCATGTACCACAGGTGTAGCAGTTGCCGTCCTATAAATACATTTAAGCCAGTTAATCAGTTCCTCCACAATATGGTACAGTTTCAGGATCTTCCATAAATAGTCATGATGAACCCTGTCGAATGCTTTTTCCCTATCTAATGAGATCAGGAAACCATCCACCTTACCTATTTTTCCTAATTCCACTAATTCTCTGATTAAGAGAATGTGGCTCTGGATCTGCCTACCAGGAATCACATAGGTTTGTGCAGATGAAATGACAGTATTTGCAATGGATGAAAGTCTGTTTGACAAGATTTTAGTTAACAGTTTAAAGTCTGAGTTTAGTAAGCTTATCAGTCTCCAGTTCTGCAAGTTCAATTTATCTCCTTTTTGAAAACATATATTTAAATCCCACTGTTCATACTGAATGGAATTTCTTTTGTTGTTAAAATATGGTGAAGAACTTTTGTCAGTTCTACTGTTAAAGCTGCTCGTATAATTTTTCAAAGTTCATTCGGCAGGCCATCATGCCCAGGCGTTTTTCCTCTAGCCATGGTAGACATAACCTCTGTTACTTCTTGTTCCCCAATAGGCTGTATTAAAGCTTCTAATTTTGAAAGCTCTGGTTTTGTAATATACTTATCAAAAAAAAAAAAAAACTAAAGTCATTGGAAGTGCACTCCAAAGGTACATATATGCTGCTAGTGTAGTCAAGCACAGCCTTTAAAATGACTGGCTTATCTTTAAAAATATTACCCATTTCGTCTTTTAACATCGACATGTCCCTTGCTTGTATTTTTTTAATGCACGTTTCAAACAGACAAATAACTTCTGTTTTGCCTTGTACTCCATATTGTTGCAAATAGAAACATGGAAAGATAGAAACATAGATGTTGACGGCAGATAAGGACTGCAAGGCCCACCTAGTCTGCCCATTTCTTTTTCTACCTTATAAATGTGCCACCGGCCTTTGCTCTGTCAATGGCCTATCTATTCATACTCATCTGTATAGCTCCCTTATGCCTATCCCATGCTTGTTTGAAGCCCTGCACTGTATTCATAGCCACCACTTCCTGAGGTAGGCTGTTCCATGCATCCACCACCTCCTCTGTGAAAAAGAACTTCCTCACATTACCCCACAATCGGCCTCCCTCTAATCTCATGCTGTGTCCTCTTGTCCTGCTATTTTTCTTGTACTGAAATATGTTAGACTCTAATGATAAAGTAATTTTATTTTTGAGTTGTGATACTGTTTCATTTGTTCTTTCTAATTATTAATTTGAACTACAAAATTTTGCCCTGTTTCCTAAGATGTAGATATTAGATGTTGTAGCATTTTTCTATTTTGCAGATAGCGAACATATAATCTTTTACTATGACTCTGACTCAGTATTTTACACAGTTTAATCAGGTCAGTTTTTGTGTCTTCCCACTAATCTATTGCATTGTTAAAAATAATAAATACTGATTGCCTAGCAAAAATAAAGTCCTGAATAAGTTTAAATATATATGCGTCTTCTAATAAAGACACATTACAGTTCCAGATTCCCAGCCCAGTGGTAAATTTGGAGGGAGAGCCAATCTTGACAGAAATTATATTATAATCAAAAAATCCTGCAGGAATAACTTCTACAGATAATGTTTGCATTTGTTATGAGGTAAAAATATAATCAGTTCTGGTGGCTAAATTGCTCTTATGAAATGTGAGTGCATCCTGTTTTTATGAAAAAATACATATCTCTTAATTGAGCTTGCTGAGTTATCTGGGCTAAGAGGTTAGAGCCACAGTACTGTTTTGCAGTCTTGGCTCTCAGAGGACAGTTAAAATCTCCAGCTAAAATAAGATGCTGTGCAGTAAATGAATACAGTTGGATAACTCGCAATAACTCACATCTAACTGATTTTATCTGTGACGCGTAATGATTAATAAGCCTGTATGATAGAGTTTGAATAATTAAGTCCACAATTAAGATTCTCCCAGGTACTAAAGCAAACAGTTTTAAACCTGAATTTTAGGAAGTCTGAACAAAATCCCCAGCCCTGAACAAGAATCATGCCCCATGGACCAATCAGAGGGCTCTGCTAAACCACGCATTAGCCACACATTGAATTTCTCTTAAAGAGTGTAGGCGTACATCCTTCAAAACAAATATTCCAAAATGTAAACATTCTAAAGCAGAGAATACAATTTTCAATTTTCCCAGATTCTTAATACTATTTACGTTAATAGTATGCACTGAGAAGGGTTCAATCATAACAAGGAGTCGAAGTCCTGCTGCTAATTTATATTTCCCCCTTCTCTGTTCCTTGTGCTTAATTTTCATTTTAGCTTTTCTTTTCTGTATGCCTTTAGGTCTATTCTGCCTCTCTGTGTCCATTGTTCCTTCAGGAATTGAAGCTACAGAGGAGTCATCTGATTCCCCTTCTGAATTTTCAGACTGTAATACATCATACCTATTCTCAGAAGCAATTTCTTTTGGCTGTACTAAAGGTTGTGAAGTGGAAGCTCTTCCTCTGTTCCTCATAGATCTTCTGGCTTCTTCCATGGCTGGACTGGAAGGGCGAGGGGGAGGGGTGGAGTGGGCATTGCTACAGAACTAATCCCTTTCTTCCCAGACTAAGCTGTGGAATTTTTCAGAGGTATGCAAATTATTTTCCACATCAGGGTCCTGTATTTCAATAGAATGATCAGTTCCACTAACTACTATTTAACTGGCACATCCCAGATCCTATTCCACTCAAGAACTCATATGCCACACTGCCAAACAGGGACAACCAAATAGAGGTACCCAGAGAAATGGAAGGAAAGGATGTGGAGGTTAGCCAAGTGCAAAAGATGGAGATTAGCACCCAGGAGGTGGATAGGCATAATTGGGGCAAAATTCAGCAGAAGGGCAGACAGCAAGGTGAACCAGGGATAAAGGACAACCAAGGAAGGGGCTGGACTAGAACAGCTAAACAGTCTAGGGAGGTCAAATCATGGAAAGTCATGTGTGCAAATGCCAGGAGCCTTAGCAACAAGATGGAAGATCTGGAGGCTGTCATGGTGCAGTCGGACCTGGACATTGTGGCCATCACTGAAACCTGGTGTAATGATAACCACAACTGTGAGTTGGCCATACCTGGCTACAACATATTCAGAAGAGAGGGCAGGCAGGAAGGGAGGAGGAGTGGCACTGTGTGTGAAAAATGACATAAGGGCCACAGAGATCCAGGAGGAACAAAATGGGGGAGAGATACTGTGGGTTAAGCTGGAAAGGAAAATGGGGCCAGCCATCTGCACAGGTGTGGTCTATAGACCACCAGCCCAGGAGGAAGAAACAGATAGGGAGCTGATGCTAGCCATCCAGAGGATGGCAGACAAGGGTGAGGTAGTACTGGTTGGAGACTTCAATATTCCAGACGTGGACTGGAGCATCCCAGCAGCAGCATCAACTAGGAGCAGATTTATCCTGGACTCCCTTCAGGGTGCCTTCCTCAAGCAACTGGTCATGGAACCAACTCGGCAGAAGGCAATACTGGACCTTGTGCTCACAAACAGGGACAGTGTGATGGGGTAAGAGTGGGGAGCACCTGGGGAACAGTGACCACCAGTCACTGTGGTTTGAAATCACAGAAAGAGCAGAACCAAACCACACAAAAACACATATCCTGGATTTTAGGGGGCAAACTTTGAGAAAATGGGAGATACTTGAAAGAGGCATTAAGGGAATGGGGCAGGAATCAGGGGTTGAGGAACAGTGGGAAGTATTTAAAATGGGGATTACAAGAGCAACAGAATTATGTATTAAGCAGGTTAGCAAGAGGAAAAGGAAGAGGAGACCATTATGGTTTTCTAAAGAGGTAGCAAAGAGTGAAAGCCAAAAAGATTGCATTCAGGCAATACAAAAGACACAGGCAGAAGGGGATAGGGAGAGTACCAGAAGAAGCAAAGGGAGGCAGGGAGGTCATAGGGAAGCCAAAGCTCAGACAGAAGAACACATTGCAAAATCAGTGGGTAGAGGGACAAAACCTTACAGGTACATAAGTGAAAAGAAAGGCAAAGGGAGGATAGTGTGACTGAAGGGGAGGATGGGGGCTGTGTGGAGGATGACAACAGTAAAGCTGACATATTGAACAGGTATTTCTGCTCAGTCTTTACTGAGGAAGAGGAGGGTAATGGGTCTGAAGGGAGTACAAGGGGTGAGAATGGTGCAGAAATGGACACAAGTCCCTTTACAGAAAGGGTCCTGAAGGAACTGAAGTAATAAGAGTTGATAAAGCAATGGGGCCAGATGGGGTGCACCCAGGGTCCTTAAAGAACTAAGAGAGGTGGTGGCTGAACCTCTTGCTATCCTGTTTAGCCGATCACTAGAAACAGGGAGGTACCCAAAGACTGGAGGATAGCAGATGTAGTCCCCTTATACAAAAGTGGGAACAAAGAGGACGCGGTAACTACAGACCAGTCAGCCTCACCTGGTAGTGGGAAGATCATGGAAGCACTACTGAAGGAGAGATTGGTGGAACATCTGGTTGTCAATGGACTACAGGACCCAAGGCAGCATGGTTTCACCAGAGGAAGGTCACGTCAGACCAACCTCATTGAATTTTTTGACTGGGTGACTAGGGAGGTGGATCAGGGGAGGGCAGTGGACATGGCCTATCTGGACTTCAGCAAGGCCTTTGACACTGTGCCATATAGAAGACTATTGCACAAACTGGGGAATATGGGTGTGGGCAGGACAGTAGTGCGGTGGGTAGGTAACTGGCTGGGCAGCAGGACACAGAGGGTGGTGGTAAATGGCTGTCACTCCACAGAGGGAAGAGTGACCAGTGGGTACCACAGGGATCAGTGCTGGACCGGTACTATTCAATATCTTCATCAGTGACATTACTGCGAGGACCTAGAAGGCAGAATTTCATTGTTCACTGATGACACAAAGCTCTGTAACAGAGTAGACACACCAGAGGGTGTAGACAGAATGAGAATGGACCTGCAGAAACTTGAAGAATGGTCAGAGTTTGGCAGTTGAAATTCAATGCAAGGAAGTGCAAGATAATGCATATGGGGCACAAAAACCCTGGCACAATATATCAGTTGGGCGGTGAGGATATAGCATGCACCAAGCAGGAAAGGGATCTTGGAGTTATCATCTCTGATGACCTCAAGGCAGGGAAACAGTGTGAAAAGGCAGCAGGTAACGCAAATAGGATGCTGGGATGCATAGGCAGGGCATCACCAGCAGGAAAGGGAGGTCATAATTCCACCATACAAGACACTAGTGAGGCCGCACGAGTACACTGTGCAGTTCTGGAGACCTACCTACGTAAGGACATAGACAGGTAGAGAAGGTTCAGAGGAGGGCAACAAAGATGGTGCATGGATTGCATCACAAGTCCTATGAGGACAGGTTGAAGGCACTGAACATGTACTCCCTGGAGGAGAGGAGGGAGAGAGGGGATATGATAGAGACATACAAGTATCTTACAGGGAGGAACAGGGTGCAGGAATGCACTATTTTTAAGCAAAAAGATGTTCCAGGACTAGAGGACATGGGATGAAGCTGGAGGGAGGACGATTCAGAGGAAACGTGAGGAAGAATTTCTTCACAGAACGGGTGGTGGACAAGTGGAACACCCTGCCAGAGGAAGTGGTGGGGGCTGAAACAATCACGGGATTTAAGAATGCATGGGATAGACATAAAGGAATTCTAGAGGTCAGGGGTAAGGGGTAACAGACTTCCTGGAAAACATAAACTGAACTTACAAACTTAAATGGGCAGACTGGGTGGGCCATAGGCCCTTATCTGCCAACACTGTCTATGTATCTATGTATGTACTACTGCTGAAGGCTCAAGTTCATGGGCCTCTGTTTGTGAGACAGGAGCTACAGCCATATTTCATGAGTTAAAATGACCTCCTGCATTATTTGATGCAGGCATGACTTGTTGTTTTTTGGCTGCTAACTTGCCTTTCTGAGCTAGGGAAATTAACCATTGTTCCTCTCCATCTGCCTGGTATATAGTATTATGAG
The DNA here is from genome assembly GCA_016271365.2 of Neoceratodus forsteri. Lineage (NCBI taxonomy): Eukaryota > Metazoa > Chordata > Ceratodontiformes > Ceratodontidae > Neoceratodus > Neoceratodus forsteri. The sequence goes on from CM057457.1 coordinate 400,347,738, forward strand.
CAATCCATCTGCAGTTTTGGAAAGTGTGGCCCTCTTCTTCACACAGATTGCATCTGCATTCATTAAGACATTCTGATCCTAAGTGCCCAAGTTCCCCACAAACTGTGCATCTTTGTTTGTCACAAATGGTGCTTAAATGTGCGACTCACATTTATAACACATCTTTGGTTGACCTGGATAAAACAAAATGCCTCTGTCCCTCCCAAGAAAAAAAGAGTTGGACAAATGTACTACCCCAGTATCTGTTGTTTTAAGCATGACCTTCACTTTCTACCCTCCAGTTCAAATGTACTCAGGCCCGGATATTCAAACTGCGCCATTCTGAGGCGCAAGCCATTGCGCTGCTCAAAATACTTGCGCAGGGGTGTGGCCGAGGCGATATTCAAAGGAGTTGCGCTATTGAGCAACTCCTTTGAATATCACCCCCCAGCCACAGCCACTGTGCATGGCGCAGTGGAACTTGCGCCACTGCAAGTTGTCAGAGTTGAGCATTAAACTTGCGGTGGCGCAAGTACCATTGCGCCATGTGCAAATTTCCGATATTCAAAAGGTGACATGCAAATGGGGCCATAATTCATGCAAAGCGAGGGCCATTTGTATGTGATTATGGCCCCATTTGCATGCCATTTGCATGTAGGTGCGCCGATCCCCGAGGACTTGCGCCTGGCCGCTCTGCCAGGCAGCAGCCATTGGGGACGATGCACCCTGCAGCCCGATTGCGGGCGAGTATGTATCCAGACAACACCCCAAAGCATCTCGATGCCGATCGTGGGCAGTATGTATCAAGACACCTCCCCTCCAACAACTCCCAATGCCCGATCGCGGGCAGTATGTATCAAAACACCTCCCCAAACAGCTCCCAATGCCCGATCACGGGCAGTATGTATCAAACACCTCCCCCAAACAGCTCCCAGTGCCCGATCGCGGGCGGTATTATCAAGACAAACCCCCAACAGCTCCCAATGCCCTATCACGGGTAGTATGTATCAAGACAACTCCTCAGTGCCCGATCGCGGGCAGAATGTAAAGCCCCCAAACCTGACTATCTCCCTGGTGGTCAGTGGACCGTAATGCCCGATCGCGGACAGAATGTCCAGTGACAACCCCAAACATCTCCCTGGTGTCTGTGTCCCCACCCACCCACCCATGAAGCCCCTCCACCGCTCCCCTCCCTGGCAGCCAGGCGGCAGCATCCACCGCCTGCCGCCCTGCCGCCCACCGACTGACTGTCGGTGGGGCTGCCGCCCGGTGGTGCAGAGCTAGAGCCAATGGGCGTGCAGCTATACTACTAGCTTGACGAGTCCAGATTTGTGAATGAACATCATTCACAAATCTGGACTATCGCGTCGCAATGGGCTGCCGCCCATTGGCTCTAGCTTGCACCAATGGGCGGCAGCCTCACTGGACAGTCAGCAGCGGGCGGCGCGGTGGGTGGATGCTGCCGCCCGCCGCCGCCGGGGAGCGGGTGAGGGGCTTGCGGTGGGTAGGGTGAATACTAGACACCAGGAGATGTTTGGGGGTTGTCACGGACATTCTTCCCGCCGATCAGCATTACGTCCACTGACCACCAGGGAGATATTCGCTGGGGGGCTTTTACATTCTGCCCGTGATCGGGCACTGGGGGTTGTTTCACGCTCTGCCCATGATCGGGCACTGGGGGTTGTCTTGATACATACTGCCCACGATCAGGCATGGGAGCTGTTTGAGGATCTTGATAATACTGCCCGTGATCGGCATCGAGATGTTTGAGGGTTCTGGATACATGCCGCACGATCGGGCATCGAAGATGTTTGGAAGGTTGGATACATACTGCCCACGATCGGACATCGGAGCATGTAAGTGTTTCAGATACATACTGCCGCGATCGGCATTGGGAGCTGTTTGTGGGGGTCTTGATACATACTGCCCGCGATCGGGCTGGTGGGGGCACAGGGACTGAGTTGGGGGCCAGCCACGGGTGGCAGCTGCTGTGTTGCGCCCTGCAATGCAGCAGCTCACCTGTGGGTGGCCCTCAACTTGATCCTTTTTTGGCTCAAAGTTGTGCAGGCGCAGGTTGGGGTTGCGCCAGACAACTCCTGCACAGCCCGACTGAATATCGGGTTGTGCAGTTTATGCATGGTTCCTCCCCCTCATGTTGAGCATGCATTCATTTGCATTGCGCTGTTGCTCAGCCTGTTTTCAGTGGCGCAACTGCCTCCTGCTGAATATCGCAGAATGGTACAATGTAGGACTTGCGCATGCGCAACCCTGTTGCACATGGAGCAACCCTTTTGAATATCTGGGCCACAGTGTCCAAGATGGCTTCTGGGTCCCCAGTAAGAGTGCAGTGTTCTTTTAACTAGTATGTAATGTCATACATACTAACTCCTTCATTTTGAAAAAGTACAGTTATAGTCGTGTGTGCTGGTTTTGTCAGAGGAATCACCAGAAAGGATGCCCATGGTGCAGAGCTTTTTAAATAATTATATTTGGTCCAAAATCTCTCCAGACCTCTTTGTGTTTTAAAACTTGCATTGAAAGTGGATTATCCAGAAATGTGTATTAATGTATATATCTCATTAGAGAAAAATGTCATGGAGTCTTTTAGGAGACATCTAGCAAAAAACAATTGATCAGGGGGTCAGACATTCCACCAGTATAAGACAAATGTACCACATTATGTCTTTTAGCAGGAAGAATTGGAGTTTTGAACAGAGAAGAATAGGTTTTGGAGCTTCTCTGTTAATCTGATTTAAAGGTCTTTGTTTTGTTGCAGCATTTTCTTCTGGGCATCGCCGGAGTTGCTGTTGTGATAACAAGCTTCTGGTTGTTGAATTTTGTCCAGCAAATGACATTTTGGATTCTGAGTATGATGTAATTCATGGGGTATTTCTACATCAATTGTATTAGGAGTTTGTACAGTCAGTTAAGTTACAACTTTTTGTGAACTTGTAGGGATCTGTTTGAGTGTAGCACCCAAGACCCACTGACCTGTTTCAGCACTACATTCCCAGCTGACTGCTTGTTAAGCAGAATCGATGGATCATGTTTCATTTTCATCCAGTTCAGTACATCTTAGGCCAGTTAGAGATTCTCCTGTTTGAGCCATTCCTGATGCAATTACTGATGCTGAATCCTTTCAGGTTTCACTTTCAGTGCATTCTGCTGCCTCCACCCAGCTGTTCATGCCTGCTTGTGAGAAGAATGTGTCACTGAAGCCCAGCTGTACTTTTTTGACAGGCTTTTTCTGCTCGTCAGTTTATAGGTCTCGGACAGAGCTGTTTTTTCAACTTCATTTTCCACACATTATAGCTTCTTTCCCCTTTTTCTGGTTGAGAAGTAATAGCTGATATTTCAGGATTCTCTTCTTCTGGAGTAGGACACAAGAGCTTAATTGCATCCTTGCTACAATCCGATGAGCTGTCAGATGGTAATTCAGGTAAATCTTGTCCATCAACATGATTTATTTCAGATGTTTACAGTCTCCCAGTACAGGGATTTCTCATGTAGAGTTTAGTTCACCAAGCTCCATACCTTCCTCCTCTTCACCTGCACACACCTGGTCCACCATCTTGTTAGCAAGCTAAGAGGACAGAGTCTCCCCCAACCAGAGAATAGGGGAATTTCCCCAGTGCACTGGCCAAATTCCCCCCCATTCACTAAAATGCCACCAACAGCTTAATCTGGTTCAAGGTCAGTTGGCATCCATCTGGTTTCCCCTTCCCAGGGTCATGCCTAAAAATAGACAGAATTTGTCTAGTGCACTTACCCAGTCAACAAAAACTAAATAAATAAATAAATGTGTGAATTAAAGCTTACCTTTGCCATTCTGCTTGGGTACAGGCACTGCAGACCAAGCTTCAATGTATGTTGCTATTTCTTTTAACTCTCACTCTAGTTTCTCATGGGCAGCAGCACAAGGAAAAGCAAATATGTTAGCAAAATAAATAATTACATTCTCAGAAAACCCTCTCCCAGCACCAACAAGCATGGCTTTGAAGTCTCTTCCCCTCTCCCAGCCATCAAGCACCAACTCTCTCATGGCTGAGAGCAGGAGGGGGAGTGCTGAACAGACTGTGAGTGCTTTGTGGCCACAGAAAGAAAAAAAATAGTGCAAGCATGGAATACTCCCTTGTGGAGGTGACTTTTGTTGTCACTTTATTATGTGTGTTCACAGGGATGATGTAGTGCTTTCTAGAATGCAATAAGTCTGCAGGGCTATGCCCACTGCAGCCCTAAAAGCCAGTTTCAGTCAAGAGCTGCTGCTGATGCCATCTCTTGAACTTACATTCTAGTCCTCCCTGTCAGCAATCTTTATAGGACCCATTTCTCCAAAGTTTAAACATCATTGTGCAATGGTTTTCACAAGTAAAACAGGCAGCACCGTTTAATAAACATTACTTTAAAAACTATGTGTGTTTCAAGTTTTGTAATAAAGTAGACAAATGTGTATTTATTGTGTTTTTGGTGCCTTTTTGTTGTGATCCCTTTCTCTAGGGCTGCTGGATGCAGAGTCACACCACACTACTGTACAAGTTGCAGACTGGATATCTCTGATGTGGTGAAAGGTCGTCATCACTCACACCTATCATTCAAGAGAGGTGATTTCTCAGGATGGCGCTTTAAAACAATTATTCCCTCACCCTGTAAATGGGGTGGGAGAGGTAATACTGTTTTGAAATCTAACTAAGAGTTTCTGTGGAGTACCCAGCTCACTGTTAAATCGATCAATCAATATTTTATTCATCATCAAAGTATGAAGGAATGGTCTTGCAGCCCAGTCACAGGCATGTTGGGGATACCTCCAGGATAACAACAGGCTTGGTTCCAGGGTCAGTCCCATTGGTGACATTCTCTAGGGTGAGAAATCTGGATGTTGTCTTAGATGATAAGCTAACTTTTGAAGCTCAGGTATCATCTGTTGTCAAAAGTGTTTTCTACCACTTAAGAAACATCACCCGGCTTAAAGCCCTAATTCTGCCTGAAGACCTGCCATGACTGATGCATGCCTTTGTAACATCCAGGTTCAACTACTGTAATGTTCTTTATCTCAGGGTCAGTGGAGGGAACCTCTGTCAGCTGCAGTTGGTGCAGAATGCAAGTGGCCAGGGTACTGACAGGACTACCTAGGTCAAGTCATGCGACCTCAGCCCTGAGGGATCTGCACTGGCTGCCAGTCAGGTGGAGGATCATCTTCAAAGTGGGCTTGCTCACCTACAGTATAAGGCCCTATATAGACTGGGCCCTGACTACTTGTCAGACCTTCTCACCCTGCCATCTTGGCCTGCTCCATTCGTTCCTCCACAGAAGGCCTCCTGGCAGTTTCAAAGACTGGGCTGAAAGCATCAGTTGAGTGTTCATTTGGGTGTCTGGCCCAATCTGCTAGAACTCACTGCCAAGATCCTTGAGGGAGGTCCCCCCATGTTGGAGGTATTTTAGGAGCAGCCTAAAGACTCAACTTTTCAATCTAGCATTCCCTGCCGATATCTTCTAACTCCCTTGCTGAGAAAATTTTAATCATTTATGCTGGAGTTTTTAGATATGTAACCTATTGTTTTAATTTGTTTGTATATCTTTTATTGTACAGCACCCAGAGCCTTCAGGATTGGGCACCTAACAAATAATAAATTGATTGACTGATACTCAATTGAGCAGAACTCTTTCTCTGTTTTCTCCCTGACAGGCTGTTACTCAACCTACATTCAGGCTCAACTGTGTTGTACTCCACATTAAAATGATTGTTTTACCAGGGCTAACACTTCTACCCCCAGTAGGAGTCAACATGTATAAGGCCTCTATTAAAACTTATTGTAAAGCAGACAGTGGCAAACAGCAATGAAGTTACCAACATTACAACACTTGTAGCAATGCAGTATCCTAACAGGCACCATAGATTAACACCCCAAATGGTATTGGCAGCCTGGAGGCATGCTGACTCAGCATCCTGCAACTTTGGAGAAATGAACCACACCAAAAATGCATTAAAAATACAAATCTGTCAACTTCATTAAAAAACCTGAATCACACAGATTTTATAGCAATATTTTTTGAATAGTGCTGCATGTTTTACTTGTGAAAACCATTGCACAATTACCTTTCAACTTTGGAGAAATGGATCTTATAAGCTTGCTGACCGGGAGGACTAGACTGCTAGTTCAGGAGATGACATCATCAACAACTCTTCACTGAAACTGACTTTTTGAGCAGGTAGTAAAATCAGGGTTACAAAATAGCTCGTAACTTTAAAATGAAGTAACATATAAACCTAAATTTGGTATGATATTTATTAGGGGTATGCTTATTTGAATTCTGCAATGTAGACCTTTTGTCCAGATTCCCTCTTTAAGGACACAGTACCTGCTGAATATTGTGTTGTGACAAACCGACAAACCAACAAGCCTGTGTTTTGACCAGCTTTCAGCTGTATTGCCAATCTTGTAGTTTGCCCTCAAACAAACTGCCATGTACTGCACTGTGCAAAATTAGCAGATGAACTGCCAGTCCTGTGTTTTGCCCATTTTGTAAATGAAATGCCTATCCTGTGCTGTGCTTGGAATTGTAAATTAATGATTTAAACCCAGAAGCCTCTTGTTCAACTTATAGCAACTATTTAAAGTGAATAGTGTCTAAACAGACTACCTATTAGTGTGACAACCTACTCCAAAAATGTGTTTTATTTTTTGCACAGATTGATTGTGTTTAAATGCTGACTGTGGCTGTTCTGTTGGATAGAAATGTAGTGGTATTGTAAATGATGGGGTATTGTAAATGCTATGATATTGTAAATGTTGTGGTATTATAAATGATGTGGTATTATAAATGCCGTGGTGTTGTAAATGACATGGTACTGTAAATGCTGTGGTACTGTAAATACTGTGGTATTGTAAATGCTGTGGTACTGTAAATGCTGCAGTACTGTAAATGCTGTGGTATTGTAAATACAGTACTGTGGTACTGTAAGTGCTGTGGTACTCTAAATGATGTAGTACTGTAAATGCTGTGGTATTCTAAATGCTGCAATACTGTAAGGGCAGTGATATTGTAAATGCTGTGGTACTGTAAGTGCTGTGGTACTGCAAATGCTGTGGTACTGTAAATGCTGTGGTACTGCAAATGCTCTGATATTATAAATGCTGTGGTACTGTAAATGCTGTGGTACTGTATATGCTGTGGTACTGTAAGTGCTGTGGTATTGTAAATGCTGTGGTACTGTAAATGCTGTGGTATTGTAAATGCTGTCATACTGTAAATTGTGTGGTACTGTAAATGTGGAATTGTAAATCTGTGGTATTGCAAATGCTGTGGTATTGTAAATGCAGTGATACTGTAAATGCTGTGGCATTGTTTTGCTGTTTTACATAATGTACAGTGATCAGAGTCCATGTGAATGAGTGATTTGAAGATAAAACACTGCACATGCAGTGACACTGGTACGGAAGTGGGTACATCTTTCCCCACAAGTTTTCTGGGGGTGGGAGCCCCTTTGCATTGTAAACCACAGCGTTGAGGTAACACATAGTAGTTGACTGTGCGGTGCTTATGTCACTGGTGGACTGACTATGCCCTATGATGTAGTGTAATCAATTATTGAAAGTCCCAAATGGTGATTCACCAGAGTTCCAAGTATGTATGGTACCTAACTGCCCGCATAGGGCATTTGTGGGTTTGTTTGACAGCGATGGGAGTGCTACAATGACATCAGGAGGAAAGCTTGCCATAAATGGGCATTAGCATTCCCTAGGGTGAGATGATGTGTGCTATAGGTGAGAATGAGGCGATCGTGTGGACTAAGTTCACTGACCTAGCATCTGTGTTTCAGTTCATCCTTTAGTGAGTTTGTCTTTTTATTTCTTTCACCTGTAAGATTAATGCCTTCTCTCCTAGTAAAGGAAACATAAACAGGGGTGCCTGATCTTGGCCCAAAAACCACAGCAGCGTCAGTTACTGTTTTACTCACAAAACACTGCAGTCCTTTTGCTTGTGAAGTCTGTCACTCCCAAGTCGCTATAGTTTAAATTTCATGGTACAGTGTAAACAAATCCCTCAATTTGCATTGAAACCGGCCAGTCCTGTAGCCTCCTAATATAGTGGCTACATCTGTACGTGATGATGTAATGTAAGCGACATCACTCCCGAGAGTTACTGTATTCTGTATGTGGACCTTATAAAGTATATATGATAACATCATTAAAAAAGTGTTGCTGCATTAAATCCTATACTGTGCAGGTGTGACAACCTTATCACACCTGCACAGAATAGGATTTGATACAGCAGTGCTTTTTTTAATTAAGTTATCATATATACTTTATAAGGTCCCCATACAGAATACAGTAATTCTCGGGAGCGATGTCGCTTATGTTACATCACCGCATACAGATATAACCACCATCTTAGTAGGCTACAGGAGTGCCAGTTTCAACACAGACCAAGTTGTTTACACTGCGCCATGATGTTTAAACCATAGTGACTTGGAGTGACAGACTTTACATGCAAAAGGACCACAGCGTTTTTTGAATAAAACAGTAACTGATGCTGCTGTGGTTTTTGTTGGCTGTATTTCCTCTGCATTGTTTATGAGTCCTTTAAGGGAGATGATGTAACACTCGGGGTCACCCCTGAAAAAGGGACCATTTTTGGCCCAATGTGCTTACCTGGTTAACAAAATGAAATAAACAAATAAATAAGTTGTTGTATATATTATCCAGCTTTTTCTGTTAAAACCTTGTTTAGTATGTCTGCTGTGGTGCCCCTACAGACTATGTACAGCCAAATCTGCCATGGCATGTTACTGGGGAAACTGGGTTGGGTACCAAGAAAACCAACAGGGAAGGGTGAAGGGGGATATTTGTTTTGCTAGAGTGTGTTCTTATTAGTCTGTTTTATTCTTGTTGAGTGAAGTGTGGTGGGGAGGGAAGGGGAAGGGTAGTGAGTTTTAATGTTAAAAATGTTAAAAACTGTGGTGGTTTTCTCTCTATGTACTGTATGTATGTTTATGTCGAATACGTACTTGGCTGCAGGATAAAAGCTGCTACTGAGAGTGATGAAAGGCTAAGTGGAACAAGTCTTGCTAATTGTAATGATGGATAATAAGTTTAACATTATTACTTGGAATGTGAACAGGTTGAAAAATGAGGCTAAGTGCAAAAAAGTGCAGGGGTACATTAAACGTTGATAGGGGGACATGGTACTATTGCAAGAGACAGAAGGAAAAAATGACTAAGACAGCAAAAAGTTGGGGAGGAACTTGGTTCGTGTCCTGCTTTAATGATAAACAAGAGGTACTGCAATTTGGCTCAAGCCAGAGTTCCCAGGGGAGGTAGTGGAAAATAATCTAGACCTTCACAGACGGTACACCCTGATCCAGGTTAAGAAGTATAGTGGGCTGATCATTTCGGTAGGTTCAGTATATGGCCCGAATATTGGAAATCCCTCCTTCTGCCCAAATTTGCAACTTGACATGGCTGGAATGTCATGTCCCTGGATATTAGGGGGTGATTTTAATTGTGTAGTCAACACCATCCTCGACAGATGTAATCCTGCTCCGGTCCCCTGCTCTAGGTGTGTCAGAAACATAGAAACATAGAAACATAGAATTTGACGGCAGATAAGGACCGCTTGGCCCACCCAGTCTGCCCATTTCCCTACCTACTGGATAAGCTGCAGATCCTAGTTAACCAGCAGCCTACTTCTTCCTACCCCCACCCCCCAGAACTGCCTTATGACTATCCCATGCATGCTTGAATTCCACCACTGAATTTGACTCCACAACCTCCTCCAGAAGGCTGTTCCATGCATCCACAACCCTCTCTGTGAAAAAATACTTCCTTAAATTACCTCTGAGCCGCCCTCTATCTTCAAATTGTGCCCTCTTGTTCTTGCACACCTCTTTTTTTGAAAGATGCTACCCTCTTGGACTTTGTTGATTCCCTTGAGGTACTTGAAGTTTCTATCATGTTCCCCCTCTCCCTCCTTTCCTCGAGGCTATACATATTAAACTCCTTAAGTCTCTCTTCATATGTCTTCCGGTGCAGACTCTGCACCATTTTAGTTGCCCTCCTCTGGACAGCTTCCATCCTATCTGTGTCTTTGCGGAGATTAGGTCTCCAGAACTGCACACAGTACTCCAGATGGGGTCTCACCAGCTGTCTGTACAGAGGGATAATAACTTCCTGTTTTCTACTGGTGATGCCTCTCCCTATGCATCCCAGTATCCCCCAGCCCTCCTTGCTGCCCTCTCACATTGCTTGCCCATCTTTAGGTCATCTGATATGACTACCCCCAGGTCCCTCTCCATTTTTGTTGTTGTTAGTATCTCACCCCCATTATGTACTCTTCCCCTGGGTTTTTGTTTCCCAAGTGCATTACCTTGCACTTCTTAGCATGAATCTAAGCTGCCATACATTTGACCATTCCTCTAACCTTGCCAAGTCCTTCGCATCCTTTCCACCCCACCCTGTGCATCAACTCTGTTGCAGATCTTAGTGTCATCTGCAAAGAGACATACTTTTCCTTCCAGTCCTTCTGCAATGTAGCTTATAAAGACATTGAAGAGGACCGTCCTAATACTGAACCCTGCAGTACCCCACTAGTAACGTCCTTTCTTCTGGGTGGACTCCATTTACTATTACTCTCTGTGTCCTATTCTCCAGCCAATTCTTTACCCAGGCTGTCATCTTGGGACCCACACCCAGGCTGGCTAACCTGTATATTAATCTTTTGTGTGAGACTGTGTCAAATGCCTTGCTAAAGTCTAGGTAGGCCATGTCCACAGCCCCTCCCTGATCTACTACTTTGGTCACCCAGTCAAATAAATCTATCAGATTCATCTGGCATGACCTTTCTGCTGTGAATCCATGCTGCCTAGGGTCAGAGCATTGAAACGGCTAATGCACACGTACTGTACACTCTTTCTGATTGCTTTAAGCAGAATAACCTCTATGCATGTGAGTATACACTGTAGGGTTTACTCATACGTTCATGCTATATATGCTGGGACAGATAGGTTCCTGGTAGCCTCCTTCTTTTTGGATTCAGTGGGAAACACACATTACAAACCATTAGTGATTTTGGACCATGCCCCACTACCAGCACCAGTGTTGGTTGGGGGGCTCCACCTCCTCCAAGGGTCTGGCGTCTGGACCCAGTGCTCCTGAAGAACCTTGACTTAAAGGGAACTATCCAGAAGGGGATTTTGGATTACTTAGCTCATAACAGTAAAGAAGACACTTCACACACCATTAGATGGGAGTCTCTTAAGGCTGTTTTAAGGGTGCTTGCTGTGGCTTTTTTCAGCCATTTGTGTAGGGAACAGGGAGAAGAACTGAGATCCCTAGAGGCCAAAATAGCAGTTATTGAGAATGATCATATGGTGAACCCCAGCATGCCTTTGTACTACAGACTTCTTTGGCTTGGTAGCAGTGTAATGCCATAGCAACAGATCAGATGGAAAGAGAAATAATCTTCTCCCAGGCAGGACAGTATTTTTATGGGGACAAAGATTGCAAGCTGCTAGCTTGGCAGCTTAAAGCCTTGGATAAGGCCAGAGCTATTCCACTAATAGCAACAGACACTGGGGACTTAAAGGGACACTGTCAATCTGCTTAGGTCTCAGTGTGTTCCCAATTTAAAAAACATATTTTATGATTGCCAAAATTCTGTAAAGATTAGTAATGTAGCTGGTAATTTGATTCTGACTCTTATTTTCTTTAAAAAAGTAAAAAACAGACTGCCCAACATACTGGTGTTATCACACCAAAACAGGTTTGTTTACATTCCTTGATCAACTCCAAATGAATCTTTCCTGGCCTTGGGAACATCCACAAAACAATCTAGTCCCTCATGATGCAATGGGAGTTCAGGAGGCTACTGCTTTATGAGTGACTGCACTGTTTGGGTGTGTTTCTTATGTCTGTCTGAAATTCACTAGGACTTGCCTGCTACTTGACATCTCCCAGAAGATTTCACCAGAATCAGCAGCCAGAGGACTACTTTGTGTGAGAGACTTTGCTTAAATATTGAAATCTACCTTGGTTATGTGCTGTATTATACATCAGGGAGCTCGGGGAAGTGATTGAAGACATCTGAGAAGGTGGGGATTTCATTGTTTAAATTGCCGCACTGCTCACAAGCGCGAGCATACGTGAGCATTGTGAGTGGCGTGAGCGCCCTCCCTAAAAGAAAAAGTGTTTGAAAGTGGTGCAAACTTGAAACAGGCAGGAAAAGTACAAAAAGGTTTGTAAGTATTCAGTGAAATGGACTAATTATTTGTACAAGCAAATAAGATGAATCCAGTTTTAAATATGTATACACGGATACTGATGTTATCTGTGTTTGTGCTTTGTTTTTTGGGTTATATTACCTCAGTACAAGACAAGGCAAAAACAAATGTATTTTATTGACCAGTATTAAAACAGGGTAATGTACAATATTTTAAACAAAGAAATGTGTTTACTAATATGTAGAAACAGGCCGAGATATTCAAACTGCGCCAGTCTGAGGCGCAAGCCCCTGTGCTGCTCAAAATAGTTGCGCAGGGGTGTGGCCGGGGTGATATTCAAAGGAGTTGTGCTGTTGAGCAACTCCTGAATATCATCCCTGACTCAACACTGCGAGTATAGCGCAGTGGAACTTGCGCCACCGCAAGTTGCCAGAGTTGAGCATTAAACTTGCGGTGGCGCAAGTACCATTGCGCCATGTGCAAATTTCAGATATTCAAAAGGTGACATGCAAATGGGGCCATAATTTATGCAAGACGCAGGGGGGGCCATTTGCATCTATTTATGGCCCCATTTGCATGCCATTTGCATGTAGGTGCTCCGATCCCCGAGGACTTGCTCCTGGCCACCCTGCCAGGCAGCAGCCGTCGGGGACCGACGCACAATGCAGCCCGATCGCGGGCATCACAGTTACATGACACCCCACACATCTCCACAGCCCGATCGCGGGCAGAACACGTACATATCGCCCCCACCACATCACCCACAGCCCGATCGCGGGCAGAACCGTACATATCGCCCCACACACAGCTCCCACAGCCCGATGTGGGCAGAACCTGTATGAACCCCCAGTGCCCGATCATTAGGCAGAATCTGTATGAACCCCCTCAGTGCCCGATCGCGAGCAGATGTAACCCTCCCCAACCCGAATAACTCCCTGGTGGTCAGTGGACCGTAAAGCCCGATCGCGGGCAGAATGTCACAACACAACCCCCCAAACATCTCCTGGTGTCTGGTGTCCCCCCACCCACCCACAAGCCCCTCCACCCGCTCCCCGCGGCGGCGGGCGACAGCATCCACCCGCCTGCCGCCCGCCGCCCGCCGACTGACTGTCGGTGGGGCTGCCGCCCATTGGTGCAGAGCTACAGCCCAATAGGCGTGCAGCCATAACGTACATGACGGTCAGATTTGTGAAGATCATTCACAAATCTGGACTGTCAAGAGCTGCGCCAATGGGCGCAGCGACATTGTACATGATAGCCAGACGGTGAATGATCATCATAAATTTGACTGTCATGACGGTGTCCGGCGCCATTGGCTGTAGCTCTGCACCACGGGCGGCAGCCCACCGGACAGTCAGTCGGGCGGGCGGCGGGCGGCAGGCGGGTGGATGCTGTCACCTGCCGCCGCGGGGAGCGGGTGGAGGGCTTCGTGGGTGGGTGGGGGGACACCAGACACCAGGGAGATGTTTGGGGGTTGTGTTGTGACATTCTGCCCGCGATCGGGCTTTACGGTCCACTGGACCACCAGGAGTTATTCGGGTTGGGGGAGGGTTACATTCCTGCCCGCGATCGGGCACTGAGGGGGTTCACAGGTTCTGGCCGTGATCGGGCACTGGGGGTTCATACAGGTTCTGCCCGCGATCGGGCTGTGGGTGATGTGTGGAGGGATATGTACGTGTTCTGCCCGCGATCGGGCTGGTGGGGGGTATTAGGGGATCGCAGTTGGGGCCAGCCAGGGGTAGTTGCTGTGTTGCCCTGCAATGCAGCAGCTCACCTGTGGGTGGCCTCAACTTAAGCCTTTTTTTGGCTCAAGCTTGTGCTGGCGAGGTTGGAGTTGCACATGCACAACTTTGCGCAACCCGACTGAATATCGGGTTGCGCAGGTTATGCATGGATCCTCCCCCTCCTGTTGAGCATGCATTCATTTGCATTGCTCTCTTGCGCAACCTGTTGCCAGTGGCGTAACTGCCTCCTGCTGAATATTGCAGAATGGCGCATTTTGGACTTGCGCATGGCGCAACCCTGTTGCGCATGGCGCAACCCTTTTGAATATCTGGGCCACAGTGTAACCAATATAGTAGGGTAAAAATGGGAAATCCTTGTGACTTGCATAAACATCTTCAGGGAAATCAGAGTATAATAATGACATGTTTATTAATTATGGGGGGTGATGTGGAATTAAATCTGGGTCCAAAGACTGAGAGTATTAAGGTGCTTCATGACAATGCACATAGTTTGAGATCAAAGTTGGATGTATTAAATGTGTTAGTAAATGAGCAGGCCCCAGATGTTTTGGGCCTGACAGAAACATGGCTTACATCTACAATGGATGAAGGGGAATTTAATTTGCCCAGCTATACATTGTTTCGCTCTGACAGGCCCAAAAGGGGGGGAGTGATGCTCTATCTTAGAAATAGTTTGGGTCATATGGAAGTAATTACAAGGGGCTTGGAAAACAACATTGAATATCTGGGTGTGATAGTTCATTGAAGACAGTTTTTTCTGTCATGTATTCCCCACCAAAAACTAAAATAGAAAATATAGAGGGTGTAATAAATAAAATATATGACACCCTGGGGGGTAAATTATTGGTGTTAATTGGGGACTTCAATTGTAATTGATTGGGACCTCATGGTAATCAATTAAGAGAAGTTGTATCAGTTCTTGGCGTTACCCAACATATAAACACCCCTACGAGATATACTAAAACTACCAAAAAAAGAACTATTTTGGATCTGTTTTTTACCTCTTCTTCTATGGTACTGGAAAATATAGGAGTTCTTTCTCCCTATATGGGGGACCACAATCCAATATTGGGTACCATTTTAGTTTCACAAATACAGGGATTGTTTGATCATACAAATTACTTGAGGATTAGAAATTTAAGAGCATTCTCTGAACAGAAATTCTTTAGTAGATATAGGTCAGGAAAAATGGGATAGTTGTTTACTTATACCAGACTTGGATATGTCAGTACAATACTTTACAGATACTTTTAATAGAATATGTGATTTCCATGCCCCAAAGCAAAATAAGAGGGTTAAACAAGCTAGACTCCCTTGGATAAATGACATGTTGCTGAAGTCTTTAAGGATTAAGAATAGACTTTGGAGACGCGCCAAGCGAACTAAACAGGAGGAAGATTGGATAATCTTTAAAAAGAAGAGAAACCAATGTAAACAGTTAATAAGAGAGGCAAAGGCCTCTTATTATAAAAATAAAATACATGGAGATAATAATCCCAGGAGGTTTTGGCAGAATATTAATAGTTTACTGGATCCAGATAAAAAGGATTTGACAAAAAAATTGGTTGTGGAAGTCAAGGACATCAGATAGATGATTCTTATGAAGTAGTGAAATTGTTAAATAACTATTTCATAGATTTATGTGGTTTTGACGTAGACGCAAGTAAGCTAGGATTAGATAGGGAAATAATTGAAAATAATAAAAATATTTATCCCCCTTTTAGATTTAAACTATTGAGTGTAACTGAAATCTGTAAAGGCTTGAGAAGTCTGAATATTCACAAATCTGTTGGAAGTGATGGTACAGAGGGAAGGTTTTTGAGATTAGCCATGTATCAAATTGCCCCAGTTATAACACAAATATTTAATTGGAGTCTGCAAAAAGGCATCTTTCCACAGAGTTGGAAAGAAAGTAAAGTGATTCCTATCTTTAAGGGTGGGGTAACATTGGAAATCAATAACTATAGACCAATAGCTCTTTTATCTATATTGTCCAAATGTTTGGAATGACATGTCCATACACAAATTATGGAATACTTGGATAAATATAAAATAATTACACCATTTCAAACAGGATTTCATAAGGCCCATTCAACTACTACAGCACTTGTAGAATTTAATAATTTGATTAACACGTCTTTACATTCTGGTTTGGAAACAGCAGCAATTTTTGTAGATTTATTGGAGGCCTTTGACCTGGTGAACCACTCCCGCCTGCTGCGAATTTCAGAAGACATGGGCATTACAGATGGACCTCAGCAATGGCTACAGTCTTACCTTGAGGAGTGTACACAGAGAGTTATGGTCTCAGGATGTTCGTCACCTATCAGATCTGTAAATAGAGGTGTACCTCAGGGGTCCATATTAGGACCCCTGTTATTTCTATTGTTTAACAATAGTTTTCCCCAAGTAATAAGAAATTCACAGGTGAGACTTTATGCTGATGATACTGCCCTTATTGCATCAAGTATTGATATTCAAGGACTGAATACAATATGCAGACTGATTTTGATAGCATGAGGCAGTGGTTCACCAGGTCAGGCCTGATCATGATTATAAAGAAAACTAAGTTGATGCATTTTGTTTCCAAAAGTGTAGGGAAAATTAAAATAAAACAGGGTTTTATTTAAGTCTTGCATTTTGCTCATAAAAGTTCTAAAACATTTTGAAAATGCATAGCACTTACCCCACTGTGTTTAACAAACATAACACTTCTAGAAAACCTGTATAAATGCTTTCTGTACAGTTAGTATTGTCCCAAGATAAAAAGTGCTAATCAATTATTTAAAACCCTGTAAAAATAGATCATAATGAAATATTAGAGCAGGTAGACCAACATTGCTATTTGGGAACTGTTTTTGATACCCAAATGTCATTTCATGTTCATGTGAATTCATTAATAGATAAGGTAAAATGAAGAATAGGAGCTTTATGTAGAACAACAAAATGTTTGGGAAAGGATGCTCCAAAAACTCTGGCAGAGCAATTAATTATGCCTGTGTTAACTTATAGTGACACTGTGTACCATACAGTAAATAAACAATTAATTAAAACATTAGACAGGGTACAGCTTAAATTGGCCAGATATGTATCCAAATTGCAATGGCAATCTTTAGACACCAACTGTATTAGATCATGCCAAAAATGAATGTACAAATACCATGTGTATTTTCCAGACCACTATATAAACATGGCATTATTTGGTAAACAAAGGATTACTAACAGCTTTACAATGACTGTTCATGTAGAGAAAATTTATACCCTTGAAGTTCAGAATAGACAGGGAATGAACATTAGTTTACCAGGTGATAAAATACTGGAACAGTTTGCCATATATAGTTCACACCTCACCCTCATTAGATATTTTTATCCAGAGGATAAATGAAATGCATCAATTTATGTGTACATGTAGATAATTGGTAGCACTTTAGTACTTGGAAGTAGAATAACATATTATAAAATGTTTTAACAAAGTATGTTGTTAATTAGTTATTGAGTTGTTGTATTTGTTTTGTAGTGTTTGTTAAGGTGCTCATGTGTATGCGATTTTCTGTTACAAACAGGACTGTCTTGTAAACTGTTTTTTTTACCTAAATGACATTACCCTGTATAAAAATAAAAGTTTTTACTACTACTACTACTTTTATGCTTAGAAAGTATGCTGTAAGAACAGAAACTGATTGTAAATAAAAACAACGCTGTTTATAATTATACAATGGCAATGAAATTTCCTGGACTCTGATTGGTCAGTGTGTGCCTCGGACAGTGATGATATTAAGCTATAACATCACTGTATTAAGTCCAGGCACACACATATGACCGCATAACACAAATCATGCTACCAGTCCTAGAGACACTGCTGCTGTGAAGCCTCATTAATCCGTGACACTTAGCGCCGGCCGGCTGGATGGCCCCCCCCCCCATTTTCTTAGGCTCTCACATTAACAACAACTACCACAATTGACTTGCAGAATTCAATAAACAAATTTCCTGCCAGCATTTCGATCAAAAACCCAGTGGCTTGAGTAACCCGCGCTGGACCGTCCGGAACAGCTTCAAACATTCCCTGCCTGCCCTCGCTTCTTCATCGAAGTAAAACAACTCAAACCACATAAAAACTACCAGCCTCCAGTCACATTCGCAACTCTTAGTTGCTTACCGTTCTCCACACTACTTTCAAGACATTCAAAAGTGAAACAAAGCTGTAACGCAACGGCATTTCAACGTCCTCACACACATAAAAGAACCTCAATGACAAGCGCTTCAGCACTGTTCACACAGCATCAGCCAAGCAACAGCGCCACCCAGTGGTACAAAAAATAGGATTTCTTTTTAAAATGTGTACTTACCACAGAGAAAATCTAATAAAATAAATAAAAACATACTTTTTCTTTTTTTTTTTTTTTAACACACGAGCCATTAGATATTAGCAATACATCTCCAGGGATGTAGAGGCAGAATCATGTCACTCCTTGGAAGGCACTCTAGTCACTGCTTCAACCCACCCTAGGAGGATGTTATTACACGATAACACACACCCTGTTGTGCCTTATTGCTTAAATATACATTGCCATGCATTTCAGTTCTAATAAGCAAGGAGACAGACAAAACAAACTGCAACATCAGTGAATTTTAGAGAGGGTAAGCAATCATAAAATGTGGGGTTTCAACTAGAAATAATATGATGAAAAGCAGGTTGACAGTGTTCCTTTAAGTTCTGATGTACTAATCAGGGAAACAGCTTGTAAATTTTATAAAACTCTCTACACCAAGGAGGCTTATCCCACTAGTCAGCAATTAGATGACTTCTTCTACAAGGCCCCACTTCATCCTTTGGATGGTGATGCTGTGTTGGATCTGAATAGCCCAATAGCTGTTGCTGAGATTACTGATGCCATATGTGCTCTTGGGGATGGGGTGGGAAGGGACCCGGACCAAGTGGGCTACCAATTGACTTTTACAAAACGTTTATGTCTGACCTTCTGGATCCCTTGTCTCAGGTGATCCAAGAGAGTCTAGACAATGATCAGATGCCTCATTCCATGTGAGCTGCTACCATCACAGTCCTTCTAAAACAGGATAAGGACCCAATGATGTGTGCACCCTATAGGCTGATCTCTCTGCTGACAGCAGACTATAACATTATAGCTAAATTACTTGCCACTAGACTGGAGTCTGTGCTGCAAAAAGTAATTCACATTGATCAGGCGGGGTTTATTAAGGGGTGACAGGGCAAAAACAATATCAGAAAGGTCCTAAATATTACCTATAAATGGTCCAACTCTGCTAAGTCACATGGGGAGGCCATCCTCATGCGGGATGGGGAAAAGACTTTTGACCATGTGGACTGGGGTATGTGTTTGAGACGTTGTAAAAGCATCAACTTGGTAATCATTTTTCCAAATGGGTGGGAGCTTTGTGTGATGCACTCTGAGACCTGACAGGGGTACCCTCTCTTGCCACTCTTGTATGTCCTCTCACTTGAGCCCTTGATGGCTTCTATTAGGGTTCACCAAGGAATACAGGGGTACCGCCAGAGAAACAAGACTGATCATAAGTTGGCTGTATTTGCAGATGACATCCTGTAGTTTTATAAAACCCATCAGTGGGCATACCAGAGCTACACAGCCCGTTAACTGAATATTCCTCACTATCTGGCCATAAGGTGAATTGGACTAAGAGTGAGTTTCTGCCACTGGGAGGGTTTAGGCATGACACACTAGCATGCAACCCCATGGGGATACCTGTAATCGACACTATTAAATATTTAGGCATTTACCGTACATGTGCGCTAGCAAATCTATATAAATATAATTACAAACTACTCTTGAATACCATTAAAGTAGACTCAACCAGATGGTGTAACCTGCCCCTGTCTGTTTTGGGCAGGTTTGATGTGGTTAAGAGCTGCATAATGCCTAAATGTTTATGTTTGTGCCAGGTCCTTCCCATATGAGTGCCTACAGTATTTTTCAAAGCAGCTGATGCCCTGGTGCATAGAGGTGTTTGGAGCAACAGGCTGGCCTGCATTAAAATAGCCTCTTTGTAAAGACCAATTGGAGAAGGAGTCTGTGCTCTCCCAAATTTAGACTATTATTACTGGGCAGTTCAACTGTCCTGTCTCCATCCAGTGCAAGAAGTGATGTCACCTTCCTGAGTCTCACTGGAGGAGGAAGTCCTAGACATCTCTATGTACAAGGATCTGTTTTCACCTGATTCAATGGGTGTTTCATCCCCACAGATTCTCAATCCCTACTCCATGAACACATTCAGGGTATGACAGAGTACTCACCAGCACCTGCACCACCCGGTAGGCTTGTCCCTATACACATCATTATTTTCTGCATTTGGAAACCAGAAATACTTCAATATTTTCCTAAGGCAGGCCCTGTGGAGATGGACTAGCTTAGGGGTGTAAGCAGCCAACTACTTATTTGAGAATTCCATTCTTAAGAGTTTCCTACAACTGAGAAGTAAATATGGCATGCCTCAGGGAGACTTGTTTGTATATTTGGGGGTCAGGCAATGACTTTCAGTGTTAGTCCCATGGGGGTTAAGTGAGGAGGTGTGTTTCAGAACTAAAGGAATTCATATATCACTCACCTTCAAACAGCCAACCAATTTCAGCCCTGTATGGTCTATTTCTCAACCAGGGTAACTCACCAGTGGCAGAGGTCAAAACACATGGGAGACAGATCTCAGGCATCGCTTGACTGGTGATATGTGATATGTGGAGGAGGGCTGCCAAAACACTACAAAGATGGAGCCCATGCTAACTGCTTTCGCCAAATGCAGTTGTTCTTTATACACAAAGCCCATATCATCAATGGCGGAGCTGGGGGGGCAGCGCCCACCTCGGACCATTTTGCCTCCGAGTTTGCACCCCTTCGAGCCATAAACTAAACTAGAAAGTTAGATGCTTCCCTGGGGCTGACTTCCACCCGCAGCAGCATAGGCGCCGGAACCGGGGGAAGGGGGGCGAGGGGGGACGTTCTTACCAAGGGCCAGGAGTAGCCACCGATATGTGCTGCCGACATGGTGGGGGGTAGCAGAAGCACTGAGAGTTTGGAGGACTCCTCGACTCAATTAGCTTGATGCTGCTGCAGAGCGGAGGAGAGGAAGTTCTATCCAGGACTGGTCCACGTCTACTGTTCACATACATGCTAATAAAATATTGCACAAAACCTTAAATCAGCCTGGTGTCTGTTATCTATCTAGTATGTTGTTTAATCGCAATATGTGCTAGTGTCATCCACATTACTGTTGTTTTTTGGAGGGGTTGATGTGCACTTTGAAGTCTCAAACTGTTGCTTCAGAGGACGGCTCCATCAGTAGCTATCAGCTTAACTTTTTTAGCCACAAGACTGCTTGACATCACATCATCTCACCGCTGAGCTATCAGATTCACACAGCCACTAGTCATGAATCACACTGTGGCAGGAATAGCTGAACGTTTCCACTGTAGTGCTGATTTCTTTAGTGTAAATATTTTATTCCCATTAGTTTTACACAAATGCCGTGTCAGATAGGCAAAGCTCTGAGCGACAGAATGAAAGAAAAGCCATCATTTTCTAAACTCTGGTTTAGTCAGGAAGTCAGCTCTATTTCAGGCAGTGATGGCAGTCAATTGTGTATCTAGTCAGGTGTTGTGGATCCTTTGCCAGTTGACTGCCCATCACAAGTAGTGGTTTATTCTACCCCTTTTATTTTTCCTGGTTTGGATTTGATTATGACAGCCATCCATAAATATGCATCATGAATGGATTCATCTATAATCGGAAATCTGTTTTGGCATGGGCAACTTGTTTATAAGGAAATTAAAAAAAATATTCTGTTTACAGCACCTTACATAGTTGTATGCTATAGCTCCAATTTCTGTAAGGCACATGGTTGTGACGGTCACTCAGTATGTTTACATGATAGCAGTTTTCCGATTATAGTTGGATTATTGAGACAAAGAAGCCCACAGGTTAACAGTGACTCAAACAACAATCTTCTAGATTACAGTTTTTTTACTTTTATCATTCCTCAGCCTCATCATCACAAATACTTCTTCACTTCCACCCTGTAGTCGGGCTCTTGATGCTCCTTTTTTGCCTCGTGGGTCCTAGAAACAGTGCATGTGAAGGCTCGCAAATACATGTTGTGTACAGTAGTGGACTGATGATCACTTTCGCTTGCTACCATCTTGGCGTCCCCAAAATGACTGACTTGCCCCCCGGCTCCCAAACCTGGCTCCGCCACTGCATGTCATCCCAGCCAAACTTCACAAATATGACCCCAACAAATCCAAAATGTGTCCAAAGTGTGGAACTGAGGTTGGTGATTTTGTACATATGGCACTGTCATGTCCCCAGGTGGCCACATTCCGGATAGAAGTACACTCAATCATGCAGAGGGTCTTAAAACATTCACTTTCTGTTGTCACTACATAGTTTTTTTTTGGGTGAGGCAGAAGCTTGTGCCATACTCCCCTTACAGCTCAGAAGGTTGTGAGACCTGACATTATTAAACATGAAAAAGACTGTCACATAGAACTGGCCAAGTCAGGATCCCCCTACCATCACACAGTGGAGCAATAACTCATGCTACTTCCTTATATTAGAAAGAGGGCAGCACAGAGCTAATGGCAACCACATGACATTTCAGACAATATGGGGTCCCATCGAAAAGGTGATAGGGGAAGGGATTGTCCCAGTATGAAAGGGAAATTTGTCTCTAGCTGCTGGGTTCTGATATTCAGTACAATTCAACTTTATTTATATAGCGCCTTTCAAATCCAAGGCGCTGTACAGAAACATATACAAAGTAATACAAATTACAAACATTTAAAAATATCAGCCATGACTAACTAGTATATGCTAAATTAAATAAATATGTTTTCAAAGCAACCTTAAAACTATCAACGGGTGGACATTCTCTCAATCAACGAGGTAGAGAATTCCACAGGGTTGGTGCTGAAAAAGCAAAAGCACGAGATCCTGAGTCTTTAATCGAACCCTGGGAATCTCCAGCAATCCCTCATTGGCGGAACGGAGAGGACGGAGGGGGCAGTAGGAAATCAGGAGATCTTTCAGGTAACCGGGTCCCTGATCATGTACAGCTTTAAAGGTTAGTAAACCAACCTTAAAGGTGATCCGCCACCAAACAGGCAGCCAGTGCAGTTCGTGGAGCACAGGCGTAATATGACTGGTTCTAGAAGTCCCAGTCAAAAGCCTGGCTGCCACATTCTGCACCTGCTGGAGGCGACGGATATCAACCCCTGGTAGCCCTAGGCAGAGGGAGTTGCAGTAGTCCTGACGAGTAGTGACAAAGGCATGGACCAATGTTGGAAAATCCCCCAGAGGAACCAGATGTTTCACCCAGGTGATATTCCTCAGAGGATAAAAAGAGGATTTGACAACAGCTGACACCTGAGAGTTTAGAGTCAGACCATCGTCAAAAATAACGCCCAGATTTCGCACCTGATCAGAGGTTGAGAGCGGTATACCACCAAGTAACAAACCTGATGGTTGTCCAGTTCCCAAACCCACCCCCGGACAACCTGGATCCACAACCAATACCTCAGTCTTATCTGGATTGAGTCTCAGCCAGCTGGAAATCATTCAAAGTCTGATCTCCACAAGGCAGTATTTAAGTGCAGAGAGTGCATCACCCTGACTGGGGAGAAAGGACAGATACAGCTTAGTATCATCTCCATAGCAGTGGAAACCCAGACTGTATCACCTGATGATTTCTCCCAATGGCAGCATATACACTGCAAACAACATGGGAGCTAAAATGGAGCCCTGTGGTACCCCACAAGGCAGGGAGTGAGTGCCAGAGGAATAAATTCCAGTGACAACTCTCTGAGACCTGTCCGTGAGGTAGGAACGAAACCATTTGAGGACTGTACCAGACAGCCCACAAAAGACCTGCAGGCACTCCAATAGCACTCCATGGTCTACAGTGTCAAATGAAGCAGAGAGATCGAGAAGGACCAGAATGGTACATGCCTTTCAATCTCTAGCCATAAGGAGGTCACTCAATACCCGGACAAGGGCAGTCTCTGTGCTATGCCTTTTCCTAAAGCCAGACTGTAGAGTTTCATAGACATTGTGAGTTATAAGATGATCATCCAATTGCAACGCAACTGCCTTTTCAATAACCTTGCCAACAAATGGCAGGTTAGAGATAGGCCGGTAGTTAGCTAGACAATCTGGATCCAAGGAGGATTTTTTAAGGAGTGGTCGAACGACCGCCTCCTTACGGGGGTGAGGAAAGACCCCCCTCTCCAAAGACTTCCAGACAATGTCAGCAAGGATTGGGCAGATAACTTCTACACATCCTACTAAAAGAGGTGTAGGGCCCGGATCCAAACCACAAATAGCTGGTTGCATTGTTTGGATGATCTTCACAATGTCCCCAAACTCCAGCCAGTGAAAATCTAACCAGACAGACCGAGGACATGCCACTTCCAGTCGACTAACGCAATCCCCCATAGGAGAGGTTGGGCAGATGCCGGACCTGATGCTGGCAACCTTATCCGCATAAAAACAAGCAAACTCCTCACATCTTAGCTGAGAGAAGGCTTCTTTGGGCTGAAGACAGACTGGATTGCACAATTTGTCCACGGTCCAGAAAAGCTGAGCCAATCGATTTTGTGCAGCAGAAATCTCTCTGGACAGGAATTCTGCCTTCTTACGAGGGATTTCTGATTGATAGCTGTCATAATGTGCCATCAAACTAAGCCTGTCAGCATCAAGGCCTGACTTTCGCCAGGCTCTCTCCAGCCTTCGGCCAACTCACCTTAACTCCTTCAAGGAGCCATCAAACCAAGGGTTCCTTGGACGGAGCAATGGACAAGGATACAGAGTAAGAGTAAGGGAAAGGGGAAATTGTTTAACCAGGAAAGGCACACCATGCTGAAACTTGTTTCCAGGTGCAACCTGGGAGCACAAGGAAGTTAAATGACTTGCTCAGGGTCACACAGTATGCAAGTGGGAGCTGTGGGATTCAGTCCCAGGTCTCCAGGTCAGCAGCTCAGAGCCTTAATCCACTGCGCTACATTGCCTCCAAGGGTGGGTAGAGGCCATGTCCCTGAGGGAAGTGCATTAACATTTCAAAATGTTTTAAGTCATCATTGTTTCCAACACTTGTTTGATGTATATTGGTTGGTCTCGTTTCATTGAGATGCAAACATTCTATCTCTGGCTCTCAAAAGTGGTGCTACATAGTGCATGCCATGTTTTGCATGTATTCTTGTTACCTCCATGTTATTATAAATAAAATTTACAAAAAGTAAAATCTGCCTGGCAGCTGACATATCTACTTTTTCCCTCCAACTATGACATCAGTACGGTGACCTCATTGATTGTAACATCACAGGTGATTGATTTGGATACTACTCATTGTCTCTTTTGTAGCAGCTGTGATGTCACATTCTGAGAGGTCACATTGCTGATAACATAGTGGGAGGAACAGACCCAGATATAACAGCCTCCAGGCACAGTGCTGTTCCACACATCACACCTACTCATGTCAGGTAAAAAAACTTGTAATTAACAAAAGGGAAAATAAAAAGTAACTCAGATACAAAAGATAATAGTGGACTGCTTTTAAAACTAATATTAGTTTTAGGCAGTGCACTAACTCTTTAAGCAAAAAGTTCAAATACCTTCCCTAATGTACATTAAAACTCCACCCCCTTTCTATTCCTGTCTCTTCTGTACAAATTATATCCTTGAATAGTTATCTCAGAGTTGGAAACGGTGCCATCTAAGTGTATTCTGGAGATCTCTAACACTTTTGGCTTCACTTGCTGGCATCAGATTCTTAACTTACAGAAACATAGAAGTTGTTGGCAGATAAGATATTTTGACCCACCTAGTCTGCCCAGTTTTCCCTGCCTACTGTGCCACTGCAGACCCTACTCAATCTCTGGTCATCTCCTTCCTTTGCCTTACTACCAAGGTACCCTTGTATCTGTCCCATGCATGCTTGAATCCTGTTACTGTTTTGGCACCCACAACCTCCACTGGAAGGCTGGTCCAGGTGACCACCACCCTCTCAGTGAAGAAGTATTTCCTCACATTTCCTCTGTACCACCCCCTTCCAACTTCACAGAGTGACCCCTTGTCCTTGAGCTTCTTTTTCCTATGGAAAATGCTAACTTCATGTACCTTATTAATACTTGTTAGGTATTTGAATGTTTCTATCATATCCCCCCATTTCCTCCTTTCCTCTAGAGAGTACATATTTAGTTTCTTATGTTTCTCCTTGTACAGCTTTTGATGGAGATCCTGCACCATTTTGGTAGCCCTCTTTTGGACTGCCTCCACCTTATCAATGTCCTTCCAGAGGTGGGGCCTCCAGAACTGGACACAGTACTTGAGATAGGGTCTTACCAGTAAGCTGTACAGGGGTAATATTACATCCTTCTTCCTACCGGTAATATCCCTCCCTATGCACCTGAGCATCCTGCTGGCCTTCCCCACTGCCTTATCACACTGTTTGGCTGCCTTCAGGTCATCAGAAATGATTACCCCAAGTCCCTTTCCTGTTTGATGACTGCCAGTACTTCTCCTCCCAATTGGCCCATAGCATCCAGGTTTCTGTATTCCAAGTGCATATTATTTTGCACTTTTGTGCATTGAAACCCATATGACAAACACCTGACTATTCGTTAAATTTGTTTCCATTTCCCATGTGTCTATTCTGTTGCAGATTTTTGTGTCATCTCCAAACAGGCATCCTTTCCCTTCTAGCCCTTCTGTAACATCGATAATAAACACACTGAAGAGGACCTGGCCTAGTACTGAGCCCTAAGGCATCTCACTGGTCACTTAACCTTCTGCAGAGTGGACACCATTTACCACCACACACTGACTCCTGTTGCTTAACTAACTTCTTATTCAGTTTACAACGCATCAATATTTGAGAAACGGCTTTGAGCATTTGCATGGTGATATATATTTAGATATGCAAAGCTTGTGAGGATACTAAAAAGACAAAGAGTTCTGGTATTCTCGAGGTGATCAGACCTACAGTGAGAATATCACATTTACCCTCACTGTAAGTCCCCTATGGCCAAATTCATCTACCTAGTAGGTCAGGAATGAGCACAAAACAACCCTCGACCTCAGATGTTCACAGTGTTCACATTATCAACAAAACCACCGTGCAAGCCCTGCCTTCACAAACAACCAACAACATTCAAGCAGCTTCCAGTCAGACATGGAGAAAAGAACTACCGCAACACAAAAACCATGAATAATGGTGTAAACCATGAAAATAAAAAAAGAGAAAAACAACATGAATACAGAAACATAAGTTTCGTAGTCAAATACCAGGACCTAATGGCTACCTTCACAGAAGATGACCCCATATTAGAAGAAGTAATGGTATTTACAGTAGGCCACACAGTGGAAATAATGGCAGATGAGGATGAAATATCACAACATGGCATAATAAGCAACATACCTCTGGGCTGCATAACTCTGGGCAAAGTTGAGCCTGAAATAAATAGGCTCAAATGGTGGACACCCACAGGCGAGCTGCTGTACTGCAAGGTACAACACAGCAGCCACCAGCCATGGGTGGCCAACTGCCCCTCCAGCATGCCATGCAAAAACACCCATGATGTCCCCCGTGATCCAGTGGTTTCCCCCTTCCCACAGCAATGTGCATCATAGCAGACCCCTTGAAATAGTCCCTGCTAGCCTAGTAGCACCCCCTCCCTCCCAGTAGCTGCAATCACCCATATAGGAATCCCCTAATCATTCGTTGGTAGTCTAGTGACACCCCTTCCCTCCCAGTAGCTGCAATTGCCCATATAGGAATCCCCTAATCATTCCCTAGCAGTCTAGTGGCACCCCTACCCCTCCCAGTAGCGGCAATCACCCATATAGGAATCTCTTAATCATTCCCTGGTAGTCTAGTGGCATCTCCTTACCTCCCAGTAGCTGCAATCACCCATATAGGAATCCCCTAATCATTCCCTGTTAGTCTAGTGATACCCCCCTCCCAGTAGCTGCAATCACCTGCATAGGAATCCCCTAATCATTCCCTAGCAGTCTAGTGACACCCCCTACCCCCTCCCATAGCTGTGAGCTCCCGTAATTGATTTTTTTTTCAAATTGCTTAGCCAGGTGAGACACACAAAGCTGAAAGCTTGTTTACAGGTGCAACCTGGGAGCACAGAGAAGTTAAGTGAATTGCTCAGGGTCACGTAGTATGCAAGTGGGGACTGTGGGATTCAAACCCAGATTTGCAGCTCAGAGCCTTAAACCACTGTGCTGTACTGCCTCCCACGTAGTCCCTGGTAGTCTAGTGGTAACCTCCACCCCGCCCATATCCCCGATCACCCATAAAAGTGATGTGTACCATACCCTGGTGATCCAGTGGCACCCCCACTCCCACCACCCACACAGGACCCCTGCCCACCCAGCTCCATCCCTGTCATCGGCGGGCAGCAGCAACCCACTTGCATACCTCTGTGGCTGCCCGCCGAATTACAGCTTACAGTATTAGCTGTAAGCCCATTGGTCTACACTGTGGACCAATCAGCTTGCAGTGCATACTGTACTAGACATTCACAAATATGTGAACAAAGTCAATCATTTGCATATTTATATACCTAAAGATAGTCACCTAAAGATCTGACTAAAAGTGGCCCTATTATAGTCCTTAATTACAGTATTATTGATTGTTTTCAGTCTATGTGTAGTCAAGCTGCAGGACACCATGTTATGATCACTATTACCCAAAGGGTGGGTTACACAAATATCAGCAATACTATTTTCTGTATTTGTCAGGATTAGATCTATTATGGTATTACCCTTGTAGGCTCAAATACAAATTGTTCTAAACTGTTGTTAATACAAGCCTCCACAAACAAACTTTCAAGATCTGTTTTTCCTGTCATACATATACAATTAACACCCAGAAGATTGAAATCACCCAAAACAAACACATCACAAGTATACAGTAATCACATCCCTTGAATGTGATGCTTGATTAATTGTGTTAATCAGAGCCATGTTATAATCGTTACTTGAATCAGGGGGTCTATAGCAACATCTAACAAGTACAGCTGGTCTACCTGGGAATTGTAGCTTAATCCACAATGTTTCTAAAGTTGGTTTGGATTCTACAGGGAAATTATATGAATAGGAAGTAATGGTATTGTGTGCATAGAGACAAATCCTCCTATTACTTTGACATCCCTATTTCTATAAAATAATTTATGACCAGGGATGTCTCTTATCCAGTCCATAGATGTGTCCCACCAAGTTTCATTAATAGCTGCAATATCGATTTTATTTTGTAACATGAAAGCTTCAAGTTCAGCTCTTTTAAGGCAATTAAGGCTCCTAGCATTAGCCAAGAGAATTTTACGTCCATGAGATTGACCACATGCATAAGACTGTTTTATGGTCTGGTTTCCCTTGTTGACATTGGGATGAGGGCAACCCCGCCCCCCGCAATTAGTTTAAATGGTGAGAAATTAAAGATTCAATTCTCTTTCCAAGAAGAATGCTCCCTTGCCTAATGAGATGCAGTCCAGCCTAGCAGTAAAGATTGAGTCTGTCTAAAAATGTTCCAAGTGTGTTAAACAAGTAAACCCTTTAGATAAGCATCACTTCCTTAACCAATTATTTACATTTTTTTAATTTTGCTGTTATAGCAGTAGTTGCTCTTGGGACTGGAAGAATTTCCAAGAAGCACACTTTATTTATTTATTTACCTTTTGTTAACCAGGTAGGTACACTAGACAAGACAATTGACTATTTTCAGGTATCGACCCGGGAGAGTACAAGAATAATAGATTTAGGTACATACAATGACACTGTACAAATCAGACACGTTACAGTTCATGTGAGGATACAGATTCATCACGGAATACAAAACATGGTAAGGCATAGATTATACAGTATTAACATAACAAAAATAAACACCTTGTGGGAGATAAGAGCAGTAATGTTATTTAACCAGTTTTAGCAATGAGCAGTTCACTGAGTATTGCAAACTCTTTTTTGATGTCCTCAAGCCTAGTATTATTATTATTATTTGCGCCAGTATGGATTATAACACGTTTATATTCCCCTCTATTACACAAGATAGAGCTCAGTGTGGTGGTCAATATCGGAGTCCGTCGCACCCCTATAACTACTGTAAGTTGTATTTGCTTTATCAGGGTTACAAATGATATGATCGCTGTACTTAATCATTGAATCCCCAGGGTGAGCGTCTGATGATTTATTACTTCAGGCTGCTCACTGTTGCTCTCTGTTTGCTGACTTTGGGTTTCATTGGGGTTGTTGCTCTGCCATACCTGAATCTGGATTTTCTACCAGTAAGTTACTATTCCCATCCTGTGAAGTATTTGCTGAATCGAATATTTCAATCTCCATGGCAGTAATTTGGGTATGTGTCCCTGTAATAATACTACTAGAGGACGGTTTATCAGAATTAGAAAGTGTACCTTCACAAATGGGTTTGATTATTGGTGAGGTACATTTATCATTTACATCATGTGTGTTGTTATCTGCAAGACTAGAAAAGCGGCTACTCAAGGGAAGTACAAAATCCATCGCTGTCTGACCCTTTTTAGATTTATTTCCTATATTAACTACTGTTCAATCTTCAGATGAATTTCCACTAATTTCACACTCTTTTGAAGTTTGAAGTTTATTGTTCTAGGAATTAATACCTTTGAGCCAAGGCTCTTTTACAAAGGTTCCACGTCATTAAGTACATAAACATAGTAGACAGTGTTACAAACAATCAGTAAGCTGTTTAACAAGGCCACAACTTAAACAGTAACATTTATGTACAGAAAAGAAAAAAGAACTCAGAGGCAGTGCAAGGGCAAGAAATAAGGATTGGAGAGCTTGAGAAGGAAGAGAGGGAGAAATAAGTTTAGGAGCGGACAGAACCAGGTTAGTGGTACATAGGTTGTCTTTGTCAAAGAGGAGACCATAGTGGTTGAGTGAATCAAATGTAAGTGCACTCAGTAGGATGAGACTTTAGTCAAAGCAGTCACAGGAGCAGGAGGCTGTGAAGTGAGCGTTGAGTATGGATTTGAAAGCTCCCAATGTTGTGGAGGATAGGGAGGGCAGGTTAAGGGCATTGTACCAGGTAGGGGCACGGTATGTAAAAGATCTTTGTCCCTGAGCAGTCCGGCATCTAGGGACAAGGAAAAGTTGGTGGTCGGATCTTCTGGTGGTATGAGCGCCATTGTTCAGGCAGAGCAGGTCCCAAATACATGGAGGAGTGAGTCCCAAGATTGATTTTTTTGCCATCATGCAGGTGAGATACATGAGGCGATTGGAAAGATGCAACCAACTGGTTTCCATGTAGAGGTCACAAGTGTGGGTCCGTCTCTGTGCTCCAGTGAGGAGTCGACAGGTTTTGTTTAGTGCTGTTGAGATGCGCTTTAGTGCAGTGGTAGTAGCTGAGCCATAGACAATTAGACCATAGTCTATGATTGAGATGATGGAGCTTTGAACAGCAATCCTCAAGGCAGCTTGGTTGAAAAATTGACGGTTCCAGTACAAAATTCCAATGCGTTGGTGCACTGTTTTTGCAGTGTTATCGATATGGGCTGCAAAAGTAAGACATTCATCAAAAGTGATACCAAGGTATTTGAAGGTGTTCACGTGTATTTCCAAGAGAAGTTTTTATGACAAGTGGAGTATGCCTATTTCTGCTTGTGTCTGCACTCTCTCTTCTTTTTGCTGCCCCCTGGTTGGCCAAGGTAGTTTGTGAAATATCTGCATTAATTTGGGAATTAGTCCCAAAGGTGCTACAAGTAGATTTAGTAACAAATGGGTTTAGTGCTGGGAAATCTGTTTTCTATCAATAGTCTTCATTCTTTGCTGTATATCATTCTGATTCTCAAGAACCATGTTTAGTTTTGCTCCAAAGTTACTAATTTCCTTTTCTAATGTTGCTATATATAGAGACATTTATTGCAGTTAAAGCCAGCCTCTACTTCATCTCTCTCAGTTGGTAAATGCATTCAACAGGACACACATTTGTAAGCCCAGTCACTATCCAAAATCTTTACTCTGTCAGCCATTTTATCCCCTAATGTACATACACACACTCACAAGCTTCTACGCAGGGGCACAAAAGCAGACACAGATTGTGACTTGCTTGTAGGGCAAAAATGCAACGCAATCTCTAATTCTGGATGTTAAGGAAATAAGATGATACCAGCGCTTTACTTCACATCCAGTTTAGTTGTGGCAGGGTCCTATACACAAGCTTCTACTTAAGAACAAAGAAATAAACACAGATTTTGACCTGCTCATAGGACAAAGGACAAAATAATGTCAAATTGTGGATGTTTAGGAAATAAAATGACATCAAAGCTCTAGTTCACAACTAATTAGTTGTGGCAGGGACCCAAGTCAGTAAGGAAGAAAATATGGAAAACAGCTCTATTGCAATGCTAATGTAATTTCCAAGTTCAGAATAATTTGCCTTGGTATTTTACTTCCAAACTAAATTTATATTATGTAAATGTTACCAACACATTAAGACAAGTGTAGGCTATACTGGCATACTGCAATTTGGTATGAATTTATCAAAGGCAGAACACAGGGATTCATTGCAAACTGCTGGGTTCATTTACTGCCTAGCCTGGATTTTTGGCCTGGTTCCCTGCAGCCCCTGCAGACACGCACAGATGTGCTGCACGTGTCTTTGCATGCTTCAAATGTGCGCTCACCCTGCTCACACGGGGTGCTTGTTTTATACCCCCCAGACCTGGAAGTTTAACAAGGTCATTTGATACACCTCCTCTATGCCCTGAAACAGCAAAACACCCTCAAGTGTAGCTTTCTGACAAAAAGCCCCTATTATACAGCAGGGTACAGTGCTAGGTGTTCTATTGGGTGTCCTACACACAGCAGTTAAAAGAAATAAAAATTTGCACTCAGATGCCAAAACAAACAGGTAGTCAGTAGTCCCACTGAGGCTAAGGAACTACTGCTCCCAAACTACTTCCTGTTGATACTCTACAGCGCTATTACTGGAAAAACTGCAGCACACTACAAAGTGAGTCATTACCTGCCAGAATGGTGTCACTAACGCACAAGTAGTATCGCCACAAGTGGACAGTTGTCTATTAGGGGTTCACTCACACGGCGCACTTGTTTCATATCCCCGCAACCTGGAAGTCTAACAGGGTCAGGTGTTGCACCTCTTCCCTGCCCTCAAACAGCAAATGATCCTATTATACAGCACAGTACAGTGCTAGGTGTTCTATGGGATGTTCTCCACACACAGACAGCAGTTAAAAGAAATAACAATTTGCACTCAGATGCCAAACAGGAACTCAGTAGTTCCACTGAGGCTAAGGAACTACTATTTCCAGTTGATGCTCTACACTGCTATTACTGGAAAAACTGCAGCACTCTAAAAAGTTAATCAGCAGCTGCCAGAACTGTCTCACTACTATGCAGGTAGTCTCACAGCATGTGAACAGATGTCTATGCATATGGTGTCTACCTATGCAAACCCACTGATTTATTATCCGGTAGTTATTACGAACATACAAACATATGAATCTGCCAGCAGAAACAGGCCATGTGGTCTATCAAGTCTGCTCAATTGTTCAACTAGTACCCCTAAATGGTAGCTGCCCCACCCTCCTCTCCTCTTCATCTTGACTGCCCACACACCCTGTCCCATACCCTTTTAAAGCTGCCCATCATCCTGCTGGAAACCACATCCTCTAGCAGTGTGTTTTGTTGTACCACCACTCTCTCTGCAAAATAATTCCTCCTCATCTCTCTTCAATATTGAACTCCCTTCAACCTTAGCCCTTGCTGTCTCAACTTTCTTCCTTTCCTCAACCTAAACAACCCTTTTGTGCCCATCTTGTTGATCCCCTTCAAGTATTTGAAGTTCTCAATCATATCCCCATGATCCCTCTACTTTTCCAAGGTGTACACACCCAATTCATTCAGTCTGACCGAGCAGGTCTTGCCCTCCTTCCCCTGGATATTTTTTTTGCCCTGCACTGCACCCCTACAGCAGCTTGATATCCTTCTTCAGATACAGAGGCCAGTACTGTATGCAATATTCCAAGTGCAGCCTAACTAATGACCTGTACAGTGGCATGAACACATCCTTATGCCTAGATGAGCTACCCCATGCTATACATCCCAGCATCTTTAGCCATAGCTGCTGCCTTCCTGCACTGAACTGAATTGCTCATATTCCCTAGTATGATCCATTGACAGGTGATAGTAATAGCCATTAATAATCAACATTGGTGCTCAGGTAAGAATGTGAGTTATGAGCCAGAGATTAGAGAAAGCACATTGAACTGTTGGAGCTGGTAGAAGCAGAGTTGGCGATGTAAGGTATTGGAGAACTGGATCTGGCACAAGTTTTATGGTATTCTGTTCTAAGCATTAGAAGTAACTGAAAAGAAAGCAATTTCACCATATTTGGTCCTGGATCTAGGGAAGGACAGTTGTTGTGATCTGTAAATCTTAGGGAATATACGGTTTTACTTACCTGCAACATCTCCTGTCTTCTTACTGTCCCACCCGCCCACTCCAATCCTCTGATGAGGGATTGCTAGAGATTCCCAGGGTACACCTGAAAACATTAGGAGGAAGACTCATTTGTCTTTATGGCTCCTACCCTCTGGAATTCTTTACCTCACTGGATACGAAATAGCCTGACTGTCGAGGGCCTTAAAAACTCACTAAAGGCCTATTTGTTTCAACAGGCCTTTGAAGGGTCTTGGGAAAATTGATGTTGGCAACACTGTAGGATTGTATATATTTATTGTTTTAGTGTATTTTAAGAGGTTGTTTATATTATTTTATTTATGTTGTTAAGGTGCCCTGCGCTTTGGAAGGGAGCCTAATACAAATAAAGTTTTACTTACTTACTAGGTAGGAGGCTAAGGTCAGAGGCAGCTGCTTCTGTAGTATCTTGTGGATAATTCATCCTAGGTTGAGGTCTATTAAGGCTGCTGGGGAAGGCCAGCCTAGAACCTTATATAGTGTGCTGTGGTGGGTGAGGCAGTTGCACCAAAGAGGAAAATGGCAGACATTGTTGTAGGCCACTTGAACTTCCTATTTGTGCTGCAAGGTGCTGGAGGCATGTGCAAATGCTGGCAGGCTGTAGGTGAGCTTGGGCATTAGCAGATCTCATATAATGGTTATACGTGCAGATGGAGACAGGTGGGGTCTGTCTCTCTAGGCCATGCCGAGGTAGAAACTGAGACCCTTAAAGACAGTGGTCAGGTAGTGGGAAAATTCAAGAGAGGGATCAACCTGGACCCTTAGGTAGTTAAATATTAAGACTGTTTCTAAAGGGGAGTCATTGTCACAAACAACTGTTAAGTTAATAATAGTCTGTCACAAACCCACTCAGCAGGTCAGGCCCTCTACTCCCAAAGTGCCAAACTCCAAGTGCAGTCTTGTGAACAGTTTAACAGAACAAGGTAACCCTCTTGTCTGTTTTGTGAGTTCAGATCAACCTTTAGTCTCAAGTCTTGAAGGGATTCAAACTGTGAACCTCTTGCTAGCGTACCCGATGCACAGGCTTAGATATTTCTGTCTTCGGGGAGCCAGATATCTTTGCCTATGGGCACCTAACCAGGTATACAGAGATGAACCCTTGAAAACTTTAATAAAGACCTCAGATTTAAAACGCTCTTTCCAGTTTGGTACCACTGCTCAAGCTTTTGCCTAGTGCCTGCTATAACTATATATACTTTTCTTACAACTAAAAGAAATTCAAAGACAGATCAAGTAATGCTCTAAAAAGAATTTTACTAAAATAGATAAAAATATGTAAAACACAAAATACAGAACTCTTATATCTCAAGACATACACATATTTTAAAAGAACATGGTTTAAACAGTTCAATTCCTACTTACAGTACTTAGATTTGACTCTCTTTCTAAATACCTGTTTACAAGTGCTCCAAAGAGGTTTTCTTTGTCAGAGTCTAAATAAAAGTGTCTAAGTAAAACAGAATTATTCCTTAAAGCAAACTGTATTTGCCGACCCCTTTTTGGGTGAGGTCACTTAGCTCCTCCTCTGTCAGAATATATATATATATATATAAATATATCTAATAAAAAACAGGATGTCTTTTCAAATTATTACATTTTGCAATCCTCAGCATGACTCATATGTTCTTCAAATGACATCTCTTTGATCTCATGATAAGCTTCCCCCTTTCAGGACATGAAAGCATCTTTATTGATTTTGCACTCCTGTGTAATAACCTGGGTTTTCCCTCCAACATCATAAAAATGGATATGATCTTCCATCTTAGCAACTACAGCTATAATTAACTCAGAAAAACAGGAGATCCTTTATTAAGGCCTTCCATGTAACACATTGGCCCAGATATTCAAAAGCGTTGTGCATGGCAAAACAGTGTTGCACCATGCACAACCCACTGATGTGCCCTGGTGCGATATTTAAAAGGGAAAAGTGCACCTGCACAAATCCTGATGTGCTGGGGCACATCAGTAATGTATGCAGGCACAGTAGGGGGGCGTGCCCATGCATAAACTGCACAGCCCGATATTCAGCCCATGCCATGCAAAGTTATGCAGGTGCAGCCCCTACCTTCGCCTGCACAAAGTTGAGCCGGAAAAAAAGGAACAAGTCGAGGGCCACCCATAGGTCAGCTGCTGCACTGCAGGGTGCAACACAGCAGCTGTCACCTGTGGGTGGCCCTCGACTTGTTCCCACTGCACCTGGTGGCACTCCCCATGCCCTGATTACAGGCATCAGTATCCCCCCAAGTCCAATATCCCTGGTGGTCCAGTGGACTGAGATTAACCCGATCACAGGCATAACTGTAACACCCCCCCGAGTAGCCCGATCGCGGGCATAACTCTATGTCCCCCCAAAGTAGCCGATCATGGGCATAACTGTAAGTTATCCCCATTAGCCTGATTGCAGGCATCAGTATTCCCCAAAGTCCAATATCCCTGGTGGTCCAGTGTACTGAGCGAAGCCCAATCATGGGCAGCATTCCTCACCCCAAAGTATGGAAATCCCTGGTGATCTAGTGGACCCCCCACCCCTACCCCTTCCACGGGCCCACCACCACCCGCTCCCCCTGTCAGTTAGCGTGGCAGACGCCCTGACCGCCCGCCCGACCGACAGCTCGGTATGGCTGCACGCCCATTGGTTCAGAACATGAGCCAATGGGCATGCAGCCCATACCATACTAGTCAGTTCAGATATGTGAATGAATTTTCATCACACATCTGGACTGACTAGTACAGTATGGACTGCACACCCATTGGCCCTGCTATGAACCAATGGGCCTCTGTGCATACTGGAGCTGTCAGTCAGCGGGTGGTGTGGGGGCATGGTGGGGTGCTGCCACCACGGGCTGACTGGGAGCTGCGGTGGGGGCCCACATGGTGGGGTGTGGGGTCCACTAGATCACCAGGGATTTATACTTGGGGTGAGGAATGCCGCCCACAATCGGGTTCGCCTCGTCCACTGGACCACCATGGATATTGGACTTTGGGGGGATACTGATGCCCACGATTGGGCTAATGGGGGATAAGCTACAGTTATGCCCATGATCTGGCTACTCAGAGGGGGACATACAGTTATGCCCACGATGGGGCTACTGGCGGGGACATACAGTTATGCCAGCGATGGGGCTAATGCGGGGGAGGTACAGTTATGCTCGCGATCTTGCTAATTGTGGTCCACTGGACCACTAGGGATTTGAGACATGCATTGTCCCTTATGGGACATCCCACGATTGGGTTGCAGGGGGCATCGGTCCCCGACGGCTGCTGCCTGGCAGGGCGCCAGGTGCAAGTCATCAGGGATCAGCGCACCTGCATGCTAATGGCATGCAAGTGGGGCTGTAATCAGATGCAAATGGCCCCCCGTGAACCTTGCATAAATTATGGCCCCATCTGCATGTCACCCTTTGAATATCGCAAGTGCTGTGCATGGCGCAATGGAATTTGCGCCACCACTTCTCAATGCTCGACTCTGACCACTTGCACTGGCGCAGTTCCACTGCACCATGCACAGTGGGAGTGGCCAGGGGGCGATATTCAAAGCAGTTGCACCATAGCTCAGCTCCATTGAATATCACCCTGACCACACCCCTGCGCAACTATTTTGAGAGGTGCACAGGTTTGCATCACAAACTGGTGCACTTTGAATATCTGGCCCATTGTCTCTAAAACCTGTGTGTGTGATCTCACACGCTGTATCATCATTTTCTCATGGCTTTCATCTTTCAGCTGAAACCTGGGGGGGGGGGTAGTGAGGTCATTTCAAGAGTAACCAGATTTCTCAGTAGAGACAATCAGGAATATATTTTTATATTTTAAAAAAATGATACAGCACTCAGAACTGACTGTCCAGGTCACAATTCCTCCCCACCTAGACTGAATTTGGGGGTTCTATCCCTTACATGGGATGAGCTTCCCAAATCAGTTCACTCCTCATAGACCCTAGACAGCCCATTTGAGTTCTGATTTTTCGCTCCAGTCCTATGTACGATTGTCAGATCATAACCTTGCAAAGCAAGACTCCATCATAGTGATCTGCCATTGTTTTTCCCCATCTGCATTAGCCAAACCAGGGGGTTGTGGTCAGTCTGCACCACAAAATGCTGCCCATACAAGTATGGCTCTAGCTACTTTAGGGCCCACACTAGAGCAAGACATTCTTTTTCCACCGTGGAGTAAGCTTGCTCTCTGGGAAGAAACTTCCTGCTCAGGTACACTACTAGGTGATCTGTCCCCTGGCTGGACGTCTGGCTCCTTACTGCCTCAATACCCACATCTGAGGTGCCTGTCTGAACTATAAAGGTTTTGCTATAGTCAGGACTTGTCAAAACAGGAGCACTGCACAGTGCCTCCTTCAGTCTGATAAAGGCTTCCTCACAGCATGGGCCCCAGGTAATTTTCTTTGGCATCTTTTTCTTTGTCAGGTCAGATAGGGGAGCAGCCAGGGCACTGTAATTGGGTAAAAATCTCCTGTAGTACCCTGCTGTCCCTAGAATGCTCTTGACCTACTTCTGGGTTTCTGGTCTGGGCTGTGCCTGGATCACCTCTATCTTTATTTGGTTAGGATGGAGCTGTCCATGGCCTACCACATGCCCAAGGTATGCCACTTCTCCCATGGCCACCTGGCACTTCTTGGCTTTGACAGTGAGCCTGGCCCTCTGTATCCTGCCCAGCACTTCCCTATGGTGGGATAGGTGTTCCTCCAAGCTGGTGCTAATGATGGCAATGTCATCCAGGTATGCCACGGCATACTCCTCGGCACCATTTAACACCTGGTTCACCAACCTTTGGAAAGTGGCCGAGGCGTTCTTCATTCTGAAAGGCATTACTTTAAACTCAAATAAGCCTATCGGAGTGATGAAGGATGACCTCTCCCTAGCTGTGTCTGTCAATTCTACCTGCCAATACCCCCTGGTCAGGTCAACAGTCATAAGGTAGGTCGCCCCTCCCAACTTATCCAGGAGTTCGTCTGTCTGGGGCATCGGGTGGGTGTCTGACTTCGTGACTGCATTCAGTCCATGATGGTCCACATAGAAATGAGTTGAGCCATCTGGCTTGGGCACAAGGACTATGGGTGAGGTCCAGGGGTTGTGGGATCTCTGGATTAACTCTAAATCCAGCATCTTCACCACTTCCCTTCTAATGTCCATTTGGACAGCCTTTGATGCCTGATATGCTGTCCACTGTATGGGCGTATGTGTCCCTGTCTCCACATCGTGTGTTGCTAAGGGGTTTAGTCCAGGCTTGGTGCTAAACAATGGGGAAAAGTCTGCTAAAACCTCCCTTACTTTCTGAATCTGGTCCAGGGTCAGCTGGGGAGACAATTTTACTGCCTCCACAGAGGACTCCTGCTTGCTCTCCTCCAGCAAGTCCAGATGGGGGTCTCCTTCATCCGTCCCATCCCCATGACTACAAACGGCAAACACCATGTCAGCCCTATTTGCATATGGCTTCATCATGTTGACATGGTACACCCTTTCTGTCTGCCTTCTGTCAGGTAACTCCACGATGTAGTTTACATCACTTACCTTCCTAACCACTTTGTATGGTCCTGTCCACTCAGCTTGCCGCTTGTCTTTCTGGACCGGAATAAGGACCATGACTTCCTGCCTTACCATGTACGAGCGAGCTCTGGCTCTGCTGTTGTACCACACTTTTTGTTTCTGTTGGGCAGCTGCCAGGTTGCTCTGGGCTGTCCCCATAAGCTCCTTCAGCCTCTCCCTAAACCTAAGGATGTAATCCACAATGGGAGTTCCCTGGGTGGTGTGCTTGCCTTCCCAGTCCTCCCGGATCAAGTCTAGGGGCCCACGTAGCTAGCATCCATACAAGAGCTCAAAGAGGGAAATTCTGTCGACTTTTGGGGCACCTCCCTGTATGCAAACAACAAGTGGGGAAGGTATTTCTCCCAGTCCCTCCCATGCTGTTCAGCAAACGCCCAGAGCATTGACTTTAGGGTACCATTGAATCATTCCACAAGTCCATTGTCTTGTGAGTGATACAGTGTCATGCATCTCTGCACCACCCCACACTTTTCCCATAAACATTTCATAGGTCCGACATAAAGGAACCCCCTCGATCTGTGATAACCTCCTGCAGAAACTCAACATGGGAGAAAATCCCAAGTAAGGCATCTCCCACTTTGTCTGTCCTCAGTGAGGATAGGGCGACTGCCTCTGGGTACCGGGTGGCATAATCCACCACAGGCAGAATGAATCTCTTTCTTGAGGAGCTGGGGGTATTTAAAGGCCCCACAATATCCATTCCCATCCTCTGGAATGGCTCCTCCACTATGGGCAATGGAATCAGGGCAGCTTGGGTTTTCTTGCCCGCCTTCCCTATTTCCTGTCACCCGTGACAAGACCAGCAATATTCCTTCACCTGCTGGGTGAAGTTAGGCCAGTAGAAATTCTGGGCTAACTGCTGCATAGTGTGCGTGATTCCCAGATGACCAGACAAGGGAATATAATGGGCAATTTTGAGCAACTGCTCATGATACCCCTGGGGAATGACAAGCTGCCTGCCTAGTATCCCTCCCTCCCTCTGTCTGCACTGCCTGAGTATACACAAGTCCATTTTCCCAATTAACCTTATGTCGGCCGTCACCTGCCTGTGCTCTGTCAGAGTCTGCCCAAGCCCTCAGCTTCTCTAAACTAGGGTCACTCCTCTGAGCAGCTGCCAACCCCTCACATAGTACCAAGGCATGGGACAGGTCCCCTTCAGTTGCTAAATTAGGGTCCCTAGCATTGGCGTCAAGGCCCTCAGGATCACTGTCAATCCCAACCCTCTGACAATTGGTCACCCCTTCCTCTTCCGAGTAACCTTCCGTAGCTGTGTGGTCACTTGCTACTGGGGAAATTTCTACCCCCTTTTTATCAGTCTCCCCATCTGGAGACACAGGCTGGGGAACCAGCTGCTCAGTGGTTTCCACAATGGCTTCTGTGGGGTTCAGGAAGCTACAATTTTTCCTTGCCACTTGGCTATGGGTAACTGCACATATCATCCCCTACTGGAGATTGTTACCCAGGATCACATCCACTGCTAATGATTTGGCTACAGTCACCTGTTGCACAGTTTCCCCTGTTTCACCCCAGTCTAGGAGAACACTAGCGAGTGGTAATGTTTCCTCTTCACCCGCAAAGTCCTGTACAGTGACGTATTTATTGGGTATAAGCTGACCAGGCTGTACCAGATCCCCTTTTACCAATGTCAGGGATGCCCCTGTGTCCCTTAACCCCTGTGACTGTACACCATTCACCATGACTGGGTGCATGTGTTCCCTCATGTTCACTGGCATGCTTCTAGAGACACACAAACAACCCACTTCTTTTCTAGCACCCGGTTCTGTATTATTGCTTGCCTTTTTGTGACACTGTCTGGCAATATGCCCAGTTTCTTTACACACCTAACATTAATTTTTTTTCTCAGATAAATCTTTTCTCTGAAACCTGGGGGTAATTGGTTTTGGTGGAGGCAGTGAGGGTTTTAGCTGCCCTGAAGCTCCGCTCTTCCCTTTCTGCACTGCCACGCCCACCCCATTCACTCTTAGAGCAGGTCTGCTCTTGGCATAGCAGTCTGAGAGTTCAGCAGCCTCTTGCACTCTTTTGGGATCTTGGTCTTTCAGCCAGGTTTTTAGCTCTGCTGGGCAAGTCCAATAAAACTGTTCTATTAAAATCACATTTTCTGTTTTATCAACAGAGTTTGCCTCAATTCCTTCCCATCAACATTTTAAAAACTGACATTGTTTCATAGCTAGCTTCTCGTAGCTCATATCAGGGCTTCTCCTGAGCTTACGGAATTTAGCTCTGTATGATTCAGCAGTTAATTCAAACTTTTTTACCAGTGCAGCTTTTAGTTTGCTGTAATTATTACTGTCCTCATTGTCCATTTGACCCAATGCATCCCGAGCTTTCCCAGTAAGTAGCGGGGATAGCTGGAAGCTCCAGGACTCTCTAGGAATTTTAGCCTGAATACAAACTTTTTCAAAAGAGTTTAAAAAGGCATCCATATCCTCCCCCTCCTTAAATTTGGCTATTAATTTGGAGTTCCATTTGTAACCCAGTCCTACAGTCCCAGTTAAATCCAAGCCACTTACCTGCTCTGGTGCCACTTGTCAGAGTCGGAACTTCTCCAGTTCATGTTGCCTCTGGTGCTCCTCTCTCTTCTCCTACTCTGCCTCTCACTTCTATAGCTCTGCCTCACAGCATTCTCACTCTGCCTCATGGTCCGCCGCTCGCTTCTCTCACTCTTTCTCCCTCTGGAACTCCAGCTCCATCCTGCACAACTCAATTTGCAGCCTGAGTACCTCTGGATTCAGAATACTGGTGACCTTCCCCTGCTGCTGTGGCCCTTTACTGACAGTGGCCCTGCTGTCATCCTCACTGGATCTGGACAC
Organism: Neoceratodus forsteri; assembly: GCA_016271365.2. Lineage (NCBI taxonomy): Eukaryota > Metazoa > Chordata > Ceratodontiformes > Ceratodontidae > Neoceratodus > Neoceratodus forsteri. The sequence continues at coordinate 400,390,599 of CM057457.1, forward strand.
AGCACTGGCTGCTAGTCCTGCCACACTCAAGGTCTGGTCCCTTTCAGTCATGGTCTGTGACTTGCTGCTCTGGGTATCTGCTACCATCAGGGCCTCTATGAGGTTCTGCTTTTTGGCTGTCACCTCAAACAGGACTCCTCTGTCCCTGCACAACTGCTTCAAGTAATCTACAGTGTGCCTGCAGTAGTCAGAAGCCATCTTCTTCCCTGACTACTGCTACTCTGACTTGCACTTTAGGAAAAAATAAATAAAATGGGTAGGAACTTGACTGTACACCAAGTGATATATAGTTCTGTTTCCTTTTAAAATAAAACTCTGTATTTTTCTTTCTTTGCAAAAGAGCTTACTGTCTCAAGCTGACACAGAACAATACAAGCTTGTGATACCAAAATTATGCCAATGCTGCGAACCAATCTGTCACAAACCCACTCAGCAGGTCAGGCCCTCTACTCCCAAAGTGCCAACCTCTGAGCATAGTCTTGTGAATAGTTTAACAGAACAAGGTAACCCGCTTGTCTGTTTTGTGAGTTTGGATCAACTTTTGGTCTCAAGTCTTGGAGGGATTCAAACTGTGAACCTCTTGCTAGTGTACCCAATGCACAGGCTTTAGATATTTCTGTCTTTGGGGGGCCAGATATCTTTGCCTATGGGCACCTAACCAGGTATACAGAGATGAACCCTTGAAAACTTTAATAAAGACCTCAGATTTAAAACACTTCTCTTTCCAGTTTGGTACCACCATTCAAGCTTATGCCTATTGCCTGCTATAACCATATATACTTTTCTTACAACTAAAAGAAATTCAAAGACAGATCAAGTAATGCTCTAAAAATAATTTTACTAAATAGATAAAAATATGTAAAACACAAAATACAGAACTCTTATATCACAAGACATACACATATTTTAAAAGAACAAGGTTTAAACAGTTCATTTCCTACTTACAGTACTTAGATTTGACTCTCTTTCTAAATACCTGTTTACAAGTGCTCCAAAGATGTTTTCTTTGTCAGAGTCCAGATAAAAGTGTCTAAGTAAAACAGGATTATTTCTTAAAGCAAACTGTATTTACCAACCCCTTTTTGGGTGAGGTCACTTAGCTCCTCCTCTGTCAGAATATATATATATATATATATATATATATATATATATATATATATATATATATATATATATATTTAATTAAAAAAAAACAGGATGTCTTTTCAAAGTATTGCATTTTACAATCCTCAGCATGACTCATATGTTCTTCAAATGACATCTCTTTGAGTTCATGATAAGCTTCCCCCTTTTAGGACATGAAAGCATCTTTATTGATTTCGCACTCCTGTGTAATAACCTGGGTTTTCCTCCAATGTCATAAAAATGGATATGATATTCCATCTTAGCAACTACAGTTGTAATTAACTCAGAAAAACAGGAGATGTTTGATTAAGACCTTCCATGTAACACATTGTCTCTAAAACCTGTGTGTGTGATCTCACATGCTGTATCAACATTTTCTCATGGCTTTCATCTTTCAGATGAAACCTGGGGGAGGGGGGGTGAGGTCATTTCAAGAGTACCAAATTTCTCAGCAGAGACAATCAGTAATATATTTTTATATTTAAAAAATGATACAGCACTCAGAACTGGCTGTCCACCTCACATGGTGTACTAAAGGGTACTTAAGCAGTTTTTTAAAACTGATAACTCCAAAACTAGCTTCATAGCAAGGTAAAGTAAAGGCTGCTTTTTACATTTATGCTAAAACTGCATTTATGTAAATAACATAAATGCAGTTTTGTAGTTTTTGAAAAAAGTAAACATCAGCCTTTCACTTTCAAAAAACAGCCTTGCCTTCACCCTAAGATGTCTGCCAAGTGTGTTAAGTGATGAGTCATGATGACATAATCAGAGACAGAGACAGAGAACCACATATATTTCTGTAGTGCTAACTAGTTCTTCTTTCCCTCGTTGTTTTGAATCGTTGTACCAGAATGATCAACACCATGTGTTAACTTGTGGATTATTTTGATCAGTACACATGTTAGACTATGAGTTTATTCATTTTGTTTACTTTAACTTGCGGAAAATGTTTTGTAATCCAGCTCTTTCTTTGGCAAACTGCATTACAGTACAACACTTCAAATACCGGATGATCTAGTGGTTATGTGATGCACTGAAGTTTGTTTTTTGTTAACCAGGAGAGACACACTAAGCTGAAAGCTTATTAACAGGAGTGGCCTGGGAGTACAAAGAAGTTTAATAACTTGCTCAGGGTCACACAGCTAAGTACCGGCCAGGTTCATTTCCAAAGCTCATGCTCTCTTGTTAATCCACAAATAAGGCTTTCCTTTTCCATGTGAATGCCCTGCACCTAGCCTGCCTTCTGTTCAACACCCCACCATCCATACACTGTCCTTAGTACTGCCTGGGGCTGCATATGTGCTTATGGTCTCCTAAAGAGAATTATCACACGTCCAATTGTAATCTTGCATCTCAGCGAGTTGTGCACACCTATACTGATACACATATTCAGCTGGCACTGTTAAAAAAGGCCTCCCAAATCACTCTCCCATCCACATTTTCAATGTTTGACTTCTCCCACAGTAAACATTGAGTGGATCTCCACCTTTGCACAGTGAAGGTAGTATATTCAGTTCCCCTGCTGTGTTTTTTTTCCCGCCTCATTAACCAACAAGTAGGTCTTCCTGGAGGGCCGAGCAATATGCATCATGACCCACCAGAAAAACTGCTGTTCATGCCTTCATAAGGGCTGCACTTACAATGGATGACAATATTATTAGCAGCAGAGGCATACTAATACATTGAGTGAATCCACCCAACGTCCAGTGTCAGTCTACTCCTTTACCTGAGATCTGCAGAACCCCGCAGGACAATTCCCAGCAATTCTTCTCTAGTACTTTTCTATGCTTTACTCCACAATGCGAGTTGGCTGGCTACCACCCTTCCAAATCTTGAATGAGCTACACACAACTCCCTCAATACCATCCTAACAAACATCAACATCCCCCCCTCCATTCAAGGGTAATCTCCTTACACTTAATTCAAGTACCAGTTTAGGTGCAGCCCTGCCACCCTGAGTATTTGTCATTGCTGGCTACTCTCATCCACAGCCAGGTAGTGATCATGATGCTGGCAGCCCCACAATTCTATGTTTCTATTTCAGATCTCACAGTGGTCTGCTCAACATCCTCCTTCATGTCTTCAACTAACCTGAATATAGCTGTACCCTGCTGGAATGGCCTCTTCAGTCCCTCTCTGGCATTCATTCTTTTCTCGTGCTCCCCACACCAAAAACTGGTGAGCTCGCCACCCTTCCATATCATGAATGTGGTTAGTACAGTCTCCTGTGTTATTTTTACATATTAATAATAAACATTATCTTCTGGTAAACCAAGCTGATAGTGGCATGGCACAAGTGGAAAAGTAGGCATTCCTACCCATATAAGGTCTAAGCCACCTATGCTTAGGCACTGTTAAATAACGTGCATAATGATGTGCACACCCATCATTTAATAGTGCCTAATCAAAGGTAGCCTAGATCTTGTAAGGATAGGAAAGCCCATCATTCTCCTTGTTCCCTGCTGCTATCAGCCTGACTTACTGGAAAGATATGTTTATATTTGATATGCCAAACTAAAACAGAGACTGTACTACTTGCATTCATGATGCAAAAGGGTGATTAGCTCACCAGTTTTTGGTGTGAGGAGGAATAATGAATAACAGAGGGGGACTGAGAAGGCCACTCTTGCAAGTTACTGCTATATTCATGGAATGGGAAGACAGGAGGAGAGAAATATGAGCAGATTACTGTGAGAAATGTGATGTGGGGCTGCCAGCACCTTGATCATTACCTGACCCCGTTGTCCTGGCCAACATTCCCCTTCCCATAAAACCAGTTCATACAATTGTCCAAGGCTGTGTGTGGATATTAATGTATGAAATGGCTGCAACTACATGTTCAGTCACTTCACTACCAGCCTAGTGTTGCTTGAAAAGCACTTTGGGTTACAATGTGTATGAAACCCATTATATAAATGCTGATTCTTCTTATTAGTATTATAACGTATATTTGAGTTTCAAGAAAGTATTCTTCAGGGGTAAGGGGAAATAGACTTCTAGGAAAACAAACTGAACTTACAAGCTCAAATGGGCAGACTAGGTGGGCCATAGGCCCTTATCTGCCGACACTGTCTATGTATCTATGTATCTATGTAAAGTATTAACTCTAACACTGGACTGCACAAGAACTTTGCTATAAAAAATGGTGTCTCTAGGAAGTGGTGAAGGGTGTGGCTGCAGCCCCCTCCCACCACACACACACATAGTAACATACTTGCTTGCTGCTGCTGCTGCATTTTACTTTGTTGAAGAAGTCTGATTTATTGATTGTACAAGGTTTACATTGTGTGGAAGGAGAGGGCAGTATCGAACATGATGCCTTGTATGTGGTCACTTGTTCTAATGGGTGCAAAGTGTTGGGGATAATCAAGAGGGGGGTATTTTTAGCTTTATTTTGGTGGTGGAAGAAAAGCATTGATTTGCTTTTCTTTAGGTTCATGACCAGTCTGTGGTCACTGAACCACCTTTCAGCTTGGTTGTAAGCTTGCTGGAGGGATAATCGGAGGGAGGTGGGATTGGGATGTGAGGCTACAAGAACTGCATCATGAGTGTAGAGATGCATTTTACCGGTACGTGAGCTGGGGAGGGTGTTGAGATAGACACTAAAAACTATTGGACCCAGGATGGAGTCCTGAGGGACCCCGGAGTGAATGGGAACAGTGCTGAAGAGGGAGCTGCTGATCTTGACATGCTGGGATCTAGCAGAGAGGTAGCTACAGAACCAGGAAATGGGACCACCAGAGTAGCCAAGTTGGTGGAGAGAGTTGAGTAGAAGGGGATGACAGACAGTGTCAAAGGCCTTGGAGAGGTCAACGAACACTGCTCCTGCAAGGCTGCCAGAGTCGAGAGCAGCATGCAGATGTTGGGAGAATTCCAGGAAAGCCACAGTTGTACTGTGTCCTGGGAAGAAACCGTGCTGCTCTGGGCACATAATGTCATACTTGGTTAGGTATTCAGAGAGCTGGATCAACACCACTTTTTCAAGGGCTTTAGAGAGTTGGGGGAGGATGGAGATTGGCCAGTAATTGCTGGGGGTGGACCAGTCCCCACTCTTATGTATGGGTGTGATTTCAGCAGTTTTCCAAGCACTTGGGAACTGACCCAGGCAAAGAAACCAGTTTAGAAGGTCAGTCAGGGGGACTAGGACTTCGTCCAAGACCATACAGAGGATCCTGGAGTCGAAGGGGTCACTGCTGGGGTTATTGCTGCCTAAAGATTTTAGCAGGTGCAGCCTGGCTTCTTGGGGAGATAGGGTGTGCAGGTAGAATGGTGGACGATTCAGGACCAGAGGAAGAGAGGTGGGGATTGGGTCAAAGAAGCTGCTAGGGAGGACCGAGCTTAGATCAAAGAAGGCAGTGTTAAGGCAATTGGCTACAAGGAGTGGATCTGTGGTGGGGGTGCCATTGATGGAGAGCTGAGATGGTGGGGGGGCGGGACTTCCCATTTAGCCCTTTCATATTATCCCAGAAGGTCCGGGCTGAACCCCAAGTGGAAGCGAGGGTGGTCGGGTAGTGCTCTGCCTTGGCCCGCCTAATGGCCCAAGTGCACTTATTGCATTTTGCATTGTAGGTCTGTCTATCAGACACCTTTCCAGATTCTACAGCAATGTGCCAGAGATAATCTCTGTTTTTGAGTCTCTGGAGGAGGGGTGGGGTGATCCATGGGGTATTGCATTTTTTTGGAGCAGATCCTGGTGAGTGGAGCAGGCAAAAAAGTCACAAGCCTTACAGAAAGCATTTGTGAAGTGGTCAAGAGCTGATTCAATGTCAGGGGTGCGCTGGATAGGGGACCAGTCTAGCTGGGCTAGGTGTTGTTTTAATTTTCTGAGGCCACCAGGGCATAAACAGTGGCATAGAGTGACCTGGGACACTGGCTTCAGAGTGGAGGATGACCAGAGACAGAGGACTGGGGAGTGATTGCTAAGAGAGTCGGGGAGGACAGTGACATCCCAGATTTTGTAGGGGAGGTTAGATATAACAACACCTAGGAGAGTGCTGGTGCCAGCAGAGTGGTTGAATCTGGTGGGCTGGGTGACTAACTGGGATGTAGCCAGGGCAGCAAAAGAAGTCCCTTATATGGGAGGCAGTAGAGGCAAGCCAGTTAACATTGAGATCACCTAGGATGACTTGCTCCACTTTGTGAGGGAGAGATGTGAGGTAGTCAATAAGGGACTGGACCACTTGGTTTTGATTCCTCAGGGGTATTTAGGAGACTGTGAGGAAGAGAGGGCCTCAGGCGGTGTCAGGTGTGATTTTTAAGGTGAGGGCTTGGGCTCCATAATCAGGTTTAGGAGCTGGGAGTGCTTGACCTATAAGGAAGTCCCCTACAAGTAGTATGCAACCACCACCACGTTTGCCTACTCGGTCTTCCCTGTAGGTGGTATATCCAGGGAGGGTGATAGCAGAGTCATGGGTGGATTTGGAGAGCCATGTCTCTACCAGTGCAATTATGTCAGGTCGATGTTGAACGACCCATCACTGGAGGGCAGCAGATTTCTTTAGGAGACTGCAAATGTTTAAGGATGCAAAGCGGAGGCCAGTTGCAGTACAGGGTTTAGAAAGGCTGGAAGCCATAGGTCCTGGGTTTGGGTGTACATTACTATATAATAATAATAGTAGTGTAATTATTCTGGTTAGTGGCTGGTGACGGTGGAGACCCTTGAGTCGACACCAAGCTGAGGACTTTACAGTCAGGGTGCATAGAATAGATAAAGTGCGAAGGTGGGAGTGGCAGGGGACAGCTGGGTCCAGATCGGGCCTTGAAGGGCAGAGGGAGTGGGGATGTTGGCAGGGTGGGGGTATTGGGGGGTCACAGATGTGTCGAGGGTGGTGGAGGGCTGAGTCACTGTGGGCTATTCTGGGGGTGACGTACCTAGTGTAGAGGGAAAGGTGCTCTGGTCAGTGTGAGGTCTGTACCAAGAGGGTGAAGGAGAGCAGACTTAGTAATGGAATGTAGGTACCCATAGCAACTGAGCAGTAAAGGAAGAGTGTCCAGGAGTAGTAGAGAGTAAGGAGATGTAGAGCAACTTTGGCACAGTTGGGGGAAAACCCCTCCAGTGGGCGAAGAGTATAAGCTGCAAATGGGAAAAATCAGTATCAATCAGTAGAAGAAGGAGGGGGCAAAGACTGATGAATAGTGATAGACTGACCACACAATAAGTGAAATGAGACAGGAACTGTATTGTGTTGGATTGGGTAAGTGTGCTTATAACTGGGACCTCTAGTGGCTAAAAGATATAATCTGCTAATGGAAAAGTCAGCAAAAAAAAAAAAACAGGTAGGGAGGTTCTGAAGCAAGTTTTGGGGGGGTACTGCAGCAGTGTCAACTGGACACAGAGGTCAAGGGTGCAGCCCACAGACTTACAGCTCTAAGAGAAGGTGCACAGGGCTCAGGAGAGATAGCAAAATCAGACTATCTTAAAACCTCTCTCAAAATTTAAATCAACTCTTATGAAATCTACATCAGACTAAACATTACTTGAAGTGAAAGATCAAGAACATGTCAAGCAGAGGTCAGTCCTAGCATTAATTTCTTGGCAGCAGTTCCTAGAAAACTTCTGGATTGCTGCACATAGTGTGAGAAACACTGGCAAACAGGGGCAAGTGAGATTCCTCCAGGGTAGATGCCAAAATTCAGAGTTACAACCCGTACCTTGCTTGGAGAGTGAGCATCGGGAAGGTTCTCTTTAGTTTGCTTACCAAACTGCAGAATGCAGTTTGTTTGAGAGGAAACAGCCCGAAATGGGCAGAGTAGTCCCTTTGCTTGGAGGGTGAGCGTTGGGAAGCTCCTCCTTGGTCTGCTTACCAAACTGTAGAATGCAGTTTGTTTGAGAGGAAACAGTCCAAAATGGGCACAGTAGTCCCCTTGCTTGAAGGGTGAGCATCGGGAAGCTTCTTAATTTGCTTACCAAACTGCAGAATGCAGTCTGTTTACGAGGAAACAGCCCAAAATGGGCAGAGTAGTCCCTTTGCTTGGAGGGTGAGCATCAAGAAACTTCTCCTTTGTCTGCTTACCAAACTTCCGAATGCAGTTTGTTTGAGAGGAAACAGCCTGAAATGGGCACAGTAGTCCCCTTGCTTGGAGGGTATGCATCGGGAAGCTTCTCCTTAGTCTGCTTACCAAACTGCAGAATGCAGTTTGTTGAGAGGTTCTGTCAAAAAGGTACTAGAAAAGAATAGCAGAAAATATAAAGGTTTAATAAAAATATTTTAAACTGTATGTTAAGCATGCACACCACCCCAGCACCCCCATTGTAGCAGCCTGGATCTGACATAACCACCAGACCACCAGTTTATTCAAGATTTGTACTGCACTGTGGTTTGACACAAAGAAAGCCGGTTGGATTAAAACACAATTTCAGCATGTTAACGTAAACAAAATGAACAGAACCATAGCCTAACATCTGAATTATACAAAATAATGCACATGGTTTTGATTATTTGGGTGAAACAATTCTATACAAAGGGAAAAAAGAACTAGTTAGCACTATAGGGAGCCATCTATATCTCTCTGACTTTGGCTCCAATGATGCCATCACATAACACATTTGGCGGCCATTTTAGGAAGCAGGTAAGACAGTTTTTTTTAAATTGGAAAGCTGGTTTTACCATTTTCAAATGCTCTGGAACCACATATAGATAAAAATTATATAAATGTAATTTAGCATTAGTGATTACAGCAGCCTTTCCTTTAGTCACCTACAGAGTCAGATTTTTGAATAGTTTGTTGTCAAAATGTTGTTTAGGTATCCTTTAAGGCAATGGGGTGTTCCAAAAGACATAGGGCCAGATTCTAGAAAAGTTACGCCTGGCATAACTTCACTTGCAGCAAGTAGAATGGCACAAGTAGCAACTTATGCCAGCAGTTGCAAATTGCGCTATTCTACAAAGTGACTTGCGACACGTTGCAGGCCACTTGTGCCGAACAGCTGTTATGATGGCAGTTTCGTCATAAACCCCCTGCGACATGGTGCTAGGCGGTTTAAGGCAGCTGTTGTACCCCATTCCAGAAGGGCAGCAACAAAGACCCCAATGTCGGGATTCTACAAGAACCTCCAGAGGAGAACCAGCATCATAAGTTGCACCTGCATTTAGCTGGTGTAACTTACATACATCCTCCGAGGGTTCTGTAGAACCTGGTCCATGTGCCCCCTCATGCCCAGACTGCCCCTGTTGTTGCCCCAGTGGGCACTGCACAAACAGTCCTGGACTTGGAGCCATGATCCTGCCCCATCCCCCTACTGTACAACCCCCATACAGTAAGTGCCCCACAGGGCTGCCCACACCAACTGCCCCAATCCCTGTGCATGTAATGCCCCGTAGGGCTGCCCACACCCCCAGCCCCAGGCACTGGCATGGCCCACCTCTCACCACCATGGCCAGCTGCCGAATGAGTTCAGTATGAGTGCGTACTGTAAAGACCACTCAGAAATTAATTTCTGAGCGCGTCTTTTCAGTATGCGCTCATACTGAGCTCAGTCGCGTTCTAGCCGTGGTGGTGAGAGAGACTGTGCCAGTCACTGGCTGGGGATGGGTGGAGGTGCTGGGTGGGCTGACATAGCTGGTTGGGGGGGTGGGGGCCACTAGACTACCAAGGCAGGGTTTTACCGCATTTGCGGCTGGCGACTTGGGGTCAGGGGCACGGGTGAGGGATGACAGTGCCGCCTGTGAGGCATGTACCAATGGGGACCGGGGCTGGGGTATGGGAAACCCTGTGGGACTCTGTTTGGCACTTCGGGGGCTGGGGTGTGGGCAGCCTGCAGGCATATTAGGCACTTGAGGGGCTGGGGTGCAGAAGTCCTGCGGGGCACTGTTTGGCACATCAGGGCCTGGGTGTGTGGGCAGCCCTGCAGGGCAGTTATTGAACATTTCCAGAGCAGGGGTGAGCAGCCCTGCGGTGCCTTTTATGGCTAGCTGGGCGGGGGCACTTGTGAACTGCGTTGCAGCTTGTGACATGCTTGCTAGAGTGTCCGCAGTTTGGCATACCTGGTCCATGTTGCAAGTCGCAGGACTTGGCTGCAGAGACCCTACCCCTTCTAGAATAGGGTGCAGGGTCAATGTCGCAGTTATGGGTAGGCGAAATTGCATTTGTGGGCAACTTGCACCACCCTTCTAGAATCGGGCCCATAGACTGAGATTTGCTGTGGTGCATTAGTAGTTTGCTATCTTTGAGCCAGGACTGGACAGCCTTAAGGTTAGAGATTAGGGCAGTGTTAATACCTGCTACAGCAGGAGTGTTGGTGAAGAACACCAGATCATCAGTGTATAGGAGCAAGGAGCTATTTTTGAAACAGTGATGTACTGTATCGATGTGGAGAGAGAATAGCATTGGGCCAAGTATTGATCCTTGGGGAACTCCAAGAGTGGAGGATAAGTAATCAGAGAAAGCGGTACCACTTTTACTGGCTGGTGCCTGTTAGAAAGGCAGCTTAAAAACCAGGGCAGGGCATGTTTAGATATACCAAGGGTACTTAGTTTGTTGAAGAGGATGGGATGGTTGACTGTACTGAAAGCTTTCATTAGATTGATGAATACAACTCCAGAGTATTCACTGCTGTCAACAGCAGTGAGTATTCTACTGGTTGCAGACAGCAATGCAGTGGTTGTACAATGGCTTTTTCAAACTTTGTGCTGCCCTGCATGGGCTTAGGAGGTTATATTTATCAAGATATGTTTTTAGCTGCACAACTACAACTTTCTCCAGTATTTTGCTTAAGCCTGACAATATTGCAATTGGCCTAAAGCTGGCTCGAAGTTTGATGTTCCCTTTATTGGATATCAGTATAATATTAGCTAGCCTAATTTCATATGGATGGGACAATGTTGTAGGAAATGGAGAGATTTCTAATTTTGGTCACTGGACCTGCCAACTACAGAGCTCCAAGCTTAAGTAATTTTGGCCCAGTGCCATCAGGACCAGCAGAGTAGGAGTTTGGGATCTGTTTGAGAGGCTTGTAAGCCTTACTCACCCTGACTTGTTGGTAGAGAAAGGAAGGTTCTGTCCTGTCAGATCTGGAATGGGAGGGGCAGGGTACCTTGAAGGGCTGTTGAGGGACTCAATAAATTCTGAGAGGTTGAAGAAGAGATGATTGAAGGCATTTGATATTGTTCTAGGACTGATAAAATTGACTCCATCTATCTCAAAGTCAGAAGGAGTGGCGGGACTATGGAATCCAAGAGACTGTTTGAGGTGACTGCAAAATTGGTATGGGTTATTGTGAGAGGAGGTTAGCAGAGAACAATAGTATTTGGTCTTGCTTTGTCTGATTTCCTATTTACATCTGTTTCTAATGGATTCAATCAGGGCCAGATTTAGACTTTTTATAAGTAGGCCAGCATCTCTCTCCTTCAGGAGAGACAGAAGGGGGCATGATAACCATATTGTTTTCTCTCCCGGACTCTCCTGGAAGTCAGGTGGGCATGATTGTCTTGGAGTCCTGAGAATATTGTGTTGAAATGGGAGGTGGCAAGGTCAGCACTGATGTCCCATAGGAATGACCAGTCTTGATTAGATAGTTCTTCCTTGAATTGAGATAGCTCTAACTGGGAGAAATCACAGAAGTGTATTATACATTTTATTTTTTATTGATTTTTTGTTGATCGGGTAAGTGCACTAGACAAATCCTGCCTATTTTCAGGCACGACCCGGGGGAGGGGGATACAGATGAATGCCAACTGACCTTGAACCAGATTAAGCTGCTGGTGGTATTTTTAGTGAAGGAGGGAAATTTGGCCCGGACACCAGGGAAATTCCCCTGCTGTGCGAGATCGCGCTGGTGGCAGAATGAGTGCTGACTGCAGCACTGTGAGGCTGTGCAGTGTTCTCCTCCTTCACGATGGAGGTGGAGGACTCTGTAGCAGTTGGCGTTGTGGCAGAAATGAAAGAGAGTTCGGATGGAATGGAGGACATTTCTAGAGTAATACCCTGTGAATTGGAGAATACTCGGCTACATTACAGTCCGACTTAGGAGTGACTGACCTGGATTCGCTGCAGCTGTCTTCCGAATGAGGAAGGAGCAGAGACAGTGCGAGATTCGGTTGTTGGAACGACCGATTGGGAGGACTGCTCTGCAGAAGTCAGGAGAGAGCCTTTCGAGGTGCACCAGATGCAGGACACGCTAACCAACGGAGGCGTGGATGTGGAAGATTTCTCACCAAAAGACCCACAAGTTTTACGTGAACAATTTGGACTTTCACACGAAAATCTTCTTTTCCTTCAATGGACTGGTCATCGGAGGAGGCGTTAGGAGATTCGGGCTGGATGAAAGCGGACACGGACACTGGATTCCTGATCCAGATTGGACTGCTATATCACCACTACACCTCACGCATGCCAACGCTGCAGAAACCCTGAGCTCAGGTAGGGACTTGGAAAGGGAAAAATAATGCTGTACAGCCTGCTAGTCAACGTCCTTTGGCCTCCTTGAAGCCAAGCTCGTTGGGGGAAGATGATGTTACTGTAATTGGAGTTAATGTTACTGAGGAAAAGTCTAATACAAAGCAACACAAAATACCTATGTCGGAGCTGTTTAAGAATCAGTTGGAGCAAGCTCCTAGAAGAAATGCTGTGCGCTTGCGTTACAGGGGTGGCCTACCAACCCATCCTGATAGGTATTATGTTGCCAATTCATTGCTAAAAGGTTCAATGAATTTTTTTCCGAAAGATATTTTTGCACTCATTCACATTTCAGGTGAAGACACTTTTGATGTAAGTTTTAAGACAGCTAAAGGTATGGAGAGATTCTGGGATAAATATTCCACTTTGAAGTCATCTCCACTTTGGGTACCCTTTTTCGCCTTACCCCTTACAAAACCCCTGATTCGTTATGTTACTGTAATGTTTCGTAATGAAGGGGTTAATGTTAGTAACATTTACCACTGGTTACAAAAGAAGTGTGAGGTTTTGGGACCTCCTGAAGCTATTTTGGACTTGGAAGGTATCTGGACTGGCAGTTGGAGATTTAAGGTGAAATTGCCACAAGTGAATGGGGAGGTAGTCCATTTGCCTAACAGTTTTTTTTTTAGGAAAGGACAGAGGTGTGTGCTTTTATAGTGGGCAGCCCCGTGCGTGCTACAAATGTGGAGCTAAAACACATCTTAGTAGCACATGCGATCTTTTGAAATGTCCACTGTGTGGAGGTTTTGGACATTCTGTGGATAGGTGCCAGAATATTTTCAATGCAATTTATGTGATGAAAAGGTCACCTTCCATCAATGTCCATGGGCCTCACACAATAAAGCCGGGGTGGGACCCAGAGGATTTGGTACATAAAGCACAGGTTAAAAAGGAGATGGGACTGTATCATCAGTGTTAGTTGCTGAGGACGATATTCCACACAGCTTATAGAAGCCTGAGGATAGCCCATCATTCCTGATGAAACAGCAGGCCCTTCCAGTTCTGATGCGCTATTCAGCTAGGAATTCCTTTGACTAAGTCTGACTCTCCACAGGCATCTCCTTCTATGCCTCCCCTTGAAATAGTTAAGCCCAGACGGTTTACTAGAGCTTCTAGTAAACCTTTATCAGTAAATTCGATTTCGGTCGACAATTTTTTCTCCTTTGCAGAAAGAGGGGAGGGATTCAGATCTGGAGTCTGATACATCACACTTGTCGGAATTTATTTCAGAAGAGGAGGTTAGTAAAACAACTGAGCTAGCAAAGGAGAAGAAAGGGAAAAAGGGAAAGAAAAGGAAAGCTACTTTTTCTCAGAAATCTGGGTCTTAAACTTTTACCTCACATCATGGCCTCTCTTAAAATAGCATCTCTTAATGTGTGCAGCATTAAAAATTTTAAGAAACGATTATCTCTTCTAACTGCCCATAGCACATTACAGGTAGATGTTATTTTTTTACAAGAAACCAGACTTTCCTCATTGGCTGAGATTTCCCAAACACAAAAAAGGTGGGTATGGGGACCGTCTTATTGGACATTTGGCATGGACGTGGCAGATGGTATAGGAATACTGTTTACCTCCACACATTTCCGGATCTCTAAGCTAGTAGATATTTGTCCTGGGCCTGCTTTGCTCTTAGACTGTGCCTGTCGGGATTTTGAATTTCGGCTTATAAATATTTATGCCCCTCAGTCGAAGGCTGCAAGAATAAAATTATTGGAGGACATTAGGCCTTTTTTATATACCAGAAGGCATGTGATTTGGGGAGGAGATTTTAACTCTGATATTGATGTTAAATTTAAAGGAGATTCTCAAATGAAAAAAAAACTATATTGTGACTCTCTTGCCTTACGTCAGATGGTCACTTCTGCAGATTTAACTGATGTATATAGATCCTTACATGCTACTGGGGGTTTTTCCTATCATAGGCATACCTTCTCTTCTCACATAGATTTCATTTTTGTTTCCAAATATTTAAAGCCTTCTTTTTCACAAGTTCAACCATCTGAATTTTCAGATCACCAAATTCGAATTGGTTTTTTAAATCTAGAAAGTATTCCGCCAAAAATTCCAGCAGCAAGCCCTAGGTGGCGTCTTAATGTTTCCTTTTTAGAAAATAATGATAATGTTACTGAGTTACAGACTTTACTTGCTGCAAGAAACTCCGTCATTTGTCTTTATGATGATCCTTTTTCTTGGTGGTTGGATACTAAGCAAGAGATTAAGTCCTTTTTGATAGCTAAAGGAAAAACTAAAATGAATTTACAATACCTCACATATCTACAATACCGGAATCAGCTTTACAAATTGATGTCCTTTCCTCCAAAGGACAGGTCTCTTTTTCAGTCCCAGATTGCTGAAATTAAAAAGCAAATGTTACTTTACCAATATAATAGAGCTAAATCCTTAGATATGGAGTTTCGATTTGGGATGAAATCACATCCAGCTTCGGACCCCTATGCAGCCTGTAAACAGCGCTTAGATAAGACATTAATGGGAAGCTTATTATCTTCGGATGGAACTGCAGTTACTTCCGATATGGATATGATGAAAATAGTACAATCCTTTCTTTTAAATTCCTTTGAAGGACAGTTGGGAAAACAGGACAGTTTCCCAGCTAAATTTTTGTCTGGTTTGCCTATCCTGGATACTTCTTATCATACCTCCTTATTACAGCCTATTTCCTCTTTAGAAGTGGAAACGGTGATAAAATCACTTAAAACAAAAACATCACCGGGCTTAGATGGCATTCCAAATGAATTTTATAAAAAATTTTCTTCCATAATGTGTCTTTTTCTCCCGATGGTCTTCAATTACATGTTGACCTCGGGTTTAAGCTTTCCCAGTTTTAATATTTCTCTCTTAAAGTTTTTATATAAAAAAGGGGATCCTAGGTTACTATCCAATTGGAGGCCCATTAGTTTGCTTAATAGTGATTATAAAATTCTTGCCAAAATTCTTACAAATAGATTATCTCTGGTTTCGAATACTCTTATTCATCCGGCACAGTCTTGTGCGATTCCTCAAAGACGGATTCAACAGAACTTATATATTTTAAGAGAATTGTTTGAGTCTAGTAAAAATGGACAAGGATCAGGATTTATAGTGGCCTTAGATCAGGTTAAGGCATTTGATAGTATTTACCATTCATATTTATTTACTCTTTTATTGGCCTATCAGATCCCAAAACCCTTTGTACAATGGATTTCTTTATTATACTTAGATGCGGAAGTTCACCCATTAGAAAACAGTCTTATGGGGTCTGCAATCCCAGTCACTAGAGGTGTCAGGCAGGGATGCCCTTTAAGCCCCCTATTATATGCCTATGCTTTGGATCCCATTATTCGGTATATCCATAGCAGTAATGACATTTTAGGACTTGCTCCAGACATTTCCCTGCAAAAGGTAAAAGTCTTAGCATATGCAGATGATGTCACTCTGTTTATGCAAAATGAGCTTTCCCTGCAGAATGCTTTGACTAGTTTTAAGACATGGGGTCTGTCTTCAGGGTCTGACCTCAATATATCTAAAAGTTTTATTTTCTCTTTAAACCCTGAGCAGGATTGTTTTTTTGATACCAATGGCATACCCTTTGCTTCCACACCGCGTAAAATTCTGGGTCTGTGGTTTGGGCATGGTGATATGGCAACCTTTAACTGGGAACAACGACTCAGCATAGGTGAAGCTAAAGTTAATGTTTGGAAGCAATGGAAATTTGGGAAAAAGAAAAGGGTTTCCATTGTTAAAAAGGTTTTGATTCCGGTCTTTTTATACTTGAGTTATATTTTCCACCTCCGTTTTCATTGGAAACCAGACTTTTAGTGTGTTTTCCAAATGGTCTGGGGAACAGATTGAATCCGGTCCGCAGGGACTTTACTTACTTGCCAGTTAAAAGGGAGGTTTGGATATGATTAATCCATCATCTTTTTCACTCAATATTTTATTTAATTCCTTTAATTTTCTTTGGGATTTACAACAACAGATATGGCAGGTTTGGTCTCGCTTTATCTGGACCCTTTCTTGCAGACATGGAAAATTGTTCCTCAAAATCTCTTAAATATGATCAATTGCCATCTTATAGGTGCCACTTTAAGAAATGCAAGCAGTGGAATGTATCATTCCCTATCCTGGTATCCCATTCTAGGAAATCCTTTTACAATTATATTGTTTCACTGTGCAAGGTAAGATCTTAGTCTTCCCAGAATGTGTTCCTAGAAGATGAATTTTGCCTTGCACAAACTGAGTGACTTTAGAATCCGCCTTTGCATGGGATATTGTTTGGATATCTGCCCATGGCAGAGCTAGGTGTCCGTGGTAATCTTAAATATAAGCCATTGACTGAAAGATATTGTTTGAGAGCAAATTGTATTTCCATAGAGAAACGCTTTCCCATTTTTTTTAGATTGTCCTTTGGCTAAACAGTTTTGGACAGATGCATCTGTTTATTGGAAACTGCCTGCTTTGGTACATATGACTTATAATACTTTAGTTTTAGGGATTATACAGGGTTTTGGCAATCCTTTCATTTAGTACATTGAACGTTTTTTTCACTTATTCAGTTTCACTTATGGCAAGCAAGATGTCAATTGATTTTCCAGCAAATTTCTGTGTCTTCTCTTTCAATTATTTCTCAGATAGAAACTGATTTAGCAAGTGTAAAATCAAGGATAAGAAACAATTTTCTGAGGTTCAATTTTGTCTTTTGGAATCATTTTTTTTGTCTAAAAGCCTTGTTGTATTGAAATCTTTTGTACACTGTATATTATGATTGTATGGTGATGTTATGTTTTGTTTTCAATAAACTTCCCTACTCTTTTGATAAGTGCCATGGGATCTTTAACATCCACCTGAACTACCACCAATCCAGGCAGATGGTAACTCGGCTTTAACGTCTCATCTGAAAGATGGCACCTCAGAAGTGTAGCACCCCTCTCATGCTGCACTACAGTGTCAGTACTGGGATATTAACCCAAGTGCCAGATGTGGGAACTGAACCCACAGCCCTCTGATCTCCCGGCCTCAGAGGCAAGTGTGCTACCTACTGAGACACTGACACTGCAGCATTAGGAACTCTGGTATGCCAGACACAGTACACAGGAGAATGGTTGCTTATGGAACTGGGAAGGAAACCCGAGCAGATGATTTTACCATTATCGGTTACTAGTATCCAGTCTATCAAGGCAGTAGTAAGATGATTATTAGAGATTCTTGTGGGTTGGGAAATCATTTGTACGAAGAGCATCTGATTAAAGATTAGCTCTGCAGCCAATGTATTTCCATCCATCCAATTTATGTTAAAATCCCAGAGAATTAATTAGTCACTATTTACTTGCACAGAGACCATCTATTTCAAGAAGAGAAGACCTTTGAGGCTGGTGGCTAGTGGAAAATAGGTGCAGAGAATGTTCAGTTTTTTGAGTTACCTAACTTTAGTTTACCATGGCATAACCCAAGGTATGGACCATAGGTGAGGGAGGAGAAGTTTAAGGGTGTTAGACTGAGGTGTGATTTGAAATAGATCATTATTCCATCACCCCATTTGGAGGTGAATCAGTCACACCTAAAGAAATTGTAGCCTGCTATGCTACAGAGGGTATCGGTACCTAAGGCTTGAGCCAGGTTTCGGATAGGCCCAGTCTATCCATCTGGTAGTGGGAGATCCAAGTGGTACATTCATGCAGGTTATGTAGTAAGCTTCTAATGTTCAAATGCACTATCTTTAGGCCTTATGCACCTTGCCATGGGAGGTGAGAGAGGGGTAGGGTGCCAGGCATGGAAGGTCCAGGATTTAGTTCAATGTCACCTGCAACAAGCAGTAATAGGTATGACAGTAGGAACAGGGCATATGGCTTTAGTAATTTAACATTTGGGGAAGTACTTCTGAGTCTTTTTGGTGTAGAGTAGGACTGAGGCACCAGGTTCTTGACTTACATAGAAATATAGAAAGTGAAGGCAGAATGGGACCATGTGGCCCATCTAGTCTTCACATAAGCCTATCCCTTCCCTTAACTGCTTATCAGTGTTATGGTGCCCTTGTATCTATCCCACATGTTCTTGAAAGTGCCCGCCATTTTTGCCTCCACTGCTTCCTGTGAAAGGCAGTTCCATGGATCTACCACTCTCTCTAAACATAGAAACATAGAATTTGACTGCAGATAAGGACTGCTTGGCACACCTAGTCTCCCCATTTCCATACCTAATGGATAAGATGAAGATCCTAGTTAACCAGCAGCCTACTTCTTCCTACCCTCCCCCCTAGAAATTGCCTTACGACTGTCCCATGCATGCTTGAATTCCCCCACTGTTTTTGACTCTATGACCTCCTCAGGAAGGCTGTTCCATGCATTTACAATCCTCTCTGTGAAGAAATACTTCCTCACATTACCTCTGAGCCATCCTCCCTCTATCTTCAAATTTTGCCCCCTTGTTCTTGCACATCTCTTTTTCTGAAAGATGCTACCCTCTTGGACTTTGATGCTACCCTCTTGGACTTTGTTGATTCCCTTGAGATATTTGAAAGTTTCTATCATGTCCCCCCTTCCTCCTTTCCTCGAGGCTATACAGCTTAAGCTCCTTTAGTCTTTCTTCATATGTCTTCTGGTGCAGACCCTGCACCATTTTGGTTTCCCTTCTCTGGACAACCTCCACCCTGTCTATGTATTTGCAGAGATGGAGTCTCCAGAACTGTACACAGTGCTGTCTAGTAAGAAGAACTTGTGTGTATTGCATCTGAATCTGCTCTCCTCTAACTTCATATTGTGCTGTCTGGTTCTTGAGTGATTTTTGATATGGGACAGGTCCTGGACCTGCACCTTGTTTATTCCTTTTAGGAATTTGAAAGTCTTGATCATGTCTCCCCTATCCTTCTGCAGCTCCAGGGAGTACATGTTTAAGTCATGCAGACACTCTTTGTATGATTTGTCATGCAGTCCATGACTTATTTTAGTTGCTCTCCTCTGCACTGTTTCCAGACTGTTAATATCCTTTTTAAGGTGTGGTCTCCAGAATTGTACACTACTCCAGGTGTGGCCTCACCAGTTATCTACAGAGTTACAGGATTACCTCTTTTTTCTGATGGTAATCCCCCTGCCTATGCATCACAACTACCATCTGTTCACAGTGCTGCTTTCTTGCATTGTTTGGACATTTTCAGGTCATCTGTTATAATTATTTCCAGTTTTCTGAGGCTTCCAGTTTTTCTCCTCCTAGGCAGTAATCCTTTCCTGGGTTAGTCCTCCCAAGGTGCATGCTCCTGCATTTTTTTTAGCATTGAAATTTAGTTGCCAACTTTTTGAACACTTTTTTAGAGACTCAGGGTCAGCCTTCATCTTCCCCACTCCTCCTGGAGTGTCAACCCTATTGCCTATCTTTGTGTCATCTGTGAACAAACTCACCTTGCCCTCCAGTCCATCAGAAATGCCACTAATGTAATTATTGAATAGGATTGGTCCAAGCACTGAACCTTGTGGTACTCCACTAGCTATGCCTCTTTTCTCTGAGAGTGAACCATTAATTCATACCCTCTGGGTCCTTCCAGTAAGCCAACTCCTTACCCAGTTTACCACCTGATGCCCTATTCTGATGCTGTGTAACTTGTTTAGTAGCCTTCTATGTGGGACTGAGTTGAAGGCTTTGCTGAAATCTAGGTACACTACATCTGTCACACCTTCCTGGTCTACTATTTTCATCACCCAGTTTAAAAAGTCAATTAAATTGGTTTGACATGACTTTCCTGTGGCAAAGCAATTCTGTTTTATGTCTAATTTGTTGTCCTCCAGAAAGGCTGTGACCCTCTCCTTGAGAAGGGTTTCCATTGTTTTACCTACAATTGAGGTAAGGCATACTGGTCTATAGTTGTCTGCACTCTCTCTCTCTGCTCCTTCTTTTGTGTAGAGGGATAACTGACCATTTTCCAATCTTGTGGGACCTTGCCCAGTTCAAATGATGGGTTAAAAAGATCAGCCAGTGGAGCCACCAATTCCTTTCTTTGTAGTCCAGGGTGCATTTCTTCTGGTCCCGTGGCTTTGTTTATATCAAGCTTCTCCAGTTCCTTTAGGACTGGGTTCTTTGCAAATTGTCCAGAGTATAATCTGACACTGACTTCATTGTCTCCTGTAATTATGGGGTCACAGCCATCCTGCTCCTTGATGATTCCTAAAGTGGGTATGACCCACTGTTCATGAACTAGGGTATTGGACATAGTAAAATCAGGGGAAGGGTAGAAGAAGGCACATTCTACAAGTGGGTATATACAGAATATATAATATTTAGCATGGCTATGAGGGTAAAAGGGAGAGATGTGGAGAAGTCATTGGTAGAGAGAGGGGGGAAGGAGAGGATAGATCAAGAGGTGCTATAGACAGAGTAAGAGCGAGTGGAAAGTGTGCAGAGACTAGACCAGTGAGACTAAATTATACAGTAAGTGTGATAAATAAGAAGCACACACAGCGCAGGTTATGGTAGTACTATTATCAAGATCTGCATATTAGTAACGGGCAGGCAATGGAGGATGTTACTTATTTGGGCTTCAGTTGGATGTCAGACCCAGATGATTGGCAGGTAGATAGGCTCAGTTCTAGTCATTACTGCAGAGAGGATTTACAAGATCGCAGTGTTTCCTGAAATGGAACAGCCTTATATATTGTGGCTGGGAGGAAACAACTGCAGAGTTAGGTGTGGTTAATTCTTACTGTCTAACTTGCAAGTATAAAGGGTTTGGAGAATTATCTTTCCTGGGGCATGGAATCTGTGTTGTGGCCAGACCAGCTAGTCAGACAAACAGCTTCTCAAATGATAGGGAGATCAAAATAGTGAGTGAGCTAGGATGCACCTAAGGTATTAGGGTGCAGCTGGTGTCAGTATGCAGAGAGTAATGAACAGTAATGCCATTACGTAAAGTGTCTGCCAATTGAGGCAGAACCAAAGTAGAAGAGAGCTAAGTAATATATGTTTATGGTCTGAATGAGGCGCTGAGGAGTAAATAAAAAGAGGAGCCATTAACCAATTGTTGTGGAGGAGTCAGAAAACTATTTACTTGGCAATTGACCCTGGCTTGGTGGGAGGGTGGGTTGGTTATTCCTTCAATGGTTCCATGCACAGCATGACACCATGCCAAAAACAATCACCCACCTTTGCTGCTGCTGGGCTTCAGGTAGGATGAAGGGGAAAAACTCACACAAACAATCTGGGGGGGGAAGGGCAGGGTCCAGGGAGCACTCACAAACTGAGTCAGTGCTCCAAAGTAGGGGTAGAGCTCTAATAGAGGGGAGGAAGGGGAACATATCAATTAGAGAGGAAGAAACACAGCTGATCTCAGAGTGGTGGACCAAGGGGGTGTAGCTGATGTCACCTACCTTGACTTCAGCAAAGCTTTCAATACTGTTCCACATAGAAGACTGATTAATAAGCTGGGTAGGCTCGGGGTGAATCAGAGGTTGGTCAACTGGGTGGCAAACTGGTTGGCAGGCAGAAAACAGAGAGTAGTAGTAAACGGTATATAGCCAGAAGAGATGCAAGTCACAAGTGGGGTACCTCAAGGATCAGTCCTGGGGCCAGTTCTCTTCAGTATCTTCATCAGTGACATTGCAGATGGACTGTAGAGTAAGGTTTGTCAGTTTGCAGATGACACCAAGATCTGCAACAGAGAAGATGACCCAGATTTATTTATTTATTACATTTTGATGACTGGGTAGACCCACTGGGCTCCAAAGTACTGCATGCAGTACTGGAGTTCACACCTGCACAAGGACATTAACAAAATGGATGCGGCCCAGAAAAGGGCAACCAAAATGGTTCAGGGACTGCATAAGAAAACATATGAGGACAGATTAACGGAGCTCAATATGTATATCTTAGAGCAAAGGAAGGAGATAGGTCATATGATCGAGACATTCAAGCATCTTAAGGGCTTTAATAAGGTGAAAGAATCTAACATGTTTCAATATAAGAAAAATAGCAGGACAAGGGACACAGCATGAGATAAGAGGGAGGCTGATTAAAGGGTAATGTGAGGAAGTTCTTTTTCACAGAAAGGGTGGTGGATGCATGGAACGACCTACCTCAGGAAGTGGTGGATATAAATACAGTGCGGTGCTTCAAACAGGCATGGGATAGGTATAAGAGAGTAATACAGATGAGTATGAATAAATAGGCCATTGACAGAGTAAAGGCCTATCGCACATTCATAACATAGGACGAATGGGCAGACTGGATGGACCTTGTGGTCCTTATCTGCCATCAACTTCTATGTTTCTATATTTCTCATCACAGAGCCATGTAAGCAGCACACTCTACACTGATTTAATGAGGTGCAACCTGCATTGTTTATTTATTTTTTTTATTTTATTTATTGAAAGGTTTCACTAGAAAAGCACACTGCCCAATCAGGATTCCTCGTCTCCCAGTGCATCCTGGGGGAAGGGATACTTTCGGGAACAATACAGAACAATTTGTAGGCATAGAAACATAAAATTTGAGAGTGGATAAGAACCGCTTGGCCCACCTAGTCTGCCCATTTCCCTACCTAATGGATAGGCTGCAGGTCCTAGTTAAGCAACAGCCTACTTCCTTCTACCCCCCCACTAGCATTGCCTTATGTCTGTCGCATACATTCCTCCACTGTTTTTGACTCCACCACCTCCTCAGGAAGGCTGTTCCATGTATCCACAACCCTCTCCATGAAAAAATACTTCCTCACATTACCTCTGAGCCATCCCCCCATCTTCAAATTGTGCTCCCTTGTTCTTGCACATCTCTTTTTCTGAAAGATGCTACCCTCTTGGACTCTGTTGATTCCCTTGATATACTTGAAAGTTTCTATCATGTCCCCCATCTCCCTCCTCCCCTCAAGGGTATACATAATAAGCTCCTTTAATCTCTGTTTGTATGTCTTTTGGTGCAGACCCAGCACCATTTTAGTTGCCCTCCTCTGGACAGACTCCATCCTGTCTATATCCTTGTGGAGATGGGGTCTCCAGAACTGGAAGCAGTACTCCAGATGGGGTCTCACCAACTGTCTGTACAGAGGGATAACAACTTCCTGTTTTCTACTGGTGATGTCTCTCCCTATGCATCCCAGAATCCCACCAGCCCTCTTTACTGTCTTCTCACCTTGTCCACCTTAAGGTCATCTGATATAACTACCCCAGGTCCCTTTCCAATTTTGTTGTTGTTAGTATCTCACCCCCATTATGTACGCTTCCCCTGGGTTTTTGTTTCCCAGGTACATTACTTTGCACTTCTTTGCATTGAAATTAAGCTGCCATACATTTGACCATTCCTCCAACCTTGCCAAGTCCCTTCTCATCCTTTCCACCCCACCTTGTGTATCAATCCTGTTACAGATCTTTGTGTCATCTGCAAAGAGACATACTTTTCCTTCCAGTCCCTCTGCAATGTCACTTATAAAGACATTAAGAAGACTGGTCCCAGTACTGAATGCTGTGGTACTCCACTAGTAACCCCCCTTTCTTCAGAGTGAACTCAATTTACTATTACCCTTTGTATCCTGTTGTCCAGCCAATTTTTTACCCAGGCTACCACTTTGGGACCCACTCCAAGGCTGGCTAACTTGTATTAATCTGTTGTGTGGGACTGTGTCAAATGCCTTGCTAAAGCCTAGGTAGGCCATGTCCACAGCCCCTCCCTGGTCTACTACACCAGTGACCACCAGTCATTGTGGTTTGAAATCACAGAAAGAGCAGAACCAAACCACACAAAAACACGTATCCTGGATTTTAGGGGGGCAGACTTTGGGAAAATGGGGAGATGCTTGAAAGAGGCATTAAGGGGAATGGGACAGGAATCAGGGATTGAGGAACAGTGGGCAGTATTTAAAATGGGGATTATAAGAACAACAGAATTATGCATTAAGCAGGTTAGCAAGAGGAAAAGAAAGAGAACCATTATGGTTTTCAAAGAGGTAGCAAAGAAAGTGAAAGCCAAAAGACTGCATTCAGGCAATACAAAAGACACAGGCAGAAGGGGATAGGGAGAAGTACCAGGAGAAACAAAGGAGGCAGGGAAGTCAGTAAGGAAGCCAAGCTCAGACAGAAGAACACATTGCAAAATCAGTGGTTAAAGGACAAAACCTTTTACAGGTACATAAGTGAAAAAAGAAGGACAAAGGGAGGGATAGTGAGACTGAAGGGGGAGGATGGGAGCCGCGTGGAGGATGACAACAGTAAAGCTGACATATTGAATAGGTATTTCTGCTCAGTCTTTACTAAGGAAGAGGAGGGTAATGGGTCTGAAGGGAGTACAAGGGGTGAGAATGGTGCAGAAATGGACACAAGTCCCTTTACACGAGAAAGGGTCCTGAAGGAACTGGAAGTAATAAGAGCTGATAAAGCAATGGGACCAGATGGGGTGCACCCAGGGTCCTTAAAGAACTAAGAGAGGTGGTGGCTGAACCTCTGGCTATCCTGTTCAGCCAATCACTGGAAACAGGGAGGTACCCAAAGACTGGAGGACAGCAGATGTAGTCCCCTTATACAAAAGTGGGAACAAAGAGGAAGCAGGGAACTACAGACCAGTCAGCCTCACCTCAGTAGTGGGAAAGATCATGGAAGCACTACTGAAGGAGAGATTGGTGGAACATCTGTTGTCAATGGACTACAGGACCCAAGGCAGCATGGTTTCACCAGGGGAGGCCGCGTCAGACCAACCTCATTGAATTTTTGACTGGGTGACTAGGGAGGTGGATCAGGGAGGGCAGTGGACATGGCCTATCTGGACTTCAGCAAGGCCTTTGACACTGTGCCACATAGAAGACTATTACACAAACTGGGGAATATGGGTGAGGGCAGGACAGTAGTGTGGTGGGTAGGTAACTGGCTGGGTGGCAGGACACAGAGGTGGTGAGTAAATGGCTGTCACTCCACAGAGGGAAGAGTGACCAGTGGGTACCACAGGATCAGTGCTGGGACCGGTCCTATTCAACATCTTCATCAGTGACATTGCACAGGATATAGAAGGCAGAATTTCACTGTTCGCTGATGACACAAAGCTCTGTAACAGAGTAGACACACCAGAGGGTGTAGACAGAATGAGAAGGGACCTGCAGAAACTTGAAGAATGGTCAAGGGTTTGGCAGTTGAAATTCAATGCAAAGAAGTGCAAGATAATATGGGGCACAAAACCCTGGCACAATATATCAGTTGGGGGTGAGGATATAACATGCACCAAGCAGGAAAGGGATCTTAGGTTGTCATCTCTGATGACCTCAAGGTAGGGAAACAGTGTGACAAGGCATCAGGTAAAGCAAATAGGATGCTGGGATGTAGGCAGGGCATCACCAGCAGGAAAAGGGAGGTCATAATTCCGCTATACAAGACACTAGTGAGGCCCCACCTGGAGTACAGTGTACAGTTCTGGAGGCCATACCTACGTAAGGACATAGACAGGGTAGAGAAGGTTCAGAGGAGGGCAACAAAGATGGTGCATGGGTTGCATCACAAGTCCTATGAAGACAGGTTGAAGGAACTGAACATGTACTCCCTGGAGGAGAGGAGGGAGAGAGGGGATATAATAGAGACATACAAGTATCTTACAGGGAGGAACAGGGTGCTGGAAAACACTATTTTTAAGCGAAAAAGATGTTTCAGGACTAGAGGGCATGGGATGAAGTTGGAGGGAGGACGATTCAGAGGAAACATGAGAAAGAATTTCTTCACAGAACGGGTGGTGGACAAGTGGAACACCCTGCCAGAGGAAGTGGTGGGGGCTGAAACAATCACGGGATTTAAGAATGCATGGGATAGACATAAAGGAATTCTAGAGGTCAGGGGTAAGGGGAAATAGACTTCTAGGAAAACAAACTGAACTTACAAGCTCAAATGGGCAGACTAGGTGGGCCATAGGCCCTTATCTGCCGACACTGTCTATGTATCTATGTATCTATGTACTGGTCACCTAGACAAAGAAATCTATTAGATTCATCTGACATGACCTTCCTGCTGTGAATCCATGTTGCCTTGGGACCTGTGCCCCACTGGTCTCTAGGTACTCAACAATTCTTTCCTTTAGAAGTGATTCCATCATTTTCCCTACCACTGAGGTCAAAATAACAGGACAAAACATTTGATAGCTAATCAGTAGATAGGTGCATCGAATAATAGCGCTGGACAAGACAGACTGAACAGTAACAGAATTGACAGAACAATCATAAGTGCAGATAAGTGCTTGTAGTTGCTGTAGAGGGTAGGTAAGCAGAGAATAGTGGTAACTGAGTAATGGGAAAAAGATTATGTGCAGGTACAGTTTGGAGTGAAAAAATTTAGTAAGGATGAAAAGACAGACGAAGGGGAGGAAGAGTGGCAAATTTGTAGTGGTAGAAAATGCCAGAGTTTAGGGAGGCAATGTGAAAAAGCTATTCTTCCACAAAAACACGGTGAGCAAATATCGGGTAGTAATGTAAATAAATCCATCAAAGCACCAAAAATATGCAAAAAATATAACAATATTTTTATTTTTCTGTTTTTTTCCAATTAAAGCATTCACAATAAAGTGCTTTATACAAATATACTTGTCGTCTCTACCATTCAAGACAATAAGACAAGATAGGGTGGATTTAATCAAATAAATATTAACAAACACCTACCACAATCTCAGTGCGCCAGCCACCACTATACCCCAATGCGAAAAAGCTGCCTGACCACTATTTGTAGAGCAGCGAGGTACAGCTAGATTGTCAGAATCAGTCACTCTGAGACAGTGATGGGAGGGAGGCAGTATGGTAAGAGGAAAGAGAGGTAGGAGGGAAGAGAATGAAACCAGAACTTATAGATGAATTTAGCAAAGTGGGAGAGATGTTGGTTGTTTAGTGACGGGAGAGCAAGAGCACGATAGAGGTCACAGCGGTGAGTGAGAGGGGGAGAGGGGAAGATACCAGAGCAAAATGACAGGAGTTGAAAAGGGCATCCAGTTTCACTAAGGAGGACTTAGGAGCAGCACTGTAGACTCCATCACAGTAGTTAAAAATAGGTAGAATTATTTTCTGGACAAGCTCACGCCTGGCCATAAGAGGTAGACAATTTTGGTTCTTGTGTAGGGCACCAAGCTTGGGGTGCAGTTTTTTAGGATGGCGTCCACATGTCCTGAAAATTTGAGGTGCTTGTCTAGCCAGAACCCAAGGTACCTGAATTAGGATGTGTCCTCAAGAATAGTCCCCTCAAGGGTGTGGAAATAGGGAAGGGAGTTGAGCTTGAAGAGTCTCTGCCTAGCGCCAAAGTCATGGAGACTGCATTTTTAGCATTGTGGAATAGCTGGTGAGTAAGAAGCCAGTGTTGAGCATTGCTGAAGTCAAGTTGGAGGCCAGTTGCTACATCAGAGGGGCAATAGCCAGAAGTGAACAGTACAGTGTCAACTGCATACATTTGTATGGAGGAAGATGAGCAGACTGAAGGGAGGTCATTAAGGAAGATGGCAAATAAAAGTGAGCCAAGTAGAGAGCCCTGCGGCACTACAGTGTTAATTGGGGGGGATGTTACTTCAGCTATCCTAACTGTATCCTGCCTGACAGGTACACATTGAGCCAGTCAGTGGCAGAATCAGAAAGACCAGCTGACGTAAGGTTGTGCAGTAGGAGAGAGTGGGAGACCATGTCGAAGGCCTTTGCATGGTTGACAAAAATGGCTGAAGTAATTAGACCACTGTCCATCCCTGTGAGGATAGAGTCAGTAAGTCTGAGGAGGGAAGTTGTGGTGGAGTGATTCTTCCTAAAACCAGACTGGTAGGGAGTAAAGAAGGAGGAGTCAGAGAAGTAGGAAAAAAGTTGAGACAGGATGAGGTGCTCCTGGAATGTGTGCTATAATGTTAATTTTTACAGTCGATTGTTGGATTTCAATTTTGTTATAACCTCTTGGGCTTAATTTAGCTATTTTTCAGCAGTTTCCCCTCATTAAACACATGTCCTGGAGATCGAGCTCCAAGGTTTACTCTGTAAGGCACATACCTGCCACTATCAAATTGATTACAATAGGATTTAATTTTGATCAATTATTGTGCTTCCCTAGTCATCTCCCTAGTGGTTCTACAGCTTGTTAACTACATACTTCCTAATCCAGGAGACCAAGCTCCGTGGGTGCACTTTGGTAAACACAAATACTGATTAAATTCATTAACCAACCGCTGTCCCTTTAGATAAGGAATTACTACATTAAAGCTTTAAAAACATTGATTTCACCAGCCAAACCCCCACAATACAGTACATACTGTAGGGTAGTTCCTGGCAGTTAATGCACTACAGCTGCATTTTCCAAATGGAGTACCAGATCACAATAATCGGTGTATGTGGTGTTCAGGCCTCTGTGGTCCCTTTGTCCCAACTCCACATGGCACCAGACACAATCACCAACCTTTGCTGCTGCTGGGCTCCAGGTAGGACAGAGGGGGGAAACACACAGGCAGATTATCTGGAGGGGGGGAAGTGTAGGGTCCAGGGAGCCCTCTCAACCCAAGTCAGCATTCTGAAGTAGGGGTAGAGTTTGCTGCTGCTGCTGTTAGGCTCCAGGTAGGATGGAGGGGGAAGCTTGGGTGGGCAATCCAGTGGGAAAGGACAGGGCCCAGGGAGACCTAACAACCTGAGTCAGTGCAGAGATCTTTACTGCTGTTGCTGAGTGGTATCACATTATATGGGTGAACCAAACTGAGCAACTCAAAAATTAGCAACTCAATTTAGGCCCCTGTAGGAGTAGTGAAGGTGGAAGTATAGTGAGGGGGCTGGGATAGGGAGGGATAAGGGACAGAATAGTGACAGCAGATGAAGGGGCTTTGCCTGGTGACATGGGTTAAATAGATGAGTGCAGTCTGCTGCTGCTGAACTGGTCACCTGACATGGCAGGTACAGATGCCACCTGCAGTGTCAATGGTTCCAGATTCAGGACTGCCTGCAGGTACTCTTCTAAAACTATATGGGTGTTATTTTATTTCAGGCTGTTGCCCCAGCCACGGTATCCCCCTGTTCAGTGTCTGCCTTCCCCTCAGAGTTGATTATATTTATATGGGGGTGCATTTATTTCCCTGCCATCACCATTATGGTAGGTGCAGAGGTCAATTCCATGCAGATTTTGTTTTCAATGATACTGACTCACTCTTCTGCAAGTTGCTGTAATATTTTCACTTTTATGACATGGAACCCTTCTGGGCTTCAGGTAGGATGGAGGGGGGAAACTCAGGCAGATGACCTGGGGGGGGCAGGGTCCAGGGAGCCCTCATGAACTGAGTCAGTGCTCCAAAGTAGGGGTAGAGATCTTTGCTGCTGCTGCTGCTGGAAAATCAGTACTGTGCTATTCTTTGATGTTTGCAGACAGCACTCTTCTCGGTGCATGCAGTGACCCTGGATGGCTTCCTTTGCAGTTCAGAGGGTGTCACAGATACCGATAGCTTATTTGAAAGTGCCTGAAAATTATTTTTGATTGGTCCCATTGCTTCAAGCACTACTGGAATGATGTGAGTGTCTATGTCCAACATTAATTAAATTTCTGTTTGCATATCTAGGTATTTTATGATTTTGAGGCACATATCTACACAAGGATGCCACTGTCAAGCACTTTCACAGTTTAACAAAATAGGATATGGCATACCAAGTCTCTGGTTTATTGGCTTGGAAAAGGCAGAACCACCCTCTAGCAGTGGAGATTGGGACAAAAAGTACTTACCAAGGAATCACAGTCGATTAATAAATTTGAAGTGACTAACTCCCAAGTGGATTAAATGAAGAGACTGGTTGCCTATAATGGAATGGACTGTTTTCCACTGGCTGCTGATTTATTTTTATAGCTTTATTTTATTTATTTATTAGAAAAGTCGGATTTACAACCTTTCAGTCATGGACTCATTGACAAAGGCACCTCGTCGCAGGGAGGAAAAAGAGTTACAGTACATAGTGTGGTTACAACAGTGAGAACAGTACAGGTGCAGAACATTAAACATAGAGTACAAATAGGTTACATAATAATGTTACAGCCATATACAAGGTACTCAAGGGTTACATTGGGGGTACAGCCCTGGACATATCTAGATAATAGCTGGGAGAGGGTGGAGGTAGGGGATGGAGAGTGGGGTTGGAGGGAGGGAGGGGGAAGGGGAGAGGATAGGCTGTTCAGAGGATGTCAAGTTAGGGAGGCCTGATAGGAGGATCCTACAATGGGATTAATTAGGTGCATCTACAGCAATGAGTGGGCAATTTTGAAGGGACCAATTTTGGCAATGTCTGTGATGCAGAGTGGAGGAAGCTGAACCAAGCAGAGGCTCAGTAATGGAAGGACCTCTGGGCTAGCAAGGTCTTGTTCTGGGCACCAGAAAGGTGGCCTTGACAGAGCTATGGGTGGCAACACACGAGGATGCATGCCATAGGGAAGCAGAGACCCCTGGGGGGAGAGCCCTAGACAAGATTTTTTTGGTGAGTAGGCAGATCTGGTAGCGCAGATGCTTCTCAAAGGTGAACAGATTGGCAGTGGAATACAGCAGGCAAGTGCGAGTGCAGCTAGGGGCACTGGTCAGGATCCTTCAGGCCTTATTGATTGAGAGCAGGATTTTAGTCAAGGCAGTATTGTCTGCCGCAGCATAAATGGGCAAGCCACAGTCCACTAGCGACAGGATGGAAGCGGTGATGGCCAGCCAGAGGGCAACTTGGGGAAGGCAATCTCTATGATGGTATAGTAGGCCTATCTGAAAATTTATGGTGGAGGATAGGGCATTGATGTGGGTGTGGAAGGTGAGAGCAGAGCTGAAACTGATGCCTAGATATTTGTAAGAGGTCCCTTCCTCCAGCGGGTGCAGAGTGCTAGGGAGAATGAAGAGGGGGCATTCTTCAGCTTGTTTTGGTGATGGAAGAAGAGCACTGACTTAGTCTTCTTTAGGTTAATGACAAGTCAGTGGTCAAGGAACCACTTTTCAGCTTGGATGTAGGTGTGCTGGAGGGACACCTGAAGAGAAGAGGGATTGGGGTGGGAAGCAAAGAGTACCGCATCGTTGGCATACAGGAGCATTTTTCCTGTGCAGGAGCTGGAGAGAGTGTTGAGGTAGAGGCTGAAAAGTACAGGGCCCAGAATGGAGCCCTGGGTACCCCGGAACGAGCAGGCAGGGTATTAGACAGGGAGCCATTTATCTTCACATGCTGGGATCTAGCAGAGAGGTAGCTGGAGAACCAGCCAAGGGGACCAGCAGAAAAGCCAACTTGGTGGAGGGAGTCGAGCAGGAGGGAGTGACAAACAGTGTCAAAAGCCTTGGAGAGGTCTATGAACACTGCGCTGGCAAAGTTGCCGGAGTCAAGAGCAGAGTGCAGGTATTGAGAGAACTCCAGGACAGTAGTGGTGCTGTGTCCTGGGTGGAAACCATGTTGTTCTGAGCACATTATCATATTTGGCCAGGTACTTAGAGAGTTGAATAGGCATTATTTTTTTCTAGGGCTTTAGAGAGCGGGGGGAGGATAGAGGACTGGGTGACTAACTGGGACATGTCCAGTACAGTGAAGTAGTCCCTGGTATGGGAGGCAGTGGTACCAAGCCAATTGATGTTAAGGTCACCTAGGATGAGTTGCTCAGCTTTGTGTGATAGGGAGGTGAGATAGTCGACGAGAACGACTCTCCACTCTTATGTATAGGGGTGGTTTTGGCTGATTTCTAAGCACTGAGAAACTGACCAAGGCATACAGACTGATTTAGTAGGTCTGTAAGGGGGACTAGGACGACATCCAAGACCAGGCAGAGTATCCTGGAGTCTAGGGGGTCACAGCTGGGGTTGTTCTTACCAAGGGCTTTTAGCAGGTGTGGCCTGGCTGTGTGGGGGGAAATAGTGCGCAGGTAGAAAGGAGGGCAATCCACGGCAGTGGGGATAGAGGTGGGGATTGGGTAAAAAAAAAAAAAAAGTTGTTTGGGAGGACAGAGCTTAAGTCAGAGAAGGTAGTATCAAGGCAATCAGCTATGCGAGTTGGGGTGTGTAGTTTCAAGTTTATTGCAGGAAAACTCCATTGAGCAAGCTCATTCACAAGGAGGTCCTGTGACATGTACACTGGTAAAAAAAATTACATAAAAATGAAAATACTTGATAGAACAATAGTATAACGTATTCATGAGTACATTTAGTACAAGCAAGATATTACATAAAAGGATACAACATCAGATGATAATAGTGAGGAGACATACTGTATGGTACATAGTATGGATCACTTCAGGGTAGCATACCATCAGTACAAGACAGGGTAGCTGGTGTTTGCAATAAATAATTTTAGTATACTGAGCAGCGACAGGGAATAAAGGATAAAGTAACGAGGCTTGGAAGAGGGAGAGAGGTAATATATACGTAGGGAGCCGGAGTGGATGCTTTCAGTAGTGGTTACAGCTTGGAAGTCAGAAGCTAAGAGAGTGTAATTGTGTCTCAGTTAAATGATAGAGTGAACAAAAAGTAAGCTGCATGCATACGGGTGATGAGGATCTTACACATAAATGTATAAGGCACACATGGGGATGGGAAGGGGCTTAATAACAGTTGCAGCTATCTTTTATCTTAGCTGCACTTAGCACTTTGTAGAAGTTTATTGAAATTATGCTAGTTAGTTTCAGCTTGGTTTGGAGCTGGTTCCAAATAGAGGGAAGAGCACGTGCGATAGCGTGTTTACCAAAGGAGGTTTGTGTCCTAGGTATGTCCAGCAGAATGAAGTCAGATTTCCTGAGAGAGTAAGCACTGTGAGAAATGCAGATGAGAGATGATAGGTAACTCGGTAGTTTGTGCAGCAGCAACTTAAAGGTCCAGAGACCAGCATGGAGCAAGTGTCTAGTGGTGAGAGATGTCCAGCCAACAGCTGTATACAGGTCACAGTGGTGCGAACGGTAAGGGGAGTTTGTAATAAACCATAATGCACAGTGCTAGAGGATGTCCAGTTTGCTTAGGTTAGCAAGAGTAGTGGAAGAGTAAATTACATCGCCATAGTCAAGAAGGGGAAGAAAGGTAGCCTGAACAAGCCTATTTCGAATCTCGAGGGGGAAGAGTAGCCCATTTCTAAAGAAGAAACCTAACCTGGCAGTGATGGTGACATCGATGGAGAGCTGGGATGGTGGGGGTTGAGTATCTTCCCATTAAGCTCTTTCATGCTGTCCCAGAAAGTCCAGGCGGAACCCCAGGTGGATGTGAGGGTGGTCTGACAATGCTCTGCCTTGGCCTGTCTAATGGCCCAGGTGCCCAGATTATGCACCGCATTGTAGGCTTGTCTATCAGCCAACTTGCCTGATTCGATAGCGATGTGCCAGAGATTATCCCTATGCTTAAGTTTTTGGATAAGGGATGGGGAGATCCATACAGTATTTTGTTTTTTAGTATGGATTCTGGTGTGGGGGCAAAAAGGTCACAGGCCTTGCTGAAGGCATTGGTGAAGAGGTCTAGAGCAGAGTCAATATCAGGGGCGCGATGGATGGGGGACCAATCCAGCTGTATTAGATGCAGTTTTAACTTTATGAGACCCCCGGGGTGTAGGCACTGGGGCAAGGTAGCCTGGGACACAGGTTTTGGTATGGAGGATGACCAGAGACAGAAGACAGGTGAGTGATCACTAAGTGAGTTGGGGAGCATGTTGATATCCTGGATTTTATGAGGGGCGGTTTGATATATTACGTCTAGGAGGGTGCTGGAGCCACTTGTCCAGGTGAATCTAGTGGACTGGGTGACTAACTGGGACATGTCCAGTACAGTGAAGGAGTCCCTGGTATGGGAGGCAGTCATACCAAGCCAATTGATGTTAAGGTCACCTAGGATGAGTTGCTCAGCTTTGTGTGATAGGGAGGTGAGGTAGTCAATGAGAAACTAGACCACTGGGTTCTGGTTCCTTGGGGGTATGTAGGAGCCCATGAGGAAGACTGGGCCCCTGGCTGGGTCAGGGTAATTTGTAGAGTGAGGGCTTGGGCACCATAGTCAAGCTTGGGGGCAAGGAGCGCATGGCTTATAAGGGTGTGCCGCATGTAGATTGCACACTCACCACCACGTTTTCCAACTGGGTCTTCCCTGAACAGGGTGTATCCAGGGAAGGAAATAACAGAGACGGGGTTGTTTTGGAGAGCCGGGTCTCTACTAATGCAATAATATCAGGTTGGTGTTGTACAACCCAGCACAGGAGTGTGACTGATTTCTATAGAAGGCTGCATATGTTCAGTGATGTAATGCAGAGACCGGCTCCAGAGTGGGGTATGGGAGGGCTAGTTGGCATAGGTCCAGAGTTTGGGTGCATATTTCCAGACAGCAGCAAGAGCAGAGTGATTAATCTAATTAGGAGATGGTGGCGACAAGGACCCTTAGTGTGGTGCTAATGTGAGGTCCTGATAATAGGGGTGCAGGGGATGGGTAAGGCATGGAGGGTAGGTATGGCAAGGAAGAGGTGGGTCCAGAATGGGCCCAGGAGGGCAGAGGGATGGGGCTGTTGGTAGGTGGTAGATGCAGAGGAGTTGGGGGTGTCCAAGGTGGGAGGGGCCGAGCAGTTTGGGGGTGGCTTAGGGGAGAAATGCTTGGGGTGGAGGGCGGGGGCACAGGATGGGGGTGGTCTGAGCCAGAAGATTAAGTGTGAGCAGGCCTAGTAGAAGAGCAATGGTGCCCATTGTTATGTTGTAGGCAGCTGGAGGTAAAACTAAGCCAGCAATGGTGTGCCAACTGTGAAGTTAGCCGAAGCACAGGGCAATTTTGGTAAAACACCTGGAAAGATTCACTGTAATATTGCTCTACTGAGTGGGGGTGGCAATGACACTAGTTCTGATTTAGTGATACAGCTGAAAATTCAGCTAAGGCAAAGGTACCACCTACTGGGATGGTTAGGCTGTTACTGGGTATGTCACCATAGGCAGTGGAAATGTAAGAAATGAAAGGGTATACAGTCGAATTAGGGTGAGGTCCCTAACAATAGGGCAGGTTACAGCAGAAATTGAGAGGAGTTAACTGGAGTGACTGTAGAAAAACGTGAGAGCAAATGTGCAACCCTGTGGGTGAGACTGCTTTAAAAAGGGGCAGTAATTAATTTAATTGAATGTCTCCTGATTTACAAGTACAAGTTTGCACAGCATGTGCTCAAATACAGTTCATACTGTGTTAAAAGACACTGTTAAGCTGACAGAGTACTAGCAATAGCTTAGGTACAAGTTTCTAATTATTAGTCCATGTAAAAGTGGAGAAACCTACTCTGTGAACTGTGGCTTTCCATTTACAGGACTGGGATTTTCAGGCTGAATGGCTATCCACAAGTTCTTGCCTCAGAAATACATAATAAATAACCTGAAACTCTTAATGAATTAGTGCAGTTACAGACAAATAGTTTAATAGAAACATAGAATTTGACGGCAGATAAGGACTGCTTGGCCCACCCAGTCTGCCCATTTCCCTACCTAATGGATAAGTGCAGATCCTAGTTAACCAGCAGACTACTTCTTCCTACCCCCAACCCCTAGAATTGCCTTATGACTGTCCCATGCATGCTTGAATTCCACCACTGTTTTTGACTCCACAACCTCCTTCGAAGACCGTTCCATGCATCCACAACCCTTTCTGTGAAAAATATCTTAAATTACCTCTGAGCCACCCCCATCTTCAAATTGTGCCCCTTGTTCTTGCACACCTCTTTTTTTGAAAGATGCTACCCTCTTGGACTTTGTTGATTCCCTTGAGGTACTTGAAAGTTTCTATCATGTCCCTCTCTCCCTCCTTTCCTTGAGGCTATACATATTAAGCTCCTTAAATCTCTCTTCAAATGTCTTCTGGTGCAAACCCTGCACCATTTTAGTTGCCCTCCTCTGGACAGCTTCCATCCTATCTATGTCTTTGCAGAGATTGAGTCTCCAGAACTGCACGCAGTACTTCAGATGGGATCTGACCAGCTGCCTGTACAGAGGGATAACAACTTCCTGTTTTCTACTGGTGATGCCTCTCCCTATGCATCCCAGTATCCCCCCAGCCCTCCTTGCTGCCCTCTCACATTGCTTGCTCACCTTTAGGTCATCTGATATGACTACCCCCAGGTCCCTTTCCATTTCTGTTGTTGTTAGTATCTCAACTCCCATTGTGTACTCTTCCCCTGGGTTTTTGTTTCCAAGGTGCATTACTTTGCAATTGTTAGCATTGAATCTAAGCTGTCATACATTTGACCATTCCTCTAACCTTGCCAAGTCCCTTCTCATCCTTTCCACCCCACCTTGTGCATCAACTTAATGTTTGAAAAACTGAACTGTGGATTCTCTCTTCCTGGGGATCGAACAGCCAGTGCAGAGAGAAGAAGCAATATTAAACCAAGAAACTAACACTGCAAACCATACTGAAACAATAGCCTTGGTCACTAATGTGCTAGGCATACAAATACAGAGTGGTGCTTAGTGATTGGATGCCAGGTGGATGATGTCAGTGTGTGATGGGCATCATTAGCACAGTCACGCGCAGGTGGGAGCCTTGTTGTGCATGTACCCATGGCAACTAAGTACATAAGAGGCATGAGTCTTGGGCTAGCTGATCCTTATAATAGGGACTGGGAGCCAAGCTGAGGATGCCTTATGCTGTGGTAAGCATCTATCTATTGAATTTTTAATTAGAACTATATGTACAACACATATTTAACACTGAGCTTCAGAATGTCCAGGGATAAAAGCTCTTTTAAAAGTGACCACTACTTTTGTTTAACAACAACCCCTTATAATGAAAAAGTACAGCAGCCATGAAGGTGAGAAATATATATCGTGTACCTTAAAATAAATGCTGCCAGACAGAAAAATTAAGTACATATTCTGTTTAAGGATTCTAGTGGCAACCTTTAAAGAGCCTTACCAGCCTCGGCCCCTGCACTTGATATACAGATTATTTGGCCCAGCAGACTTCTAGTGTAAATCTTGCCAAAGCAGGTCAGTAAATAAACAATTAGAGCACTTCGTAAAATCACGAGCACCGGGTTCCGGGGAATTCCCGGTTTCTGGGGCTGCCCATGCTGTGCCCCTGTGCTCTGCAAATTTATGATGCAATGCCAGGGAGAGTGCAGGGATCCGCTGTACTGTACTATATGGGTGGCACATTTTTGATTGTTTTTATAGATAATGATCATTTGGTCATAAAATGTGGGTACAGGTTGACTAAGAAGGCCCCTGTTAGTTGACCCATGCCTACATTTTATGACCAAATGACCATTATTATACATAAAAATAATCAAAAAGGTCTCACTCATATAGTATAATGCAGTGTGTCCCCACGCTGTCCTTGGCATCGTGATACAAATTTGTAGAGCAGAGGGGAAGAGCATGGGTGGCACCAGAAACCAGGAGTCTCTGGGACCCAATATTTGTAATTTTATGAGTGCTCTCATTTTTTACTTACTGGATTATTTTTGGCAAGATTTACACTAGAAGCAGCCCCATGAGGTACAACACCTATATATCAGGTGCAGGGGTTGCTTCATTTAACTTGGTAGGTCTCTTTAATATGGTGTTTAGTGGTAATGCATCACTATCATTAGAAAGACCCATAAGCATTACTCAATATACATACAGTTTGGTTAATCACTCTAGTGACAACCTTTAATAGTGTGTCTGGTGGTACTGCATCACTATCATTAGAAATACCCATAAGCATTGCACAGCATGCATGTAGTATGGTTACATATTCTAGTGATAGCCTTTAATAGTGGATCTGGTGGTAATGCATCACTATCATTAGAAATACCCATAATCATTGCACAGTGTGCACATAGTATGGTTACACACTCTAGTGACAACCTTTAATAGTGTGTCTGGTGGCAATACATCACTATCATTAGAAATACCCATAATCATTGCACAGTATGCACGTAGTATGGTTAAGCACTCTAGTGACAACCTTTAATAGTGTGTCTGGTGGTAATGCATCACTATCATTAGAAATACCCATAAGTATTGCACGGTATGCACGTTGTATGGTTACACACTCTAGTGACAACCTTTAATAGTGTGTCTGGTGGTACTGCATCACTATCATTAGAAATACCCATAAGCATTGTACAGTGTGCACATAGCATGGTTAAGCACTCAGTGACACAGATTCTGTGCACTGATTTAGAGCGCATTTTGTAACCGAGTATGGCTAAGTGCACTGGGGATTTTGTTTAAATGTAATTATCATAAAGAGTGCCTTTTTTTTAAAATAATACAGCTCATTATAGAAATTATGATAGAAGTGGAATGAAATAATTTCATACACAGTCAAATTGATCATTATATTTGGGTGGTCACATGAGACGTAACTTATTTATACATTGTACAGTGATAGTTTTAATATCTAATGTTTGAAATATTTATTTAAAAAACTCTGAATTAACAGAAAGTACAGCATTAATTTGAAGATTTTTCAAATAAGAACAAAACCTCTATATTATTAAGGTATAAGATAAGACTCTTCCTACACATATATTTTCAATAACATATTTTAACAATATTAAGCAAGAGTTTATATATTGTAAAATTTATTGTCTACAGATCTAAGGTCACTAAGGAATTATTCACCTAGGGACTGAGGCTGTGTGTCCTATATATTTAGTTTACCTGAATAACTCAATTTAATGTCTGACTGACCATCCGTGTTTATCATTTAAACCATAAATAATGTATATTAGAATGTTATTTTAGTGTTTTTATTTGTAGCCCCTACTTTGCTTGAAAAAGCTGGTCCACTGGCACAATGTTGGCAACAAATATAACAGTAAAGTACATGAATAAAACATAGAATATGCTATATTATACAATGCCAAGAAAATGTCCTGCCCTTTCATTGGTTAGTGGGTTCCTCGAACAGTGATGTCATTACATGATAACATCACTGTATAAAGGCCAGACACATACATGACCACATAACAGACATAGAAATCACACCTCCCTGCCACAACTTAATGCCACTATGGACCATCACGCTGAACCCTCCCCCCCAAGTTACATCCCACAAACATCAATTCTTTCCACAACTGAGTCAGTCACAACAAATACTGGCTTCAACACTAAAAAACAGAGATCGCTTTTTCTCTTTCTTTCTCTCGATGGCAGAGGTTTGACTAAACAGCAGAAACAGAAACTACTCGGCTTGATTTTCATTCCCCAGCTGCAAGCAGCCACAAGCATGTTTTCGTTCATTTTTAAATTGGTATACATTCACCCTCCTTCCAAAAATAAAGCGCACCAAGCATGTTTTTTTAATTTAAACATACCGACACATGGAGCGGCTTTTCAGGTGCGTGCTCATGGATCTTCCACTCCCCGCCTCTCTCAGGTCACCGCTGCACCTTCACAATCCTACTGTAGTGTTCTCCCGGTACAAACAAGATATACAACAAAGTATACCGGGAACATCTAAAATACAGATTCGGTCTGACAGTGTCATTCTGAAATCGGGACATCGAGTGCATTCCTCACAACCACCGACAGGCTCCACAACCAGTAAAACAAGTAAATTAAACCATCAAATAAAAGGAGAAACAAACTTCAAATCCATTCTCATTTCAAGAATGGCCACGGGCGAGGGGGTAGAGGTCAAAATACCATAAAACACAGTTACATTGGTAACAGTATCAGGCTGGGCAGAGCACTCTGATTTGGGTAACAGCTCCCACTAGTGGTAGAACCATACACTGGACTTTTTTTTTCTAAACATACTCCTCCACTCACAAAAAATGAAATAGAAATGCATAAAAAAATTATTTTTTTCCTTTTTCTGTCTATACTTAAATGAGCCATTATATAATAACAATCAGGCACTCCAGGGTGTGTGTTATCATGTAACAACATCACTCCTGGGGTGGTGAAATTTGTGGGAACAGGACTGTCACTCCTCACCTCTGTTTTGCTACTTTTCAAGTCAGCTGGCCATGAGAGCAGGACTTGCTACTCTTCTGGGCAAACCTCTTGTTATACTCTGCACATTTATATGGTCTCTTCCATGTATGAACCCTTAGACATTTGGGGCCAGCTATTCAAAACTTTGTACTGGGTGCAAACCGTTTGCATGGAATTAACGTGGGTTTGCTATATTCAAAAGGCCAAATAGCGTGTGCAAACTGCATTAACGCCAGGCAAGATCATAATGTATGCAAGGGGAAAACTGAGGGGGCGTGCACATGAATACAGGCGCAATGCTATATGCAACGACTAGCGCCACGCAAAGTGGTTTTGCACGACTTAGCATGACACTTAGTGCGGTGCTCATTACCACCCAGAAAAAGGTAGTCTTAACCCTGGCAATGAGCTTTGCATGACATTTTAGCTTTGCGTGATGCTTGCGCAGCCTTGCGCTACCCTAACAAATAAATATGACACATAGACAAAGCCAGACATAGAGAAAACATGCTGCTCACTGATGGCATCACAATGATGCCATCAACTGCCACCAGTCCCAGCCATGCCAGGCAGTAAGTGGTAACCCTGCCACCAGTGGACACCATGGCAGTGTAGCCATACAGCACACACCTGCACATCATTCTTCTGTGGACATCAACAGATGCCAGCACACATATACAGCACTGTGGGCATGGAGGATGTTGGGGGGGGGTGTACAGGTGGCCAGGCTGCGCCACAGACAAGGTGTGGCCACAAAGCTGGGACACATCATGCAGTGCACATGGGCCAGTGTTGGGAATACTCCAACATTAGTGTTCCTGTCTGATCATATGTGCCCCCCCAGCCACATATTGCATAGCTGTACAAACACCTCAGCACACACAGCCAGCCATGTATATGTCACAGTGAGCATCCCATGCCAGAGGTGCTGCATCTGTGGGTCACACAACAGTGTAACAGTAATGTCACTGTCAGTAAACACCTGCAAGGTGGGCCTGTCACTGTGTACAGTGCAGTGGTCATCACTGCTCTACACACCATAGGCATTGCTGTGTCCCTCATGATACTGGCCCCCTTGCTACTGTAATGTCTGCTGTGCACTGTAGCATGACCTACAGTGTGAAAAGTTACATGCAACACCACCACCACCTGTGCCTATGCTGTGCTGTCCCCTGGGGTACAATATTCTATGCTATGCAGTACTGTTTACATGTAGCCTACAGCTATTGTCATGCACTGCCAAACTGACCTACAGGTGGAGCTGTGGTCAGACCTGGCAAGTCCTTGTACTTCCAGACTGACCTACAGATGGAGCTGTGGGACCCTGCAGTAATGCTGGGCAAACTGCATGCAAATCAGGGCATAATGAGATGCTAATCTGGACATTTGCCCAGCGACTACCTAAGTAGGTTCATTTGCATGCCACTTTTGAATATGGCAAAGTTTAGCACTGGGCAAATGGTTCAGCTTCATGCTAAACCCGTGCACTCGTGTTAGCACTGTGCAAACAGTTTGGGGAATATTATACAGTTTTGAACACTGTACTTTCACATGCGCTTTCTGCCTGCAACTGTACTGAGTCCACACATTTGCTGGCACACACATTGGCCACATAGTTCACCTCTACCTAACCTTCACATCCCTATGCACTGTGTTGCTGTTGTGGTTTGCACTTCCTGGTTGCTATAGTCAGAGCTGTCTTATTCTAGGACTAAGTTTGCCCTGCACTCCCAGCCCAGTTTGCCCGGCCTCATTCCCATGCTATATTCAGAGGCTGTTTGCCCTGGGCTATTCCTTTTGAATATAGCTTGCTTCTTGCTCTGGGCTAAGTTTGCCCACCGGGCAGTGCTAATTTAGCCTCGGGGCAACGTTTTGAATATCTGGCCCTAAGGCTTTTATGTGATGTACAACTCTTGTTACATAAGCACATTTATATGGTTTCTTCCATGTTTAGGTTCTTTAAATGTTCAGGGATTTCTAGTGCCATGATAAGAATGGACCCTATTCCTAAACCATGGCATACTGCTATGGAACTGCTGTTTCACAGTTATCCTATAATGTAAACCTCTTTTTACATTTGGCACATTTCTATGGTTTCTCCCCTGTGTGAACTTGCTGTCTGATGAAGGGATTCTGTGATGTAAAATTCATATTCCATTAACTTTATTCCCCCCCCCCAAAAAAAAACCCACTGATGTTTAATTAGGTGCAATTTCTGGGCAAACTTCCTGCTGCATTCATCGCATGTGTATGCCCCCCCCTCAACATGTAAACCACCCTATGTACTATTAGGTTAATGTGTTGGTCAAATCTCTTACATTCAGTAGATTTATACTGTGTCTCCCTTTGGCTCATTGTCTCCGAATGTTAAGGGATTTCTGGTGCCATGATGAGAATGGACCCCATTCATAAGCCAGGGCATAGTCAAAAATCAAGATGTATTATGAGGCTATTCTGTGGTGAACAATGCTTGTGTCATTTAACGCATCTATATGGTTTCTCCCCCCATGAACCCCCTGATGTCTCACTAGGCTACTCCGTGTGTTAAAACTCTTGTTACATTCCATGCATTTAAATGGTTTCTCTCCTGTGTGAATTATTTTATGTCTTATGAGGCCAGTCTGTTGTGAAAAACTCTTGTTGCATTCAGTGCATTTAAATGGTTTCTCCCCAGTGTGAATTATCTTATGTCTTTTGAGGCCCGTCTGTGCAGTGAAACTCTTGTTACAGTCAATGCATCTATATGGTTTCTCTTCTGTGTGACTTTGCTGACGTATTATGAAGCTACTCTGATGTCCAAAACTCTTGTTGAATTCAGTACATTCATATGGTTTCTGGACCATGTGACTCCGCTGATGTTTTATTAGAGTCTCTTTCAGTGAAAACCACTTGTTGCATTCTGTACATTGATATGCTTTCTCCCCCGTGTGAACCCACTGATGATTTATTAGACGCTGTTTCCGGGCAAACCTCTTGTTGCATTCAGTACATTTATATGGCTTCTCCCCCGTGTGAACCCACTGATGCTTAATCAGAGAATCCTTTCTAGCAAACCTCTTGTTGCATTCAGTGCATTTATATGGTTTCTCCCCCGTGTGAACCCACTGATGTTTAATAAGAGTATCCTTTCTAGCAAACCTCTTGTCACATTCAGTACATATATATGGTTTCTCCCCTGTGTGAACCCGCTGATGAAGAATCAGAATATACTTTCTAGCAAACGCTTTGTTGCATTCAATACATGTATACGGTTTCTCTCCTGTATGAACCTGCTGATGTTTTATTAGATGCTGTTTCCGTGTGAACCTCTTGTCACATTCAACACATTTATATGGTTTCTGCCCCGTGTGAACCCACTGATGTTTGATTAGAGTCTCTTTCAGTGAAAAACACTTGCTACATTCAGTACATTGATATGGTTTCTCCTCCATGTGAACCTGCTGATGTTTCATTAGACGTTGTTTCCGGGCAAACCTTTTGTTGCATTCAGTACATTTATATGGTTTCTCCCCTGTGTGAACTTGCTGATGAATAATCAGAATATACTTTCTAGCAAACACCTTGTTGCAGACAGCACATTCATATGGTTTCTCCCCTGTGTGAATTCGTTGATGTTTTATTAGATGCTGTTTCCGAGCAAACCACTTGTTGCATTCGATACACTGATGTGGCTTCTGCCCTGTGTGAACCCGCTGATGTGTTGTTAGATACTGTTTCTGGGCAAACCTCTTGTTACAGTTAGTACATTTATATGGTTTCTCCCCCTTCTGAATGCACTGATGTTTAATCAGAGTATTATTTCTAGCAAACCTCTTGTTGCATTCTGTACATTTATATGGTTTCTCTCCCCTGTGAACCCAGTGATGTCTTATCTGTTTTGGGACAAACCTCCTGCTGCACTCAGTACATTTACATAGTGTTGTGTGAATTTGCTGATGTAGTATGAGGTTTCTCTGTGTTGTAAAACTCTTGTCACATTCAGAACATTTATTCTTCCTTTCTCCCTCATGACTCTGTCGTTGTACAGGAATGAGATGAAGGTCATGGAAACTCTTCACACACTGAGGATACTGATGCAGCTTCTCTGT
Organism: Neoceratodus forsteri; assembly: GCA_016271365.2. Lineage (NCBI taxonomy): Eukaryota > Metazoa > Chordata > Ceratodontiformes > Ceratodontidae > Neoceratodus > Neoceratodus forsteri. Next base: position 400,435,009 of record CM057457.1, read on the forward strand.
TGTGTGACACAGCTGGTATTTAACAAGAGATGGCTGCTGGCTCCAGCTCTCATTGCACTCCATGATCCTGCTGACTAAAAATATATATTTTATTAGTATTTTATAACAGCAAGGAAACAAATGTCATATATGTTTCTTTAATGTGTCTTTGAGGTACATTAACTTCATCCAGATTTAGCCCAATGATCGCTTAACATTCCAATTTGAAAGTATTTGGGGTTCATTTATTCATTCTGTGATGTTTCAATTTCTTGTTTTTATTGATATTTATAAAACAGGTCTGACCAATTCTGGCTCTTGTTAGTCAGAGCTTAGTCACAGTGGGCATTATCAAAGAGTATAAAAACATTGCAGGAGTGTTATGGTAACTAAAAGCAGAAACCAAACAAGACAAAAGATTACTATGAAAATTAAACATAACCACATAACAAGTTATCCTTCCAATGAGAAAACTTCAAAGTTCTATTTTCAGAATGCAGGCACTTGCCAGAACCTGACAGAGTAAAATACAATTGCAGCTAAATCTCGAGTTAGAAACAAACAAGCTTAGCTTTTTAAAGTGCAGATAGTAGCCAGACACACAGCTGAATACAAATGCTGAATACTGCTACATAAAATAAAAATTTACACTTTCAAAATGCAGGCACGGGGCAGATTCATTTTGCTCTGTATCTGTAGATCATTCCCCCTCCCCAGTGTCCACCTTTTCAACAAACTCTGGCAGAAGCCGCAAGGGCTGCAGTTGAGTGCAATGAATGATAGCTGTCATATTCTTGAGGTGCTGTAATGAAATGGCTATGTTGAATATTTTAGGCAAAAATATTGAAAATTACCAAGGTTACACGCCTGTCTTAGCAAATTCAATGTAGGCTCATTGCTTTATTGTTTTTTTTTTTAATATTTTCACACCAAAGCTTTAACATAGCATTCTTATGACCCCACTGCATGAAGAAGGGCACAGGAAATTACAACAAACTCCTGCCCAAATGTTGATTTTATACAGTGACCATGAAATCCCCCTTTGGGATGTAAAAATAGTGTATAGTATATGGCTGGGGCTTATTGTACATTGAAATCAGTGGCTTTTCAAATCTTGTTGTAGGACAGTTCAAAGGTCAGAAAAGTTGTACTATCGTTCTGACATCACATCGATAGTACAACAACTTTTCAGCCCTGTCCTACCTCCTGATTGGCTGACTTGACTGGCTGCTTCAGAAGAAAAAAAAAGTAAAAACAGGGTAGTGTGATTAACCGTATACGGAGTGGCAGAACCCTGGATCCTCCTGCTTCTGACACAGATAGCCTTAGATGACTTTATGTCATGAAACTATTTTTTTTTTGTTTATTTTTAAAAATTAAATTGTGCCACTGTCAGAAAGAGTGAGCACGAGTGGGGATAACCCCTAGCCAGCGGGAGCACAGTGAAGCAGAAACCAGTGGCAGGCAGTGGCAAGACATAGAGCAGGAGCAGGAACACCAAATAAAAAAAATACATGAGGTAACCAGCAATGTAAAAAAACAAATAAGCCCTAACCGTAAACTATATAATACAGTGGATGGGCGACCATCCACAACTAAGGTTGTGCTTTCCTCTCGGGAGTGGATGACATCAGTGAGACCTCTCGAGCTTCAGTCTCGGGGTCTCAATGATGTCATCAGCTCCCTCAGGGGAAACACTGCCTTGTTGTGGATGGTCGCCATCCACTATTCTATATTTGACCAGGATTTGAAAAATTACAGCTGCCACATTAATGAAGTGCTGTATGGAAAGGACTATGCTGTAAACTGGGAAAGCATCAGCACCATGCAAGATGTCAGTTGAGCCCCTGACTCTGTAATCAGTAACTTCTTTGCAATGGTGAATGAGCATGTTCCATTAATGTAAGCAACACTTACAGGAATTTGCTCTAAATGGTTCACCCCTGCACTCCGTAAACATATGGAGGAAAGGAACGGGGCATGGGAGGCCCATAAAACCTCTGAGCATCCACATGATTGGCACATGTATCAGTAACTGTGGAATAAATGAAAGGCAACCCCAAAAGCCAAAATGAAATACATGAAAGACCTGCAACTAAACAATGCCCCAAATCCCAAATGGTTCTGGGCACAAATTAATCATTTGCTAAAATGCCGCCCATCCTCCTCTATTTCAGCAGCTTTTTTCAAAGAAATGTTTCATGACTTATCATTTCTTATTATTATTGTTGGAGTAAGAGCTTGACAAGTAGTGAATACAAAGGGCAAGGTTGACAAACTATAATCGACCATGCTATATGAAACACTATACTATGAGTCTGCCACCCAGGACACCATTATAACAGAGCTATGTTCAGTGGTTACATAAACTGAAATATTGTGATCAACTGGTGATTTCAATGTGACTGTCTCCCATTGGTTTATATCCGGCAGTGTGATCAGTTATTGATTTCAATGTGACTGTCTCCCACTGGTTTATATCCGGCAGTGTGATCAGTTATTGATTTCAATGTGACTGTCTCCCACTGGTTTATATCCGGCTGTGTGATCAGTTATTGATTTCAATGTGACTGTCTCCCATTGGTTTATATCCAGCAGTGTGATCAGTTATTGATTTCAATGTGACTGTCTCCCACTGGTTTATATCCGGCTGTGTGATCAGTTATTGATTTCAATGTGACTGTCTCCCACTGGTTTATATCCGGCAGTGTGATCAGTTATTGATTTCAATGTGACTGTCTCCCACTGGTTTATATCCGGCTGTGTGATCAGTTATTGATTTCAATGTGACTGTCTCCCACTGGTTTATATCCGGCTGTGTGATCAGTTATTGATTTCAATGTGACTGTCTCCCACTGGTTTATATCCGGCTGTGTGATCAGTTATTGATTTCAATGTGACCGTCTCCCACTGGTTTATATCCGGCTGTGTGATCAGTTATTGATTTCAATGTGACCGTCTCCCACTGGTTTATATCCAGCTGTGTGATCAGTTATTGATTTCAATGTGACTGTCTCTCACTGGTTTATATCCGGCAGTGTGATCAGTTATTGATTTCAATGTAACTGTCTCTCATTGGTTTATATCTGGCAGTTGCAATGTTGGTAAAATATTTTGGAATTAGATAATTTAAAGGTTTTGACATTTTATGAAAAAAAAAATGTTGGAAGCACAGTCTTAGATGTCCTGTCCATCTCCAGTCCTGTGAATCATGGAGGACAACTGAAAACATGAGTGATAAATGACGTAAATCAGACACACCTATGTAGAAATTTAACCCAGGGAGCTATTTCAATAGTAAGTGGTATCTGTAAGTAGCATTTCCTGAAGTTGCACTTTGTAACTTTAAAACAATCAGTTTAAAATATATATTTCATTGCACTCCTCTTAACCTCCAAAGTTGATCCCTGTTGTTATTCTTGTGTTCAAATGTGTGTTTAGCTGCAGCAATTAATTTTATTCCCACCTTGTGAGTCAGCACTTTGTGACCTGGAGTTAGCCTTGATGTTCTGACTCAGTGCATCAGGTCAGATGTTTGTCAATTGCGTACACCTTCTATTGTAGTCTATATAACACAGACTTTTGAGCTGGTGTTCATGGACACTACCAGTGAGAAAGCAAAGTTCCCAATAATTGCCAGTCACACAATCCAATTTTCAAAGTTATAATTAATAATTTATCACATGGTCAACAATGCCCTCACTCCTGTTCCAACATTTTGCAAGACTGGCTTCATCAGGAAATCTAGGCTTATCAAAATATGAATAGCTTATTTAGCAATAATACATAGATATATTGTGTATATGCCTTATTATTTCAGATTTTTTTTTGCTAACAATTAACACGTACCTCATCCACCAGCACAGCAGCAGGGCAAAAATATTTAGACTGTTGCTAGCTGTTATTAAATTCTTGTGCTGTCTAATCCATACAATGAAGCTCGCATTATGCAATACTTAATACAGATGCACCTAGTTACAGTGCATTGTGGTCTCTTATTCTCCTTGAAATATTATTATCGATAGAGAACATCTAGTAATATAAAATATCATTAAACCGAGCAGACTTCACTCAGTACATTTGCACTAAATACCTAAAGCATATTTACTATAAATGTTGAAAGTTTCAATCCTGGAAGCAACCCATTTATCTGCAAGATCAGTTCAGCTATTCCCTAAAATTAAAGGGATTAATGTTGTATTGTAATTTACATATGCTAAACATATTTTCTTAGTATCCTTAACTGGTTAACATGGTGGCTTAAAAGTCTTTGCAGACTTCAAAAAATCCAAGTTTGATTTATATCATAATGAGGTTCATAATGGTGCAAAAATACTGTCCAGTGCTCACAGAAAAATGTTTATTATTTTTATAAAGTGCTATTTCATTTCAGGATTTATGGAAAAGTTGCATTGCTGTTAACAAACAGAAGCAAAAAGAGTTCAAAATAAATTACATTAGTGGAAAAAGTTCTTATCACAAATGTCCCATAAATAATTTTAGTATTCACGAAGTTACCTGTATTAAGTAAGGTATTTTACTGGTGACAGGGTCTCCCCTAATGTGTGCCTGGCCACAAATGCACAGGTTATGTCTAGCGAGAGAGTTACTACATAAGATGGTGTGGACCAAACAGCCTAAGGCCCTCATCGACACAGCATGTGGTGACATCATCTGCAATGACATCAAACAGCCTAGTTCTGCCCCCAGCCCCACGCTTACCCAAATCCCCCACACCAGCTGTTTTGCTAAACAACAGCATCACATTGCCATCTTAGGCAGACTGCAATTTGGGCAAGATAGATGTTTGTTTACAGATCGCATGCTAATCACCATGGACTCTCATACTGTAAATGAAGAAATTGATTAGGAAAACAAGAAACCTGTACAGGGTCAGCATAGAACATTGTATTCATTGTCACCTGGACTAACAGTGTATATATTTTCAAAAGTGAATGTCACTATTTCAGTAACATTACCAAATATTTAAAAATACCAAGTGCAACACAAATCTCCGTCATTTTTAGCTCACTGTTGCTATTCTTAGCTTGTAGTTGTTGCAGTCCATTATATAGATGCTGAGTAACAGTAAAAAAAAAATATTTTATCCAATGAAGCTTATCTTACTATAATGCTAGTGTGTTACAAACTAATTGATATAGAAATTTCTGCCAATCAGATTATAAAGATGATATCAAAAGCACTTACTCAACCACTGTATTTCCAGCTTAATTAAAATGTAAGACCACTGATGAACCTTCAGATCTATTTCTTATAGCACGTTCAAGAAGAATAAGAGATTGCAATGCACTGGAACTATATGTGTCTGATAAGGCCAGCATAACGAAACATTGAAAAAGGAGTGAGGGCATTGCTGATCATGCAATGAGTTATTAATAACTTTGAAAAACTTGGATTATGTGGCTGGAGATTCTCAGACTCCCAGTGCCCCACAATGTGACAGAGTAGCCTCATTTCCATCTTGAAAAGTGATGATAAACTACAGGGGCCAGATGTTCAAAACTTTGCGCCGGGCCAAAACCGTTTGCGCAGGTTTAGCACGGGATTAGCGCGGGTCTGCTATATTCAAAAGGCCGAATAGCGCGGGCAAACTGCATTAGCGCCGGGCAAAATTATAATGTATGCAAGTGGCAAACTGACATGAATACAGGCGCAATGCTATATTCAGCAACTAGCGCCATGCTAAGTGCTTTTGCGTGACTTAGCGCGACACTTAGCGCGGTGCACATTACCGCTCAGGAAAAGCTTGTCTTAACCCTGGGCAATCAGCTTTGCGCGACACTATGGCTTTGCGCGGGTTTTGCGCAACCCTAACAAATAAATATGACACATAGATAAAGCCAAACATAGAGGAAGCATGCTGCCAACTGATGGCATCACAATGATGCCATCATCTGCCACCAGTCAAAGCCATGCCAGGCAGTAAGTGGTGACCCTGCCACCAGTGGACAGCATGGCAGTGTGGCTTGCTACAGCACACACCTGCGGACCGCACTTCTGTGGACACCAACAGATGCCAGCATACACATGCAGCATTGTGGGCATGGAGGATGTTGAGGGGAGCATGTATGGGTGGCGAGGCTGTGCTACAGACCAGGTGTGGCCACAAGGCTGGGACACATCATGCAGTGTACATGGGCCAGTATTGGGAATACCCCAACACCAGTGTGCCTTTCGGATCATATATGCCCCCCCCAGCCACATACCGCACAGCTATACAACTGCCATAGCACACAAAGCCAGAAATGTACATGTCACTGTGAGCATCCATGCCACAGGCGCAGCATCTGTGGGTCACACAATAGTGTAACAGTAATGTCCAGTGTCAGTAAACACCCGCAGGTTGGGTCTCTCACTGTGTATAGTGCAGTCATCATCACTGCCCTACACACCATAGGCATTGCTGTGTCCACACACTACTGGCCCCCTTGCTACTGTAGTTTCTGCTGTGCACTGTAGCATGCCCTACAGTGTGACACTTGCATGCAGCACCACCACCACCACCTGTGCCTACGTTGTCTTGTCCCCTGGGGTACAATATGCTATGCTATGCTGTACTGTTTATATGTAGCCTGCAGCTATCATCGTGCACTGCCAGACTGACATACAGGTGGAGCTGCGGTTGGACCTGGTCAGCCCCTGTACTTCCAGACTGACCTACAGGTGGCTCTGTGGGACACTGCAGTAACGCTGGGCAAGCTGCATGCAAATCAGGGTATAATGAGATACTAATCCAGTTGTTTGCCCAGAGACTACCTAAGTAGGCTCATTTGCATGGCACTTTTGAATATGGCACATTTTAGCTCTGGGCAAATGTGTTTGCACTGGGCTAACTGCTTAGCTCCGTGCTAATGTGTTAGCGCGGCGCTAATGGTACGGGGAATATTATACAGTTTTGATCACTGTTCTTTCACATCTGCTGCTTCCTGCAACTGTACCGAGTCCATGCATTTGCTGGCACACACATTGGCCACGTAGTTCGTCTGTACCTGCCTTCACGTTGCTGTGCACTGTGTTGTTGTTGTGGGTTGCATTTCCTGGTTGCTTCATTCAGTGCTGTCTTATTCCAGGGCTATGTTTGTCCTGCACTCCCAGCCCAGTTTGCATGGCCTCATTACCATGCTATATTCGGAAGCTGTTTGCCCTGGGCTATTCCTTTTGAATATAGCTTGCTCTGTGCTCTAGGCTAAGTTTGCCTGCCGAGCAGTGCTAATTTTGCCCCAGGGCAAAGTTTTGAATATCTGGCCCCAGGTGTTCAAATACAGCCAAGAATACCGATGAAAACCTGGGGAGAACCATCCCATCCAGAAAACAGCTTCAGCCCTGTATGCCAGAAATTCAGATTATTAGTACTTTTAATTGTGGTTGCAGATTTTTGTCCAAGGAACAGGAGGGTGGGCAGGCAGATGTTGACTGCGAAATCATGTCAGAACACAATATGTGCAGTTGGCATGCTACGGAGTGTGTGAAAGTTTTTCCTTATGTGCTTTGCAAGTATCCATTTTTGAAAGGTTTTATTTTCCAGTGGATAACTCAATGCCTCCATATTTGCATAGGGTTTCAAAGTCCATGTGTAAATAAACATTACTACAGAAGGTTCTTAAAGATCATTAGCAAATGTTTTGCATGTTTTAGTTTAAATTTACTTCACTTCTATCTGTGTGAACTTAATAAACATTTATGAATGAAATACGTGTCTGTGTTATTTGATTTACACTTATTTCGAGTTTACATGTAGAGACGTTTGGAAAATCTGGCTATCCAATTCTCATCGTATGTACAGTCAGCCAAAACAAGCCATCTGAGCATCGCATCATAGGAGGTAATCATTTGCATGTTTCATTCTTACAACAGCCTCCAATGCTGTGATGCGAACTCTGGGCCAGATATTCAAAAGGGTTGCGCCTGCACAAGTCCGAACTTGCTTCATTCTGCGATATTCAGCAGGAGGCAGTTGTGCCACAGATAACATGCTGAGCAACAGCGCAATGCAAATTAATGCATGCTGAACCGGAGGGGGAGGAACCATGCATAAACTGCACAGCCCGATATTCAGCCGGGCTGTGCAGAGTTGTGCAGGCGCAACCCCTAACCTGCGCCTGCACAACTTTGAGCCAAAAAAAAAAAGACTCAAGTCGAGGGCCACCCACAGGTGAGCTGCTGCATTGCAGGGCACAACACAGCAGCCGCCACCTGTGGCTGGCCCCCAACCCACTCCCTGTGCCCCCTCTGCAGCCCGATCGTGGGCAAAACAGCGAAACAGTGTAAAATCCCCCCACCAGCCCGATCGCAGGCAGCAATGTGTCTCCCCCCCCCGAACATAGCCCTGGTGGTCCAGTGGACCTACAATCCCGATCGCGGGATGTAATACATAAACACCCCGAACATAGCCCTGGTGGTCAGTGGACCTACAATCCGATCGCGGGATGTAGCCACCTTCGACCCACTTAGCCCTGGTGGTCCAGTGGACCTATAATCCCGATCGTGGGATGTAATACATAAGCACTCCCCAAACATAGCCCTGGTGGTCCAGTGGACCTACAATCCTGATCGCGGGATGTAATAATTAAACAAACCTCCACCCCGACACAGCCCTGGTGCCTGGTGTCTCCCCACCCACCCACGAGCCCCACCACCCCGCTCCCCGGCAGCTGGCAGCATCTCACCCGCCTGCCAACTGACTGCCGGTGGAGCTGCCGCCCATTGGTGCAGGCAAGAGCCAATGGGCATGCAGCCCATAGCATTAAAGACAGTCAGATTTGTGAATGAATACATTCAATGTATTCTTCACAAATCTGAACTGTCTTCTATGACAGGCTGCATGCCCATTGGCTCTTGCTCTGCACCACTGGCATGCAGCCTACCGGCAGTCAGTCGGCGGGCGGTGGGGCGGTGCAGGCGGGTGATGCGCTTGGGGGTGGGGGTTTGTTTAATTATTACATCCCACGATCGGGACTGTAGGTCCACTTGACCGCCAGGGCTATGTTGGGGGACATGCCACCCACGATCGGGCTGGTGGGGATTGGTGCCCGCCATCGGGCCAGTGGAGGGTGGTGGGGATTTTGCAGTCTTCTGCCCGCGATCGGGCTGCTGCCTGGCAGGGCGCCAGGCGCAGTCCTCGGATCAGTGCATCGAAGCTAATGGGGCCAAATCACCGATGCAAATGGCCTCTGCCGCCTTTGCATGAATTATGGCCCCATTTGCACGCCACCCTTTTGAATATCGGGATTTTGCGCCACCGCAAGTTGAATACTCCACTCTGTCCAGTTGTGGTGGCGCAAGTTCCACTGCGCCATGCACAGTGGCTGTGGCCAGGGGGTGATATTCGAGGTTGCTCAGGGTACAACTCCTTTGAATATCGCTCTGGCCACACCCCAGCACAACTATTTTGTGCAGCGCAAGGGCTTGCTCCACAAAATAGCGCAGTTTGAATATCTGGCCCTCTGTGTTTTTTATTCCAGCTGGCAAGGCTATCAAATACAAATACAAAATGTCAGATATCAGAAGCACTTCACTATCTGAGGACTGGCACACACATTCTTTTATTCATCTTGTGCTATGCTGAATTAACAAAATAAAGATGCTTAATTTATGAATGAATTTACAGCCAATAAATACACAAATGTTTTTCCCCCCCACTGTGGGCATTTAATTTACATCACTTGTTTTCTGTAGTTTCATTTGCTATGCAGTCTCTTTGTATGAAAAGGTAAACTGCCAATTGTGTAAACAAATCTGGTCCTTACCTTGAGTGTAATTAAAACAAAAGCCTATGATTTCTCCAGCTTTATATAATAAACGGTTACCATGTATGTATTTTATAGATGAGAACACTACTGAGGTTACATTTCAGAGTTGCTGATGCCTTCACTTTTAATGTTTATAATACACCAAAATGTACATATCCCACATACTGTATAACAATCAAAAAAAACAGCATTAGTGACAACATCGCGATCTATCAGAAGCAGCTGTCAATCAACTGTAACTGATTATAGTAGATCAGGATTTGATATATCTTGTGCTGCAAAGGGTATTATTTATTCTGACTACAGCAAACAGAAACAGCTACTCCAGTGAAAAAGGGAACGTATCTTGTCACAGAAGGAGATAGGGAGGGAGGGAGAGAGAGAGAGAGAGACACCAGCAATCAGACACTGGCTAAGTAGGGACAGTGATGTGCTGAAAAGAGAAAACACCAGAAATAAAACCACAAAGGAAGAGGAGGATGGTGGAGAGGGAGGCTTCCCCAAGGAATGATCAGTGCTGAGCAGCTTTGGCAGGAAGGTGTTGGTACAGAACAGCAGTGAGAGGAGCAGTTTTGCTCACCCATCACTGGCCAGCAGAGACCTATCAATCCTGGACTTGGAAAGGAAGCCATGGGCTCGGTAGATACCTCGTCATTTGCAACAGCTGCCAACGAGACTCCAGGCAAGGTGGCTAGACAATGGCAATGTACTTTTGGGGCTGGGGAGTAGGGTGGAAGGAGGATTGCATATGCAGTAGTGAATGAGAGAGGAATGGGACAGCGAGAGTTGTGATCGAGACACTGGGGGACGGGCCACTCCCAGTGTTACTATTACGGTTCTGGGGAGAGTGTGTGTGGGGCGGCTGGTGCAGAGAGTGAGGGTTGGGTGAGAGGAGTGAACTAAATTATAAAAAAAAAAAAAAAATCAGCATCACTGCAGCCCTAAGAAGCAGGCAGAAGCTTGGCACGGTAAAATACAACTGCAGTACACCCCCCAGCCCATGAGTAATAAAACAAGTTTACATTTTGTAAATGCAGGCAGTGGACAAACAAAGAGCAAAATAAAAGTCCCTAAAGAAGTACTCTTAGTCATGCAAAGCCTTGTGGTCTGGCCAGAACCTCCAGCCTGCAACTTGCTCTTGCTTTTCATGTTAAAATAAAGTATACTTTTATAGCCTTATTAAGTGATAATTCCTTCTTTCTTACTCCAAGTGCCTCTCTTTTACCATTTTGTCTGTTAGTAACTTTGGCTATTAGAAAGAACATCAGTGAGAGTTTGAGCGTGGCTCCATGCTGGGCCAGTACTGACACAGAATGGCAGCTTGGGAAATGCACAGAAGCAAGTGTTCCACACTTTTAAATAAGCAGTTACCACCCCTGGTTTTGTGGTTGCTCGGTACAGGGAAAGTACATTCTGAGGACATTGTGCACTGCCAGAACAGAGCACTTGTGTAACAGAATTCCAAGAGATGGGTCACGTGACGCGCATGGAGGAGTAGCGGCAGCTTTTCGGGTCTCCCCTCCTCGTAAACGAACCTGCATTTTAAACTGCAAATCCCTCCGTTTTTTTTTTCTCCCAACGTGTCACTACAAGGTTGGAGATAGTAGCCGTTTGCAATTTTGGGTTTGGCTCCCCACGGAAGATGGAAGGTTCGCCCAAGAGCTGGAGACTAGCGGCCACGCCGAGTTTGTCGCCATCGGTTGCAGAGGAAGAAATTACTCCTACTAAAATTTATAACGACCTGGCAACAATTAAGGAGGCCTTGTTTAAATTGATAGACGAGGTGGCAGATTTTAAGCCTGTGTTGACTCCAGCTAGTCCGTCGGTGACGGACGCTGAAGCTAGAATTCTCTATTGAGAGATCCATGGAGAAAAGCGGCCCTGCCATCGCCGATTGCAAGAGGATGATTGCAAGTTCAAGACCGCTGATGACCTAGAAGGGAGAAGCAGACAAACAATCTGGTTTTGCTAGGACTCCCTGAAGGAGAAGAGGGCCCTAGCACAGTTCTCTTTCTTCAAAAACTTCTGAGGAAGTCAGTAGGGCCTTCGCCTAATGGGCCTGAATATATCATCGAGCGGGGCCATCGAGCCCTCAGAGCTAAACCTTCTCCCTCGGATCCGCCAAGACCCATAATCTTTAAACTACTTAATTACCTCGACCGCGAGTATATTTTAAAAGAAACAAGGAAGCTAACTGCTTTTCAATGGGAAGGCAAGAGACTGCGATTAGTCCCGGATTTAACCTGGAAGATGAGGCAGGCTCAAGCAAGTTTTTGGCCCATTACCTCTAAGCTTTGGGCGGCGGGCATCCGACACCGCATGCTTTACCCAGCTAAATTAGAGATCACATTAAAAGATGGAACCAAGCGCTTCGATTCTGCTGAAGAGGCATCGAAAACGCTAGCGACCTTGTTGCCCGATCTATTTCCTAAGGGATGAAGATCTCTAGAACTGTTACTTATTTGGAATTCTGCAGATGGATGGACTAATCGGGAAGTTCTTTCCTGAAGGACATATATTTTTTTTTTTTTGACTTAACCAGCGGTAGTCCTATGTGGATCTCATTTTTTTGAATTCTATTGCTTGGGTTTCAGGAGCCAACAATATAATTTTTAATTTCTTTCTTTTCCTTTCTCTTTTATGTACTTTGTAAGACCTTTACGAGTGATATGTGGGATGTAGCATGTGTGTTTCGACACAAGAGGGAGCTCCCAGTCTACCTATATTAATGAATCTTAAGTTAAGGTCAATTGTGATTTTAGTGAGACGCCCTTGCGTTTCCTAGTTTATTGTAACTGAGAATACTTATTTAGTCCTAGTTATTAATAAGCTTGGATTTCTATGTTACTATAGTTCTACTGTTGTTACAGTTTGTCTGCTACGTAGTAGCTAGCTTTTTGGATGGATTACTTAGTTAAGTGAATGAGGTGTCAATGCAGGGCACGGCTCCTTTCTTAAGTACTTGATTTTCACTCCTGCTTCTACTGTTACTGTGCTTATGCAGGTTTTATTTACTGATTTATTTACACATTTAAGACATAGCCCTTACTTTTTCAGCTGGGGACAGGAGAAGATGTTATGTAGGAGTGATTGTACGTTTTGTTTATCCTACCTATGCTATTATCTCTCTGTTCCCCATATGCTTTTGGTTTTTGACTTATTCTGGGGCTATGTCTTAACAGTATGGCTAGCTATACAGCCTATTTCCAATCACCGGTCAGGTGATTTGTTCCTTTTTTTTTTTCTCTAGTGGAAAGTTCTCCTTCTTTTGGTTATAAGTAAAATTACCAAGCTTTTATATAAGGCCTTCCTGTACCCTCTTTATAGAAAGTAGACCTTGCAGGTTAGTATCCATGGTTATGGTCGCTTTCTCTTTTTTGATAAGGGGGGGGCGCCCACCTCTATGGCGCACCATGAACCAGTGTTTGAGGAGTAGGCTTCGGGCCAGGGGGGTTGGTTTAAGGAAGGTTTTGGGGGGGAAGTTTTTCTTAGGAGGGGGGAATTTGGGTGTTATCATCTTAGTTTTGTTAGGGTATTGATAAGGGGGGGGCAGCTATCCAAACTTTCTTTACAAGTGGGTTAATTGCGTATGGCCAATAGATTGAATATCCTCTCTTGGAACATCAAAGGGGGAAGAGACAACTGTAAAAAATTTGTTATATTAAATCATTTGGCCCATTTCAACCCGTCAATAGTTTTTTTGCAAGAAACTCATGTACTCCCTGATCGTTTATCTTACTTTAGGAAAAAATGGGTGGGTCAGGTTTTCGGTGCTGGGTTTTCCTCAAGCAGTCGGGGGGTGGCCATTTTGATAGCGTGGGGGGTTCCCTTTATTCATTCGGAGATAATTTCTGATCTGAACGGTAGGTACATTATTGTCCTGGGTAGACTTGGAGGGGTGAATTTAGTGCTGGGATCAGTATATGGCCCTAATTTAGAGACACCATCCTTTTTTGTTCAATTGGCTATGATTTTGGTCTCCTTTAAGGATGTTCCAGTAATTTTGGGAGGAGACTGGAACTTGGTCCAGTCTAACGGTTTGGATCATTCCTGGTATAAGGTGCACATTCCTCCCAGCCCAGAATGCGTTGGTTGAGCTTATATCATCATTAGGTCTGCTGGATCCATGGAGGTATATAATCCTACTACTCGAGATTATACATTTTTCACGGTCCATAAAACGTATTCGAGGATCGACTATTTTGATTAGCCAACAATGTTTGTCTTGTGTCGTAGAGGCGGCAATTTTGCCTCGGGTAATTTCTGACCACTCCCCCATTAAACTTTGTTGGTCCTCGTTGTTCACTCCTCCAAGGTCTTACTCATGGTCTTTAAATAATGCTATTTTAAAGGATACCCAGATTTTAACTCGCTTCCGGGTGTTTATGGTCAACTCAATTAAGGCCAATTGGGGGTCTATTAAGGCCTTAGACCAAGCATGGGCAGCGCCAAATCAGTTTGGAGAGGGGAGCTGATACGGATAGCAACAGTACGTAAAGGTAAAATAATCAATTATTAGCTAATTGTCTAAAGGAAATTAGGGCGTTGGAAGCTATGCACGAGAATCAAAGATCGGAGGATCAAGAGCAAGAGTTAACTACACTAAGGGTATGGTATGCAAATACGTTGAGAGAGAGAGTAGTGAATTCAGCTTCCAGATTAAAGGCTGTATATTTAGGTCAGGGTAGTAAAGCTGGGAAATTGTTGGCTTGGCAACTAAAACAAAAAACCTCTGCCAAATGGGTGGCAGCCCTAAGGCATCCAGAATCGGATAAATTGATTACAGACCCTGAAGGCATACTGGGGATTTTTTTCGATTTCTATAAAAATCTTTACTCGAGCCTACCGCTGTCCTCGCAATGTGGGAATAACATGCGGGAGTTCCTAGCTAATATTTCCTTTCCTCAAATATCGGAGGATTTTAAACAGATGTTAATAGCTCCTATTTCTGATGAAGAGATAGGGAGAGCTATTGACTCATTTAAAATAGATAAAGCACCTGGCCCAGATGGGTTCACACCTCTTTTTTTTAAGTTGTTCGAACATAATCTGGTACCACTACTGAACCAACTCTTTGCCTTTTGGTATGAGCAAGGGATCAGAGATAAGACGCTTTTTGAGGCTAGGATAATCTTATTGCCTAAACCTGGTAAATCCCCAGAGTTGGTGGGCAATTTTAGGCCAGTATCTCTATTAAACTTGGATGTTAAAATTTTCGCTAAGATCTTGGCTAATAGGCTAAAATCGGTGTGGCTCAAACTGTTGAGTCCTGAACAGGCTGGTTTTGTGGTGGGCCGTTCTTCGGCCGACCACTTCAGAAAATTGTTTTATTTAATTTCTGCGTCTGTGAACCCAGGTATGGAAGCATCCCTGGTTTCATTAGACACTGAAAAAGCATTCGATAGAGTTGAGTGGGCTTTTATGTTTGCAACCTTAGCCAAATTTGGTATCCCCGAAAGATTTATACACTTGATTCGGATCCTTTACTCGTGTCCGACTGCTAGAGTTTAATGCAACAATTTAATTTCAGCTGCTTTTCCTTTGTTGAGAGGAACCCGACAAGGTTGTCCCTTATCACCCTATCTATTTAATTTATATATTGAACCCCTAATAAGAACTATTAAAATGGATCAATTAATCCACGGGATTTGTATAGGGACTGAATATAAGTTGTCAGTATTTATGGATGATTTATTACTGCATGTCCATAATACGACATCCTCACTCCCTCAATTGCTCAAATTAATCTCCACTTTTAGTGAATTCTCTGGATATAATTTAAATAAAGGTAAAACAACGGTGTATTCACTTTCCCCTTATCTCCAGAAGAGTTGGTGCCTTTCTTTGGGATTGCATTGGCAAACAAAGTCCTTATCTTATCTGGGTATCCAGATTTCGAAGAACCTGGAGGAATTGGCCAATTTAAACTTTAAACCCCTACTCAAGTCTATAAAGGAAGACTTGGAGAGATGGTCGAAACTTCCGTTGACCTTCTCGGGGAGAGTTAACACGATTAAAATGGTGATTTTACCTAAAATTTTCTATCCTCTCTTCAACTTGAATATATACCTCCCTAGGTCCTTCTTTAGACCCTTTTATAAACATTGTTCCGATTTTTTGTGGAGAGGTAAACCTCCCCGAAGGGCCTATTTCAAACTTTGTCGGCAATGGAAATTAGGGGGTCTCCAGTTACCCGATTTTTATATTTATTATTTGGCAGTTCATGCAGCAAGGACAGCTCTGTGGGTTTGTGACACTGAAGTCTCTTCCCCCGGACTTACTCTTGATCGAGCATTTTCTAAGGTGGCTAAATTGGATTTGGAATCATTTTTATATATTTCGTGGGCTAAGGTTCCCAGTATGGTCAGGAATACCCCATTGGGATGGGACATCAAGGCTATGCACCAGTTTTACTCGAGATTAAAAATTTCCCATTTACATGACTTGTCTCAACCCCTATTAAAGAATCCCAACTTTTTAATTGGCAACCAACCCATCACAAGTTTTTCTCCGACCCCTCCTTCCAAGCTTCGAATTGCGGATTTTTGTTGGGTAGCTCCATGCTTCCCACTTTCGGTTTTGATTGTAAAGTTTGGGGTGAAACCTCAGTCTTTATTGCTAATGATCCAAATCCAAAGTAGCATTAGGTCCTTCTTGCGCAAAGGCAAATGTTCTGAGGAGGCAGGGACCCTATTTAGTAAGTTGTGTGATCTTACATTATCTGGCAAAGCTGTTTCTAAAATTTATAAACATATTTTAGCAAGACTAGACTCCAACCTATCTCCTGCTCCCCCTTATTGGAAAGTTAATATGTCCCTGAGATGGACAGAGACGATATGGGAAAAAATTTGGATCGATGTTTACTCTTGTATTAAACAAGATAGGTTAAGAGATATCGAGTTCAAATTGCTACATAATCTTTACCTCTCCCCTGCAAAACTTTCTCGGTTAAATAGCCAGTGCTCCCCTGTTTGCAAGGATTGTAGTGACCCCTTAGCTACTACTTTTCATAAAATTTGGTCTTGCCCTAAAATAACCAGGTTATGGCTTTCGTCAAACATTGATAAGTCCAGACAGATTTATCGGTCTTCTTTAATCCAGAAGTCTGTATATTTGGGATGTACGCCTATATCCTACACAATATTCAAAAGTGCCAAATGGCATTGGTAGCTTCAGTTACCAAGTTACTAAGTTTGCGTGCATTGGCGGATGACTGGGTCCCTTCATTTAGAGAATGGTGGGATGAATTCCTGAATGCATTAAATGCAGAAAGGTCAGTGTTATCACTTTTCAATGCGTCGGATAAATTTCAAAAGTGTTAGGTAGCTTTTTCAGAATCTCAAGGACTGATACGGTTATTGATGGAAGGAAAATTTCTTCATGAGTTTTTTCACCGCCTCTTTTTATCTTCTCCGTCCTTTTATTATTTCTTTCCTACTATTTCTTCTATCTCCCTTTTCCTTTCTGCATTCCATTACTTCTCTACGTCCTTTTGCTATTTTCTTTATTCATTTTGCTACTTTCTTTATTCATTTTGCTACTTTCTTTATTCATTGTACTATTGTTCTCATCTTCTTTCTTTAGTACTTGGAAGCCCGAGATAATCTGGTTTTTGTGTCTCTTCTCTCCCTTACTGTGTAGGTTGATAGCTAATAGTATTATTATATTTCATTTTATGGCAATATGCCATTGATTTGTAGTTTACACATACGGGATAGCTGCTGGGGGTGGTGGATTAGGGGTGGTTTTTTTTATTATTTTGTTTTACTATTTTGTTTTAGTTTTAGTATTTTGGTTACACATTTTGTATGTTGTATGTTGTACGTTCATGTAATATTGTATATTTTTCAATAAAATAAAGTTACTTGCAAAAAGAAGAATTCCAAGAGATGTTTAAATTGTTGGAAGAAAATTCTTTTTATTCTTATTATTGTACAAAAAGTCAAATACATTTACTGTCCAACACCATCCCATAAAAGACACTTGGCATAGTAGAAAGTCATATACTGTATAGCAGCTTATTTTAGCACCCTTTTTATTTAGTGTGGAGAAGGGTGCAGTACTATTTAGCACCCGGCTGATTTAGCATGTCAGTTTCATGTCCAGTTACAGCACTATGTTCCCTGTAATGATAGTGATCTGCTTATTTTAGCACTTTTGCTGGTTAAGCTAATATGGCAAAAATAAACTGAAAGCTAAAATGTCCTGCTATCCAGCATTACACATACACTGCATGTACCGCCAGCTAGAGCCTAGCTGGATCTTTTCCCTCAGTTTGCTGACTAGCTAGTTAGTTTCATGTTTCCATGTTATCTGCACTGTCTAGGCTGCTAGATGAGTTTCATTGCATGCTTGCCCAGTTTATAGCTCCTATAGGTTTTTCTTAGATTCTGTCTCAGAATATTCAGTCTGGAAAAATGATGGACATGCACCCTCTAGTGCAAGTACAGATGTGCTAATGTTTCACCATGATGTCGCAGCTTTGCAGAGCTTTTGTGCCATGCCAATAGCCTTACTTAAATACCCAGAGTCACTGAGTACCCAAAGCTGCCACCAGCCCTTACTGGATAATGCCATCAGTCATCTGGTCCCTGTCTCCCCTTGTGAGTGCACAGCAGCACTGTCAATCAAAAAGTTATCTCGTGCATGGCAGCATTGCACTCTCAGGGACAGATATTCAAAGGGTATCACCGGGCACAAATCCGCCGAGCTGGACTCTCACCGAATCAGCACCCGACTGCAATATTCAAAATGACATTTAGCGTTGGCGCTAGGTGTTAGCACCAATGCTAAATTATAATGTATGCAGGGGCGGGACTGAGGGGAGGGGACCTGAATGCCGGTGCAATGGCATATTCAAAGGTATAGTGCCGCGCTACAGGCATTAGCACAACCTGTAGCGCAGCGCTAACTACCGCCAAAATAAAGCTGGTGGTAATGCAGCAGTGCCCCCCCCCGCACGAATCACAACCTCTGTTGACCATAACATAAAGGATGTACCCCTGGTAGTCTAGTGGTCCCCCCTCCCCAAGCATGGCTCCCGACCATGGTTTAAAAATAAAATATGTCAGTTTCCCTGGTAGTCTAGTGGTCCCCCCTTCCCCAAGCACAGCTCCCAACCCGTTTAAAAATAAAATATCTCATTTTCCCTGGTAATCTAGTGGTCCCCCCCCCAAAGCATGGCTCCCGACCCAGGTATAAAAATAAAATATCTCATTTTCCCTGGTGGTCTAGTGGTCCTCCTTCTCCCAAGCATGGCTTCCGACCCCCATTTGAAATAAAACTAACTCCCTTTCCCTGGTGGTCTAGTGCCCCCCCCTTGCAGTGACAACCACCATCCAAATAGATTCCCAGAACAGAACCAGCAACAGGCTCAGCCTCTTCTCACCACCATGGCCGGCCGCCTGAGGTAGGAAGGAGCACTCCTTCCTACCTCAGTCGGCGGCCTGCCGTGGTGGTGAGAGGAGGGCTGAGCTGGTCGCCGGCTCCATTCTGGGAATTTATTTGGATGGGTGGGTTGTCACTGCTGAGGGGGCACTAAACTACTAGGGAAAGGGAGTTAGTTTTATTTCAAATGGGGGTTGGGAGCCGTGCTTGGGGAAGGGGGACCACTAGGTTACCAGGAAAAATGAGATATTTTATTTTTAAACTGGGGTTGGGAGCAGTGCTTGGGGGAGGGAGGACCACTAGACTACCAGGGAAAATGAGATATTTTATTTTTAAACCAGGGTCAGGAGCCATGCTTGGGGAGGGGGACCACTAAACTACTAGGGATACTACCATGATATACATGTACTGGGGTCGGGATTCATGCTGTAGGGGGGTTGGGGGACCACTGGTCTACCAGGGAGTGGAACCAACACAGGTGGGAACAGGGACCATGACAGCTGAGAAGGGCTGCCTGGCCCAGCCTGTCTGCCCAGGTCCTCATATGTTGGGTGGTTGTGCTGTACAGCCCAGTGACCCTGCAGCTGACATCCCCACCCCCTTCCCCAGCAGGTTTGCCTTATCCTACCCCATGCATACTTGTGTTCCACCCACACCTGCTGTGGGTTGCCTCTGTTGGTGTGGGGTGGGGGCATCATCCAGGGCATGTGTGGCCACTGGTAGTGTGTGTGTGTATGTGTCTCTGTATTGATCTATAGTTATATATCGCTACGGAGCTATATATCTCATTATGTACTGCTTGCAGTGCTACACAGCTATGTTGTATGCACTGCTTGTACCTGCCAGCACACAGTTCCTGCTGCTTCCGGCTTGTACTTCCATTCCAACCAACAGGGGATGCTGTGGGCATGCCTTGGCCTGCAGCATCCAGCCTGTGCTTCCATTCCAACCAAAAGGGGGAGCTTTTTACTCCAATCAGTAGCACCAGGCAAACTGCATGGTAATGTATGCTAAACAGCACTTAATGAGATGCAAATGTTCTTGTTTGCCCATGGATTACCCAAGTAGGCTCATTTGCATGGGAGCTTTGAATATAGCTCCCGTTTGCACAGGGCTAATGTGTTAGCACAGTGCAATCAGGTTAGCCCCGGGCAAGCCTCACTTCAGCATAGCACACTAAGCACAGGTCTGCAGTGTGTGGCTTACACTGATGTTTGCAGTCATATCTCTCAACTGTCCCTGATTTTCAGGGACATCCCTGAATTTACCTCAGACATTTAGGCCCTGTCCACACTACACCGCTCCGGCCTGGTAACAGATACAATCCGTTATGGCCGGGGAGTGGTGCAGTGCGTCCACACCATGGCGGTGTCCTTTATGGGACCGGTACCGACGGTCCACACTTCGAGACGGGCGACCATTACGGTGGTGACCGATCCCATGTCGTAGCTCGCGCTCATGCCTCAGTCGTAGGGGACCGTTATCGTCGATCCACACTACCGCCAGTAACGCTAGCTAAGGGATCTTACTATAACCATTGTTGAAACCACCTCATATTTGGTTTCAACAACGGTTATGAATGTTTTCTGTAACGTTACAGGTGTAAATGCAAACCGTTGTGGTAACGGTTTGGGCACTCTGTAACGTTACAGAGGTGTAGTGTGGACAGGGCCTTACTCTGTCCCTCCTACAAATTGTGTTTCCATGACCAAACAGTGGGGATTGTAGGCATAACATAATGTCAGACATTAATGCTACAGACGTGTTCTTCCTTAAACAATGCATTTTACACTACACCACTTATTCTACCAGCTTCCTGAGTGGATATCACCAATTTTTAAGGTGTATCCCTGATTTTAAACCTTTGTCCCTGATTGTTTTAAGCCTTGTCCCCGATTTATGAGACAGGGAGTTGAGAGATGTGTTTGCAGTGGCTGTGAGACATCTCTGTGCAATCACACACAATGTTCTCCACCTGCAACACTGGCTTGCTGGTGAGTCTAATGAGCTGCAGTTGCAGTTTGCATTCCCTGTTGCTATATTCAGTGCTGTCTTATTCCTGGGCTATTTTTGCCCTGCACTCCCAGACCAATTTGCCCAGCTTCCTTAGACTGCTATATTCAGCAGGATTAGCACCAGGCTAGTTCCTTTTGAATATAGCTTGCTTTGTGCTCCTGGCTAAGTTTGCCTGCTGGGCACTGCTACTTTAGCTCCCAGGCAAAGTTTTGAATATCTGGCCCTCAGTCTTTTACATGTATATCATACCGAATAACAATGTGTACACAGCGGCACTGTACTTAGTCTTTTACATGTATATCATACTGAATAACAGGGTGTACACAGCAGCATTGTACTTAGTCTTTTACATGTATATCATATTGAATAACAATGTGTACACAGCAGCACTTCACACTGAACTTTTTATTATGTGCATGACAACGCACTCTGTTCATACACTAGATGGCACCACTTACATTCATATTTAGACCATTTTAAATTATGTTTGTGCTACCAAACTTTCAGCATTCTTATACTGGTTAGTTAAAGAACGTAGGTGCCACCTTACAGGTCCTAACAAAAAAATACAAAGGGAGCTCTCAAAACAATAAAAATCAACCATCAGGAGATGACAAGAATGCACACTGCCAACATAGGAGCCACATACTGCACAATCATACTCAAATTACACACACGCATACATCATTGTGACCCAGGTAGTAAATCCTACTAGGACAAAGAAGTTTTAGAGATGGAATCACATCATATTGATATAGCAGGCTTATCAGTGGAGAAAAATAGTAATTTTAAGTTTAAAAGAAAACAAGAGGCACCAAGTCATTATTTTGTTCCTTTGGTTTGACTGTTTGGAATTCATTTATCCAAAAGCAGTCCTATTGCAAGAGTTTTTTCTGCATATCATCACTTCTTGGTGGTACAGTCATTTTCTCTATACCAACAAAGAGGAGTCCAGCTACAAAGCCATGCCCTGCCTCCCCAGCATGTCGTGCCATTGCATAATTTTTATTCTCAGTCCTGATTGCAGTGTTAGGTTCACATAAGGTTGGAGCCTTGTAAACATGGGGATTAGAGTTTCTACCTGTCCAACTTGGATAGCTTAAATAAAGATAAAATTAAAAGTTAAAAATGTCAAGTATAGGATAGTAAAATTCCTCAGTTTACTGTTTATATTTTGTTAACCATTTTATTAACTTAAAAAGAAGAAATTTATATTATTCAACGCTCTAACTAGTAAAATGAGCTGGATTTGTATTTGTATTGTTTAGTTACATGTTTTGCACTCAGGACAGAGCATATATTAGTTAATTGCTAACATCTGTGGTGATGTCATTTAGCACGTAATTTACCTGTGTATTTTAACAGTTGCCTTTTCCCTGTCTGCCATGCCCCCTGATGAACGGTCTGTTCCTGAAGCACCGGGACGAGTAGTAGTGTGGCCGATTCAGGCTCAACACTGCATCAAATGAAGCATTAAAGCTTTTGAGAAATCTTTCCTGGTGTTGGTGCCTCTTTGGGTTAATTTTTGAGGCGTGCAGTTGGTTTCATGTCTGTTGCTTGTTCTGGGCTGGCTGGCCTTCCTGACTGCACCCACCGCTTAAAGGGCTTAGAGACCCATGGCACTTCATATTTTGGACTGATATAGGTTTACATATACATGCTATAAGTGGCCTTTTTGTTAGCCCTATGTAGTTCATGCCACAGGGTGGCACAATTGCTTACACCTGGGCAAAAATCATCATATTCAAAGGGACCTATGTGTAGCCCCCAGGGGGCGCTACCCTTAGGGCTACTACCCCTGCCTGCCTCCACTGAGATAGGGTGAGGGGCCCAGATCCGTTGACGGGTGCCTCCACCCAGAGGTCAGGGTTAATGCGGTCGAGACTGCCTTGGTCACAGCCCTCTGGGTTACTGCGACCCCCCTCTTGTCCCACTAGTGGCTCACACTGGTTACCATCAACTCTTTTCACCAGTACACTTACCCCCCGGGCAGTATCTCTCAACTCACTCCGGGGAACCCCTGTAAAGTAAGGTACAGTTAAATCACAGTCACTATGCAGCAGTTCACCAGAGATGCACAGGCCAGCCAGGGTGCAGTTGCAACACAATAACCTGATTTATTAGAGGGGCAGATAACAAGGGAAGAGGGGAATCAGGTCAATTGGCTTGTCACTATAATCTATCTACCTAGGGCTCTGTGCACAGGCCTAACTCTAAGATTTGCTGTCCCTGGGTACCCAAGCCCTAATGGCTAGTCCAAACGTGGCAGCTGGTTGGGGCCCTTAACACAGATAACCGTCACAATCCTAAGCAGGTCGACCTGAGAAGAAGGTTTAATTAGGCAGTCAGCAGTATAACAGTACCACTAGAAACCACTGTTGACACACTCTGCAGGGAGCTACCCTGACTCAGTACTCACAACTCCAGCAAATAACGATTCCTTAAACGCTGCCAGGGCGGAGCCTGAACTTCACCAGCCTTCTCACACATTTATATGGCAACAATAGAGGGGTACCATACCAGGCAGCTGCTTTCAGGCCTTCACAAACTTGCACAAGAACTCGGACAGCAAACGGCAGCTTCAACATCATGGGCGGACCGAGCGCGACTCAGCAATTCTCTCCAGTCCTCTCAGGTTGAGCCTGGTAGGTAGCTGGGCTGGCACCAGCCTCCTCCAACCGCACGCCGGCGTAATTAATCCGACTCGCTTGAAAGGGCAAAAACCGCCACCTTAGGCCTTTCACGCGCTTCTCGCACAAACACTCCACAAGCGCAGAAGCACACAGCTCCTTTCCTCTCTTCAGCCACAACGAATCTAACCTGGGCAGCATTGAGCACTCCACCCAGAGCGGGCGCTACCCATTTTCATTGGCTGGCTGAACATGCCAGTCACTTTCTCTGGCTCTCAGTGGTGCGAAAAAAAGTGCCATAGCCCATAATGCCTTTCTCAAAGGGCAAGCAGTTTCCCCATTGGTCAGCCGACTCTGTAGGGTCCCGAGGTACGGATTGGTCCAATTCAGCAGTTCTGGACCAAAATGGAGGAGACAACCGAAACAATCCTCACTGTAAAAGGAAGGCAGGTTAGAACAACCACATTATCATTATTATTTTACATTATTCCCAACAAACAATCGCATCCTCCAACACAGCTCCCTCTGCACCACTAGGGATGGCAGAAGGGAGTTATTTTGTCAGTGTCCCGGGCTGAACTCGGGCATACAACCACATAGCCCCCCTCCCATTTCAATTAATTATGATTGCAACAGGCAGTCCTCAAAGAGACAGCATACGGAGGCTTCAAAAACACTCACCAGCTACCCATTTAAACGGCTTTATGCCGATCACCAACCAGGCATGGAGCATAGAGACAAACTCCAGGAAAGCTATTAGAAACCCCCATTTGCAAGGGGGTTACATATGCAAATGAGCCCATTGGGCATGCAAGGCACTAAGGGGCCTTTGCACATGGTGCAGGGCTATACTGTGTGGCACCACACCTCTGATCATCATTTCATTCAAAAATAGAACACATAACCCTGACAGTCTAGTGGCTCATCCACTCTCCCCATTCTCTGATTGTCACTTCAGTCTTGTTACAATATTTCCCTGGTAGTCTAGCAGTCCCTCTTCCTCATTCTCTGATTGCTGCCCTGTTCTTGTCACAATACTTCCCTTGTAGTCTAGTAGTCCCTCCCCATTCTCTAATTGCTGCCCATGTCTTATTAAAATATTTACCTGGTAGTCTAGTGGTCCCTCCCCTTTCCATGATCGCCATACCTACAGTTCAAAACAGAATGTAATGAATACCCAGGTGGAATGTTGTGCCCCTCCACCCTGTGTGCTCTGATTACTGTCCCTCTAATACTAACAAGAAATTCTGTGGTGGTCTAGTGGCCTTGCACCCTCTCTAGTGGTCCAGAGGTCCCTCCTTCACCAATCACTGCCCCCACATACATGAAAGAGATACCCTGGTGGTCTAGCAGTCTCCTCCTCAGATAAGCATCGTTATGATCACACGGTGCTTTAAAATAATGTAGTCTTTGGTGATCCCCCCCCCCAGTGATTGGCCCAAGAAGTACATATACCAATAAGTATATGTATTCCCTTATTGTTGTGGTCCCCCATTCCACGATCACAGGACTGTCACTAAATAGATTCCCTGGTAGCTAGTGGCCAATTCCCCCACAGACTACCCATCCCATATATCTAAAGCAGCTGCACTGGTATCCTGTGGCCCCCATCACCCGTCCAATATATACACATAACCAAGGTCCTATTTTTTTCTGTGGCAAATTGTGTCTAAATTCTGTGTCAAGTCCTCCTGTTGCTGCAGAACTTCTGTGGCAATAGTTTCCAAATTCTGTGAAAATTGTGCAGCAGTTAGGGGCTTTGGTAGCAGTTAGTAACCCATGCCCCCCCCATAAGCACCCAAGTAGAGTTAAAACATTAGTTTCTGGGCCGATACCTATAAACCAGAGAAGGTTGTCAATTAACTCCGGAGTACTTGGTATTAGAAAGTAAAAAATCTACCCCATCCATCTCAGCCCCATCACCCTCCCCACCATAGCCTGAGTTCCCAGTGCCTCCAAATTTGCATTGGTAACAATTTTAGTAGCCACTGTACCGCACTGCACAGTGACCCTCATCCTTCTAGTTTTACCACTAGGCCAACATGCCAATTTCTTATTCCAGTAGTGCTTTCTATGGCTGTGCTCAAAGCACTTCTTGGATGGGAAACCGAAATTTGGGATTGGCAGAGTAATTAGAAGGATGAGGATTGCTGCACAGTATGGGACCTGATGAGCATATCTCTACTTCAAAACAAGGGAGTGAGGTGGGGCTGAACTGGATGAAGGGAATTTACCTGTTTTGATTTTTAAAGTAAAGCCCTAGCAGACAAACTAATAGGCAGGGGCTATTCCAAAATGCTTTTCAGGTTTGTATTTTTAAATGCCACAGAACTCCACAAAGCATTCTGCAGAATTTAAAATAAACCACAGAATGGTTTTCTGGGGGTTTATATGATCCATGGAATAACTGCAGTTTATATGATACATGGAATAATTTTCATTGGTCAGAGTCAATGCAAACTGCAGACTGTTTTACTCACAGTTTGTACAGACTCTTGATTTTTTTTATACTTTATCTCCTCATCTGCTAGCCCACACTGGTCTGATCTACACACGCTCAGCCCCGTCACAAACACCGGGACTTACCTCACTCCAGAACAACCCTAGCTTAACCCTAGGGAGGCCCCTGGGAGTCCCCTCCCCAGGAGATGGAATAGTAGAATGGGAGCAACAGGCTGGTCGGTGGAGCATTATCTCCAACGTTGAGGTGGACATCATCGTGTGGTGGCTAAACCTCCAGTTTTCTGTGTTCTTCTCAGGAAAGGTGTCATGCAGTGATGTTGGGGTGGCATGCTGAACATCTGACATGCCTCCCAAATGCAGTCAGTCCTAGCTGTCGTACCCCAGGCTACCATGAGGGCTTGCCCAAACACTGGTGACTTACCCCCCTTGAGTAGGAGAGTAGTCCATGGGACAATCCATCCTCCTCCCTCTGGCTGGCCCTCCAACTTCTCAGGCTCATTTCCAAACCTGAGTCACTGGACCTGCTACTGACTCATCAGTATAAACTGTGGAATAATAGTTTGCATTTCATGTTAAATGCAGAATAATATTCCGCAGTTCATGTAAACAGCGGAATATTATTCCACAGTTCATATGAACCATGGAATAATATTCCACAGTTCATGTAAACCACAGAATAATAGTCCGCAGTTTATGTAAACTGTGAAATAATATTCCATGTTTTTTCCACAGTTCACATTAAATTCTGCAGCAATTTCCTTGGCCGGGAAATTGCAGAAAAATCAGGCCTTGCATATAACAATCACCTTAGTGACCATTGTTCTCCCTATACTAATCCCTTGTACAACGCAGTTCTCCATTTTCCAGGTGGTCTAGTGGACCCCCCCATTCTGGCAGGGATTGACCCATGACCCTTCTCCCTCCAACTCAACCCCATGCCAGTGGCCAGCACAGCCATCTGCTCACCTCCATGGCTGTTGGCCAACTGAGCTCTCAATAAACATGCACTGTTTACAGTACGCACTCACTGATAGCGATTGCCAGCTCAGTGACAGGACACTTGAGAGGAACAGGCACAGTCCTTTGTAATGTCCAGATAGTATCAAAGGGCTCTGTGGACATCCAAGGAGCAGTGTAAATTTGTAATGCAACCAATCTTTGTGAAACATTGGAAAATACGAATCACAAACCATGGTTTGTAGTTACATAGAAACAAAGACAGTGTCAGCAGAAAAGACCAATAGGCCATACAGTCTGCCTGTGGTTCCCTATCTATCTGTGGGACCTAACTGCCGCCCAGGACACTAGCCCTCCCTTTTCTTCCCCAAAACTCCACCCTGCTACTTTCTCCTTGAGTAGCCACAATAGCCTTCATGCTCTCCCAGCCTTGCTTGAAACCACTTAATGTTTTGGCTCCTGCCACCTCAGCTGGCAGATTGTTCCAAGTTTCCACCACCCTATCCATAAATTAATACTTTCTCAAATCACTTTAAAACCTTCCCCCTTTCAGTTTCCCCTCCTGCCCTGCTGACCTCAAATTTGTGCTTATCCTAAATAACTCCCCACAGTTCACCTTATTTATTCCTTTCTGGAACTTGAAGATCTCAATAAAATCTTCCCACTCCCATCTGGAGTCGAGCAACTAGATGTTTACTGCCTTTAGCTGCTTCTCATTAGAGCTGCCCTGCAGGCTCTTCCCATCCTGGTCACCCTTTGTTGCTCTGCCCCAGACAGTCCTTACCAGACACTTTTCTGGCCAAAGTAATAGCAACAAGAAATTAAATCTTCAAAGACCGATACTGCAAGTCACAAGAAGAAGCAGGCTTGAAAGGGCTTTTAGTCAGAGACTTCAGCACTCAGCTCAGCTCCCAAACTGGAACCAGTTTGTGAACCAGAAGGGCTATGTTCAAGAAGTCTTCCAGGAATGTGGAATATATTAAGCTGGACCACTGTATTGTTTCTGATAGGAGCATGAAAAGTCAAAATGAATGACAAGGGAACTTCTACCAAGGAGTATGGCTAACTCATATGTGACATTCAGGAAGTAATCCAGCACCCTCTGCATTATAGAAGTGAAGGATGCCGTCCAACGCCATACAGCAATGTGCTTCCACTTCAGGGAGTAGGTGTGCCTTGTGGAGGGTTTCTGAGCAGCATTCAGTACTGCCAAGACTTCAGTAGAGACTCCAAACCAAGAGACATCTATGTCTGCAGGAGCCAGACATGCAGCTGGAGGGACAGGAGGTCTGGATACAGCAATGTGCTTCCACTTCAGGGAGCAGGTGTCCATTGTGGAAGGTTTCTGAGCAGCATGCAGGATTGCCAAGCCTTCAGTAGAGACTCCAAACCAAGAGATATCTATGTCTGCAGGAGCCAGACATGGAGCTGGAGGGACAGGAGGTTGGTATACAGCAACGTGCTTCCACTTCAGGGAGTAGGTGTGCCTTGTGGAGGGTTTCTGAGCAGCATGCAGGACTGCCAAGACTTCAGTAAAGACTCCAAACCAAGAGATATCTATGTCTGCAGGAGACAGACACGGAGCTGGAGGGACAGGAGGTCTGGATACAGCAGTGTGCTTCCACTTCAGGGAGTAGGAGTCCCTTGTGGAGGGTTTCTGAGCAGCATGCAGGACTGCCAAGCCTTCAGTAGAGACTCCAAACCAAGAGGCATCTATGTCTGCAGGAGCCAGACATGGAGATGGAGGGACAGAAGGTCTGGATACAGCAATGTGCTTCCACTTCAGGGAGTA
The DNA here is from genome assembly GCA_016271365.2 of Neoceratodus forsteri. Lineage (NCBI taxonomy): Eukaryota > Metazoa > Chordata > Ceratodontiformes > Ceratodontidae > Neoceratodus > Neoceratodus forsteri. Next base: position 400,464,003 of record CM057457.1, read on the forward strand.
GGATTGCCTTGTGGAAGGTTTCTGAGCAGCATGCAGGACTGCCAGGACTTCAGTAGACTCCAGACCAAGAGACATCTATGTCTACAGGAGCCAGACATGGAGCTGGAGGGACAGGAGGTCTGGATACAGCAATGTGCTTCCACTTCGGGGAGTAGGTGTGCCTTGTGGAGGGTTTCTGAGCAGCATGCAGGACTGCCAAGCCTTCAGTAGAGACTCCAAACCAGGAGATATCTATGTCTGCAGGAGCCAGACATGGAGCTGGAGGTCTGGATACAGCTATCTTTCTGGGACAAAAGGCCCTGCTGGATGGCAGTGGAAATGGGGCCTCACATAAGCTACAGAAACTGAAGATCTGGATACAGCACTGTGCTATTATGCTGGGACAAAATGTCCAGCTGGATGGCAGTGGAAATGGGGTCTCCACTGTCAGTTCCCACAAAGTGGGAACCAAGTCTGCTTCAGCCACAAAAGTGCCACTAGGATCATCCTGGCTGGTTCTTGCTTAAGTCCATGCTCATACTCCATAACTGTCAGATAGCACCCAGCTAAGTAGGTGAGAGGAGCACTGTGACAGTTGCCAGTTTAACAGAGAATTGTGATCAGGATGAGGGGGTGCAAGGTGGGGGTCCTTGGCAGGTAAGGGGTTGGCGAATGTTGGTAGGGCTGGGGGATTCACTACATTGGCAGGGATTGATGCATGAGAGGAGGATGGGTGATCAGGGCAAGGGACCACTGAACAGTGAGGGATTGATGCATGAGAGATAAATGAGTGATCAGGGATCGAGGGACAGCTGCATCACCCAGATTGATGCATAAGAGAACAATGGGCAATCAGACAGTGGTGGGGCCACAAGACCACCAGGGACTGATGCATGTGAGAAGGATAGGTAATCGGGGGTGAGGGACCACTAAACCACCATGGATTGATGCATGAAACATAGAAACATAGAATTTGACGGCAGAAAAGGACCGCTTGGCCCACCCAGTCTGCCCATTCCTCTACCTACTGGATAAGCTGCAGATCCTAGTTAGCCAGCAGTCTATTTCTTCCTACCCCCAACCCCTAGAATGGCCTTATGACTGTCCCATGCATGCTTGAATTCCACCACTGATTTTGACTCCACAACCTCCTCCGGAAGGCCGTTCCATGCATCCACAACCCTCTCTGTGAAAACATACTTCCTTAAATTACCTCTGAGCCTCTGAGAGAAGGATGGGTGATTAGGGGGCCACTACACCAGTAGGGATTGATGCATGAGGGTGACTGAGAGAACTGACCACTAAACCATCAGGGAGTGATGCATGAGAGAAGGATGGGTGATTGAGGGGTGGGCTGGACCACTAAACAACCAAGAATTGATGAATAAGAGAAGAATGGGCAATCAGGGGAGTGGGAGACTATTAATCTACCAGGGACTGATGCATGAGAGAAGGAGGAGTAATTTTAGGGTGGGGAACCAGTAATCCACCAGGGACTGATGTACTGAATGGAGGGCATGTTTGGAGGGGGCATTGCGCCACCTGGGACTGAAGTGCTACATCGAGAATGAGTGTTCAGGGGTGTGGGGCAACCACTTGACACAAGGTAGGTGACTGCTGTACAGCTGCCCTACCTTCGGGGGGGTAGGTTTAGCACCCAGATGAGAATTTTTTTGGCTCCAGATGATGTTGGACTGTGCTATATGAATATGTACATATTTATCAGGAGTGTCTTCCAGTGCAGGTTTTATTGTATTTTAACAAACTGTAGTACAGTGGGGAGCATTTTTATAGCAACATGGGCAGAGCCATGCAGATGTACTGCTAGCATCAGAGAAAGGTGTCTGATATCCTTTCCTAATGCAGCACAGCTTCTGTTCTTACAAGGGAGTGGAATGAATCATACTATTCTTGACTGAGTTCTTACAAATAATTCAGCTAATGTTAAAAGTGTTGGTGTATTCCCTGATGTGATAAGTGACCATTTGGCTACCTGCACTTGGAAATGCATAGTGTAAGGTATAAACCACCTCCAAGATTTATCTCTTTTTGGAAATTTACAAATGAGATAAGAGAAGGATTGTTAACTAACTTACAACAAGTTGATTAGACATTCTTAAATGCAATCCCAGATGTGGCTATTGCGGTTCATTATTTCACTACCTCCCTTCTGGAACTGTAAAATAAGTATTTCCCAAAAATAGTAAGAAGATTTAGAGGAACAGTAAATAAATGGATAACACCCACCTTATTCTGTTTATTGAAACTCAGGGACTTAGCCTGGAAATGTTTTAAAGTAACTAATACTGACACAGATTTAATAGTTACAGGAAGCTTAGAAATGAATGTAAAATAAAAATTAGGCAAAGTAAATCTAAGTATTGCCAGGGTTTCCAGAATTCTGGATTATATAACCCTAGAAAGTTTTGATCATTAATACACTCTCTTATAAATCCAAAAATCAAAGAACATGCTGAAGTATTCTATACAGATGGTCATGAGTTGACAAATCCCCAGGAGATTTGCGATGTCTTTTTAGACACGTTTCTTGATTTGTCTAAATACACACAATTTTTTGACCAAATTTCTAATAAGGACATATAATGACGGGTGAGCAATATTTACTATGGGCTCAGCAAGTTGATATTTGCCATAATAACCGGCTGATTATTATGGCAAACAAGCGGTGCCTCGCTCAAACTCATTCGCTGAATGTGAAAATGTGAGCGCGAGCCCTCTTCTAACAGCTGCGCAGTGGCTATCAAGGAACATTTATGGTGCGCTCACGCAAATGTTTAAGGCTGAAAATAAACTACTAGGCTATATAGCAAGTTAGTATTTACCTTTACTGCACCTCTTTTTCCCTCTGTTTCTCTCCCAGAACCTTTTCCTCCCCCAGTATTCTCTCCATGATTCTTTACCTGAAACGGCAATCTCTATGACAACGAGATCATATAACAACAGTCCACGACTGAAGAAAACCAGAAGATTAAAGAAACAAAACTGCACTTTTTTATATTTTCCATACATCTTTGAGACGTTGTTTTCAAAGAAGCAAAATACAGGGACCATTATGCTGCATACAAAGTGGTTCAATTGCTCGGTTTCTCCCGTTTAAAAAATCTACAATTTGCAAGTGGTGGAAACTGAATTTGTACTCTGTACCTGTTGCAAGTCAAAGTCTGTGCTCCTCTCTTTGACATTTATTTCAAAATGCCATTCCTTTCAATTAATAAAGTATTGCTAGTAACTACACTTACAGTAAATTCCTCTTTTATTCATTTTTACCCCTGCATCCAAAAGGCTACATAAAGTCACTGTAATCTTGCTGGAAAAAAATTGCTCACCAGTCATTATAACAAATAAACAATGGGATGGTGTGCATATTCAAATTTAATGCACGGCCACAGTGTGGGATGCTTTTATAAATCCCTTGAGCTTCACACATGGGGTTTATGTAGCATCCCACACCTCAGGTGTGCATTAAATTCTCGTCATGCACACCACCCCATGCTTTAGTCTCTATTTATTCTACTAAAAATTCTGGTGTATGTACTACTTTTATTTTAGAGCCATAAAGCCATACCAGGTCCACAACTTATTAGAGCATGTCAGATACTAATCGAGGGGCAGTGACCTGGAGACAAGGTTCTTAAAACCAGTTGTGGATTATATTGCCTATCCATTGACTTTAATTTTTAATTTGTCATTTGTTATAGGCTGTTTCTGTAATCAATAGAAGCAGACTGTGATAAAACCTATTTATAAAACAGGTAGCACTGGGGATATGGACAATTATCACCCAATTTCCCTGTTTCCACCGCTAGGTAAAATACTTGAAAAACTGGTACATGAACAAATCACTGAATACCTTCACAGTCTGCTGGCCTCGGGGCTGTCAAACAGCATGGCATTTGTAAGTTTCACAGCATGGGCACAACCTTGGCCAGGTTCATGGACAACACCACCACTGCGGCTATGGATTGTGGCTTACTTACTGGTGCTGTGTTCATTCACCTGTCCATGGCCTTTGAATTACTTAACCATCACCTGCTGCTTGGCAGCCTAAGGAGCATCAGGCTGGCAGACTCTCTGCTTCACTGGTTCCATAGTTATTTAACTCATTGAGTCCATGTGGCCATTTTGGGTCAGGTTCAGCAATGGATGGTTCTGACGCCATATGGCATCTACTGGACCCAAGGAGTTGACTGGAAGGCCCCTGAAGGTGGGCTTTAGTGGTAGTTTATCTAGCTGTAGGATGATGGAACAGGGAGTGCCTCCAAGGTTTTATCCTTGGGTCTCTCCTGTTCACGTTGTTTATTGATACTATTCCTTCCAAAATGAAATACACAGATTATTTGATGTATGCTGATGATATTATTTTGTATTGTTGCTCAGCCTCTATGGAAGCAATAAACAGTAGGTTAAACAAGGATTTGTGTGCATTAAGTAACTGGTTAATGAAAAAGTAGTTACAGTACCTTAAATTGTAAAAAGACCAAATGCATACTTTTTGGTTCCAGGCAGAGATTAGATAACATTTCTCATTTATTAATAATTGACTCTTTTGGAAACAAACTGGATCAAGTTACCAAATTTAAGTATTTGGGAGTCCTGTTGGAGTCAAACTTAACTTTTTCTATTCATATAAAATCTGTAAGCCGACAGGTAAATCAAAAGTTGGAAGCCCTATTCAAATTGCAATCCTCACTTACTCTACAGACAAGGAGGGCAATAGCAAAGGGTATACTTCCTATATTAAATTGCAGTTCTTTTCTTTTTACAGATTTGACCAAGCAAGATGTAACTATTTTAACCACAGTATTTCCCAGTGTATGCTGATTCCATCTATCATACTCTACTCATCACTGTGTACTGTACAAATGTTCAGGATGGCTTCCACCTAGGCTAAGTAGTTTGTATATCCTGTGCTGTCTGATGGATAATTTCCTTCACCAAAGGGAAAATTCTCCCCTCTGTTTATTACTTCACATTAAAAATAATGACAGGAAACTCAGTTCCAGTGAAACAGTTAGGTTTACGGTGCCTATAACAACAAGATCTGGTCAGAGTCGAAAAGACTGTGGAGAGCTTTTGGGATGCGTTTACCTATTATTTCTCATGAATTAGCACAATGCAGATCTGCTGAGAGGCAGTTTCAATGTGGTCTTCCCTTTACACATTTTTACAATGTGTTTTCCTAGAATATGCCTGCTGATTGCTGTATATTTAGCCTGGATAATTCACAGAAGACATGGCATCTTATTGTCAGTGGGGCGCTACATCTTCACAATATTATGCTGCATTGCCTAAAATCAAAGCACACTGAAAACAATATTTTACATCTGGACTTGGCTACCCTAAATAAATACATTATAAAAATGGTAAAATCATGACCCCACTGAAAACAAGATATTGCATCTAATCGGGGACATCCTCAGTAAATACAGTGCACAAATGTGTACATGAAGGTCCTTATGACAATGAGATGTAGCTTCTCCCCTGCACGGTCCAGGTTACAAAATATAGGATAAGAAATATTTAAAGGAAATCTACTGTAAATTGAACTTCAGTGTGTTCACTGACATAAACACACAGTTTCTTTATTGTTTTATAACATATTAGATTGCAGTATTTATTTCAAATGTTGTGGCCATGAGGTGTGTGTGTGTGTGTGTGTGTGTGTGCGCGTGTGCTGCAGCCAATATATTTTTCCCCAAAAAGCATAGTAAAAAATGTCTGCCAATTTCTATATATATATATATATATTTTTTTGTGTGTGTTACGTTTTTATTCCCTACATGCCCCAATGGACCCCACTCCTTTGGGCTGCCAAGTTCCCCTGATACCCAGTCTGTCCCCATGCGAGCCATTCCTCAGCCCCACATCACAGCCGACCTGAAGTATCCTGGTGTAACCCTTCACCGGGTGGGTCCCCCTCCTCCAAGGGGGAAGGCACCGGGGAGGGCATACCAGCGAACTCTTAGTAGGTTTGGGTGCTGCTGAGACTGAGAGAGGGCTCCCTGGAGGACTCTGGTGGTGGAGAAGAGTGTCAGCTGTCATCCACTGCTACCTGTAGTGCCCCTGGTCTCCACTGGGGGCCACTACAGAGTGAGGCTTGTTTCCCAATGCACCCAAGAAGAGGAGAGCAGTCCTCCGGATGCTCAGTCCTCTCCTTTCCCCTGCCAGCTCCCGGCACCCCAAGTCCATTCCCGAACCCGGGTCACCAGCGTGGAGTCCGGTGTGGTGTCCAGTGCCACAACCCTCTGTGTCACTGGGCCAGCTGCTATATATTTATCCTGGATAGTTTACAGAAGATCTGGCAAATGTCTGAGACAGTACTTATCAGATAGTGTCTTAAGAGGTTAGAAAAATAGTGTAAATCTTTTTTGGAGATTCCTTGCTGAAAAAGGGTAACATTTATGAGGCATGAATCTTTCTTGAAAGAGAATACCCGCCCAACTGAAGCTAGTAGCAAGAACATGTTTAAATGCTAAGTATTTAAATGTGCAAGTTGTTGCATTTCAAAGGGGATAAAGCAATCTTGTTTAATAAGCAATCAATATTTAACAAGCTGTTTCAGTTTCCAAAAGGGACAAAACAAGGGAGGCAATATAGCACAGTGGTTTAAGGCTCTGAGCTGCAAATCTGGTGACATCCAGCAGACCAGACCTGGGTTTGAATCTCACAGCTTCCACTTGCATACTGTGTGACCCTGAGTAAGTCACTTAACTTCCCTGTGCTCCCAGGTCACTTTGTGCTACTCCTGGTTAAACAATTAAAAAAAAAAAAAAGAGTCCACCTGATAAGCAGCTTGGAGTTACTAACATACTAACATACTAAAATGCCAGCAGAATAGGCCTAATGGTCTTTCGTGTCTGCTCGTTTGGTCAGCCCCCACCCTGGGTGCTGACCTTGCTGTCCCCCTCGCCTTCTCTGGCTTCTCCCTTCCCAGTTCCGGATATTCTTGCTGCATTGGATTTTGCTTCCTGAACCCTTCCCCTGTACCTGTCCCACCCACTCTTGAACCCCTCCACTGTCTCTGCCTCCACCAGCCCCTAGGTAGTGCATTCCATGGCTCACCACCCTTTCAGTGAAGTAGCACCTCCTCCTTTCTCCCCTGAATCTTCCCTCCAGCTTCCACCCATGCCCTCTAGTGGCCCCTCCTCCTTCCTTCAAGCACCCTCACTGTTCCTCCCTATTTACCTCTTCATGTACCTGAAGACCTCTATCATGTCCCCCGGTCCCTTCTCTCTTCCAAAGTGTACATATTTAGCTCTTCGAGCCTCCTCATAGGTCCTGTCCCCAGCCCCAAATCATTTTGGTTGCCCTCCTCTGGACCCTCTCCAGGAGGTTAATATCCCTCTTTAAGTGCGGCCCAAACTGCATACAGTACTCCAGGTGCTGCCTCACCAAGCAGTTATACAGAGGGAGTATCACTTCCTCCTTCTGGAGGTGATCCCCCAGCGATGCATCCCAGCATCCTGTTGGCCTTGGCTGCTGCCCTCCCACAAGTCTCAGAGTTGTTCATCTTGACATCCACCACCACCCCAGGTCCCTCTCAGCCACTGAGACTTGTAGTATTTCCCCAGGGTGTGTACACTTGGCCTGGGTTTCTGGCCGCCTCAGGTGAGTAACTTGCATTCCTGCATTAAACCCTCAGCTTCCACTCTTCTAGACCATCTTCCAGAGCCTCCAGGTCCCTGCAGGGCCACCCTCCCATCCTCCCCATCCACCACCGCCCCAGTTTCGAAGTCATTTGCAAAGAGACTCATCTCACTCCTGATTCCTGTCCTATGTCAGATACGAGGCGCTGACCAGAAGGGGCCCAAGGACTGATCCCTGTGGGACCCCACTAATGACCCTCCTTGGGAAGAGACTATCTCACTCAACTACGACCCTCTGGGTCTGGTCCTGGAGCCAATTGCTCATCCATCGGATCATCTGGTTTCCCACCCCATTTCTCCTAGTTTATCCAACAGGCCCACGTGAGGAACAGAGTCAAATGCCTTGCTGAAGTCTAGAAAGAGGACATCCACTGGTCTACCCAGGTCCAAGGCACTTGTCACCCAGTCAAGAACTCCACCAGGTTTGTCTGACACGATTTCCGGATGAATCCATGCTGCTCATCGTCCAGGCACTCTGACTTATCCAGGTCCCCTAGCCTCTCCTTGACAATGCCTCCATCACCTTGCTCACCACTGATGTCAGGCTGACAGGCCTGTAGTTCCCTGCCACCTCCCTTGATCCCCCTTGTGGATAGGCACTACATGCGCCACCTTCCAGTCTTGGGGCACCCACCCTGTCCTCAGAGAGATGGTGAAAGCCTGCCAGGGGTTTCGCCCAGGACATCTGCAAGTTCCTTCAGCACTCTAGGATGTAATTTATCCGCCCGTGCTTTCTCCGTCTTAAGGGAGCCGAGGGCTTCCCCACTCTCTGCTGTGATTCCACTCCGCAGTACCTCTCTTCCTGCTTAGCCTCCCCACCTGCCAGAGATGCCCCTCTCCCAGACCTGCTGATTGCAAGGGCCCCCCTCCTCATTATCTCCTGTCTCCTCCGATGTATGATGCAGCATCCCCATTTTCCTGGTGAAAACTGAGGTGAAGTACTCATTTAGTACCTCAGCCTGCTCCTCTGGGTCTTGTGCCCATCTCTTTCCTGATTTAATCCTGCTAATCTGCCCTCTTCACCCTTCGCCTTTCCTCAATGTATCTAAAGAACCCTTTTTCCTCTCCTAATTTCCTGGCCAGGTTCTGCTCTTCCTTGCCTTAGCCACCTCACCACTCTAGTGGCCCTTCTAGCCATCAGCTCATACTCCCTCGATCCCTTTCACCCTTGAGCACTTGAATTTTTATAGGCTGCTTTCTTTCCTCAAGACCACCTCCTGGACCTCCCTGGTCCACCAACAGGGTTTTGGGCCCCACCGCATTTTCGTCTTACTCTTGCACAGGTGCTGGTAGCATCCTGCACCCCTCTCCTGATGATTTCCCACCTACTATCAGTGTCCATGTCTGACCCAATCCCATCCAAATGCTCCTTAAGGATCCTTCCCATTTCCTTAAAAAAGTTATGCCTCTAACATTCAAAACGGAAAGAAAGAAGTATTTTATTTCAAATGGCATAGTGATTTGTAGATGTGGAAATCTCCAAAAATGTATTCCATGATGCTCCATTTTTCCAGCTACAGACAGCAAGATGTCTATAGGCTCCACCCACAGCCATAAAAATTAAAATGGGAGATTGCGCCTTTTCTTTTAGTGTAGCTAGAAATTTGAATGAGCTTCCTGGGTTATGTTTTGGTAACATAAGCCATCAAACATTTAAAATTAAACTATGGAAGTATTTGCTTAGTCAATTATGTTGTAACTGCTTTTGACTGTGTCAGTTTGTATTGTATTTTTGTTTACTGTGTTTTATTATATGTAACATCATGACTGTATTTGTATGGTCCTGGGACATGGATGAAAACACACCTTTGGCTCATTGTGTTTATCTGGTAAACAAAAATTAATAAATAAATAAATAGCAAGCAAGCCATCTTTATAAAATGCTATTCCAGCAAGATCATAGTGTTGTACAATAAAATAATACAACATAGTACCAAAATCAATAAAATAGATAAAACAAATAATAAAACAGCAGAACTTTAAGTGTTTGAAAATGCTAACTCAAGTAAATCAGTTTTCAAGGCAGATTTGAAGGCCTCAATGGACAGGCACTTTCTAACCCAGCGAGGTACAGAATTCCACAGGATTGTAACAGCAAACACAAATGATCTAGCTCCTGAAGTTGTCAAAGGGACCCTGGGGATCTCTAGCAATCTCTTGTCAGTGGAATGGAGAGGATGAAGGGGCAGTAGGGACACGGAGATCTTGCAGGTAGCACGGTCCCTGTCTGTGTAGGGCCTTATAGGTCAGTAGTCTGATGTTGAAGGTGATCCTCCACCGCACTGGCAACCAACGCAGGCCGTGGAGCACAGATGTGATATGGCAAGATCTTGAAAAGCCCGACAACAGTCTGGCAGTCATATTCTACACCAGCTGCAGGTGGCGTAGGTTCACCTCCGTAGCCCTAGGTATAGGGCATTACAATAATCAAGGCATGTGGTCACAAAGGTGTGGACCAATGTCAGAAGATCGTCAGGTGGGACCATGTGTTTTATCCAGGCAATGTTCCTCAGATGGTAAAATAAGGTCCTGTCAATGGCTGTCACCTGAGACTTAAGTGTCAGTTTGCTATCAAGCATAATGCCCAGATTCTGCACCAGGTGAGAGGTCATCAGCAGTTTGCCCCCAACCAAATCCCCGAAAGGCTGCCCTGCCGATAAACCCTCTAGCCAATGACCTGGGTCCACGACCAATACCTCAGTCTTATTTGGATTCAGCCTAAACTAACTGGCACTCACCCAGTCCTGAATCTTAGAGAGAAAGATGTTAAATACTGAGACATCATTTTTTTCCAGGCACAAAGGACATGTACAGTTGAGAATAATCTGCATAGCAGTGAAAACTCAACCCGTACCACCTGTTAATGTCTCCTAACGGCAGCGTATACACCGCAAACAATATAGGGGAGAACACAGAGCCTTGCGGCACCCCGCATGGCAGGGGGAGAGGGGGCCAAGGAAAATACCCTGACTCCATTCTCTGCATCCTGCCAGTGAGGAATTAATAGAACCATCTGAGAACTGTACCAGAGAGCCCACAGAATAGCCACAGGTGCTCTAGCAACACCCCATGGTCCACGGTGTCAAATGTTGCAGAAAGATCAAGGAGGAACATGATAGAATGGCTACTCCAATCTCTCACTGTCAGGGGATCATCAAGTACCTGGACCAACACAGTCTTGGTACTGTCCCCCTTCCTGAAACCAGACTGGAGAGGATCGTAGATATCATGGGTGGTCAGATGCTCCTCGAGCTGCAACGCAATTGCCTTCTCAATAACCTTACCCACATAGGGCAGGTTAGAGACAGGTCTGTAATCTGCAAGACCATCAGGGTCAAGAGAAGGTTTCTTTCGGAGGGGGTGAACCACTGCCTCCTTCAGGGTATCCAGGAACATCTCTCTGTCTCTGATGAACACCTAACTATCTCAACTAGGACTAGTCTGATTACCTCCATGTACCCCACCAAGAGGCACGCTGGACCAGGATCCAGACTACAGTAAGCTGGTCACAAACCCTGGATTATCTTCACAACATCCATGATCGCCACCTGACCAAAGTAGGACCTGACAAAATGAGTGCTTGTAATCTCCCACCGATTTCCTCTCTGCTCATTTGAGTGAGCTGTGCAGATCTTAGACCTGATAGTGCCAACCTTATCCACAAAAATTGTGCAAACTCATCACACTTATTCTGTGAATAGGCTCCCCGACTCTGGAAACGTGCTGGATTGCATAGCCTATCCACAGTATGGAAGAGCTGAGCTGGTCAATTTTGTTTAGCCGTGATCTCCCTGGACAGGAACTCTGCCTTCTTACAGGAGAACGTGGATTGATAGTCCTTATACTGTGACATCAATCTACGTTTCTCAAAGCTGCATTCACTAAACTGTTCCCTCCCCCGAGCTGTATGGTTAGAGAGAGTGGAATCCCTCCACTCTCTGCAATGTGGACTCTCCAGACTACTGGTAGCTCAGCTCAGGTTTCAGGATTCACAGTTCTTCATTAGTAGCTCTCCAAGGCAAGGTAATTCAAGCACGGATATCTTTTTATTGTCTTACTTTTCAAAAAAGTTCAACATTTGAAAGTCAACCATTAACAAAAACAAACGGAAAAATAACAATGTGCCAATTATCTGATAAGTTAAGTAACAACACACACACACACACACACACACACACACACACACACACACACACACTAACTGTACTAACCATATTCAAATGTGAATAACTTTAAAACAAACAAAAAAATGATATCATGGTACTGTGAGCACAAAATTTGTTCAGCACAAAAACATCTACAAATATTAGTAAAAAAGAAAACTCATTTTTTTCACGTTTTCAACAAACAAACGTGAATAACTTTAAAACAAAAAAAATGATAGCATGGCACTGTGAGCACAAAATTTGTTCAGAATAAAAACATCTATAAAATGAGTGGTGTTTCATTTACAAACAGCAAAAAATGGCAAGAAATTCAATTTTTTTCACTTTTTTTGAGGTACTGGATACATGGAATATGCTATCCCACAACTGGAAATACTGTTGATATGTCAAGTGATATTGTATATTCTTTGCAAAAAGTGTCATTAATGCATCTGTTTGGGTTGCTAGAAAAGCAACAAAAGTATTGAAATGCGATGTTAGGGTTTTCAACAATAACTCTGCATCCCTCCCCCAAGCAGCTAAAGGGGGCAAGGCAACACAAGCAACCACTGATATCCACCACCAGGTAAGACAAAAAACTTACAACTCTTTCCACATGACACAAGAGGCATTCATCATCGTGGTCCAGCACTTCTGTAGCCATGGATACACATGAACACTTGCACACCACCTGGGAAGTGCAGTAAAAAATTCCCATAGGATCATATTGTAAATTGTAAGTAAGGGCTGACAAATGGCAGAGTGTGCAGTAATGCTAAATTGTTGCATGCCACAGGTGGGTTGTGAGGCATGAGGCACAACCGAGTGCCTTCAGCCACATGGGAAGTGCAGTATATGAGTCTCATACGTAAATTGTAAGTAAGCAATACCACATGGCAGGGAGTGCAGCTATGCTCCAGGTGTGTTGTGAGTCATGAGGAACAGCTGGGAAGTGGGATATAAAATTCCCATTGGATCACATTGCAAATTATTGGTAAACTGGTCTGACAGGATTTACCTTGGTTTTGAGTATTTAAGTTCCAAAATCAAAAAAAACAAATTGCCTATGACTATTTTTTGTATAACATTTGCATCACTGATTGATTTGGTGCAGCAAGCCGTGTGTAAGTGTGTGTGAGTGTGTATATTTTCAAGGAGGTCTATAGGTCCAGAATCAACAGCGCCTATAACTGCATTACTTTAATAATTATACTTCTCCTTTTAGTTTTCTACTACTGAGGTATCAATGTGGGACTTTTACATCATAATAATACAAGTGCAACTAAGTCACACATTTAGAGCAGGATTCACAAAACACTTTGACGGGGAAAAATTGCACAAGACCCCACAATTTGCACAGTTGTGGTAAAAAGGAGGCAATTTCACTGTGTCATATACGTAGACAGCATGCAACTGTGGAAAAAATGCACTGCGGACTATGAAAAATATGCAGCTGTGGAAATTTCCTGCTCAAAAAATGAAATTTAAAATGTATGGCACATTCCCTTAAAGGCTATTCTCAGCCACTGGTTTTCCACAGGTAAGGAAAAAATGTTGCACAGATGCTGCACCAATGAGAGGGAGGTGTAATTCACCTTGCGCAAAAGGCAGTGTACTAACATTTCGGAAACAATCATAGTGGGGGTTCAGGCACCAAACAACAGCAAACCTGTGGGCTGTACAGCAGTGTGAGTTGCTACACCAAAACTAGCACATATTTCCATTGAAAGGCAACAAAGTACAACCACATGACCCTGTGCAGCCCATAAAAGAGCCCCACAGGCAGTAGAGGCAGAGGTGGTAACAGCCAGAAGTGTGTGCTTTAGATGCAGGAGAAAGAAATACCTCAGAGAGACAACCAACAGATACATACTGCCACTGGCTACAAGGTCCTGCTGGTACAGGTGGTGCTACCATGGTCCCAGTTGTGGGACTGGCTGCTTGTTTCACTGGGAGTGCTGGTTCTGCTGCAACATTTGCAAGACTGTCAGAGTCCCCTGCTCTGCTTAATATGGATCACCTGCTGCTGTTCTGTCTGCTGGGACTTTTATATTATTTCCACAGCTGCAGAAAACGTGTGGATTTTCAGCACTTGCAGAATTTCGCAACTTGCCTGTTTTTGTGATTTTCAGCACCTGTGGAATTTTGGGCTGCGAATACGCTGCGCTTGCATTTCCACAGTTTTGCAAGCCTTTTTTCTGCACGTCCTGATTTTTTGCTTTCTTTGTCAGTATAATCCTAATTCTTTATCTCTTGTCACACTAATGCATGATCACCCACTGTGACTCTGACCAGAGTTTGTTATATAAAGCCAAGGTTTAAAATGAAATGATTGATCAATTTACTATCATCTTGGTAAATCTGGTTGTATTGTGACTTGCTGGATGCCTCTTCTTTTGAAACCCTTTTTCATATCCACTCTTCTTGACTACAGTCATTTCCTCAGCTATGCAGTTCCCAAGCCCCTCTTATTAAAACGACATCATGTTTTATAAAGCGGATGGGTCCCATTAAGAACTCGTAGGACTGATCTGTATGGCAAACTACAATGGATTAGCATCACAGAGAGGTGAGCTCTACATACAATCTTGTTTATGTCAAAATGTTCAAAAGGTCGGGTACCTGATTATATTCTGGATAGTCTTGTAGTAAGACCTCTTAAAGTTTATGATCTGCGCCAGGATTAGAATATAAGCTCTCAAATATTAAAACAGTTCTAGGCTCCCTACACCTTCCCCAAATATCGGAGGAACAGGCCCAGGCCTTAGAGCCTTAGATGCCTCAATATTGCCACAAGAAATCGCCACCACCATACTCTCCCTGAAAATGGGGATGGCCCCTGGAGGGGATGGATTTCCCATCGAGATCTGGCAGATTTTACATCCCGCTTTCTCCTTGATTCTACAACAGGTGTTCATGGAGGCACTGCAGGCCAGCGCCTTCCCTCCCTCATTCAGGGAAGCGACCATTACCATCCTGCCCAAGAAGGGGAAAGACCCTCTTAAAGCGGCCAGCTACCAGCCCATTTCGCTATTGAACGTGGACAGCAAGGTGCTGGCCAAACTGTTGGCCAACAGACTAAATCCTCTCCTTCCCAGTCTGATTCATCCCTCCCAGGTAGGTTTTGTTAAGGGCCGATTCAGCACAGACCACATTAGATCGCTGATGAACTCAATGCATAAGGCCAAAACACTGCCTACACCTGTGACAGCAACAGCAATAGACTTTGAAAGGCCTTTGACTCCCTGGAGTGGGACTTTGTCCAGCAGGTGCTATGCACCATGGGGTTAGGGGTGGATTTTGGAGCCTGGATAGGGGCTATTTACTCTTCCCTCGCCACTAAGGTACTCACCATTTCTATGTTGTACACCCCCTTTCTTTAAGGAAGGGGAAAGCGCCAGGGATGCCCTCTGTCCCCACTACTTTTTGTTCTTGCGGTGGAACCCCTTGCCACAGCTATTAGACAGAATGCACTAATCCATGGGGTAACATTGGGAGAAGAGGCCTACCCTACTCTCATGTATGCTGACGACTTGTTGCTCCCTCTGGCAGACAGTGTCACCTCTCTCTCCCATCACTTCTGAATACCCTTTCTGAGTTTGCCAACTTTTCTGGGCTCAGACTCAATCAGTCCAAGATGGAGGTCCTTCCCTTGAACTCTAACTGTAACTCCTACATGGTCACCCAGCATGGGCTCCACTGGTCGCCTGAGGGAATCACCTACCTGGGTATTAGTATCACCCCCAATCTCAATAGATTCTGGGAAATGAATATGAGACCGCTCTTGGCAACCATTCACATGGAGCTGGACCCTTGCAGGTAAAATCTCTACAATTAAAATGGTCACCGCTCCCAAGATTACGTACCTCCTCTTCTGCATCCCCCTCAAAATACCTCAACATTGGTTTATCAAGCTGGACTCCCTGCTGGGGGTGTTTATATGAGATGGTAAGGGGCCTAGGTACAGTAGAAACAAGCTGAAGGCATACTGGACAGATGGAGGCTGGGGACTCCTGTGGTTTGAGGGGTATAAATGGGCCTTCCAAGCTGCCCAGATGCTGAAGTGGTTTGCAGCCCCTGAGTAAAATGCCCCCAGTGGCTGGGCATGGAGAGAGAGAGGGAGGTTTGTGAGTGGACCCACCTGACCCTGATGTTGTTTAACCGCCCCTCCCAGGGGTATCCAACTCCACCATATGATAGGCCCCTCCTTGGAGTACTGAGAACAGCAAGAGGAAGGAGGTGCTGTTAGAACTATACTACTCTACTGGACTAAAGAACTAGAACTCTATTACTGGGAACTTCAATTTAGGGTAAAAACAAACAAAAAAAAGTGTGTGTTTTTCTGAGTTGGGTGAAGGAATTGTTATCTCTGCAGTTAGGTGACAAAAAATGTGAATTAGGGTGAAGGAATTGTGATCTGTGCAGTTAGCTAGGTGAAGAAACAAAAAACTGTTAATTTGAGTGGCTTAGACAGAAGGAAGCCAGGTGTTTGCATTTAAAAACTGACCTAGATAGCTTGTGGCAAAGAACACCAAGAGGAAGGAGGTGCTGTTAGAACTATTCTACTCTCCTGGGACTATATTGTCCTCCATCCCTCCCTCTCCCTCCACCCCCAACCTTAGCCGGTTCTACTTTTATAGGCACAGGATTTGACTAACAACAGGAACTTCCTATTTGGGAGAAGGACGGGAGTGATCACAGAGGCACAAAAGAATCACCATCCTAGAAGGAAAAGAGTAGCTCTCCATCTCCCCCTAGCTGCTGGAGGTCTGACTCTGAGCAAGTAAGAAGGAGACTACTGAGGAATAGAGAAACTCATACATAAATATATGTGTGTGTATATATATATATATATATATGTATGTATGTATATATAAAATAACCAGCGAGAGGAAACAGTAAGTATACAAAACAACAGTTAAGGGACCACAAATAAAGACATGATGGGAGTGGTGCAGTGCAGTAGCTGTGGAGTAGCAGTCTTCCGGGAGACATTCTGGAGGATGTGGTGTTGTCTCATCTGCAGACACCTCTCTGGACTGAGGGAGGAGGTTGCTCATCTCCAGGCTGAGTTGGCCAGGATTTGGGGAAACTCTCTTCCCACCCAGGGACCACCAGGGCCACAGCCACTGCCTCAGAGGTTGCCAAGAAAGATGAGCGGTTGGACCACAGTGGGCTTAGGGAGAGTGAAGGTGGTGGCACTGAGGTACGTCCCTCCAGTTGTACCTCTCCACAATTCATATGCCATTGTGACACAGTGTGGTTCCTCAATGGAGGTACCCATAGTGGAGACCAAGGAGGATGCTGGGAACCTCTACAGAGGAGATCCACAGGAGGATGGCATGAGACCCCACAGGGGAAGGAAACAACTCCTGGTAGGGGACTCCATTATTAGGAGGGTAGAACTGGGAGGGGGGGGAGAAGAAGGTAGGGTGCCTTCCTGTTGCCATGGCTTGGAGGAACAGGGAAGCAAATCCTCAGGATTGGAGGATCAGCTGCACGGGAGAGGGAGCTGGATGTCATTGTCCACCTAGGGACAAATGACTTGGCTGGGAAAGGGATCAGAGCAGTGCAGAAGGTGTTTGTGGAGTTGGGGAGGGGCCTTAGACAAATAACATGCATGGTAACCTTCTCGGAGGTGCTGCCTGTCTATGGTATGAGTGAGGCTAGGGTACTCCACACCATGGGATTCAATCAGTGGTTGAAAAACTGGTGCAGAGCTCAGGGTTTCAGCTTCATTGGGGACTGGGGCTCCACCTGGAGGGATACAGGCTTATACTGGCACGATGGTCTGCATTTGTCCAGGAGGGGAACCAGGATCCTAGGTGATAGATTTATATGCTTCACTGGCAAGCATTTAAACTAGCCAAGAGGGGAAACACTGAAAAGGAGAAGGGAAATCCTAGCCCCTTCCCCCAAAAAAAATCAGAGTAGTTAGTGAGGTAAACACCAAGATAGAGCAGTCGATAGGGAGAAAGACAGGGTAAATGAACAAAAAAACAAATGCAATAAGGACAGGGATGGGCAAAAAGGGATAAGGCCATCAAAAAAATGGAGGGTAATGAGTACCAATGCCTGTAGTCTAGGTAACAAGCTCCCTGAACTGGTAGCCTTGATGGAAGAGGGATGCCTGGATATCGTGGCAGTCACAGAAACATGGTACACAGAGAACCATGACTGGAACGTCAACATACCAAGGTACACAAACTACAGGAGGGACAGGGAGGGCAGAAGAGGAGGAGGAGTAGCTCTGTATGAAAGGGAAGGGATCAAAGCAATGGAACTAAAGGGTAAACAGGGAGGGGAGGAGGCACTGTGGGTCACCCTGGAGACTGGAAATGGCACCATAATCTGTACAGGGGTTGTATACAGACCCCCATGTAAAGGAGAGGAAATGGACAAGGAAATGATAGAAGGCATCCTTAGGATGGCACAGAAAGGGGAGATATTGCTGATGGGGGACCTGAATATGCCAGATGTTAACTGGAGTACCTTTGCTGCAGCCACATCCAAGAGCAGGACCATTCTTGATGCCCTACAGGGGGCATGTCTTAGACAGCTAGTATTGGAACCCACTCAGGAGGGAGCAATCTTAGATCTGGTACTCTCAAATGGGGATGGGGAAGAGGATCTCAGATCTAGAACTAGGTAGCCATCTGGGAACAGTTGACCACCAAACAGTGTGATTCATGATAAACTTAGCTGTAGAGTCAAGCCATACAAAAGTGAAGGTACTGGACTTCAGGAGGGCTGATTTTGTCAAAATGGGAGAGTGCCTCAGAAAAGCACTAGCAAACAGGCAAGAAGATGAGGTGGAGCAACAATGGGGAAACATTAAAACTGCCATCACAGAGGCAACAAGCCTTTGTGTTAAGCAAATAAATCAAAATGAAAGAAAAAAACACTAAGGTTCTCAAGAGAAGTGGCAGGAAAGGTTAGGGAGAAAAAGATAGCATTCAGGAAGTATAAGGAAACATAGAAAGAGCAGGACAGAGAACTATACCAGTTCAAGCAGAAGGAAGCAAAGAAGGCAGTCAGACTAATAAAGGCCCACCTGAGGAAAAGATAGCCAACTCAGTTAAGAAGGGGGATAAAAACTTTTATAGGTACGTTAGGGAGAGAAGAAAGACTAAGGCGGGGATACTGAGGCTGAATAAAGAGGAGGGTGGTTGGGCAGAGAGGGACAGTGAAAAAGCTGGTATACTGAACAAATACTTCTGCTCAGTATTCACAAAGGAAGAGGAGGGGGAGGTACCTAATCCAGTGAATAGAAGCACTCTGGATAGGGGGCTTGATATCAGTCCTTTCACAGAAGAAAGGGTTCTGAAAGAACTCTTAAAACTGAAGGCGGATAAGGCAATGGGTCCTGATAGGATTCACCTCAGAATTCTAAAAGAACTAAGAGGAGAACTAGTAACACCACTGACTACCCTTGTTAACAATTCATGGGAAGATGGTGTGGTACCTGAGGACTGGAGGAGGGCAGATGTGATTCCCCTTCCCAAAAGTGGGAGCAAGACAAAGGCAGGAAACTACAGACCTGTCAGTTTGACCTCAGTGGTAGGGAAAGTGATGGAATCTCTTCTGGAGGAAAGAACTGTTGAGTACCTAGAGGCCAGTGGGGCACAGGACCCAAGGCAGCACTGATTCACAGCAGGAAGGCCACGTCAGATGAATCTAATAGATTTGTTTGACTGAGTGACCAAAGTAGTAGACCAGTGAAGGGCTGTGGATATGGCCTACTTGGACTTTAGCAAGGCATCTGACACAGTCCTGCACGTAAGATTAATAAACAAATTAGCCAGCCTGGGAGTGGGTCCCAGGATGGTAGCCTGGGTAAAACAGTGGCTGGACAACAGGACACAGAGGGTAATAGTAAACAGAGTCCACAGTGAAGAAAGAGGGGTTACTAGTGAAGTGCCGCAGGGTTCAGTGCTGGGTCCGGTCCTTTTTAATGTCTTTATAAGTGACATTGCAGAGGGAAGGAAAAGTATGCCTTTTTGTAGATGACACAAAGATCTGCAGCAGGATTGATACACAAAATGGTGGGATGGAAAGGATGAGAAGGGACTTAGCAAGGTTGGAGGAATGGTCAAATGTATGGCAGCTTAGATTCAATGCAAAGAAGTGCAAAGTAATGCACCTGGGAAACAAAAACCCAGGGGAAGGGTACACAATGGGGAGGTGAGATACTGGTAACAACAAAAATGGAAAGGGACCTGGGGGCAGTTATATTAGATGACCTAAAGGTGGGCAAGCAATGTGAGAAGGCAGTAAGGATTGCTGTGGGGGATACTGGGATGCGTAGGGAGAGGCATCACCAGTAGAAAACAGGAAGTTGTTATCCCTCTGTACAGACAGTTGGTGAGACCACATCTGGAGTACTATGTGCAGTTCCGGAGACCCCATCTCCACAAAGATATAGATAAGGTGGAGGCTGTCCAGAGGAGGGCAGCCAAAGTGGTGTAGGTTCTGCACCAGAAGGCATATAAAGAACGACTAAAGGAGCTTAATATGTATAGTCTCAAGGAAAGAAGAGAGAGGGGGGACATGATAGAAACTTTCAAGTACCTAAAAGGAATCAACAAAGTCCAAGAGGGTAGCATCTTTCAGAAAAAGAGATGTGCAACAACAAGGGGGCACAATTTGAAGATAGGATAGGGGGATGGCTCAGAAGTAATGTGACAGTATTCTTTCATGGATAGGGTTGAAGATGCATGGAACAGCCTTCCTAAGGAGGTCAAGGAGTCAGAAACAGTGGGGAAATTCAAGAATGCATGGGACAGACATAAGGCAATTCTAGTGGGAGGTAGGAGGAAGTAGGATGTTGGTTAACTAGGATCTGCAGTTTATCCATTAGGTAGGGAAATGGGCAGGCTAGGTGGGCCAGGCGGTCCTTATGTGCCATCAGATTCTATGTTTCTATGTAACTACATAAGAAGTTTGGTACCAACCCACCCCACTGCGCCTCACCCCACTGTGGGGCAATAGTAAAATCATCATTAAAAAAAAAAACAGTCTCATGGTCCTCCTGGGAAGCCTTTTGTCTCTCTCAACTCCAGGACATGTTTATCCCTGGTACCAACACTCTGGATTCATTTGAGGGGCTGCATAGATCTCATGAGATCCCCCTAGGGACTTTTGGCATTTCCTTCAAATCAGGAGTGTGATCTCTTAACATACCTGCAAGTGCCCCCCAGGACAGAGGCCAGTCCGGTCACATATATGCAGCCTGCAGGGATACTATTCCATCCCAAGCAGTGGCTTCTAAACTTAAATGGGAACAAACTCTGCAGATCCATATCACGGACCAGGAAAGGAAATCATGTCTGCGGTTAGCCACGTTGCCTACCACGATACCAGAAGCCAGTTAATATAGAACAAGATCCTGCACTCATGGTACAGGACACCTGTGGTCCTTGTAAAGGCAAAACTGATGCAGACTGACCTCTGCTGGAGGTGTCAGGTGCTCCCAGTAGACCTAATCCATGTAATTTGGCACTGCAGGCTGATCCAGCCCTTATGGCAGGTGGTAAGCAGAATGGAGTCCAAAATACTTCAGAAACTCATACCGATGACACTGGAGGTGCTGATACTAAGAATTCAGGTCCTGGTCCCCCATCTATGCCTTTCAGAGTTGAAGCTTCTGGTGACCCTAATTATGCAGGTAAACAGACTCCTCCTGTGCAAATGGAGAACTCAGGAAATCCCTTCAGTTGCATAGGTGCTTAACTCCCTAGTGCAGGTCACTAACTGGTCCAGAATGTCGCACACGGTGGCTGACACCCTGTCTAAGTATGTAAATCTGTGGCAACCCTTCATACTGTATTTGAAACCTAGGGATGGAATCAGCTAACCAGTGAACAGCAACTAGGACCTGACACTCAGGACTCTCAGACTGGTCTAGGGCTAAGGATGGGGGGCCACAACATGAGTCTAGACAGTCCCAGATCTAATAGCAATGCTGGTCTTAGCATGTGTAACATCTATGTTCATCTATCTGAGAAATTCTTGATGGTTTCCTTTGTGTGTGTTCTCTTGTTTTTGTGCAGATCCTGTCCTAAGAGTAGTTGCCCAGGTTCCTATCAGAGCTCTAAGGTTTCCAGAACTGCAGTTACCACCAAGACAAGTCCAGGTAAGCCCTGCTACATTGTTCTTAGAAGATGAGGGTAACAACAGACGGTTATGTATTCCCATGCAGTCTCCCAGATGAGCAAATGTTGTAAGTCCACTCAAGGAGTAATATGGAAATACAGTATCTGACATATGCTCCTCAAGTAGTATAGAGTCAGACAACTACCGAGATTCTTACAGCCCTCTGTAATGCTCTGTATTATGTCATGTATTGCATCTGCTTGTTTACTCAAGGTACTGTTTTTACAGCTAAAATAATAACTATTAACCACAAAAAAAAAACAGCTCTAGGCAGGAAACACTTTTTCTATAATGGACCCAGATTATGGAATACACTACCCTTAATTTTCTGGCTTGAAGGCAAACAAACATGTATTAGTGCACTAAAAACTTGGTTCATAAATAAAGCAAACTCTAGAACTGCAGCAGAATTTGCACATTCAACATTAGAGTTTTTTCTTCATCTTTGACATTTCTGATGACACATCACACATTTATTTTCTGGTATTTACCATGTATTGCTCTGTCATTTCATGATTAAATGTATGTATTGTTTTTGTCACTTCATGACTAAATGAATGTTTGTAATTGATGTTGTATGTTCACTTGTAACTTGTTGCAAAATTTGCACAAAGGGCCTCACTGGAAATGAGCTTGTCTCAGTTTGAGCCATCCTATTCAATTATGAATAAAAGTTTAAATGAAATGAAAATGAAAAAGATATTTGCCTGCTCTGCTCCCCCTCTGCTGGAATTATGACTGCATGACTCCAATACTCTGTCTTGTCCACCACTTCTCAATCCAATCCCATATCCACTAAAACACAGAAATGTTCATTTTTAAGATACATTGGCTTTACTGCTTCCAAGTTTTCCGACATCATCAATGCCTACTCGTAATCAAAATTCACTGCTCTTCCAGCTCTAGACTGTTTCATTTTCTTACCAATCCCCTCTCATTTCTCAACCATAACTGGAGAATCCCATGTAAGCATATTATCTAGCCATCTACTGTACATACTAGTGGATGTAACTTCAAGATGATTCTTCTGCTGTGCAGTCTCTTCCACCTTCACATCACCGAATGGGAGTTCATCATCCCTCTCAAACAGCAATAACAATTCCTCCAATGGGATGCTGTAGCCTGTACATCAAAAACAAAAGACAATACAAGTGTTATTTATAATCGGAGGTAGATAAATGTTACAATTCACACCTACCAAAAAAGGTGCATTGTACTTATTCCTGCTAATCTATGTAAATTCTTGGCTGATGGTCCCTAACATAGAAACTCAGAATCTGACAGTAGGAGACAGAGGGTGCATTGAGTCTGCTCATGTTATACTACCTCACCCTATCAAGCTACTGCCACTGGTGGGGTGTCTCTCTCTTCCTCCACTCCCTCAATCCTCAATCCTGTGTTGTTCCCCCACCCTGGGACTATGAATCCCCATGCCCTGTTCCACCCATGTTTTAACACATCTAGGGTAGCTGCCCCATTACTTCAACCATGGTTTCACAGCCCTTTCCGTGAAGTAAAACTTCATCACATCTTTCTTGAACTTGCCCCCCAACACCACCATCCTCCAGTTATACTCCCTAGTGACTGCTCCTCTATTCTTTACAGACAGGTCCTTGCTATTCACCCTGTGTATACCCCTCAGAAACATATGTTCCCCTCGCATGCCTGGCCTCCAGCGAGTACATGTTTAGGGATTCTAGCTGTTCCTAACAGGATTTGCCTTGTTTGACCTGGATCATCTTGGTGACTCTCCTATGCACCGACATCAGACTGTCTCTGCCCTTCCTCAGTGAAGACTCTGGAATGAAGCCTAGTATTCCTGATGAGACCTCACCAGGGGTCAGTGTGGAGCCAGTATCACTTTGCTTCTTGTATTATCAGAACCCCTCCCCATACACCCCAGCATCCTTGCCTATATTGTTACAGTGACTAACTTGCTTGAGGGAGTTGCTGATAGATCTGTTGAAGGGGCCCGCCTAACCTCTCTTGTCCAGTATTTGGTATGTGGGTTCTGTCTCTCTCAAGTGCATTACCTTGCACTTCTTGACATTGAATCTCAGCTGCCAGATCTTTAACCAATTATTACAGCTTGTATGTATATTGGTTTGCTCTTTTATAAGGTCCCTTGTGGAAGAGCATGTTCTTAATATAACTAAATACAGAACTGCCAGATCATAGACCATCTCTCCATTTTCTCTAGACCACCAGAAGCTCTTGCATCAGTTCCCTGTGATCTACCCTGCTGCCGAGTTTAGTGTCATCAGCAAAGAGAGACAGCTTGCCCAGATTCCCTCCCCCTTGGTCACTGATGATAATAATAGCAAATGCTTGTGCCCCAGATGTCTGCAGCCAAACCCTGGGAATCTCTAGCAATCCCTCATCAATGGAGTGGAGCGGATGGAGGGGTGGTAAGGGCAAAGAAGCTGTTGTAGGTAGCTTGGTCCAAGTACATGTGGTACTTTAAAGGTCAGAAGTCTGACCATGAAGGTGACCCATCACTGAACTTGTAGCCAGTGCAGTGCACGCAGCACAGGTGTAATATGACTAGGTTGAGAATGCCCTGTCAGTAACCTCACGGCCGCATTCTGCACCAGCTGCAGACGGTGGATATCAACCCCTGAAAGCCCTAGGTACAAGGCATTACAGTAATCCATATGATCGTACTAAACTGGGCTAGTCTCAGGACTGACCCCTGCAGCACACAGCATGTGGCCTCACTATCCAGTGACTTAGTCCTAATCATTTGCACCCACAATTGCCTCTCCCCAAACCAATTTCCTACCCACCCAAAAAACCCTGCTACACTCATCCAGTCCTCCAACTTTTCAGCAGCCGCCTGTATGCTGCAAAATCAAAGGCCTTGCCGAAGTTGAAGTACAGCAAATCTACCACCTGTCCTTTGTCTATAACCTTAGTGATTTAGTCAAAAAACAGTACCAGGGTGGTGTGGCATGACTTTCCATATGCAAACCCACGCTGGTTACTCTCCTGCAGTCTATTATCCTCTAAGTAGGCCACCAAGCTTTCTTTGACTATAGACTCCACCTGCTTTTCTACAATGGAGGCAAGACTGACAGGCTTGTAGTTGCCCAGTTCCTACCTGTCCCTCCTCCTCCTTGTACAGCTGTACTACACTGGCAAACTGCCAATCTGCTGGATCCATGCCTAACTTCAAGGAATCATTAAGTAGTCAGGCTAGGGGTATCGCCAATTCTGTGGCCAATTCCCCAAATACCCATGAGGCACAGGCTGTATGGGTCCAGTGACTTATCTAACCCGATGGCTTCAAGTCCCTTCCTCAGATGACCTACCATTATCTCTACCCTGACCATTCCTTTACCCTCTCATGTGACAGCCTTAAAACCATGCAGTCTGGTAGAGGTCCATTATCCTCTACCATAAATACTGAGCAGATGCAATTGTTTGGTACGTTTGCTTCTGCTCATCATCTTCAACAATTCTCACCCTGTGCTAACCTGACAATTCCCCCTTTGTTTTCCTTTCCCCCAAGAAACGTAGAAGTTGTTGGCAGATAGGGACCTCCTGGCCTACCTAGTCTGCCCTATTTTCCCTATCTACTGTTCGAATGTAGATCCTACTTGATCTCTGCTTTTCAACCCCCCTTCCCTCACTTCTAGGATTCCTTGTGTCTGTTCCCTGCTTTCCTGAATCCTGTAACTATTTTGGCCACCAGCACCTCTGCTGGGAGGCTGTTCCAAGCATCCACCACCCATTCTGTGAAGAAGTAGTTCCTCACATTTCCTCTCAACCTCCCGCCTCCAGCTTCATAGTGTGACCCTTTGTCCTAAAGCATCTTTTTCCCTGGAAAATGATCCCTTCCTGTACCTTGCTTACACCTGTGATGCACTTCTATGTTTCTATCATATCCTCCCTTTCTCTCCTTTCTTCTAGGGAATACATATTTAATTCCTTAAGCTTTTCTTTGCAGGATTCTGATGCAGGCCCTGCACCATTTTGGATGCCTTTCTCTGTACCACCTCCACCCTGTCCATGTGCTTTCAGAAGTGGGGCCCCCAGAACTTGGCACAGTATTTGAAGTGGGGTCTCATTAGTGATCTATACAGTGGTATTATTACCTCCATCTTTCTGCTAGTGATACTCCTGCTTATGCATCCAACCATCTCTCGCTAACTTTTCCCACTGCCTTGTCACACTATTTAACTACCTTAAGGTCATCAGAAATGATTATCCCCAGGTCCCTTCCATGTTTTGTGATGGATAGTATTTCTCTTCCCAGCTGGTACATTGCCCCAAGATTTCTGTGCCCCAAATGCATGATTTTGCATTTATTTGCACTGAAGCCCAGCTGCCAAACCTGTGACCATTCTTCCAGCTTTTGTAGATCCTCTTTCATTCTTAAGGGAGGGATAGTGAGGCTTAATAAAGGGGAGGGGGTGGGCAGAGGGTGACTGTGAAAAGGCAGAGATACTAAACAAATATTTTTGCTCAGTATTTACAAATGAAGAGGGGGAGGTACCTAAAACAAACAATAGAAACACTCTGGATACAGAAGTTGATACCAGCCCATTTACAGAAGAAAAGGTTCTGAAAGAACTCTTAAAACTGAAGGTGAACAAAGCAATGGGGCCTGATGGGATTCATCCCAGAATTCTAAAAGAACTAAGGGTAGAACTAGTGACACCACTGACTACCCTCTTTAACAAATCATGGAAGGATGGGTGATACCTGAGGACTGGAGGAGGGCAGATGTGATTCCCCTTTACAAAAGTGGGAACAGGGCAGAAGCAGGAAACTACAGACCTGTTAGTTCAACCTCAGTGATAGGGAAAATGATGGAATCACTTCTGAAGGAAAGAATTGTCGAGTACCTAGAGGCCAGAGGGGCACAGGACCCAAGGCAACATGGATTCACAGCAGGAAGGTCATGCCAGAAGAATCTAATAGATTTCTTTGACTGGGTGACCAAAGTATTAGATCAGGGAGGGGCTGTGGACATGGCCTACCTAGACTTTAGCAAGGCATTTGACTCAGTCCCACACAAAAGATTAATATACAAGTTAGCCAGCCTGGGAGTGGGTCCCAAGATGATAGCCTGGGTAAAGAATTGGCTGGAGAACAGGACACAGAGAGTAATAGTAACTGGAGTCCACTCTGAAGAAAAGTGGGGTTACTAGTGGGGTGCCGCAGGGTTCAGTATTAGGACCGGTCCTCTTCAATGTCTTTGTAGGCGACATTGCAGAGGGACTGGAAGGAAAAGTATGTCTCTTTGCAGATGACACAAAGATCTGCAACAGAGTTGATGCACAAGGTGGGGTGGAAAGGATGAGAAGGGACTTGGCAAGGTTAGAGGAATGGGCAAATGTATGGCAGCTTAGATTTAATGCTATGAAGTGCAAGTAATGCACCTGGGAAACAAAACCCAGGGAAGAGTACACAATGGGGGTGAGATACTAACAACAACAAAATGGAAAGGGACCTGGGGTAGTCATATCAGATGACTTAAAGGTGGGCAAGCAATGTGAGAGGGCAACATGGAGGGTTGGGGATACTGGGATGCATAGGGAGCGCATCACCAGTAGAAAACAGGAAGTTGTTATCCTCTGTACAGACAACTGGTGAGACCCATCTGGAGTACTGTGTGCAGTTCTGGAGATCCAGTCTCCGCAAGGACATAGACAAGATGGAAGCTGTCCAGAGGAGGGCAACTAAAATGGTGCAGGGTCTGCACCAGAAAACATGAAGAGAGACTAAAGGAGCTTAATATGTATAGCCTTGAGGAAAGGAGGGAGAGGGGGGACATGACAGAAACTTTTAAGTACCTCAAGGGAATCAACAAAGTCCAAGAAGATAGCATCTTTCAAAAAAGAGGTGTGCAAGAACAAGGGGGCACAATTTGAAGATGGGGGCGCGGCTCAGAGGTAATGTAAGGAAGTATTTTTTTCACAGAGAGGGTTGTGGATGCATGGAATGGCCTTCCGGAGGAGGTTGTGGAGTCAAAAACAGTGGTTGAATTCAAGCATGCATGGGACAGCCATAAGCAATTCTAGGGGGTTGGGGTAGAAGGAAGTAGGCTGCTGGTTAACTAGGATCTGCAGCTTATCCATTAGGCAGGGAAATGGGCAGACTCGGTGGGCCAAGCGGTCCTTATCTGCCGTCAAATTCTATGTTTCTATGTTTCTTTCAAGCTCCCGTGGTATGTCTACTGTGTTGCAGATTGTTTGTCATCTGTGAACAGGCATACCCTTCCCTTCCAGTCTTTCTGCAATGTCACTTATTGAAGAGGACTATGCCTAGTGCTGACCCTTGTGACACACCACTGGTCACTTTGCCCTCTCCAGAGTGTATGCCATTTACTACCATTCTCTGACTCCTATTGTCCAGTCAGCTATCTACCCATCTTACTACTTTATGACCCCCTCCCAAGCTTCTCAGCTTGCTCACGAGTCTTCTATGTGGATTGGTGTAGAAGGCCTTACTGAAGTCCAGGAAGGCTATGTCACCCTCTCCACCCTGATCCACTTCCTTGGTCACCCAGTCAAAGAAGTCAATCAGGTTTGACTAGTAAGACCTCCACCCCTGTGAACTCACATTGCCTCAGATCTTGAAGACCAATGGAAACAAGGTATTCCCCAATGCTTTCCTCCAGTAGTGATTTTATTACTTTGCCACTACTGAAGTCAGACTGACAGGCCTGTCATTTCCAGCCTCCTCTCCATTTCCATTTTTGTGGCATGAGACTACATCAGCCCTCCTCCAGTCTCCCAGGACCTTTCCCAATTCTAGTGACAGGTTGAACAGGGCTGTCAGAGGTGCAGCCAACTCCTCCTTGAGTTCCCTCAGTAACCTGGGGTGCACCCTGTCATTATGGGGTCATATTGCCGCAAAAAAAAAAAAAACAGCACAGCAATAAATGCCACAAGCAAAACTGTCCTCTGAAATAAGGTCAGGTAAAACACTGACTGTACAAAAAACAGCACACACCGTAAGAAACAATGGGACATTTTATGTTTTGTGGGGGTCTCTACTCTCTGGGCTGCCCCCACACACACACACCCCAGACTTAAAATATTCAACTCCGAGGAGGTGGACTTCAGGATGGGGAGAAACTCAGGAGGGGGATTTTTTTTTTTTTACATAAAAAGTTGCAACACCAAGGGATCTGGGTGAACCAAACCATGGTCCCACGTCTCCAACCTGCCGTGTGCCAGCTCCCTAGTCACTCCACCACTGAAGCAGCTCAGCCAGGTATCGCACACACAGCAATTTGATCCCTTCCCAGTGTAAACACACAGTGATAGGGGTAGCAGTAATTCACTACCACTACTATACCCCAGTTGCTCTAAATGCTTTTGTGCTTTACACAGTGTGGTTCTTGCAGCGCTATTCTTTATGCGCTATATTGACCTGGTGCCACCCCATCTGGTCCCATTGCCTTGTCTACTCTTAACCATGACAGTTCCCTTATGACTCATTCCACTGTAAAGGGGCTTGTGTCTATCTCCTCTCACTTAATGCCCTTCGTCTTTTATCGCTGGCCCACTACCCACCCCCTCCTCCATAAATACTGAACAGAAGTATTTGTTCAATATGTCTGTATTTTAGTGCTCCTATACACACATCCTTCCTCCCACTTTCAGCCTCACTATCCCTCCTTTGGTATTTCTCTTTTCACTTCTACAGCTAAAAAATTTCGCTTCTAACTACCTTCCCTACTTTCCATTGTTTCTCCTGATTAGTCTCCCTAACTTCCTCTTTCTGTGTTTATTACACCTTCTAAAAGTTATTTTATTTTTGCTGTTTATTTACTGTCACTTCACTAGAGAACCATAGTGGTTCCTTTTTTCATTTGCCCTTGCTAACCTGCGTGACACAGAGATTTTAGCTTTTTCGATGCCCTCTTTTATGTTTGCCCACTGGTCCTTGACTCCTAGTTTCCCTATCCCTGTCAGGGTGTCTCTGAGGCCCTGCCCCATTTTCCCCCTAATTTTTAAAATCAGCCCTCCTGAAGTCCATAACCCTCATTCTTGTGCAGTTAGCTCCAACTTGGTTCAACTATTAAAGCGCACAGCACGATGGTCACTGGTCCCTAGGTGGTCCCCCACTGTGACATCAGCAATACTGTCCCCATTTGTCAGTACCAGGTCCAGCAAAACCCCCTCATGAGTGGGTTCATTTACAAGTTACTTGAGGAATGCCCCCCTGCAGTGAGTCCAGGATGTCACTACTCATGGTTGTTGTTGCTGTTGCAGCTGGGAGGCTCCAATTCATGTACAGTAGATTAAAGTCCTCAACTAGTATCACATGACCCATGTGAGCCATCTTATGGATTGCTTCCATCATTTTCCCCATCCAATTGTTTCCCCTGTGCTGGAGATCTGTAGATCACTCCTATGTGAATAACAGCCCCTTTCCTTTTTTCCAGGGTGACCCACAGTACCTCTGCTCCACCCCTGTTCCCCTTGTATTTCCATAGCCTTTATGTTGTCCCTTACATAAAGAGCTACTCATCCCACTTTTCTACCTACCCTGTCCCTTCTGAACAGAACATTACCTGGTATGGCCATATTCCTGTAACCCTCCTACAAATGGGAGTTCCCAAAAGGCTTCTGGGAGCTTGCCCAAATGCTCATTGCCAGGCTGGTGTCCTGTGTTTAGCGCTTAAAAGTATTGCCCGTGAGTGCCTGTGTGGCCTCTGTGTACTGTCCCTTTAAGGGCTGCCTGGTTGCAATCATAATTAATCAAAAGGGGGGGACTGTGTGTTTCCATGCCAGAGTTCCACCTGGGCTGCTGAATACTCGCTCCGTTTCTGCCATTGCTAACTGTGCAGAGGGAGCCCTGCTAAAAGATGTGGCCAAATGCTGGTGATCATTTAGAGTAATAATTATAATGTGGTTTGTTCTAACCTGCCTTATTTGCAGCGAGGATTGTTCAGTTAGCTCCACCATTTTGGTCCTGAACTGCCGAATTGGACCAATCAGTGCGTGATGACTCTAAAATGGAGCTTACTAATGTGGGACTGTGTGGATTACCAGTTGGGATTTGTAGTTTTGGACTGTTGGCACCTTTTGCACCAAAAGGGAAGCTATTACTGTGATTGACAGCTGGACCCACCAATTGGACCTTTTGGATCCAAGGGAAAAACCCCGAGCTGTCTGCTGGCAAGCCAGATTGAAGTTGGGAGTCGAGGGGGAGAGACTGCTTGTGATAGCTGAGCAAGCGTGTCGTAGTTCGAGCGGGAGAACTGTGTGAAGGACCATTTAATGGCCTACATTTTGGATCGTAGTGTGGAGGGGGTGAAAGGGAAGGAGCGCGTTTCAGATAGATTCCGAGTCTGGAAAATCCCAGCTAGTAACTAGAAAGAGACAGACCAGGCTGCACCTGTAGAAGACCGAAGATCTTGCTAAATGTGATTGGCCTGTCAGGAACTTTAGCTACCTCAGAGCTCCTGGGTGTTAGCAGTGACTTTGCGATCGGGATTGAGGAGCGTCTGCCTGGTAAAGAAATCCTTTGTACATATAAATGTGCTGAGGGCTGGCAGCTATGCCCAGTTCAAATCAGACTGAATCTGCTGCTGCCTAATGCAGCTAGGCCCTGCCACGAGGGCTCTGTCACCTTACCCTGCTGCACAGTGAAGAACCGTCGATGTGAGACCTGCCAGGGGATCGGCCCTGGCTCCATGCCCGGACAGGAACGACGCTGCAGTGCATCGTGTGGGCCCTACTTTTTCTGGCAATCTAGAATCATCATCTACTGTCTCGACCATCGCCCATCCTGTGTCCAGTTTTGGGTATCATGAGTAATTATCAGGGTAGCTCCCTGCAACATATAGCTGAATCAAAAGTGTGTCACCTGATTGCTTGTTATTTCTCTTCTTTTGCATAAACTGAGCCCTCCAGTTCTGGATTACAATTAGGGTGTGGTGCATGTTATTTCTTTCCTTCACAGGGCCCCAACCAGCTGCAATGCCAGCCTACCCTGGGCAATGGTCCTGGCTAGCCCATCTTCCATCCCCCTGAAGTGTAGAGCGAGTGCAAATGTTTCAGGGACTTTAAATGCCCATACTATAGAGTAAATGATAGATTATTCCAACCAATTAACCTGATTGTGCCCCTCCAGTGTTACTACCCCCTGAATAAATCAGATCTACTTTTTCTGCCATCTACATTGACTGTGGTGTCAGTTTATGCTTAGAGTATTGCACTGCTGCCTATTGTCTTGCCTGACCTTGTTTTACAGGGGATCCCCAGAGCCAAGCTGAAGAAGTCAGCCCTGGGGGTAAGTGCCAAATATATGTGTAGGTGCAAAACATATCAGGGGTATTGTGAAGGTAAACATTGCGTATTTCGTGGGCCACTAGTAAGAGACAAGGGGGTCACAGTGTCCCAGAGGGCTGTGGCTTGGTTAGTTCAACCCATACCAACCCTGACTTTTGGGTGGAGCCACCCATCACCGAACCTAGGCCCCTTAACCTGCTACTAGCCAAGCAGGCAGGGGTAGTAGTCCTCGGGATAGCGCCACCTAGAGGTTACATTCCAATCCTCATTTTATTGTTTATTATTTATTTATTTAGTTTTTGTTTACCGGGTAAGTACCATAGCCATGAAATTACTATTTTTAGGCACGGCCCGGGAGATTACAGTAGGTAGGCATGGAATTACATTTGAAACAGGTAAAGACAAAGATACAGAGCAAAACAGGATTAAAAATACAGAGCAAAACAGGATTAGACAATACCAGAGTCAGTCCACAATTTGGTAATTACATGGGTAGGTAACAAGTTGGGTCAGAATTTACACATAGCAACAAAAAACAGAGATACCTATCACATGTATCTAGGCACAAAGGGGTTAAGGGGTTATTTTCACTGCACTAGGTCTCTGTAATGGCAACTAAATCTTGGTCTGCTTCCACTCTAGGTCTGCAATCTTGTTGCCTAGACTACGAGCATTTGTACACATGGATTTACAGGATTTGCTGCCACCCCCACCTGCTTTTTACCATTTGCCTAATTTCCATTTCCCTAATCTAGCTAAATAATTATTTTCCCCATCTTTTATGCCCTCAGCAATCTGCAACTGTATCTGCCTTTGCCCTCATAACCACCACGCTTTCCTGTTTGCTTGCCACCATAACTACAATATTCTGTTGCAAAATGACGGATAAAGATCATTTCATTTTAATTTAATTTTTATTTTATATGGAGAAGCATGTGAGCAAAATGCCCATTTTCACAAGCGTCCAGCTGAAGTAAAAACAACAGTGGAAATATACAGAGCATAAACTTATACAGGAGTATAGAAATAACTAGGTAGGGAACTACACAAATTCAAGGAAAACACAGATTGCAGAGAAACACTTACACAAGGGGGTATATACACCAGATTACAGAGAAAATCTCTAACACAGGTACTCATCATAGCAGGAAGGTATCGCAACCCATTACAGGAATACAATTTTTATACATACAGTAGTTCACAATGAATACAATTGAGTAACAGTAGCATGTATAATGTGCATAGTACAGATCAGAATGGTATTAGCAACAAGAACCAAGAGACAATGCTGAGTAAAGGTGCTCCTAGCTGTATAACATAGCAACCAGAGGAAACAGGTAAGAGGGGTGAGATGAGGGACTGTTAGGGCGGGTTGGAGGTAAGGATATACTCCCTGAACAGTGAAACTTTTGCAGCGATATACGTCGATACCAACTACATTGACATGTCACTGTAGAAGTTCATCCAGGACCCGACAACACTGTTCCCCCATCCTGCACCCCCTTCCCCGAACCAACTCTGACTCGGAGTTGGAATCTAAAATTAGGGGGAGCGTGGGAAGCAGAGCACCCCGTATGGGGGGGGGTGAAGCCCCCTGAAGAAAAAAGACTGTCTGACGTGCACAGCTTCCTGCCGACTGCAAATCGTGGTCAGTATGGAGCCTGTCGCTGTGATGCCGGTTGACAATTTAGTTGTTGAACTGGCATCGTAGAGCCGGAGGTAGGGAGGGAGAAGAGATTAGCTAGGGGGAAGAAGACATTACCTAGATGCTTATCAATTCAGAAAAAATATCCCCAAAAGATCAGACACCTATGAAGCTAGATTACTAATTACATATTCTTGCACCCCCATTCTCTCCATAGTTACATATTCGTGCACTCCCAGCAGACAACCTCTGTAATGTTGCTTGGTATTCCATCAGATCCCTGATGCCCTCTTCCATGTTAACCCTCCCACAGAACTTTGTGTCATCTGGAAAAATCCAGATTTTTCTCTGAGTGCCGTTTATGAACACAGTGAACAGCCTGAGCATGACCCCTGCAGAACACTGCTAGTGACCTCAATAAATCATGATGGGTCACCACCCTTTCAGTCTTCCCTCTAGTCAGTATTGATCAATTATATTACAGGCAGGTAAATTCCTGTTACTCGATGCCTAGTTTTGTGGAATAACTGCTCACACAGACAACAGTCATGAGATTAGTATTGCCTACTATATCTCACCCCCACAACAAAACTATCCTATCGCTGGGCTCCTCTGCAAGAAACATATCTGTGCCCTGGGCTATTGTTCTAGGACACCAGTTACACTAAGCTTACTCAGGTATGTTCTCCTCTGTCTCTCATTATCTAATATCATTATGTTACAATCTAAAAACGTCTGCACCTCATTTGTACTGGGCCGGTAACAAAGTATGTGACTTATGCACCTTAATGTTAGAAGCATTGCCCCCAAACTTCCTGGACTAGAAAGTTTTGCTTCGTCCCACAAGCCACAAATCCTGACATTATCAGTGAGCTGGCTCACCACTAGGGTCAAGGATTCTGAAGTTGCAATTCTTAATTACAGTATATTTCGCAACGTTAGGTGTGACAAAAGGGATGAGATTCAGATCTACATGGACTACGACCTCTCTGCAGAAGTATGCAACAGTCCCTACACGTAGCACCACTTGTGAGTGGTTAACCACTAAAGTTAAACTGGACCCAAAAAAAGGTAATGATTTGCTGTATGTACAACCCGCCCAATGCAAGGCTCGAAGGCCTACTAGATTTCATGCAAATGCTCGGCGGTTACTCACACACCGTATTGATCGTACTAGAAGACTTCAACTTAAACTGGCTGCTCAACAAACCACAATACAAAGGCATAATCAATACCTTCCAACTTCACCAAATTATTGCAACACCAACTAGGCTGAACCCTCAGTCAAGCAACCATTCCTTGCTTGACTGGATTTGGGTAAAAAAGGTAGAAAGAATTTTACACTGGGGAACCGTACGTGATTCAATCAGCGATCACTTAGTCACATACTGCCTCTGGCATGACAGTGCACCAAAATACTCTCTAACTAGGCTGATTACCTACAGGAACTGCACCAACTTATACAAGGCATCTTTTCTGTTTGACTTGTCACTAATTGATTGGACCTACACAGACACACACAAGACACAAATTCCACCTTGGATTTCTTCATCACAAAATCTACAACAGTACTGGATAAACACGCCCCCTGTACACGTGCAGAGTAAAGCACAACAAATCCGACTGGCACACACAATATTTTCATACTCATTTGCAAAAGAGACAACTCCTGGGATGAGTACAAGCAAACCAAGCTTGTATCAGATTAGAACACATATAGACAACTAAGAAACAGATGCAAACAGGCAATACACCAGGCAAAAAATCAGTATTTTTTGGTTTTTGCTACTAATTTTTTCCCTTCCACAGAATACTTGGTCTGTTCCCGATGTCCTTGGCAACCCCTTCGGGATATTCCAGCCACTGTCCCACATCCGCGCTCTGTCTGGGTCCACCTTGTTTCCCTGCTGCTTACTCCCCATAGCGGGGCGGCTGGGAGCCCCCTACTCCCCACCCTGTCTGGATCCAGATACAGGCACCCTCTAGAGCCAATGCCGTTGGATGGCTATCAAGCCGCTCGACCCAGGATGCCACTCCTCTGATTTTCTGGTATTTTTTCTCGGGGAGTTGGGAACATGCACTGATGCTGGCAGAGGGGAGCACGCACACATCCACATGCACTCCCTCCAGTCATCTGCCCCAACTCCACCCCATATTAGAGCATGCACCCTGTCCCCCAACCTCTGCCACGGGGTGAATGCACACCAACTCTTGTGGACCCCCCTCCTCGGAGAAGGAGAGCAGTCCATCAGATGCTTAATCCTTCTCCTCCCCTGCCAACCCCTGGTGATCCGTGCTCTCTCCCAAACACAGGTCGCCAGCGCAACGTGAGGTAAGGCATCCAGCGTCTCAGCCCTCATCATCACTGGGCCGGCCAAAAGTCAGTATTTAAAAAAATGGCAAACTGAAAACTTGGGTGATCCTAAAAAATGCTAGCAGACCATAAACTCTTTGCTGAACACCAAAACACAGTCCGACTCCTCACCTATCTCAATCAAACTGGATTGAGAGATCTGTGCTGAACCTCCTAAAATAGTACACCTCTTCAATGATTTCTTCTGTGATTTGAATAAATACAGACCCCCTGGACACCTCGAACCTAAATCTACTAAGGAAGTGGAAAACCTGAATCAGCTCAAGTTCCATCTCAAAAGGGTCACATGTTCAGAAGTTATTAAATTAATTGCCTCCCTTAAAATAGACAAATCATCCAGACCAGACAGTTTGCTCACAAAGTTTCTTAAACTTGCTGCCCCTCAAATAAAACCCTCCCACAGCCAAAATCTTCAACCTGCCTTTCATGACCCACACCATACCTGACCTCTGGAAAACAGCTGTAGTTGTCCCGCTACACAAGAAAGAGAAGAAGATGCTCCTGGAAAACTTCCGCTCTATTTCTTTTTTGTCAGCTCTAGCCAAACTAACTGCAAGAGAAACCAGTGCATACATAACTGACCGAATATCTTGAACAACACAATCTAATCTGCAAGGAACAACATAGCATTCAGGAGGTGTCATGACACTGACACAGCCCTGGTTGAATTCACAGACACAATCTATTGCTCAACTGATAAGGGATTGGGATTGCTGATGGGAGCTGTGTTCATGGATCTGACCAAGGCTTCTGATTTGCTCAAACACAATGTATTAACTAGCAAATTACTTGAACTTGGTTTCAGATCTCATGCTCTGGCCTGGTTCAGTGATTATCTGGAATCAGTTCCCCTATCAATAGTGTATAATAAATCTCTAAGGGAGAGAAAAGTCTTGGATGAGTGGAGAATTGCCCACATAACTCCATTACACAAATCAGTAGATATTACAGATGTCAGGAATTATCATCCAATTAGCATCACATCATCACAGTAGATATTACAGATGTCAGGAATTATCATCCAATTAGCATCATAATCAGAAAAATAATGGAAAGTTTTGTGAATTAATTGTTGAATAAGGACCTACAACAATTGAATCACACAGATGTTTCACAACATGGATTTGTAGCTGGCAGATACTGTGTGAGTGAAGCCCTGGATGTGGGCATGCCTGTCGATGTAGTGTACTTGGACTTTAAAAAGGCCTTTGACTCGGTGTCACATGATATATTATTAAAAACACTACAGAAATTAGGGGTGAAACCATATTTAATAGAATGGCTAGCACAATGGCTACAAAACAGGGTGCAAAAAGTTCAAATAAGGGGATATTTGTCTTCAGAGGGAAAGGTTAACAGTGAAGTGCCTCAAGGATCAATTTTGTGTTCCAGGTTATTTCACACATTGATTTCCACAGTGCAAGTGGCTAATGGAGTTTGGATCTGCAAATATGCAGATGACTCCAAAGTTGGAGCAGCGCTAAATGATATGGAGTCCATAAAGAATTTCCAGGAATGGCTAAACATACTAGGATAATGGGCTGTGGAGCATAAATTGGATTTCAATTTAGATAAATTCAAGGTGATACACTTTGGAGCAAATAACACACACACACAGTATATATGACTAATAATTAGGGATGCAAGTTTGTCATGGATGAGGTTTTAATGACTCATTGTTTGTTCATGAAATCATTAGTAAAAAGTAGTAAATGTTGTGGCACTGTCATCATTGCTACAATCTGATGACACTAGTGAAAGTCATGGAAGTCCTGAATAAAGATCAAACGTCATGGAATCAGTGACATGTATGACTGCCATGACAAACTTACAGCTTTAATAATAATTATATAACACATGTAGAGCAGGAGAAGGATATGGGGGTGTTTATATCCGATGATCTTAGCTTTGAGAAACATAACTTAGAAATAGTAAAGCAGACTAATGAAATCACATGGAATGTAATGAGGAATATTAGGAGCAGAAGACAGGAGTTACTGGTGCCATTGTACAAGTCACTGGTGAGACCAGTAATAGAATATGGAGCCCCTTTTAGTGCTCCCCAGAAAATAGGTGCTGCCAAAAAACTAGAACAAATACAGCGTTAGCATACGAGGAGAATAGGCTCTGTAAAGGGTATGGAATACAAAGACAGACTAGAATTCTTGGGACTTTATTCAATGACATATAGAAGGATAAGAGGGGACCTCTGTTTTGTATATAAAGCAAAAACAAATTAAATGTTATATGAATCAGCCCACCTATGCTGGAAAACAAGAACAGGCATGCAAACAAGGGGACATCAGTGGCAATTAAATGGGGAAGATTTAATATGACAAAAAGGGGATGGTGGTTTAACAAACAGGTGGCAAACGCTTGGCATGCACTTCCCACTGAAGTTGTAGGTGCAAATAGTTTGTCGGCTTTTAAAAAAGCACTAGACAACTATATAGGGGAAAGGAAATGGGACAATGACCACTGAAAGGTGGCAGGCCAATATATGGCTCTTGAAGCCACTAGGCCTGAAATCACTACTATGAACCTATTATCCGAACCATAGAAAACAGAGGGTGAAAACTGGTAACGCGGTCGCAAGGACCATACGAACATACAAATGTGCCAGCAAAAACAGACAACCCTGTCTATCTAAGTCTGCACGAGTGTGCAGCTAACACCCCTAGTTTGCAGCTGCCCCACCCCTTTGTCATCCCACTGCCACCCCCACCTCCCCACCCTCACTCACCCCTGTTCCCTGTCCCATGCCCCTTTAAAGCTGTTTACAGATTTACATACCACCACCCATTCTGGTAGGGCGTTCCATTTTACTACCACCCTCTCTGTGAAATAGTGTCTCCTCATTTCCTTCCTAAATCTCCCCCATTCTTAGCCCGTGCCCTGGTGACCCTCCCCCTCCTTAACTTAAAGACCTCATCTGCCCCATCCTTATTGATTCCCCTCAGATACTTGAATGTCTCTATTATGTCCCCCCCTGTCCCTTCTATACTCCAGGGTGTACATATTCAGGTCTCCCAGCCTGCTGTCATAGTCTCTCCCCTCCATATATCATCTTTGTTGACCTCCCCTGCACCCCCTCCAGTAGCCTGATATCATGCTTTAGGTATGGCCTCCAAAACTGCACACAACACTCTAAGTGTGGCTCACCTCTCTTCACCTGGATGAAAACCCCCTTGCTATGCACCCCAGCATTTTGTTCACTTTTGCAGCTGCTCTCCTGCACTGGGCAGTGTTGTTCATGGTCCCTGTTATCATTACCTCTAGGTCCTTCTCCTCCTCAGTGATACCCAGCTTAACCCTCCCCAGCCAATATTCTCTCCTTGGGTTCTTCACCCCAAAGTGCATAACCTTACACTTCTTTGCATTGAACCCCAGTTGCCACCTCTCTGACCACTCCTCTAGCTTGCGTAGGTCCCCCTGTATCTGCTTCCATCCCTCCTCTCCATCTACTTCTGCTCCGATTTTGGTGTCACCAGCAAACAGAATTACCTTGCTCACCACCCCATGTGCAATGTCTGATATGAAGAGCCCAAACAATACTGGCCCCAACACACAGCTCTGTGGCACCCACTTATCACCAGCCTTGGAGTTGAGAGCTCCCCTCTCACCACCACCCGTTGCAGCCTGCCACTCAGCCAGCTTGTAGTCCAGTTTATCATTTTTGGCCCTACCCCTACACCATTTAGCTTCCCCCCAAGCCGCCCATGAGGCACTGAATCGAAGGCCTTGCTGAAGTCCAAGTAAAGAACATCCACCGCATGACCCTTATCCAGCTCACCTGTCACCCAGTCATAATATTGTATGAGGTTGGTTTGACAAGACTTCCCTGAAACAAACCCATGCTGCCTCACATCCTGGAGGCTGTTTTACTCCAGGTACGACATCAGCCTTTCCTTTAATATCATTTCCATGAGTTTGCACACTATGGAGATGAGACTTACCGGACGATAATTACCCGGTTCATTCCTTGGCCCACTCGTGTAATAGTACTACATGTGCCATCCTCCAGTCCAGTGGCACACATCCTGACTCCAGTGAGGTGATGTCCAGCCAGCAGCTCCGCCAACACCTCCGCCATCTCCCTCAGCACCGTGGGGTGGATACCATCCGATCCTGGTGCCTTGTCTACCTTCAGTGCCCTCAGTCCCTCTAGGACTCTATTTGCCTCAGTTCTTCCATCTATCAATTCCTCTCCCCCCTGTTCCCACCCTCCAAGCCCATGCTAGTAGCGGTCCTCTCTTTTCTTCCATGAACACTGAGCAAAAGTATTCATTCAGTGCTTCTGCCTGCTCCTGCCCCTTTTCCGTCCACTCCCCACCCCTTTCTATCCTCACTATTGTCTCCTTGCACTTCCTTTTCTCCTGATGTATCTGAAAAAGTCTCCCCCCCCCCATTAATTCCCTGTGCTAATCTCAGCTCCCTCTGAGCCTTGGCTTCTCTTACATTTCTGGTCACCTCTCTGGACCATCTTGCATATTCCTCCCTGTCCACTTCCTTCCCCATCCTCCTAAACCTCTGGTGCACCACTCGTTTTCCCCTCACCACCTCCACAACCTTGCTGTTCAACCAGTGTAATTTGCAGTGGGGTCCCTCAAGGCTCCACACTGGGGCTTCTTCTGTTTTCAATTTTCATCAACAATTTGTAAATCATCTGCAAACCAGTACATACTCTTCCTATGCTGACAATACAGTTCTAAACATGCATAGCAAAGATATCAATGAAATCAATCATGTACTGGGAAACAGCTTCACAAACTTGCAAGAATGGTTAGTTCTAGAAAAAATGGTCCTGAACTTACCAAAAACCCAGTCAATGTTGTTTGGTTCTAACTACAATCTGAAAAATGCAACCCCCAAGTTTTGCATCAACGCAAAAATTGTGAACTACCTGGAAAAAGTCAGCTGCTTTAAATATCTCAGAGTACTCTACCCTTACCTTCAATACCAACATTCAAAACACTACCAACCTGCTTCACCAAAGGCTTGGCTCTCTGTACAGAATTCACAAGTACCTAACACCTGAAGCCAGATAAAGAATAGCACAGGCAAAGCTGCTCCCTATACTGTACTGTGGCTTCTTGGTCACTGATACTGTTAAGAAAACTATGCTACAAAAGAAACACACTCTATCACAAGATTGCCAGATTTGCAACAGGTAGAGATAGCAAGATGCATCACTGCCCTTCTCTGAGCACTCTAAACTGGGTCTCACAAGAGCTCAAATCCAACCTCACACTTACAAGATTTATTAAAAGAACTATGGTTAAAAACTCTTTCATCTATCTAGCTGAACAACTGGAGTTTGTCAGCTTGCACTTCTCTTGATCCACCTCGAAAAATAACTTAAATGTTCCCTTTTTTCAAACACTGGACAATGTTCCTTTGGCTACCACACCTCCTCACTATGGAATACAATCCCCCCAACCCCATTAGATAATCACCAACTGTCTCTGCTTTCTCAAGCAATCTGAAATCATTTATTTATCTCTCTTTGATTTCCTGCAAAGGGGATATTTGTTCAGATAATGAACTGCAGTGGAGCTGTTGGATTGAATCTGGAGATAGCCCATAAGAAGGAGGGTCTTGAAAGCCTGTAGGGCATACAGAACCACACTCATTTCCAGAAAGTTGATGTGGAGGTATGCTTCTATTGCTGTCCAAGACCCATGGGCATGAACATTTGTTAGATGAGCACCTCAGCACAGTCAGGAGGCATCCGTTGTCAGAATAAGACAAGGGATGGGGACATGAAAAAGGGACATCCACCACTGAAGTTCTCAAAGGGACAGAGAGGACACCATGACTTGTGCCTCACAATCATTTTCTCTTTGGTCCCAATGGACCCTTAAATTCCACTGGAGGACCCTTGTGTAGGTGAGCATGAGGGAACGTGGGGATGGTCACTGCCATGTGACCCAGGAGGCAAAGATCGTCATTAGTTGAGACATATCGAGTGGTGCTCAGTTGAAATGCCAACGTGATCAGTTTGTCTGTCCAGTCTTTTGGACGATATGCTCTGCCTTTCAAGGTATTCAGAACTGCTCCAATATGTTAGAGACACTGCAAGTGATCCATCCTGGATTTCAGGAAACTGACTGTTATTCCCACAAAGAAAAACATCTGAAGAGTGTGGGCTAAAGTGCCAGCCAGCAGAGGACTGAATGGAGCTTTCAGAAGCCAATCGTCCAGATATGGAAAGATGTATAGGTCTTCCCTGTGAAGGGCAGCAGCCACCACAGCCAGGCAGTTTGTAAAAACCCAAGGGGCTGATGACGACCTGAATGGAAGGACTCTGAATTGGTAATGGAGGCCTAGAAATTGGAATTGACGAAATCTTCTATGGGCAAGATGCATCAGAATATGAAGATAAGCATCCTTCTTGTCCAGGGGACAGAGCCAGCCTCCCTTGTTTAGGAGGAGAAGAAGAGTCAGGAATGACACCATTCTGAACGTTTTGTACTTAGTATAGAGATTGAGGAAGATTAGATCCAAAATGGACATACTGTAAGTCTCCCATCCATCTGAGGACCAGAAAAAATGGGAATAGAAGTCCTGGACCATCTAAGGAGGGGGCATGGGTTGGATAGCATGTTTGGCTAGAAAAGCATGGATTTCGCTCTCTAAAACAGATTCTGGTTGGATTGTAATGAGAGCCCTTGGGGGCATATGAGGTGGAACCTCCTGGAGATTCAATGTGTGACCTGAGTAAATCAGTTGGAGGACCCACGAATCAAAGATTATCATTTGCCAACTGAGAAGATGCAAAGAAAATATGCCCAGACAGCTGTGGGATGGTCCTCCATGGCCAAGGGGGAGCTCTCAGGCTGAGGACTGACCCTACTGGGGAGCAGCAGAGACTGAACGGGACACCTTTTTGAGTAGCCCGAGGGCCAGGCAGGGAAACCTGCACATTTCTCTTATTATTATTGGGCTGTTGCCATGCCACAGGGTATTGCCTATTGGCAGGTCAGTAGTAGCTACCCCTATAAGCAGGTTTAGCCTGGGTATGATACAAGGTGTGGATCGACTGTAGGGTATGACCTGAATTCTGTAAAGAGGTCAATATATCCTCAGTTTGAGGTCTGAAATGTTTGTCACCTTTTAAAAGGTGGATCAAGTATGGACTGTTGGTAATCTGGGGCAAAATCAGCAACCCGGAGTCAAGCATGTCTCCTAAGACATATCCCTGCTGAAGATACCCTAGCTGAAGAATTAATGGCATCATATGAGACTCTCAATAAGTGACAGAAGACAGAGGAAGCCATTGCTAACTTGGCTGTGAGATCATCCTGAGTGGCTCCAGCAGAAGATTAGGTACAGTGGATTGGGAAGCCTTTAAGATCTCTTTTTGGTATTTTAAGAGATGACCCATATAATTCAAAATATGAAGCGTCGCAGTAGATAATGAATACACCCTCTTCCCCGCCTTGTCCAGCTTCTTGGACTCCTTGTCTGGAGGCAGTGCAGCTGAGATGTTTGGGTCTGGCAGACCTGTCATGAGCTGCAGTGATGACTACAGAGTCAGCCTGAGGAGGGGAGGTAAAATAAGAGTGATCCAAGAGGGCCTGATAGGTCTTATGATGCTTTGAAGGTATAGAAAAGGACTGCTGCTTAGCTGCCCCACGTCCTCATCCTGGTCAGCAAGGTTCCACTCTTGGAGGAAGGGGTCCTCCATGCCTGTGTCCCTCTTGTAAGTAATCTGGGAAAGACAGAGAGGAACTAGTCATCCTGGAGACAGAAGAATGTTTTGAGGGGCCAGAGACAAGGACCACTGCTTCACCTCCTCAGGATCGAGGGGTCAACCTGGTAAGGTCCTGTATGGTATTCACCAAAGCCTGGACATCAACCATGGCTAACTGGGATGAAAATGTCATCATCGGCATGGCATGAACTGACTGAATAGGCACCACAGATGGACTAGGAGAAGGTGGCGACAGCAACTGCTCATCCATTGATGATGGGTTGACAAAGGACTCCAAGATCATCAACAGAAGAGCCACAATAGGGCTCACCATTTGAGAAGCAGATGCCAAAGAAACAGCCATCGTTGGTCCCGATGTCATCATCGGTGGACGATGGTTGGAAACCTCTGACGGGGGCTGTGTAATCACTCCTGAGAAGGCCACTGACATAGGAGCCATTGACAGGCTGGAGGAAGGAAAAGTGCAAGAGGTCATCGAAGGTGCTGAAGACGACTTGGCAACGGCCTCCAGGACAACCTTCATTTTCAGAAGTCCCTGATCTCATGAATAGGAGGAGGAAAGCAAACACTTCGTCAACAAGGAGGACACGGGAGAAACATGTTTTGTCTTACTGGCATGTTTCTTCAATGGTTCTTTCTGTATCGATGATAAGGGCCACTGGCAGACCTGTGAGACCCTGAGGAGCATGAGGAAGACTCCCTGGGCTTC
Source organism: Neoceratodus forsteri (assembly GCA_016271365.2). Lineage (NCBI taxonomy): Eukaryota > Metazoa > Chordata > Ceratodontiformes > Ceratodontidae > Neoceratodus > Neoceratodus forsteri. Next base: position 400,508,650 of record CM057457.1, read on the forward strand.
GAGTGTTGCTCCTGCTCCAGAAGGGCAACTTTTTGCTTCATCAAAAATTCTTGAAGCTGGCCGGCCCGGTGGCGCTGAGGGTTGAGGCGCTGGATGCCACACCTTGCACCACGCCAGCGACCCGGGTTCGGGAGTGAGCCTGGGTTGCTGGGGGTTGGCAGGGGAGGGAAAAGACTGAACATCTGGAGGACAGCTCTCCTCTCCTGGGGAGGGACAGGGGTCCCGATCGGTGCTCTGCTGATCTCTGGCGAGGCTGGAGATACAGCAGACACTGTGAAGACAGAATATGAGTGGGGGGGGGGAGTGGCAGATGTCGGATATGCCTTGATGTCAGGGCACCAGCCACTCCCCAGGGGAAAACAGGAAAATGCCTCTCGGCTCTGGCGGAGATGGAGCACAAGGATCTTGCCCCTATTTACGGCCGCCCACCCGGCATCCTTCTGATCGACGTTACTGCTATGTCGGGGCACTGGGACCCGCCCCATCCCATCCCCGCCTGGGGGGTATAATCGAGGCTCAATGGGTGACGGAGGATGGCCGGGTAGGGTGTGTGCTGTAGGGGGATGACTCCATGCGCTCCCGATGAAGTCCAGAGCCGAGGGGGTGAGTAGGAGGCAAAAACAGGAAAAAAAAATTTCTTGAAACTGCTGAAATCTTTGACATTTTGTGGCCTTGTTGAACAGCTGACAAAGGACACAGACACAGGTATTGTATTCAGGACCAAGTCACCAAACTCAGACATTATGGAGGTCTTCAGTCACCAGTAGTTGGCCACAATAACACTTAAGGAACAAAGGATCTGAAGAGACTGGTGTATAAGTGTGATGAACTGGGTAACGCTGCTAAGGAACATTTGGTAGAACTCTTTGTCATTGATTTGAAGCTATACTCTGGGTGGAGAAAGTGTAGAGTCAGATTGTGGTTGGAAAAGAACAGGGGCTTCTGGGACCTCCCCCTTTTATATGTGCTAGAAGACAACATGCGGTACCATCGGGGAGGTCCCAGGTCGACTGCAGAGAAATCATCCGGAGAAAATTATGCCTGCGACTGGACATTCCTACAGTACATGTTATGACCTTCTGCAAGAGATTACCTCAAAGATGATGGGGTATTACTACTTCTCTATAGATCACTGATGAGGCTCCACTTGGAATACTATGCCCAGTTCTCGAGTGCTCACCTGAGGAAAGATAAGGGCAGGTTTGAAACAGTGCAATGTAGGGTGACCAAAATGACTCAGAGCCAGCAGGGCAGATCTAAAGATGATCAGCTAAAGGCACAGAACATGTACTCACTGGAGGCCAGACGAGAGAGGGGAGGTATGACAGACACCTTCAAGTTCCTGAAATTAATGAACAAGGAAAACTATGAGGAACTATTCAGCACACGTAGTGGATTAAGAACACGGGAGCATGAGTGGAACATGATGGGGAAAATTCAAGAGGGACATGAGACCGTTTTATTTTATGGAAAGGGAGGTAAACCATGTAACAATCTGCCAGCTATGTGGTGGGGAATCAAAACTATCAATGGTTTAAAACTCAGCTAGGAGAGAGTGAGGGACTTAGGGGTTGCTCAGGGTGACAGCGGTAGGACGGGGGCATGAGGGTGGATAGTGTGGGTTAGAACCCTCTATGGAAAATAGGTCCTGGTTTTGTTAGGGTTTACAGGAAGACTGGTTGGACCAGTGGTCATTTTTCTGTCATCACTGACTATGTTTCTATTCATTGAATGCCTCTGCAAGTTCTCTGTTGTCTTCCATCCACTCAGGACTCCTTTCAGCCTCACAATACCCTCTTTTGTTGACCCTTTTTTCCTGATGTAACAAAAAAGGTATTAGCTCCCTCTTTAACCCCTTCTGCAATTCTTAAATTTGTCTCAGCCATGGTCTGTCTTTCCACCCCGATAGTTGGTAGGATATGGGTTTCTACGGGAGAGATGGCCTGCAACTTTTCAAGAAGAAGGAACACAGTCCTTGTTGGCAAGGCTAAATGCTACTTGGGTAAACACTGAAATAGCAAGGATGGGGGTCTGTAAAACCAAGGGAGGCAACACTCACCCTCCTCAGATGATAAAGCAACAGGGAGAAAGAGCACAAGGGGAGTAACCTTCCTCAGAACAGGAGCACAAGAAGACAGGGGTTGGGGCAATGCAGAGGACAAGGAGTGGTTAAATCAGGAAAGCAAGAAGAAAGAAGTAAAGGAAACAGTTAATGGAAACGGTAATAATGGAAGTGGAGGTTAGTTGGAACTGCAAGGAATGGCGGAGGAGGGAGGGGGAGGGAGGGGGAAGAAGGAAGGAAGGAAGGAAGGAAGGAAGGAAGGAAGGAGTCTTGAAAATAAAATTCTGGACCTGGAAGCCATCGTGGTGGAGGGTAGTCTGGATTTGGTGGGCATAACAGAGTCATGGTGCATTGACGGCCATGACTTGAACATGGCCATACAGGGCCGCTCTCTGTTCATAAGGGACAGGGAAGGGCGAAGGGTAGTAGGGGCTGTAGTATACGTGAGGGAGGGAATTAAGGTCACACAAGTACAGGGGCACCAAGAGGACAAAAAGAGCTGGAGGAGCTGTGCGTCACCCTTGAGACAGGTACTGGGGCTGTTATCTGTACAGGGGTGATATACAGACCTCCAACACTGGGAGATGAGCTGGATAAGGCACTTAGGGAAGCGGTCATCAGGATGTCAAGCAAGGGGGCGATGCTGCTAGGTGGGTACTTCAGTCTGCCAGATGTGGATTGCAGCCTTCCCACTGGAGCTTCATCACAGAACAGGGCCAGCCTGAACTGCTCTAAGAGCTTTTCTCAGGCAGCCAGTCAAGGAACTCACTAGGAACCTGGCAGAGATGGACCTGGGTCTTACAAACAAGATTGTATTACAGACATCACAGCAGGCAGTCCTCAATCAATCAATTACATTTTTTTTTTATAAAAAGTGCAATTTACAATGACAGTATAGCCTAGAAGTTAGAGTAACGAGCTGTGAATGAGTTTGGCATATCCAGCAGACCAGACCTGGGTTTGATTCTCACAACCTCCACTTGCATACTGTGTGACTCTGAGTAAGTCACTTAACCGCCTAGTGCTCCCAGGTTGCCCCTGAAAACAGGCACTTGTGCACAGTGGGCCTTACTCAGTTACCAAAGACTAAAATAAAATAAAAAAAAAATGAGCCAAGCGCTTGTACGAATATAACAAAAAAGATAACAGAAAAGATAAAATTAGGACTTATCTAAAAAAGTAGTTATAATTAAATAATTAAAACAGCAGCAACATTTGTTAATCTTCTGATAAAGCTTTTTTTTTTAACAAATACATCTTAAGCGCAGATTAGTACCAGTGATCACTGGGGTTTGACATATAGACACAAACTGATGCAAACCACATGAGAATGAGGGTCCTGGAGATCAGGAGGGCGGATTTTAAAGAAATAGGAGACTGACTCAGAAACTGCCTCATGGGGCTATTGTCAGGGAGGGGTAGAGGTACCATGGAGAAAAACAGGGGAAGGTATAATTAAGGCACTCAATCTCAGCGAGAAAAAAGTGAGTAAAAGCAGGAGGAAAAAGGGGGGGTTATGATTCTCTGTGGAAGTATCCAGGGTGGTGAAGGAGAACAGTGCAGCATTCAGGAGGAGCAGGCAGCAAAAGGGCCCCACACCATGAGAAGATAGAAACATAGAGACTGATAGCAGATAAGGACCACTTGGCCCACCTAGTCTGCCCATTTTCCCTCCCTACTATAACACAGCAGAACCTACTTGATCTCAGGCTTAACCCCGCTTTCCTTTCCACTAAGGTTCCCTTATGCCTATCCCATGCTTACTGAATCCCACTACAGTTTTTCCCCCACCACCTCTGCTGGGAGGTTGTTCCAGGCATCCACCACTCTTTATGTGAAGAAGTACTTCTGTACATCTCCCGTGAGTCTACTCCCCCCTCTAGCTTCATAGCATGACCCCTTGTTCTTGAGCATCTTTTTCACTGAAAAAGGTTTCCCTCTTGAACCTTGTTTAGATCAATGAGGTATTTAAAAGTTTCTATCATATCAACCCCCTCCCTCCTTTCTTCCAGAGTGTACATATTGAGGTCCTTCAGTCTCTCCTTATAGGGCTTTTCATGCAGACCCTGCACCATTTTTTGGTTACACCCCTCTGGACCACTTCTACTCTGTGTCCTTACAGAGGTTTGGTCTTCAAAACTGGACACAGTACTCTAGGTGAGGTCTCACCAGTGATTTATACAGCAGTATTACCACCTCCCTCTCTCTGCTGGTGATACTCCCTCCATATGCATGCTAGCATCCCACTGGCTCGCCCCACTGCCTTGTCACACTGTTTGGGAACCTTCAGATAATCAGATATAATTACCCCAGGCCTCTTTTCTGTTTGGTGGTCACCAGTATGACTCCCCCATCTGGTACTCTGTCCCAGGATTTCTGTACCCCAAGTGCATGACTTTGCACTTCTTCACATTGAAACTTAGTTGCCACACTCTTGACCACACCTCCAGATTTCTTAAATAACAGTTTATGTAAGCTCTGATTTTTTGTTTGCTGGTCCCACTGTCCTCCATGGGCTAAATTAGCCCTGAGAAAAGCAGAAATGGAAAACATCTGATCGAAGATTATAATAACTAATAGACTATTGAATCACCCACTACTACCCTACTGCTCAGATTCCAGCCACAGAGGATTCTGGGATGTGTAGTAAAAGAAGATGTCAGCCTACAAGTAAGCAGAATTAATCTGATACAATCTACTATATTACAGTAAGCAATAAGTAACCCAAAATGTTTTTGCACACAGAGTGCACATCGGGGCCAGACCCACACTTGAGTGTGGGGCCCTTTTTACTGACTCTTCCCCTTCAAGGGAATGCAGAAGGAAGAAGACAGGGAGGTATACCAAATAAAACAGTGAATCTGTAGGTCCCACCTGTATAGCGTGCCAGTGGCAGTACACCTGGTCATTAGGGGGCTATGTCCTGATGTTGCTGACCCCTGTTTTTGTGGGGACTGAGCTCCCTGTGTCCCCATGTGGGGGCTGTTCCTGATTGCCCCTTTCTAAATATTCTATCTCGGGGAGACCTTGGGAAGGGGTAGAAATTCCACAATGTGGCACCCTAATGATAGGCGCACTGCCACCAACGCCCTGAAGGCCATAAGAGAAATCAGAAAAGGAAGTCAGGGAGCAAAAGCACAAACAGAGGAAAGGCTAGCCAAAAGGGTAGCTAGAGGAGATAAGATTTACTTCAGATAAATAAGTAAAGAGGAATGCAATGTGAGTGCTAGTGAGGGTAAGAAGGGGCAGCACAGGGACACTGCATAGAAGTGGATACGAAAAAGTAGACATCCTGAATTGGCACTAATGAAGGGAAGAGGAGACAAACCATCAGAGAGCAGAATGAACAAAGGGAAGGTGGTGGACACAAGACCATTTTCAGAAGAAAAAGTTATGAAGGGACTTGAAGCTTTGAAAGTAGACGGAATAAAACCAAAGGCACTATAGGAACTCGGGGAGGTGCTAGCTGCTCCACTGATAGCCTTATTCAATAGATCACTGGAAACAGGTGTGGTTCTGGAGGGCTGGAGGAGAGCAGATGTGGTCCTTCTCTACAAAAGCAACAGGAGTGAGGAAACTACCAACTATAGGCTGGTCAGTGTCACATCACTGGTGAGGCAATTAAAGGAAATCCTGCTAATGGAAAGGTCAGTATGAGTATTTTGAATCCAATGGGCTACAAGACCAAAGGCAGCTGGATTCAAGAGGAGGAGGCACACCAAGCAAATCTGACTGATTTCTTAAACTGGATGAAGAGTGAAAAGATCAGGGATGGCAGTGGGCAATGAATATCTGACTATAGCAAAGCCTTCAACACTGTGCTGCACAGGAGACTGCTATAGAGATTGAGCAGCCTCAGCCTCGGAGTGGGATCCAAAGCAGTGAACTGGGTAAGGGAATGGTAAATGGAGACCTGATAGAGGCTGGTGGTAAATGGCATGCACTCCAATGAGGGAAAGGTGACCAGCGGGGTGCTGCAGGGCTCAGTACTTGGACTGGTCCTCATCATTGACTTCATATGTGACACTGCAGAAGACCTGGAAAGGAAGGTATTTCATTTGAGCAGATGAAACAAAAAACTGCAATACTCAGGAGGGAGCAGAGAGAATGTGCATTGACCTTGAGAACATAAGAAACGGTCAAGAGCATAACAGTTGGGGTTCAATGACAAAAAGTACAACATCATGCACCTATGACAAAGGAACCCAGGAGCTGAGTACAGGAAGGGAGGGGGGGAGTACTGACAGTACATAAGCAGGACAGAGATCTTGGGATTATCTTACAGTAGTTGATGGCTTCAAAGAGGCGCTGCAGTGGGTAGTGTGACAAAGCAGTGGGTAGGGCCACTAGGATGCTGGTATGCAAAGGGGGAGGTACCTAGAGCAGAAAAAGGTAGGTGATGTTGCCACTGTATTGCTTGCTGTGAGACTCCACCTGGAGTACTGTGTCCAGTTTTGGAATCTGCATCTCAGAAAGCAATACACAGGGTGGAGACAGTTCAGAGACAATCAACTAAATTGTAGCAGGGTTGCATCAGAACATGAGAGCCTGTGGTATCTCAACATGTACATACTGGAAGAGACGAGAGCGAGATAGGACACGACAGGGACCTACAGGTATGCCAGGGTGACTAGGATACAGGAGAGAAGTCTTTTGAATGAGAAAGAGCACCAGGACCAGAAGACATGTGATGAAGTTTGAAGGTGGGTTAAGAGGGTGTAAGGAAGTACTACATCCCTGAAAAAGTGATGGATGCCCGGAACAGACTGCCAGTGGAAGTGGAGGAAGTGAAAATGGTAGGGGGCTCCAAGCATGCAAGTGATAGACAAGGGGGAATATTAGCAAATAAGCAAGGATGAGGGAGGCTCTCCAGAGGCTAATTAGGGTCTGCAGTGACAGACCAGACAGGGACCATTTGGGCGCACTAGGTGGGCCAAGCAGTTATTTTCTCTGACAAACTATGTTGTAATGTACTGTAGCTGTTTTTACCTTTTTCAAGTACTTGGTCCTGTCCTCTTCCCTCTAAAACATCTCATATTTCTTGTATAAAGCCCTTTTTTCTCTCTCTGCTCTACTAAAATGGTTTCTTATGTTTATGCTTTTTCCCTCCATTTTTTTATTTATTTTATTCATTTGAATTTTGATGATTGGGTGAGCCCACTGGGACAGTCTGTCCCTTTTTCAGGGGTGACCTGGGGAATGAGAAAATTCCACATACAGAGAGATATAATCCTATGTAACAAGCAGCAAGGAAAAATATAAAAATACAGTGGTAACATAACAGAGGCAACCAGGTGAAGACAATAACTTACAATTCAGTATATCAATTTTCCCATAGCAATCTAATACAAGGCAGAAGAATAAGGTACAGCTACATAGTGGTCTCAGCCTTATAACTGTAACAGAGTACCTTTTCATACAGTACAATATTACATCTGTACGATGAGTGGAGAAGAGTGAGGTCAGGAAGGAGGTGAGACACGGGGGGGGAAAAGATTATCAGGTTGGGCGGGTGAGAATACTAGAGAGGGAGCGGAGGGAAGAATGAAGCAAGTCAGCAGGAGACGCAGAAAGTAAGGAGTGGAAATTAGGTGCAGTTACCATTACAGTTAGGAGGGCTGGACAATTGTGTGCATATTTTCAGCCTCGTCCTGGGGGAGGAGGATACAGATGGATGCCAACTGAAATCGAACCAGGTTTTTTAAGCCGTTGGTGGTATTTTTGGTGAATGGGGGGACATTTGGCCAGGACTCAGTGGAAATTTCCCCACTCTTGCTGCACGGGGCATGCTGCTGATGGTCACGAAGAAATCCAACGAGTGTCAGGAACAGGAAGGAGACGGACGTGCTTATGCGATAGCCGTGGCAGCTCCCACTGCAACGGAGGTGGCTGGGATGCATCCTCTGGGTAGCCAGTTTAGCACCTCAGAGAATACAACACACACCAATGGAAATGGCAGAACAGAAGCAGCAGCTTCTGCTTCATTCTAAGATGATCCTAGCAAGGAACAAGATGAGTAAAATGAAAATCTGCAGCATGAGATTTTGGAAAAAGGTGCAAACTTCAAGAGCAATTACAAGCAGTGGAACGGCAGTACCAGATAGTTCATGCAATTGACGAGGAGAAGAAATGAAAGCATGTAGTGAATAGCTCACCGGAGATGATGGAAGCAAATCCAGCTAAAGTGTTTCTTTTTTCAGGAGCTAAGAAGAACCCAGATGTATCCCTGGGAAGTCCTGTGGCAGGCAGTGCAAATGAACCGCCTATAGGCCAGAACGAATGGTCCCCTGAACGAGCGCTGTATGGAGGAGGGAGAATTTGTGTAGAAAGCAGTGGTTGGATACTGGACCTAAATATAAAGCTGCCTTGGACAACAATTAACGAAGACTCTAGACAACCCAGTGAATTGGAGAGGCAACAACAACAGAGGCCAGACTCCATTGTGGAACCACAACCAGAAGGAACTGCAATAACTTCTAAAGCTCAAACAGGTAGCATTTCATTTTCACCTATTGAAAGTACCCCAAATGAATTTTACGACGCCCAAGACACTGATATTAGTGTAGCACCTGTAATAAATGTAATAGACGATCCTGTAGCTCTTACTCAGCAACCCAAACAAATGACTACAGCCTCCACTTATGCTAGCCTATTTAATAAACCAATTAAGCTAGCAAGATGGCGTAATGCCATTAGACTAAGATACCTGGGTAGTAATGAGGAACAGCCTGACAGATTTTATGTGGGCAAAATATAGTTGAAACACTCTCTGGGGCTTTATCCAGCAGAAGTGTATGCTCTAACGCACACACCTGGGGAGCATATCTTCGATAGCTTCAGGACTCAAGACATTCTGGATCGATTTTGGATTAAATATGCCTAGCTCAAAACCAATCCCTTATGGAAAAACTTTCAGACTATCCCACTAACAAAACAGACTTTTAAAGTGGTAACAATTCTTTTCTGTAATGAAGGGGTAAATGTCACCAATATCATTTATTGGTTGGAAAAGCTGTGTAAAATCCATGGGAACCCAGAACCGATTATGGATGATGAGGGTTTCTGGAATGGAGACTGGAGATTTAAGGCAAATCTGCAGCAAAATGACTCAGGAATAAAAGCACTTGCCTAATTATTTATATTTAGGAAGGGATAAGAGTTTTATTTTTTATCCTGGAAGACCAAGGCATTGTTATAAGTGCCACACCCCAGGTCATCTTAGCCACACTTGTGAGGTAGTCAAATGTATCCAATGTGATGAGGTAGGTCATTCTGTCCTACACTGCTATGGTTCCCTCAAATGTAACTTGTGTGATGACAGTCATTTCTTTTTGGACTGTTCATAGGCAAACCATAATACGAATGATGCAGACTTTGGAATATAGGACTTTTACATCCACACAGCTGGCAAGTCTGCAAGAGTGGCCCCCCCTTCATACAAACCCATCTCAAAGGTCTGAAACTTACTCCAGCCTCCCCCCCCCATGGTAGTTACTGTCTCCTCTGCAGAGACATCTGTATGATCAGATGTGGGGGAAGGCCAAACACTGCAAATGAGACTCAAAATACATGACCTCAGAGTCAACAACATGAGGCATTAATAATAGGTACAATAACCATACCTCCTACTCCATTGGAAGTCACATTTCTGATTCCCCTCAAAAAGGCTGTTCTTAGAAAAAAAGACCAAAATAAACTGCCCACATCTGAAGCAGGTATCTATTTACAGAACAAAAATACGGTTCTGCAAGAAGGAGAACTAGAAGCAGAATCTGAGTCAGATTTGCTTCTTTACATTGCTCACAAAGGGAGGGTCAAATAGAACAATGGCAAGAGAGGCCAGAAAGTAAAGTCAAGAAGAAACGGATGGGAACAAGGGCTTCAATAAAGGAATCTGACCCCCCCCTTACATGAACATTTTATGAATCAGCTACTGTATGACTTTACTTTAGTATCTCTAAGTGCTAACAGTATAACATATGAATGGAAACGTACTCTAACATATGCTAATTTTTCTGATAAAATACATGATTTTGTTTTCCTACAGGACACAAGGTTGCTTACAATAAAAGAAATACAAGAGGATAGTGCAGCTTGGGTATGGGGACAGGCCTACCGGTCTATGGGACAGGAAATGTAGAAACATAGAATTTGATGGCAGGTAAACATAGAAACATTATGGCAGATAAGGACTGCTTGGCCCTCCTAGTCTTCCCACATCCCTACCGAATGGATAAGCTTCAGATCCTAGTTAACCAACTGCCTACTTCCTCTTACCCCACCCCCACTAAAATTGCCTTATGTCTGTCCCATGCATTCTTGAAGTCCACTACTGTTTTTGACTCTACAACCTCATCAGGAAGGCTGTTCCGTGCATCTACAATGCTCTCTGTGAAGAAATACTTCCTCACATTACCTCTGAGCCGTCGCCCCTCTATCTTCAAATTGTGCCCCCTTGTTCTTGCACATCTCTTTTTCTGAAAGATGCAACCCTCTTGGACTTTGTTGATTTCCTTGAGGTATTTGAAAGTTTCTATCATGTCCCTCCTCTCCCTCCTTTCCCCGTGGCTATACATCTGAAGCTCCTTTAGTCTTTCTTCATATGTCTTCTGGTGCAGACCCTGCACCATTTTGGTTGCCCTCCTCTGGACAGCCTCCACCCTGTCTATGTCTTTGCGGAGATGGGGCCTCCAGCACTATACACAGTACTCCAGATGTGGTTTACCAACTGTCTGTACATTTCTGTGCATCCCAGTATCCCCTCAGCCCTCCTTACTGCCTTCTCACATTGCTGGCCCACCTTTAGGTCATTTGATACAACTACCCCCAGGTCCCATTCCATTTCTGTTGTTGTCAGTATCTCGCCCCCCAATGTGTACTCTTCCCCTGGGTTTTTGTTTCCAAGGTGCATTACTTTGCACTTCTTTGCATTGAATCTAAGCTGCCATACATTTGACCATTTCTCCAACCTTGCTAAGTCCCTTTTCATCCTTTCCACCCCACCTTGCGTATCAACCCTGTTGCAGGTCTTTGTGTCATCTGCTAAACTTTTTTTTTCTCTTTTAGATATTTCCTGAAGAAGACTAAAGGTCAAAGTGTAGCTTTTTAACTCTATTTTCTATTTTCAGCATGCACTTACTATATCCATTTTGTTTTGCTTTTAGACCATATGCTGACGCAGCGCCTTGTTTTTGTGTTTTACATCTGCAAATAAACATACTTTTCTTTCCAGTCCCTCTGCAATGTCACTTACAAAGACATTAAAAAGGACCGGCCCCAGTACTGAAACCTACGGTACCCTACTAGTAACCCCCCTTTCTTCACTGTGTACTCCATTTACCATCACCCCCTGTGACCTGTTGTCCAGCCAATGTTTTACCCAGGCTACCACCCTGGGATCCACTCCCAGACTGGCTAATTTGTTTATTAATCTTTTGTGCGGGACTGTGTGAAATGCCTTGCTAAAGTCTAGGTAGGTTTGGCCCACCCAGTCTGCCCATTTCCCTACCTAATGGATAAGCTGCAGATCCTAGTAAACCAACAGCCTACTTCCTCCTACCCCCACACCCTAGAAGTTCAGGAGTAGGCATATGTATAAATATACCTTCAGCAAAAATTGTGCATGTTGTAGATGTTGTTCCAGGGACAGCACTGCTAGTAGATGTATTTGTATTAAATCTGGAGTTGTGGCTTAAAAATGTATATGCCCCCCCAGACAAAATCCTCAAGAACAGATTTACTTTCACAGATAAAGTCCTATCTTTACACCTCACGACTAGTTCTCCTAGCTAGAGATTTCAATTGTAGCCAACTTATAACTGATAGAGGAATGAAAACTACGCAAATATTTTGCGACTCTATGAGCTTCAATAATTCAATTAAACAGGCCACTCTAGTGGATGCATTTATGAAAGGTGGTAGAATACCACCTAAAATGTATTTTCGGGGAAACATTGCATTAAGAATAGACTATGTTTTTGTTTAAGAAACAGTAGGGATTACAAAAGCCACAGCTGTACCTGTAATATCCTCAGACCATGCCATACTTAGTTTAACACTATCAAATTACATGAAAATTGGAAGAGGCCCTGGGTACTGGAGGTTAAACCAGAGTCTGCAGCCTTCCTATATGACTCCTCTCAAGAATGGTGGAAGGACACAAAAAAGGAAATACAAGATTATTTTAATGAAGGTAGGATAATGGAAAATTAAAAACAGACCAGTACAGCATGTACCGTACCCAATTACAAGAGTTAATGTCTCTACAGGAAGAAAAATGGGGTGGGGTGGGGTTATATGGAAGAGATAAAAGAAATAACAGATAAACCAGCATGACTACAATACAGTAGGTTAAAACCTTTGGAGACAGAACAGCAGTTTGGGACACAAGGCAGACAGCTTTTGTGAATCCATTTGAATTTTGCCAAGCCCAACAGAAGGTTAAGAACATTTCTCAGATCAAATTACCAGATGGAACATTTGTGACAAACAAAGATGAAATCCTAAGGGAAATTGATACATTTGTTGAGAAAATGTTCCAGGTGCCCCGGATAAAAATTTCAAAGTGTGGTTAAAAACTTGTGAACTCCCACAGAGTTTAGACACTATGCAGCATACCTTAATACAACCTATAACTTCTCAAGAGGTCTTAAGGGTCCTGAAAAACCTAAAAACAGGTTCAGCTCTGGGTATAGATGGGTTACCGTATGGACATACAAACATTTGGCAAATACCCTGTTAGAAGAATTTAGTACAGGTTTTCAATGACTTAATGGAAGATCATTCTGTAAAGCCAAATTTCTCTGAAGGGGTAGTTCAGTTACTCTATCAGGTGAAAATGGGTATTTTTCACGTTGGAAGCATATTACCCTACTTACCGCTGATTTTAAAATCTTTACAAGCATTTTGAGTAATAGGTTAGCAGCAGAAGTTATGGATATAATTCATCCTTCCCAAATGTGAGCGGTACCAGGGAGATCTATAACAGATAATCTAATTTTATTTTTAATGGAAAGAGGGCAGGAAGGAGAACTGACAGGAGTCATTCGTAGTATTGATCAGGATAAAGCCTTCGAAAGGGTTCCATGTAAGTATTTATGGGATTGTTTAAAAGCATATGGCATACCAAAGAGTTTTATAAAAATAATCTGAGCATGCTATAAACATGTTGTTTCTGTTTCTTAGTGTAATGGGTGGTTGAGAAAGGAAATACAAGTAGGCAGGTGAGTTCGGTAGGGATGCCCAATGAGCCCTTTGCTTTAGGTTTTGTCCATAGACCTTGTTTTGTACAAAATAAATAATTGTCAGTGTATTACAGGACTCCCTTTTTCCATTACAGTACCTGAACTTAAAAATCTTGCATATGGCGATGATTTGTGCTTGATAATGGCAGACACTAGGGCATGTATGCAAGTGGCTAAATTATTGCAAGAATATTCAGAGGTGGCCAAATCTGCTATTAATTATCAAAAAAGTAAATGTCTTTATATAGGGGACATTAGGGATGGGAGTCAAGATGCAATTGGTATCCCAGTAATAATGGAACCAGTGTCTACCTTGGGGTTATATTTTGGAGTAGGAGACCTAGCTTCACTGGAAGTCAAGCAGGTGGTGGCAGTTCTTCCAAACAGCCACCGCCGCAGCTGTCTCCTGCCCCCTAAGCCAAAAAAACAGAGAAAAGATTTAAGGAGCACCAACTCCTTCCGCTGTCACTGAGAGAATCTGCAAGGAGCCCCGCTGCTCCACTGGTTGGCCGCCACCAGGCAAGGAACAACCGTCTCACTCTGCCCAACCGGGCTCCACTGGAAGTCGATCGGGAGGTGGCAGCTCTTCCGAACAGCTGCCGCTGCAGCAGCCTCCTGCATCCTAAGCCAAAAAAAACAGAGAAAAGCTTTAAGGAACACCAATTCCTGCTGCTGCTGCTGAGAGACTCTGCAAGGAGCCCAGCTGCTCCACTAGTTGGCTGCCGCTGAGCCAGGAATGCCCGGCTCCATCTGCCCAACTGGGCTCTGCTGGAAGTCGAGCTGGCGGCAGCAGCTCTTTTGAACAGCTGCCACTTCAGCTGTCTCCTGTCCCCTAAGCTGAAAAAAACAGAAACGATTTAAGGAGTGCCAGCTCCTGCTGCTGAAAGACTCTGCAAGGAGCCCCACTGCTCTACTAGTCAACTGTCGCGGGGCCAGGAATACCCAACTCCCTCTGCCCAACCGGACTCTGCTGAAAGTCGAGCGGGTGGCAGCAGCTCTTCCGAACAGCCATCACCACAGCGGTCTCCTACCCCCTAAGCTGAAAAACCAGAGAAAAGATTTAAGGAGCACCAACTCCTGCTGCTGCCAAGAGACTCTGCAAGGAGCCCCACTGCTCCACTAGTTGGCCGCTGCCGAGCCAGGAACGCCTGGCTCCCTCCGCCCAACCAGGGTCTGCTGGAAGTCAAGAGGGTGGTGGCAGCTCTTCTGAACAGCCACTGCTGCAGCAGTCTCCTGCCCCCTAAGCCAAAAAACTGGAGAAAAGATTTAAGGAGTGCCAACTCCTGCCGCTGCCACTGAGAGGCACTACAAGGAGCCCCGCTGCTCCACTAGTCAGCCGCCGCCAAGCCAGGAACACCTGGTAAGCACATTTTCAGCAGCGCAGCTCAAGTTTCAAAACTAGTGGTGCCATTTTTCAAACTGCCATTATTGCCTGATTGGCTGGAGCCATGCTGCCTGCTACTGACTACTGAGGGACTTATACTAGAACGGATTCTATTCTGCAGATTTTCTGCTGTGTTAGTGCTAATTGGTGTATTTTTCGGCTGATTTTCCTGTGTTAGTGCTATTTAATGTAATTCCTTTGCTGATTTTTCCCTGTGTGAGTGAGTATCAATGTAATTGTTCTGCAGTTTTTCCCCTGTGCTAGTGCATATTAATGTAATTTTTTTTAGTGTTTTTACACACACAAAAAAAAGAAAAAATTCAACAACCACAGGGACCTTGTTTGTGTGCTTAGCTAGGACACTGATTTAGAGATGATTAGACACACTGTTACTGTTAGGGCTAGTATTTAAATTCATCAATTGTATTTCTATAACCTGCCTGCCTTTCACACTTTCTTCCTCTCTCTCTCTCTGTTTACACCCAAACCTTCCTCTACAATTCTGTCCTCCCCTGCCTGCCTCACCCTTGTCACTAAAGCTTACCAGTCTCGCCTGTGTAAACCTATCCCTTGTACGTGCTTTAACCCACCCTAACTTCTCTTCTACCAGCCATTCTCCCCGTACTCCTGGCCTCTTGTCATTTCTCCTGTTTCTCTCTACTCCTACCTTCATTAAATGCTCTTAGTCTTTTGTAATATGTACGTTTCAGCTGTTTACTAGCTTAGCAGCTTAACTTTCAGCAACATGTTTGTTTGATATGCTTTTGGCACTTACCCTGGACTTGTACTAGTTTCCTGTCTGTCAGGTGCTTATGTTTGTTTTACCTCATCCATTAACTGTACTGTGTCACTGAAAAGTTGTATCCTGCTGTTGTATCTCAGATTGTTTTTTTACATTGCCCAAGGCCAGGTTTGCTGACAAAGGCACCTAGCTTCACCCGAGCTCCTTTCTTCTAGGGCCCGGATATTCAGAGCAGTTGCGCAGGGTGCAACTGAGTTGCACCGGCACAAGTGCAGAATTGCACCAAGGAGCCATATTCAGAGGGAGCCACCCGCAGCACAAAATCCATTGCGCCAATGTGCAACTATAATGTATGCAAGTGCAAGGGGCGTTCCCATGAATATCCAGTGCAGTGACATATTCAACCACGAAACCATGGCACAAATGTGGAGCAAATTGAAGTTGCTCCGACCAGACTTGTTCCTAGTAAAACAGGGTGCAAACACACAGACAGCAGTTGCGCCAAGAGTGGAAGTGAGAGGGAGAGGTACAGAGAGACAGACAGACACACAACCAGACACAGAGGGAGAGGGACAGAGAGGTGGTGTGGGAGAGGGAGAGAGGGGCAGAGAGAGAGACACACACACACACACACACAAAGCCTGTGTACCAGGGTGGCACACAGCCAGCAGCCAACCACCCAGGGGGACAGTGGACAGCAGGAGACATGGAGAGTGCTCCTGACCTGATGGGGGCGGCAGGAGGAACAGCTACGTGGCCGATGAAGGGCCTGGCAGTGGCATGGCTGACACAGGCAGTATCATGCCCGCAGCACCATTGGGAACTATAGTGACACCGAGATCGTGGGCCGGTACCACCTGAATAGGGCCATGCTGAGGCAGCTCTGCAAGCTGTGCAGTGAGGAGCTGCAGACACCCACCAGATGGAGCCACGCCATGTCCGTGGAGGTGATGGTGACTGCTATCACATGCCTGCTCATCGCGGGCACCGTCCAAGGACCAACAGGGGACACCACAAGCATCATCCAGGTGGCCACGGCCTGCCTCCTCACACAGGTCCCCACTGCTTTGCTGCCACGTGCTGTGGAATACAGCCATTTCCCTAGCACACAGGCGGAGCATACAGCACTGATGCAGGATGACCACAGGGTGGCATGCATGCCTGACATGAGTGGGGTCAGTGACTGCACCCACATGGGCATCTGCATGCCACCTGGTCCTGTGGGACTGGTGGATTTCACCAGAATGGAGTGCTCAAGCATCAACTGCCAGGTGGTGTGTGATGCCACGAGGTGCATCACCAATGTCAGCACCACACACCCTTGGAGTGCCCAGGATGCCTTCATCCAGCACAGCCCTGCACTGTGCCATGGATATGAATATGGGGATGACTCCACAGGCCACCTAGTGGGTGTGTGTGGCACAGGCAGGGTGCGATGGGCATCGCAGTCCTGGGGATGGGGGTGGGCAAGGTGTTCATGGTGATGTGGGCGCTACGGACAAGCAAGGGGTGCAGCACAGCATAGCAGAGGGCTAATCATGGCATGTTCCACACAGGTGACAGTGCATACCCGAGGAGGCCCTGGCAGCATCACCCTGGTTAGTCACACCCTGCAGTGCTGTCTGCCCCCAGTGTGCTGCTGTGGCATCCACCACACCTAGCAAGGTTGCAATACCGGTTCATGGCCTGTGCTGTTCAGTGGCGCATATGTGGCACAACGCATGCAAATGAGGTTGTGCGCAACGGTAGTGATATGCTAATACACACCACTGCACCACACATCGGCTGATAAGCTCATTTGCATGCAGCATATGAATATCAAGATATTTGAGCCGTGCGAAATGGTATTGCGCCAGAGCAAGCAGTGGCGCAATGCCCATGCATGCACGGTGCTCGGGCCTGCAGTGCACATGCGCACTGCGCTGACATGGTGTCAATAGTGCAAGATGCACGAACAGCGTAATGTATCAGCACTGCGCAATCTGCGCAGGACCGGCAACGTGCACTTCGTGCATGATGGCGTGTTCCCCATCACGCACATGCGCACTGTGGGTGGGCATAGTTCCTTGGGCCATTGCACTGAGCACCTGTCCTGTCCCTTGCTATAGGTGCCCAGCATCCAGTGCAGACACCGCTGTGCCAGATGCTGAACCGGCTCACGCGGCAGACTCTGCTTATGGTCTCAGGCATACTTGGGTGGTGGTGGGCATGCTGGTGGCGGAGAGAAGAGAGGGATGGCATGTCAGGGCAGCTGGCCGGGGTAGTCACTAGAGTTGCCCGTTTCCCCTGTTGGAACTTTCCCTACAGTCCCCCCTTCCACTGTACAGTCCCTGTTCCCTGTCCCCTTCCCTCACTGTCCCTACCCTTCCCCAGCCCCTGCTGTGTCTGTACATTGTTGTTCCATACATGTATATTGTCTGGCATACCCACCTGTGTCTGTGTCTGCTTTGCAGGTGATGTGAGGAGCCATGCTGCAATGGCCCAGTGTCCGTCCATGTTTTGTGCATGTGAGGGGGCACATGTTGTGCTTCTATGATTCCCTGCTGTGTGCTGTGGTTGGTCCGTCCCACTGTGATGGTGTCCATCCCCTGGGTCGGCGGCTGTGCATTAAGGTGCCCATGGAGCAGTGGTCGGGGAGTGTGGCATGTGTGTGCATGGTGGTGGTACACGGCCATGGTTATTTGTCAGGTACAGTCCGCACACTGTGTTGGGGGTCCTCTGCCTGGCATTGTGTGGCCTGTCCCATGTGGTCTGCCACACTGCCTGCCACCCAGCCTGTTCAGTGCCCACTGTGTGGGCTCCCTGTGTGCCTATGTGGTGTGTGTGTGCTTGGCTGCACGGTCCTGGTTGTGGCCTGCTATAGTCTCGGGGGGTGGGGCATGGCCAGTAGCCTGCCGGGGGGTCTCCCTTGGTGGCCCTCCATTGACCATTAGCACCTCTTGTCACCTGCCATCCATGCCAGTGTTGTGTTCTGGGGTCCAGTGTCTGGGTGCCTGTGTGGAGGCCTCCTTTGGCCTGTCACTATGCTGCCATGTCCCTGTCCCTGGGTCAGTTCTCTGTGCCCTGACCCGCTCTGTTGCTCTGCTGCCATTGGTGTGCAGAAGAATCTCTGTGTGCGCCATGGCGCACCTCTGTTTGCGCCATTGCACAACTCTGCCATATTCAGCTGGGTTGTGCTGGCGCAGTTCAGGCTGTGCAACCTCTGAATATGGCTCCAGTTGTGCCATGACACACTGGATTTGCGCTGTGCCCGACTTTGGTGCATTTCTGAATATCTGGGCCTAGGTTTGCTTGTGAGAACAGAGCAAGAAACATTATCAGAGCGAAGAAAAAGATTAAGGCTTCTTCTTGCTAGGCAGATTTACTGCGTGTTACTATTTTCTTTTGTGCTCAAAGGGTTTGTTACTGTTGTTTTTTTTTTTTTTATAACATTTTACTGCTTTATTGTTCTCCGATTCAGATTGCTGTTGCAGGGTATACTTTCTGCTGCATTATTACAGGGTGTGTCTACAGGTTTGTTACTGTTTTGTGCTCACAGATTACTGTTGTAATCTTCTCTGATTCAAATTGTTTTTTGCAAGGTATATCTTCTGTTACCGCTTTATTTGTCTCTGTAGCAAAGGGTTTTTTGCAGGGTATATCTTCTGTGAAATTGTTACAGGTGGTGCTTAAAATTGTTTTACTTTTTTATGTATCATTAGGATAAGCAAAATTGCTATTTGCTACTATTTTATTGTAATTTGTTGCTGAAAGGTTTTTGATTTGGTCTCAAAGGTGTTTTAGTCTCCTCACATTGAAGGAGCTAATTGCTTTCCTCCCACAGCTCTTCCAGGGGATTAGCTGTGTAACTGAATGGTGGAACTGACAAAGTCTTAGAAATTTCCAACAGAAGGAAGAGTTAAAAGGTCAGGTTAGTTTGTGTTTTTCAGGTGGAAGACTAGGTTTGCTAGCGAAGGCACCTAGCTTTACCTGAGTTCTTTTCTTCTAGGTTTGCTTGTAAGAACAGAGCAAGGAACATTATCAGAACAAGGAAAACAATTAAGGTTTCTTTTGGCTAAACAGATTTGTGTGTTACTATTTTCTTTTGTGCTCAAACTGTGTGTTACTATTTTTTACTAACATTTTACTGCTTTATTGTTCTCTGATTCAAATTGCTGTTGCATGGTATACTTTCTGCTGCATTGTTACAGGGTTTGCCTATAAGTTTGTTACTGTTTTGAGCTTACAGATTACTGCTGTAATCTTCTCTGAGTCAAGCTATTTTTTGCAAGGTATACTTTCTATTACTGCTTTATTTTTCTCTATAGCAAAGTGTTTTTTTTCAGGGTATATCTTCTGTGAAATTATTACAGGCAATGCTTTACAGGTTTTAGTTTTATCTATCATTAGGCTAAGCTTTCAGGGCTACTACATTTGTTGTTGGTTGATTGTTTCTGATCTTTTCTCCTTGTTTCTTTTGTCCGTGGTTGTTCTTTTTTGGCAGGGGAAGGGCCCAGCCAGCCACCCACCCCATGCTACACTCCTTTTATAGAGTAGCAGTCATGACATTTCCTGTAGCAAAGCAGGAAGGGGAGGATCAAAGGGATATCCACACAGTGACCTCACTTACAGGGGCACAAGTAATTTAATGTGTTATAACAAGTTCTACAAAAACAAAACAAAAAATCAAACCTTTGCTTTCATTTTCATCCTTCTAATTACTAAGACCAGGTTATAATTCTGGCAACTCAACTGGAACGGATATTATTGACTGCAGGTACTGTGGGACACTTTTCAAAAGGGCAGTTATACAGGATTTAGGATGCTCTCCTACATGCTGGACCATTGGAGATATAAGGGCTCAGCTCCCAGCAGCACGGTCAGAGATTCACCTCAAATCGCATATTCAGGAGGAAATATATTACAAGAACCACCTGCCATTTCCCCAACATCCAACTGGAACACCTCGACTGCAGAGGGTAGTTGGTCCAGGAGGTTGGCAGGTGGTTAGGAGGGGCAAATTGGGTGCCCCATCACTCAGTACTCTCCAATGTAACACCTCCACAAACCATAAACAATCTATAAACAGGTATCTGCCTCCATCCCCAAAATCAAACAAAGAGGCAGAGGACACTGCAGAGCAGGACACTGCAGCACAGGAGCTAGCACAACAAAACTCGCCCAAAACAAAAAAAAAACGAAAAAGGAAATCCAAAACACTTCTGATCATTGGAGACTCCATGATCTGGGTAGTTGATACCTACCTCCAGCTGGGGGTAATGGTCAGATGTCTCCCAGGTACATCAGCATGGAGAGACACTCACGGCATTGTTAAAATCATGTAGGAAGCAGGAGAAAACATTGACGTCCTGATACACATAGGAATTAACAATCTTGCCAGCTGGTCAGTTGTGGTGACCAAGGAACACCTGACCAGGCTGGGAGACAAACTGTCATCCATTTTGTCCAGTGTCTCCTTCTCTGAGATTCTGCTGGTCTGGAAGAAGGGGGCAGATGGACGGAAGGTCAGAGGAGGGGAGATAGGAGACCTAAACATGTGGCTCAAGGGCTGGTGCCAAGAAAAAGGACACAAATTTGTAGGTAACTGGCAACAGTTTTGGGAGTGAAAGTTCTTTAAATTCAATGGACTGCATCTGACTAAGGAGGGAGTCAGTGCATTGGGGCAGAAGTTTGATGTCGTTGCAGAATATTTAAACTAGAACTGCAGAGAGGGGTGCAGCACCCAATACATCGAATGGGAAGAACACCCCTCCCCCTTCAGCTACTGATCAAACAGGAGTTTGTAGTTCATTTGCATCACCAGGTAATTAAGAAGGTCCAGCTACCCATAAGGCATGCAGCACAGACAACGGACCTCGCTCAACAACTAACACACCAAAATCTAACCAATGGAAAATCATGTACACAATTGCCTGCAGTCTGAGAAACAAGATTCCAGACCTGCAGACAACAATGACAGGCTAAATTGGACATAGTGGCAATTAGCGAGACATGGTTCACCAGTAACCACACTTGGGAGACTTCAGCACCCGGCTATGTACTGTTCAGAGGAGACTGAAATGCAAAAAGGCAGGGGGCAGTGGCCCTTTATGTCAATGAAAAATATCAAAGCTACAGAAATTCATAATACACATAAGGAGCCAGAAGAACTGTGGGTCACCCTGGAAACAGGAAATGGGACAGCCATACGAACGGGGGTTGTCTACAGGCTGCTAGACCAAGGGGAGGACATCGACACATTACTGTTATAAGATACACAAAACATGACAGCTAAAGGGGAGGTTCTGATAATGGGAGACTTAAACATGCCAGATACAGACTGATCAATACCAGCAGGAACATCTGCCAGAACTAGACACATAGTAGAATCCCTGCAGGGGGAGGGCCTCAAACAACTGGTACAACAACCCACAAGAGACAGGGCTGTCCTAGTTCTAGTACCGACTAACAGGGAAAGGATCACAGATCTCCAGATAGAAGGTCACCTGGGGGGCCAGTGTCCATCACATGGCATGGTTCAGTTTGGCCACTAGAACTAAACCATCCCATTCCAAGGCAACAATATGGGACTTCAGAGGAGCTGACTTTGATAAGATGGCCAACAGAGTTAAGCTAGCCCTGGCAAGAAGAAATACAGAAGAAGAAGAAGAAGAAGAATCAGCATTTATATAGCGCTTTTCATACATCCAAAGTGCTCGCAGGCAATGCTAGACTGGTAGTGAAGTGACTGAATGTGTAGTGGCGGCCATATCGCACATCATTTCCCACACACAGCCTGGATAATTGCATGAACCGGTTTATGGGAAGGTGAATGTTGGCCAGGACACCGGGAATGTTCCCTACTCTTTGCGAAGAGTGCCCTGGGTTCTTTTACTTCCACCTGGACACCCACCAGGACAACACCAGGATGGGCAGAAGGAACCTCGGTTTAACATCTCATCCGAAGGACGGCACACCCCAGCAGTACAGCACCCCCCAATACTGCACTCGGATGCCAGTGATTTTTAGATGCAAGTCCAATCTCGGTGTGGGACGAGAACCCACGACCTTCTGATCCAGAGGCGGATGTGCTACCAACTGAGCCACGCTGACACCTGCGGTGAGTGGGTACAGGCAAAGTGGGTAAGCATTAAGGATGCAATACTTGAAGCAACATCCCATTGTGTTAGGGAGAAAAATAAAAGCAAAAGAAGGAGGAAACCACTTTGGTTCTCAAAAACAGTAGCAGAAAAGGTCAGAGCCAAAAGGCTGATCTTCAGAAAATATAAGGGAACACAGTAGGACGAAGGTAGGGAGACATATCAAACTTCCCTAAGGGAAGCAGGGAATGTAGTAAGGCAGGCAAAGGCCCAAACTGAGGAAACACTAGCATGAACAGTAAAAGAAGGGGACACAACTTTCTATAGATACATTAGTGAAAGGAGAAAGTCCAGAGGGGGTATTGTTAAGATCAAAGGCGATAAGGAGAAGTGTGTGGAGGAGGACTAAGGAAAATCATCTATTCTAAATAGATACTTCTGCTCAGTATTTACTGAGGAGAAGGTAGGGCAGGGCCCATGGCTCAGCACCATGGACACAGAGGGGAGGAAAGTGTGCACAAGTCCTTTCATAAGAGAAAGGGTCCTACAAGAGCTTGCTAAGCTCAGGGTGGACAAAGCAATAGGACCTGATGGCATACATCCCAGGGTACTAAAGGAGATAAGGGTGGAACTAGCAGAGCCATTATCAGAACTCTTTAGTGAGTCTCTGAGCACAGGAGAGGTTCCAGAAGACTGGAGAAGGGCTCATGTGATCCTGCTCCACAAGAGTGGTAGCAAGGAGGAGGCAGGAAACGTCAGACCAGTCAGGCTTACCTCAGTAGTGGGCAAGATTATGGAGCCACTCCTTAAGGAAAGGGTAGTGCAACAACTGGAATCCATAGCAGCACAGGATCCAAGACAGCATAGGTTTACAATAGGAAGGTCCTGTCAAGCTAATCTCATAGATTTCTCTGACTGGGTAACCAGAGTGGTGCACCAAGTGGAAGCAGTTGATGTCACCAACCTTGACTTCGGCAAAGCTTTCAATGCTGTTCCACATAGAAGATTGATTAATTAGCTGGGTAGTCTCAGGGTGGGTCAGAAGTCTTGGTTGATGGGCAGAAAACAGAGAGTGGTGGTAAGTGGTATACAGTCAGAAGAGATGGAAGTCACATGTGGGGTACCTCAGGGATCAGTCCTGGGGCCAGTCCTCTTCAATATCTTCATCAGAGACATTGCAGATGGACTGGAGGGTGAGGTTCATCTGTTTGCAGATGACACCAACATCTGCAACACAGTAGATGATCCGGATGGGGTGGGCAGAATGAAAATCTGGATAAATTGGCAAAATGGTCAGAAGAGTGGCAAGTGGGGTTTAACGCAAAGAAGTGGAAGATCATGCACACAGGGAAAAGAAACCTTGAAGTCACCCGAAGGGTGGGAGGGGAGTTGCTGGTAATCACAAGGAAAGAAAGAGACTTGGGCATCATCATCACAGATGACCTGAAATCATCCGAGCAGACCACTAAAGCAATAGGTAGGCTAGATGGATGTTGGGGTGTATTAGTACGGGTATCACAAGTCATAAGAGAGAGTAATAATCCCTCTTTACAAGACACTAGTTAGGCCCATCTGAGTACTCGTGTGCAGTACTGGAGGCCGCACCTGCACAAGGACATTAACAAAATGGAGGCAGTCTAGAGAAGGGAAACCAAAATGGTGCAGAGATTGCATCAGTAAACATATGAGGACAGATTAACAGAGTTCAATATGTATACCCTAGAGCAAAGGAGGGAGAGAGGTGATATGATCACAACATTCAAACATCTTAAGGGCATTAACAAGGTGAAAGAGTCAACACATTTCAATACAAGAAAAATAGCAGGGCAAAAGGACACAGCATGAGGTTAGAGGGAGGCCGATTAAGGGGTAACATGAAGAGGTTCTTTTTCACAGAAAGGGTGGTGGATGCATGGAACAGTCTACCTCAGGAAGTGGTGGATATGAATACAGTGCAGGGCTTCAATCAGGCATGGGATAGGAATAAGGGAGCTATACAGATGAGTATGAATAGATAGGCCAGTGACAGAGCACAGGCCTATGGCACATTCATAAGGTAGAAAAAATAGGCAGACTGGATGGGCCTTGTGGTCCTTATCAGTCATCAACTTCTATGTTTGTATGTAAATGTACCATGCTGTTGCTGTCAAAGCCTCACTCTGCCATTGTGTTCTTGCCCTTGCTTTATACTGTACTGTTGTGTTTGTAACCTCCCGGGTCATGTCTGAAAATAATCATTTCCATGGCTAGCGCACATATCCAGTAAACAAAAACTAAATAAAAATAAAATTGACAAACAACTCTGGAAAAAGCATGATCAAAATTAACATCTTGGAACAGGTGGAAAATGACAAAAAGAAAAGGAATCTACATGGTTAAAATATTTCTTCTAATTTTATTTTTACATGTAAGTGCAATATTTGCATTACCTACTAATATGGAAATCAGAGTATACAGTTGCTTTTTTCACCTGCATATGGGGAAGCAGATTCATTTGAGCTTATGCAACTGGATGAGACGTATGATTGTGTGACTTCGATACATTGTGGCTATTCACCTCTCTATCCATGGGATATACCTCTCTGCAGGGGTACAACATAAGGACCCCAGAGGAGGATTCCCCCCTATATGTGTCGCAGGAATGATTCCCTTGGCTAAAGGTAGCTTAGGAAGAAGCCCCAAAAAAATATCCAAAAACAGTGTCAAGCATCGAAGAGGCAAGAAATCAGGAGATATCTAGACCAGCAGTAAATGTAACGGACATAGACAGGAAAGACAGGAGAAGAACAAGAAAAGGCTAGGACAGCAAAGGAAAGGAAATTGACAAGATGCAGAAGGGTGACTTCCTAAGGAGAGAGGGAACAGCAGGGGCCACCACCCGACTCCATCCAACAGTGGAACCTAACTAAGGAACCTAGGAAAGCACTAACCCCGACTAATATTATGACCATTGGCAAGGAGGAGAAGATGAACCCCCTTTTTGGAGGAAACTTCTGGGGATCCAAGGCCTAGGTCGCTGTCCCTCCAGGCTGAAAGACATTTTGAGTAGGGATGGTACTGGTACAGCAAGTTAAAGTAGCGATTGAGTAAGGAGGATAAAGTCAAGTTTTAGAGGAATCTTCTCACTCTGTCCTTCTAAACGGACAATGGTCGAGGGATGCAAGCGATGTCTGCAACTAGACATATAAAAGTAAGAGAGGACGTGCAATGATGTAAAGAAGCCTAAGAGGGCATGAATGGTGGAAGATGAGACATGAAATGAATGATGTACGATGATGGAGATGAAACCTGCAAGCTCCTCGTGAAGGGGCAACAGACATGAAGGCATGCCTCCGAGAGGAGAGTAGGTCGAGTCGAGGTAGCATGGACCCGAGAGGGTT
Organism: Neoceratodus forsteri; assembly: GCA_016271365.2. Taxonomy (NCBI): domain Eukaryota; kingdom Metazoa; phylum Chordata; order Ceratodontiformes; family Ceratodontidae; genus Neoceratodus; species Neoceratodus forsteri. The sequence continues at coordinate 400,534,540 of CM057457.1, forward strand.
ATGCTCAAGTATTCGATGTGAAGGAGTAGACCAACACAGAGGTCAGATGAGCAAGGGATAGCCAGATGTGGTCATGAAAAGACAGAGTATGATAAGTGGTCTCGTTCTAAATGGACACCTGTTGAGGGATGGCGAGTGATGTCTCTGCAACTAGATGCTCACAAGTGAGATAGGATGTACGATGATGGGAGGAAGCCTTGAAGGCCTGAATGGCTCAAGGCAAGGAATGACATGGATAATGTATGATTATGAAATGATGCCAAGAAGGCCGGTACGGTGAAAGTGAACTATGAAGAGGACGATGAACGATGATGGAGTGAAGCCATGGAAATTGGTACGGTTAAAGTGAGGTATGAAATGAACAATGTACAATAATGGAGAGAAGCCTGGCAGTCCTGATCAAAGGGACAGTAGATATGAAGGCATGTCACAAGTTAAGAACAGATCAAGTCAAGGTAGCATGAACCCGAGAGGGTTAAGCTTGAGTAGTCGATGTGAAGGAGCCAGATGAGTGAGGAATACCCAGATGCAGTCATGAGAATACTGATGGTGATATTAACTACAGGAGTGCAGCAGTTCGATGGGTGGCATGAGACCCAATGAGAAGTATGCTCAATTAATCAATCTGAATGAGTAGATCCTGAGGTCAGACTGAGCGAAAGGGAACCAGACTCAGGTGCCTTGACACCAGGCAAACTAGAGTAAGAGGAGGATGCAAATAGGGAAGGTGATGGTAGGATAAGGAAAACCCCAAAAGAAAGCAAGGTCAGAGAAAGAGTGGAATGGAGGGCAGAGGGAATGGGAGGAGGAGAGCAACAAGCGGAGTCGACAGGGTTAGTCACCACTGATACAGAGGATATAGGTAGAGAGAAGGACTGAGTCAAGCAATGAAGGTCAATGAGGGAACAGTAAGTGCATCCACAAAGAGCCCTAACAGCAGGAGGGGTGAACAGAGAATAATGTACCACAGTGATGGACACTACCTTCATAGCACAGCTATCCAGATGAAGATGTGTGAGAGATGGAAATGCCTGTGCAACAGGATAGGGCACATGCAGCAGGAAGCAGCCAGTGCTAGGGCAAACAAATAGATTAAGCAAGAATGCCGTCATAGCATAGGAGCTATGCACATGATCATACGAGAACACAGAGGTGACAAGTCATAGGTAAGGAGGACAGAATGAAGCATCATGCACCAAGGATGAGGGCCGAGCAAATCAGGAAAAAGAGCCAAAGGCTCAGGATAGACATCAGGAGAACTAAAGCGAGAAGGAGAACAGCAGCTGAAGAAACAGATTGGGCAGTTGGGAGCGAGGAGTTGAAGGCACAAGCAGCCCAACCGCACCTGGATCGGTAGGACCAGAGGGACAAGGAAGAGGAAATGGCAGAGAAAAATTCAGAGTCCAAACCTGGAGCAGCAGGAGAAAGAAAAGATGATGGAAGGCAGTCCAGGGGAATGAATGCAGTGGCGATCGACATTGCAGGAGCAGAGAAGTGGGGAGGGAGATAAGGAGAACAAAGTAGAGTAGAGTTCGAGGGATGAGGACATATTTCAAGGTAGGGGAAGCTCATGCCCTGGCCATCCAAATGAACAGCAGTTGAGGAGTGCAACTGAAGTCCCAGAAACCATACAAACGAAGGCAGGAGAGGAGAGATGGCTGTTGAAGCACCTAGCTGGCCTATACCAACCCACGGAAGAGACCATGGGAACTAGAGGCAGGCAATACAGAGAATAGCAGTGAGGGGGGCCTCCAAACCTGCACAGGCAGCCAAGGGGGCCCTGAAGAGGAGATCCCCATGCCATGCGGCTGGAAGATGGAAATCAAATGTCCACAAGTGATGCCAAAATGAGGGACGATGGAAGGTCCACTCGGACTGAAGACAGTCTCACTATAAGCCAGGGAGGAGGACCCCTTCCCGAGCTTCGCATGCTCAGGATGCGGACATCGTGAGAGCAGAGCAAGACCAGCAACAACAGGCCAACTCTAAGCTACTGAGCAATGGACACAGAAGGCAAGTCACCGAAGGGAGAGCGGGGTGAGACAAGGTAGCAGAGGACCCACATGGAGGGTATGCTAGACTAGGCGATGTGAATGAGGGCACTGTCAGAGAGGTCAAACTGAGTGAAAGAGACCCTGGTGAGGGTCGGTAGGAGGCCGGATGTGATAGTAGCTACAGAAGTGCATGCCAACCGGATCCAGGAAAAAGCCAAATGGGGAGTGGGTCGAACTGATGAATGTAAGAACGAGAAGGCTGAATGAAGCCCGCATCCGACAGGTGAGGTACGAAGTTCCAGGAGTACTGAAGGAGCTATGAAGTAGGAATAGATGAGAGATTCGATATGAACATACGAGGAATGCTGGCACGGGCAACTGATGGGAACTAACGAAGCGAGGGGGGTGGATGAAGATGGCTGGGCAAAGCCTGTGGCAGACAATGAGTGGAGAAGTCACTGTCGGCACAGCAGTGGAGATAAGTTTTATTTCAGTAGAATCTCCACTGCCTTTACTTGTATAGCCCTAATCCTGTGCCTTAAGTAGTTCAGGAACTGTCAGTGCTTTATTTTAAGCAAAATTGGAAAAGTAACCTTAAGAGTCTCCACTGCCTTTACTTGTATAGCCCTAATCTTGTGCCTACTACAGTCAGCTCAAGTTTAACTTTAATTACTGCTGACAGGCTAAATTATGTAAAATATCTGCAGTCATTTGCTTAGCTGTAATTACTGCTACCAGGCAAATTTATTTGAACTCACTCACTGCAGCCATTTGCTTTGGGCATGTCCCGATAGATGTGTTGTGCCTCAGAATAATCTGTAAGTCTCCTCCCCGTTTCACACAGCATAAATAACCCTTACCTGCTTCCTCTCCACAGCCATTTCCCTGGATCGGATCCCGGTCGGTCGTGAGGGCCTAAGTGCAGATGCCCTCCCCCCCAAAGCGAACTTCACCAGGTGCGAGAGCGGGCTCAGCAGAAGAGTAGGAAAATTCTGGCACAGTTGGAACCACTGTGTTGCCCGCCGACACTTGCGTCGGCTCCCCACCCCCCACCACCCTTGGTGGATACTCAGCTATATAGGGTAGATACACTAATAGAGTGCAGCTGCATTTTAATCAGCCACTTCTCCACCTGCAGATTATATTCATTGGCAACTAGGGGATCCAGCCTGCCATCCCTTCTCTGTCTTCCTCACATCCCATACTCCAGCATGTCCCTTGTAGTGTTCTCTATACTAGCTCTGCTCTTCCCTATGCTGTCTCCCTTCCCCCATTATCCCTCTGGTGAATCTCTCCAGCGCTGTATTAAGCATACATCTGCCAGACTGTCAGCTTCCACTCGCCAATCCACCCATTGCTCTCAGCATCCCCCTCTGTTTACCACTTACCACTAACTCACCTTGCACGCTGGACCACCCTATCACCCCACCGCACCCTCCACCAACATCCACTCCCCCGCCCCCTGTCCACGGTGCACAGTGGGCTCTATCTGTCCTAGCCATACCTGCCCTTAGCTCCCTACCCATACCCTGCTCCTCCCCCTGATCCTCGCATCTGCCCAAGCACTTCTACCCCACCCGCCGTAGTCCACTTCTCCGACTCATCACCTTACTCCTCCTGTTCTCTGGGAATGTCCACCCAAAACCTGGGCCTGGACATTCTACCCCCCTTTGCCCCCTGTTGGGCGTGGCCACCGCATTGCCTCTATGAATATCGGCAGTCTCTCAAAGAAAACTGCTGCACTCCAATGATGGGTCACCAAACACAGGCCCGACATCCTTGCCATGGTGGAGACCTGGCTCTCCGCATTAACCCCTGACTCTGCTGTCTCCCTTCCCGGCTTCACCCTTTTCAGAGAAGATCGTGTGAGTAAGCGTGGTGGCGGATGTGCAGTCTACTTGCGTAACTCCCTCCTGGGTCACGCACTACCTACCCCCAAGTTTGATCACGGTGCCCAAGCCATCACCTTAAAAATCTCCCCTGACCCGGGCCGGGGCCATCTTTATCTTACAACCACATACATACCCCCACGGGCTCAAAGTCTAGCTATCCACTCCCTCACTATCTCTCTACTCTGCCCCACAAAGCTGAACAGCTCATCCTAGGTGACCTCAACATCAACTGGCTTGGCTCCACTGCAGCACGCATAAAGGACACCTTCACGGCTCTTGACCTAACTCAACCAGTCACTCATCCTACCAGATTCAACCAATCAAGTGGGTCCAGCTCCCTCCTTGACATAATACTCTCCAATCGCCCCCACAAAATAAAGTCTGTTAGCGTCCTAGCCAACTCCTTTAGTGACCACTCCCCTATCCTCTGTGTCTGGTCCTCCCCTACACTCAATCCCGCATGCAAAGTCACCCCCCGCTGCCACTTTAGCCCCGGGGGCCTAAATAAGCTAAAGCAGTACCTAGCCCAAATTGACAGGTCCCCGATCTCCCATGCGACGGATAAAGATACTGCACTAGCCTTCCTCACCAGAGCCTTCTGCAAGGCCTGTGACATCTTTGCCCCCATCACCAGCAGTCGCTCCAAAAGACACAATGCTGCCTGGTTTTCTCCCTCCCTGATCCAGCAACTGAAGCAGTGTGATAACCTGTGGTACACTGCGTTCGAGTCAGGCAGAACAGTAGACAGACAGGCCTATAATGCTGCTCACAACCAGTGTACCTGGGCCATAAGGCAAGCCAAGGCCAGATACTACCAAACCACCCTGGCCTCATCCTGGGGCTCTGCACGAGCTTTCTGGGATAATATTAAGAAGCTTAATGGGAAAACCCGTCCCCCACCATCAGATGCTTGTTGATGGCGCCATTACCACTGACCCCCCACTTCTTGCTAACTGCCTCAACACAACCTTTTCCAACCTAAGTGCAGTCCTTCCTGTCCACTTCTTCAATCCTATCCATGCCTCCAAGCCCCCCACTATGGATTGTCCCCCATTTCTCCTCCAGACCATATCTCCCCACGATGCCAAGCCACTCCTACTGAAAGCCCTCTCCAGTCGCAACCCCAGTTGTGACCCCCTTGACTCCAGAATTCTCCACCTAACACTTGATGTCATGCTAGCCCCTCTCACTGACCTTTTTAACCGGTCTCCATGCCTCGGCCAATTCCCAAGCCCATGGAAATCGGCAGAAATTACCCCAATTCATAAAAATGGAGACCGTACATTACCAAACATCTACAGACCGATCTCCATCCTCCCTCCACTCTCTAAAGCCCTGGAAAAAATAGTATCCACCCAACTCATGAATTATCTATCCAAGTACAACATATTATGCCCAGAACAGCATGACTTCCATCCTGGATACAGCACCACTTCAGCCCTCCTGGAGTTCTCCCACCAAATACACTCTGCACTTGACTCTGGGGAGATCGTCAAGGCAGTGTTCATTGACCTATCCAAGGCCTTTGACACTGTGTGTCACTCCCTATTGCTTGACTCCCTCCATCATCTTGGTTTCTCCTCTGGCCCCCTGGCTTGGTTCTCCAGCTACCTCCATGACAGATCGAAACGGGTCAAAATCAACGGTATCCTATCAACTGCCCTACCTGTACACGCTGGGGTCCTGGGACCCACATTGTTCAGTCTCTTTCTAAACACCCTCCCCAGTTCCTGCTCCAGCAAAATACTCCTATACGCAGACGATGCGGTCCTCATCGCCTCCCAACCCGACCCACTCACCCTCCAGAGCTCTCTGCAACTCACCTTCAGCCAAGCTGAAAAATGGTTCCTCGACTATCCTCTGGTTCTGAACCACAAGACGACGAAATCTATGATTTTTGCACACCGACAAAGTAACTCCGGAAATGACCCCCCTTCTCATCCTCCCCGCACCCAACACCCCTTGAACAGGTATCAGCATACAAATGCCTGGGCATCACCTTCAACTCAACTCTATCCTTCCATGCCCATCTTAACTCACTGTCCTCTGCCATGAATGCCTGGATTGGACTCCTCTCACCGCCACAAAGACTGCCTCCCTAAGTATGCCCTACGGCTGGCTGTCACCTCCTCCATCCTGTCTTTGGTTGACTATGGGCTCCCTATCTATGCAGCTGCTGACCCCACTGCCCTCATCAAAGTCCAGACCTCAATTAACAAGGCCTGCAGGCTCCTGACCGGTGCCCCCAGCAGAACGCACACATGCCAGCTTTACTCCACCTCCAACCTACTCACCTTTGAAGAGCGCCTGCATTACCACATCTGTATACTGGCCAAAAAAATGCTACTTGGGCTCTCCCCTCCAGGAGTTACTACATCCCTACAACGGGCCACCCGCTCGGTCGCCATCCGAAATGCAACCAAAGTCACCTTCAAGGTGCCGAGAGCTAGAACCTCGCTCGCCCAAAGATCTTTCCACTCCAGAGCCCCCTCCTGGTATAATTCCCTCCCCGCTCACATCACAAACTTCTCTAAAATTGGCCCCTTCAAAATCGCCCTACGTAATCACCTCACTGACACTCGGAGTTGCAAATGCCCATGACTGAGCCATACCTAGAGTCTTCGCCTGAGCCAGTCCACAAACAGTCTTCCTGGTCCACCACTCTCCCTAGCATCTACCCTCTGCACCCCCCCAGGTATCCGCCACCTAGTATCTCTAGGGATCTTATAGTATGTCAAGTGTACTAGTTTATTTAGATCAGCTTACTTGTAGTCTGTACACCACGAATTGAAACCTGCGTGCTCCACTGTATCGCTGAAATTGCTTGTATGTCCGTTTGCTTTGCTTTGTATGCTCTTTATTGTATCTCACCTGTATTGTTCCCCACTGTTGTACTCCACCAAAATGTTGTCTCCCCTCCCTGCAACAAGGTGCCTTTGTAAATGAGTCTTTAACTCAAAGGTTGTAAATCCGAATTGTGAATAAATAAAATAAAATAACACAAAGAAGCTGGTACATGGTGCTTGGGTTACATAACCAGTGTGGATAACAGTGTGTTGCTCACCTTCAGTGTAAACATAAACACTGGAGGTAATGTGAAGAAGCTGGTACATGGTGCCTGGGTTACATAACCAAAGTGAATAGCAGGGCATTGCTCACCTTCGGTGTAAACACAAACACTGGACATAATGCAAAGAAGTGTGTACGTGGAGCATGTTTAAGAAGGAAGTCAGGAAATACTTTTTATAGAGAGGGTGGAGGATAGGGGGAATAGACTGCCAAATGAGGTGCTCTGTGCAAAATCAGAGGTAGGGTTCAAGCATGTATGAGATAGACATATGGGTTTAGCTGGGGATAAAAGAGGCGGGAGAAGAAAAGTGACCCCTAGGGAGCTTGGTGTCATAGGTTAAGCAGTGACAAGAGCAGACTGGATAGACTTTGTAGCCTTCTGCTGTTCTCAGTTCTGATGTTTGTATCTCCTGTGAAGTCTTTTCCTCCTCAAGCAACTTCAAGTATCACAAAATGGAGGAGGAGGGTTAAGCTACACAAACTTTACATACTGCTGCACTTTTTTGAAAAATTACAAGAATGTTATAGCAGAACCCCTAAGCTAGTCCATTCATCCTTCCCCCTACTACGGACATGCTTTAAGACTTGTTGTAGTTATAAGTTAGACCATTCTCCTCTCACAAAGATCCCACCTCAGAGATTGTGTATATCCTTACCTACGGAAACCATGGTTTCATAATTCTGCACCATCACTTCCCTGTGAAGCGTCTTCTCCTGTTCGCTTAACATCTTCCACTCCTCTTTAGAAAAAGCAACAGCAACATCTTCAAAGCTTTCTGGAACCTGAAAGGACAGAGACATGTTTATCTGTTCTTGATGTCACAGAACACATTAAGAAATCTTCAACTTTTCAAAAAGAAGAGGATGGCCAAGGTTACGATGTGTAATCTGAAAAACTAAGAGGCCTTGCTGGCACTCCCTCAACAAGTGATGATGGACAGAGCAGAGTCAATAATGGAGGGCAGACAAGGGGGAAGCACACCTGGGGTAGGACTAGAGGTAGAGGTAAGTGAAGTCAGTCAAGTCAGAGATGGTAGCCCTAGTCAGTGAATGGCTGCTTGTCTGAATGCCAGGACTTAAGGGAACAAAGTGGGGGCTATCCAGGCAATGGTGCCAGAGGCCCAGGTGGACACAGTTATCATCATGAAAGCATGGGTGACATAAAATCCATGACTGGTTCCACACTATCTGGAGATATGCCTATTAGTAGGGACACAGAAAGGGGCAGAGTTAGAAAAGGTTGCCCTATACACTGAGACTACATAAAAGAAACAGAGGATGAGAAGCAGCGGGGAGTGGGAGTAGAAAAATGTAGGTTCATATGATAGTTAAATGAGGGAAGAACCTCAGAGGGGTGGTTGCCTATAGACTACCAAACCAGTCTCAGGACTGGGATAGGGCACTAGAGGTTCAAATCAGAGTGGCAACTATGATGAGTAGCGTGTTTCTGATGTTAACGTGCCAAACCTACAAGATGTAGAGTGCCAGGAGTAAAGCTCATGTAGATTCAGTGCAGGGCTGTTTCCTTGTAAAATGGGTGAAGGAACCCACCAGAGATGGCACCATCTTTGACTTTGTACAGTCAAATCACAACAGTGTACGAGAGCCCCCGGAGATGAGTGACCAAGGGGAAGAGTGATCACAACTCAATGTCCTTCAGTATTGTCTTAGATGCCCAGCGCCTACTTCAGAGACCATGGTCTTAGATTTTAGGACAGTGGATCTTATATAAATGGGAGAAATCCTCCACAACAAAATGAGAGGATGGAAGGGACAGAGGGAGTGGATAGAAGTTGGAAGTCATTAGAGGGAGCCTTATATAAAGGTCACCAATGCTTATGTGATGCAGGTAGTGGGAAAAAGGTATTCCAAGTGGCATGAGTTCAAATCCCTGCTGAGGCACCTATATTCTTTCTCTTTGCTGTTTGTTTGGGTTGCATATATGTGCACACTGCACTCTTGTAAATGAAAACATAACTATCTGTGCAGCACCAGGATGTGCATTAGAGACAGAGGAAAATGCTTCTGCAAGTCCCAGGTTTCCAGTTGCCTTGGTGGCACAGCTGATAGGGCAATCAGAACTATATTCCAGATGGCCTGGGTTCAAATATTAACTGAAGCACCTATTTTCTTCCTCTCCTCTGTCTGTTTTGGGGATTCTGTGGTGCAGGTCGGCAGCACAGCTACCCCTCACCATACAGGTCTGGCTGCATTGTCCTGTGTTGCAGGGGGGTCCAGGATCTCTTGGTCATCAGAGCATGTTGGGGACACTAGCCTGATGTATATAGTAATCAGTGAGAATTCTGGACGTTGTGGGACTTTCAAGTGGTCCATTTCTGCCCGATACTGTATATCAAGTGAGCAGGCTCACACCGGAACGAAGTGTAGCAGTCGTGCATTAAGTAAGGGGATATAAGAGAAACCATTTACTGGTTAATGAGCTAGGGTTCAGATACAGGGATGGTAGAGTCCACAAATAAGTACTGGGGACAGGGGGCCTCAAAGAAACCCCTTCTGCTGACCTCAGAATTTGCCATAATGAAGGACATGTGACAAGATGAAATACCAGAGCTTTTGAGCTCTCTATTCTGTGTGACAACTTTATACTTATCTGAACTGTTGTGAACAAATCACCCGGGTAAAAGACCACACATGAACTGCCATTCTGGGTGTTGTATAATAATATATATCTGTGTCCCCCAATCTCTGTCTCACTTGGAGCATAAAGATAATAGTAGCTGTGCAGCCTGTACCACAACTGTTCAAAGCAGGTTCCAGGTGTGCTGTAGCAACAATATACCCAGAGCATGTACAGCCTGAACCACAACTGTTCAAAGAGGGCTCCAGCTGAGCTGCAGCAACAATATACCCAGAGCTTGTACAGCCTGAACCACAATTGTTCAAAGCAGGTTCCAGGTGTGCTGTAGCAACAATATACCCAGAGCCTGTACAGCCTGAACCACAACTGTTCAAAGTGGGTTCCAGGTGAGTTGTAACAACAATATACCACTAGGGGTCCACCAGGTGTTTTCACATTACCAAAGAGCTCTCATGCACTTCCACTAATGTGGTCTATTGTATTCTTTGCAGGAAGTGTGCGGCTATCCACTTTGAAGAAACTGGCAGATGCCTGGCTCAGCGATTCACAGAACATTACAAGGCAGTCAGGAATGGAGACACTGATAAACCCATTGTATCACACTTCATCTCTAGGGACCACAATATCAATGATCTTTCCATGTGTGCCCTTCAGCAGGGTTTCCAGGATGCTGACCAAAGAAAAAAACATGGAAACCAAGCTGATCATCTACCTATGATCCCAGCAGCCCTCTGTTTAAATGACAAACTTAGTTTCTACTAACATCTTTCAACCACCTTATGGTTTTTCACCATAGTCTGTCTTTTTTACCCCACCCCTGTAAGATCTTTGCTTGCACATGGGCATGGTATGTTGGCATGTGTGGGGATGATGCCTGCACATGCTTCCATCCTGTGGGGGGGGGGGGGCATCCTCACATTGCATGGTATGTTTGTATGTGCGTATGTGTGGGGATACCTGTACACACTTTCATCCTGTGGGGTGAGGTGGGGGCATTTCAGTTTTGTGTGCACATCTATTTTCCTTTTTCACAGATGTCTCCATCTTGGTCTCCTTCCCCCACATTTGTCACATTTCAGCATTCTTACTAGGCCCTGTTAATTAGACCCCACTTGAGGACTTCTCAGCTCATTTAGTCCTGCTACACTTTGTCATACCAATGATCACCTTTTTGTTTCCCAGATTCTTTTCTTACAGTGCCTATTATTCACTTTTTCTCCTCGAGTCTTCCCCCATTTTCTTTCGTGACATATATATCAATTATTTCCCCTTATACCCAGAGCCTGTATAGCATGTACCACAACTATTCAAAGAGGGCTCCAGGTGAGCTGTAACAACAATACACCCAGAGCCTGTACAGCCTGTACCACAATTGTTCAAAGAGGGCTCCAGGTGAGCTGTAATAGCTGTATATCCAGAGCCGGCACAGGCTGAACCACAACTGTTCAAAGAGGGCTCCAGGTGAGCTATAACAACAATATACCCAGAGCCTGTACAGCCTGTACCACAACCGTTCAAAGAGGGCTCCAGGTGAGCTGTAACAACAGTATACCCAGTGCCTGTACAGCCTGAACCACAACTGTTCAAGGAGGGCTATAGGTCAGGTGTAACAATATACCTGGATCCTGTACAGCCTGTACCACAACTGTTCAAAGAGGACTCCAGGTGAGTAGTAACAACAATATACCCAAAGCCTGTACAGCATGAACCACAACTGTTCAAAGAGGGCTCCAGGTGAGCTGTAACAACAACATACCCAGAGCCTGTAGAGCCTGAACCACAACTGTTCAAAGAGAGCTCTAGGCCAGGTGTAACAACAATATACTCAGAGCTTGTACAGCCTGTACCACAACTGTTCAAAGAGGGCTCCAGGTCAGCTGTAACAACAATATATCCTAAGGGGTACCACAGGTGTTTTCTCATCACAGAAGAGTTTTCATGCACTTTCACTAATATGGCATATTGTATTCTTTGTAGAAAGTGTGCGGCTATCTACTTTGAAGAAACTGGCAGATGCCTGGCTCAGCAATTCACAGCACATTACAAGGCAGTCAGGAATGGAGACACTGATAAACGCACTGTATCACACTTCATCTCTAGGGACCACAACATCAATGATCTTTCTATGTGTGTCCTTCACCAGGGTTTCGAGGATGCTGACCAAAGAAAAAATTATGGAAACCAAGCTGATCATCTACCTATGCTTCCAGCAGCCCTTAGTTTAAATGGCAAGCTTATTTTCTACTAACATCTTTCAACCACCTTATGGTTTTTCACCATAGTTGTCTTTTTTACCCCCACCCCTGTAATATCTTTGCTTGCACATGTGCATAATATGTTGGCATGTGTGGGTATGATACTGTGTATGTGTGGGTGGGTGGGTGACATCCTCTCTTGGGTATGGTATGGTATGTTTGCATGTGTGAGGAGACCAGCGCACACTTCCACCTTGTGTGTGTGTGTGTGTGTGGGGGGGGCATTCCAGCTATGTTTGCATATCTATTTTCCTTTTTCACAGATGTCTCCACCTCTGTATCCTCCCCCCACATTTGTCACCTTTCAGCCTTCTTACTAGGCCCTGTTAATTAGTCCCCACTCGAGGACCCCCCCAGCTCGTTTAGTCCTGCAATACCTTGTCATACCAATGATCACCGTTTTGTTTTCCAGATTCTTTTCTTGCCTTGCTTATTATCACTTTTTCTCCTAGAGACTCCCCTTTTTTCTTTCCTCACACACAGTATGTATAAATTATTTCACCTTACCTCTCCACTAACTTTGCTTTTTTTCATATACATAATTCCTGAAGAAGACCTAAGGTTGAAACATTGATTTTAACTCAATTTCCTATTTTCAGCGTGCATTTAATATTATCATTTTGTTTTGTTTTCAGACTACACGCTGATGCAGCACCTTGTTTCTTGTTCTTAACCTAGGCCATGCCACCCCCATCAAGGCATATGCAGAATTGGCTGGCAGGCTGAGTGTAGTGGGGGAGGGGGGATGTGCACAGATAACAAACAGCAGACTTGTCACAGACTGGTCCTTGTACAACTCAGTCTGCACTGTGCTATCAACTCCAAAGACACTTTAGATGCCTGAATAGCCACCTCGACATGCTGCCACCACCCGCTCAGTCATTTGCTGATACCCAAACATGGAGAGCATGACATTCAAGAACTGGGACAAGCACAGCACAGCTGTTTGCACTGTGTTGCTGCTGAACTCCCTTTTAGCACCTATCAGAGCTATCTGACTGAATATCAGCCCATGTCGGCACAATGCTCAGTGAAACTGCGCTGCCCCAACACAGACTAAGGCTGCATATGGCCAACAGGGAATAGAGCTGGCCAAAATAGAACAGCGCCAAGTCCACTGTTGGGCAATATTTAGCTCAAGCACGCAAATAAGCCCACTGGGCATAAAAGGGCCATATACATGCGCAGCAGACCGGGTCAAACAGGAGCCCTGGTCATCCAGTCATCCCCCCAATTGCCAGTTGTTTATATCTGAAGCATTCCCTAGTGGTCCCCCCCCCCCCCGACATCCCCGCACCCATCATTACCCCAGTGTCCAGGGCTCATAACAGCTACATACTGTAATACAGTATGCACTCTCACTGACAGCTCATACAGCAGCTGGCTAACATCCCACCCCCAACCCTTTCCTACTCCAAAGTGCAGCACTCATAACACCTACATACTGTAATACAGCATGAACTCTCACTGACAGCACATACATCAGCCAGCTCACATCCCACCTCCCTGCACCCCTCCTTACTCCAGTGTCCAGCACTCATACCAGCTACATACTGTAATACAGCATGCACTCTCACTGACAGCTCATACAGCAGCCAGCACACATCAAACCTCTCCACACCCCTCCTTACTCCAGAGTCCAGCACTCATACCAGCTACATACTGTAATACAGCATGCACTCTCACTGACAGCTCATATAGCAGCCAGCTCACATCCCACCTCCCGACACCCATCCTTACTCCAGTGTTCAGCACACATAATAGCTACATACTGCAATACAGCATGCGATCTCACTGAGAGCTCATACAGCAGCCAGCTCACATCCCACCTCCCAAACCCTTTCTTACCCCAAAGCCCAGCACTCATAACACCTACATACTGTAATACAGCATGCCCTCTCACTGACAGCTCATACAACAGCCAGCTCACATCCCACCTCCCTGCACCCCTCCTTACCCCATAGTCCAGCACTCATAACAGCTACATACTGTAATACAGCATGCACTCTCACTGACAGCTCATACAGCAGCCAGCTCACATCCCACCTCCCTGCACCCCTCCTTATCCCAGTGTCCAGCACACATAATGGTAACATACCATAATATAGCATGAACTCTCACTGACAGCACATACAGCAGCCAGCTTACATCCCACCTTACCCCAAATTCCAGCACTCACAACAGCTACATGCTGTAATACAGCATGCACTCTCACCGACAGCTCATACAGCAGCCAGATCACATCCCACCTACCTGCATCCCTCCTTACCCCAGTGTCCAGAACTCACAACAGTTATGTACTGTAATACAGCATGCACTCTCACTGACACCTCATATAGCAGTCAGCTCACATCCCACCTCTCCACATCCCTCCTTACCGCAATATACAGCACTCATAACAGCTACATACTGTAATACAGCATGCACTTTCACTGACAGCTCATACAACATTCAGGTCACATACCCCCTCCCCGCACCTCTCCTTACCCCAGCGTGCAGCACTCACAACAGCTACATACTGTAATACAGCATGCACTCTCACTGACAGCTCATAGAGCAGCAATGTCACACCCCACCTCCCCACACCCCTCCTTACCCCAGTGTTCAGCATGGATAACAGCTGCATACTGTAATACAGCATGCATTCTCACTGACAGCTCATACAGCAGCTAGCACACATCACACCTCCCCGCACCTCTCCTTACCCTAGTGTCCAGCACTCATAACAGCTACATACTGTAATACAGCATGCACTCGCACTGACAACTCATCCAGAAGTCAGCTCACATCCCACCTCCCTGCACCCCTCCTCACCGCAGTGTCCAGCACTCATAACAGCTACATACTGTAATACAGCATGCACTTTCACTGACAGCTCATACAGCATTCAGGTCACATACCACCTCCTCACACCCCTCCTTACCCCAGTGTTCAGCATGGATAACAGCTATATAGTGTAATACAGCATACATTCTCACTGACAGCTCATACTGCAGCCAGCTTACATCTCATCTCCCCACACCCCTCCTTATCCCAGTGTCCAGCACTCATAACAGCTGCATACTGTAATACAGCATGCACTCTCACTGACAGCTCATACAGCAGCCAGTTCACATCCCACCTTTCCGCACCCCTCCTTACCCCAGTGTCCAGCACTCATAACAGCTACATACTGTAATACAGCATGCATTCTCACTGACATCTCATACAACAGCCAGCACACATCCCACCTCCCCACACCCCTCCTTACCCCAGTGTCCAGCACTCATAACAGCTACATACTGTAATACAGCATGCACTCTCACTGACAGCTCATACAGCAGCCAGCCATGGAGGCAGATGAAGGGTTGTGCCAGTTACTGTACATACCTATTGTGAGCCCAGGACAATGCAGTAACGGGGAGGGGTGTGTGGAGAGGTGGCATTTGAACAGGTGGGTGGGTGGGTTGTTGTGTAGGGGGACCAGTGAACCACCAGTACATACAGATGGGGGTACCACTGGAGATCAGAGAATATTTCAGATATAAACAAACATGCATTTGGGAAGCCACTGGATCACCAAGGGACAATTCAAATAGGCAATGGGTGATCATGGGGGAACCACTGAACAACCAAGGAGTGATATACTGAATGTACTGGATGATGGGGGGGGGCAGCTCAGCAATGGAGCAGGTGGCTGCAGTACAGTTGCCCTGCATTTGGGGTGAGTGCAGGCTTCACATCAGTTAAGAGAAAGTTTTTGGCAGCAGTAAACAGCCCTTCTGCAAACCTTTAACTATCCCAATGTGCCTGCATGCATAAAGGGACCTCCTCATCTGCACGGGCACAGCAGTAAACAGCCCCACTGCAAACGTTAAATATCCCGCTGTGCCAATATGCATGAAGGGGCCTCCTCATCTGCAGAAGCACAGGAGTAAAGAGCCCTGCTGCCAACCTTTAAATATCCCCACTATGCTGGTATGCATGTGGGGGCTTCCCTCATCTGCAGAGGTACAGTAGTAAACAGCCCCACTGCAAACCTTTAATTATCCCACTGTGCCAATATGCATGAAGGGGCCTCCTCATCTGCAGAGGCACAGCAGTAAACAGCCCCACTGCAAACCTTTAAATATACTGCTGGGTCTGTATGTATGAGGGGGGTCTCCTCATCTGCAGAGGTACAGCGGGTATTTTAAAGCCTAGGCATTACCAGGTTGGGGGAGCACTCGTGGGGCCTCTGCATTTGGCCCTGCCAGGAGCATAAGCACAAACCCAGATTAGTGCCTGCAGTAGCCATGTTAGCATGGGTGCTAGACACTGAATACCAGAACCAGCATCCACACCCAGCCTGCTCACCCTCTGTGAGAACACAGGAATGCTCGAATGAAAGCCCTTCTAGCTGAATGCCTTCAAGCCTGGGGCAGCAAAAGGGAAAGGAAAATGTATTTCCAGTTCTTCTCATATCTTCCACATCAGCAAAAATGTTGTATAGAAAAAACAGATAGTAAACACACATTGCATTGGTGTCACAGGTGGGTACGGAAAACAGGGGTGTGTGGAGATTAAGCCAGGACAGGATTAACTCAGCTCTAAATGGTGGAGTGCAAGGGCAACTAAGGAATATTTGGTACTGGGCAGAGATTACAATATCATGGCAGGATTAACACAAAAGGTAGAGTGCAGGGGCAGCTAAGGAATTTATCATACTTAGTTATTGGAGGAGGGTCTCTACTCAGGTTACAAAAGTGCAGGATTTAACTTAGCTCTAAAATGCAGATGTAACCCCCAGGTGGCGCTATCCCAAGGGCTACTACCCCTGCCTGACTGACTACTGACAGGTTGAGGGGCCTAGGTCTAATGGCGAGTGCCTCCACCCAGAGGTCAGGATTTGCAGTAGTTAAACTAACTTGGTCACAGCCCTCTGGGACACTGTAACCCCCCCCCCTTTCTTCCCACTAATGACCCACACAATACATCAGGAATATCTTCACAGTGTACACTTACTGCCAGGACTGGTTCTGTCGACTGGACACTGGGGACCCCCTGTAAAACAAGATGATAAAATGCAAAAGCCACAGCACAATACTTTAACGTAAATGAATACCTCAGACAGTGTAACTTTGCTGAAACAAACAGATCTGATTTATTTAAGGAGCTGTAACAAGGAAGAAGGAATCAGGTTAATTAGGTTAAACACATTAATAATCTCAGTACTGTGCGCATATTCAGAGTCCCAAATTGTCACTTTCACTGGGTACCCAGGATGGGGCTAGCCAGGATCGGTGCAGCTGGTTGGGGCCCTGTGATGGAAAAAACACTGGCACAATACCCAAATTGTAATCCGGAGCTGGTTGGCTCAGTTTGTGAAGAAATGAAAAAAAAAAAACAATTAGATGTTACACTTGCAATTCGATAAACAGATGGCAGGGAGCTACCCTGCTCTGTACTCACAAACTCAATGCTGGAAACTGGATGGAAGGCAGATTGTGCTGGATTGCCAGGAGCAGCAGACCATGTGGACAAGGTCCTTGTGACTGGACCCCATGGCAGTTCAGAAAAAATGGATGTAGTCTGGATTAAGCTGGGGTTTACTTCCAGCTTCAGGCACTCAATTCACTGTACAGGGGATTTGCAATGCGATTCCCCAAAGGCACTACACACATTTATATGTAAAAGGAAAGTACTATACCAGGCAGGCTGCTTCTGTATCCCAATCGCAATTACTGCACAGTACCAGGGAGAACACACAGCAGATTCAGTTCCTGACAGACCGAGCGCGATTCAGCAATTTCTCCAGTCTTCTATAGGGTGAGCCTGGTTTCTACTCTTCAGATCTCCTTGATTCTCTTCACAAGGCAGATTCAGTCTGAACAGGCACTTGCACAAGCTGCAGACCGAAACTTGGGACCTTACATGTGATTCCCACGCTAAAACTACACACTGAAGAAGCAACACAGCTCCTTGTCTCTTCACTGCCCCAACTCATCTGATCTTTCCAGTGGACACAGCCGGGCATTTCCTTCAAGTTCCTCCCAGTTCAGTTGGCTGGTTTGGCAGTCACTCACAGTAAACTCCCCCCTGTTGGTGGAAAAAAGGCACCGAAGTCCAAACTACAATTCCCAGAAGCACTGGCCATACAGTACATAGGTGGCTGGCTCCATAATGAGAGTCCAAGTTCTGATTTGCCAGCAGCAGGCTCCATTTCAAAGGTCCCCCCACACTGATTGGTCCAGTTCAGCAGTTTAAAACTAGAATGGGGGACTAAGAAAACACAGTTCTGACTGCAAAGAAAAGCAGGTTAGACAAACTGTATTTTCGTTATTACGCTAAATGATGTCTGGCAAACAGTTACCTCTTTGAAAAGTGCTCATTCTACCCACTTAGTGACATCAGAAACGAAAAGCGATTTGGCAGCAGCTCAAGTGGAACTCAAGCAGGGAAACACACAGACCCCCATCCAAATTAATTATGTCTGCAGGCAGACAGCTCTTAAAGAGACAGTACCAGAGGCTCTAAAAGCACTCACAGATAAACGGCTTAGACGCTGAACACCATCCAGGCTTGGAGCATTCAAGCAAGCTCCTGGAAGACTTTTGGGAACCCCCATTTGCAGGGGGGCTACAAAGAGTACAGGGGCACCTTTATGGTACTTAGGTGTTGGAGGAGGGGGCTGTACCCTGTTAATAAAAGTGCAGGATTAACTCAGCTGTAAGAGAGACAGAGTGCAGGGACAGCTAAGGGATCTACGGTACCAGACAGAGGTTACTGAAAAGGTAAAATGCAGAGACAGCTAAAGAATCTATAGTACCAGGCGGAGATTACTCAAAAGGTAAAGTACAGAGACAGTTGAGGAATTTATGTTACCAGGCAGAGATTACTGAAAAGGTACAGTGCAGTGCAGAACCAGTTAAGGAATCTATGGTACCAGGCAGAGATTACTCAAAAGGTAAAGTGTAGAGACAGCTAAGGAATCTATAGTACCAGGCAGTGATTACTGAAAAAGTAAAGTGCAGAGACAGCTAAGGAATCTATAGTACCAGGCAAAGATTACTCAAAAGGTATAGTGCAGAGACAGCTAAGGAATCTATAGTACCAGGCAGGGCTCCAGATAAGTGGAGTACCAACCTGTTTTACTCACCTCATTTTAGGAAATACTCCTCAGAATTTTTTTTTTCCTTTTTAATGAGTACCAGTACTCACCCAACATTTGTAAATACTCCACACTCCAAAGAACAGTGCTTCATAACATAACTGGTGATTCAAATTTTTTTTCCCCCAGATTTACAGCACTTGTATGCATCTTAATTTTGTTTTACTCTCTATATTTTAAAACCAGTGAGTAATTTACTCCTACCTGCCAACGTTATCTGGAGCACTGCTGGCATTTGATCATTTTTTTTAATTTTTTATTAGACCCGTTTCTCTGCCTCCACAGACCCGACAGGGTCTACGACCCCTCCCTCGGAGAAGTACGTCATCTAGCTCTTCTGACCACTCCTGCTCGACTGCCCCCCCAAAAAACAATTCCCCAGTGGCAGGGCCAGGGCGAGGAGTGCCAGCTTGCACCCCCTCCCCGAAACAGCAATCCAAAATTGGGGGCTGCCGCACAGGAGTGAACAGAGCCATCACGGGTCCTGCCAGGTCTCTGTTTTTCCTCCACTTTTCCTCCCGCACCCTACACCGGTGCAATGGGTGAGGCAGCTGTCTCCACCTCCGTGGAGGCGGCCAGTCACCCTGGATGTGGTCTGACTCCTTGTGCTTGTGTCTGTGCTGACACACAGCCACCGCTAGGTGTCAGTCGACAACGCACAGCACTATCCCCCCCTCCCTGAGGAAGGAGAGCATCAGGACACTCAATCCTTACTTCCCTTGGCTGACCTCCGAACAACCCAAGTCCATTCCCGGGTTGCTGGTGTGGCGCAAAGTGTGGCATCCAGCGCCTCAGCCCTCAATGCCACCGGTCCGACTATCAATTCTTATCTAGAAAGAAAAACTACATTGTTTTTTTTTTTAATCTACTCCTCACTCCACTCTATCCAGACATTTGTACGCATCTGAATTTGGTTTTACTCACCTCACTCTCAAAATGAAGAGTACAATACTCATCCCAAAAATTCTTATCTGGACCTCTGGTACCAGGCAGAGATTACTGAAAAGGTAAAGTGCAGAGACAGCTAAGGATTCTATAGTACCAGGCAGAGATTACTCAAAAGGTAAAGTGCAGAGACAGCTCAGGAATCTATAGTACCAGGCAGAGATTACTCAAAAGGTAAAGTGCAGAGACGGCTAAGGAATCTATGGTACCAGGCAGAGATTACTCAAAAGGTAAAGTGCAGAGACAGCTAAGGAATCTATGGTACCAGGCAGAGATTACTCAAAAGGTAAAGTGCAGAGACGGCTAAGGAATCTACGGTACCAGGCAGCGATTACTCAAAAGGTAAAGTGCAGAGACGGCTAAGGAATCTATGGTACCAAGCAGAGATTACTCAAAAGGTAAAGTGCAGGGACAGCCAAGGAATCTATGGTACCAGGCAGCGATTACTCAAAATGTAAAGTGCAGGGACGGCTAAGGAATCTATAGTACCAAGCAGAGATTACTCAAAAGGTGAAGTGCAGGGACAGCCAAGGAATCTACGGTACCAGGCAGAGATTACTCAAAAGGTAAAGTGCAGAGACAGCCAAGGAATCTACGGTACCAGGCAGAGATTACTCAAAAGGTAAAGTGCAGGGACAGCCAAGGAATCTACGGTACCAGGCAGAGATTACTCAAAAGGTGAAGTGCAGAGACAGCCAAGGAATCTACGGTACCAGGCAGAGATTACTCAAAAGGTAAAGTGCAGAGACAGCTAAGGAATCTACAGTACCAGGCAGAGATTACTCAAAAGGTAAAGTGCAGAGACAGCTAAGGAATCTACAGCACCAGGCAGAGATTACTCAAAAGGTAAAGTGCAGGGACAGCTAAGGAATCTACAGCACCAGGCAGAGATTACTCGAAAGGTAAAGTGCAGGGACAGCTAAGGAATCTATGGTACCAGGCAGAGATTACTCAAAAGGTAAAGTACAGAGACAGCTAAGGAATCTACAGTACCAGGCTGAGATTACTCAAAAGGTAAAGTGCAGGGACAGCTAAGGAATCTATAGTACCAGGCAGAGATTACTCAAAAGGTAAAGTACAGAGACAGCTAAGGAATCTATAGTACCAGGCAGAGATTACTCAACAGATAAAGTGCAGAGACAGCTAAGGAATCTATAGTACCAGCTAGAGATTACTCAAAAGGTAACGTGCAAGGACAGCTAAGGAATCTATAGTATCAGGCAGAGATTACTCAACAGGTAAAGTGCAGAGACAGCTAAGGAATCTATAGTACCAGCTAGAGATTACTCAAAAGGTAACGTGCAAGGACAGCTAAGGAATCTATAGTACCAGGCAGATATTACTCAGAAGGTAAAGTGCAGAGACAGCTAAGGAATCTATAGTACCAGGCAGAGATTACTCAAAAGGTAAAGTGCAGAGACAGCTAAGGAATCTATAGTACCCAGCAGAGATTAGTCAAAAGGTAAAGTGCAGAGACAGCTAAGGAATCTATAGTACCGGGCAGAGATTATAAAATCATGGTACAATTAACACAGCTCCGCAAGGTGGGGTGCATGGACAGCTATGGAATCTGTATAGTACCAGGCAGAGTTTTCAGAGTCAGGACAGGATTAACTTGGCTCTACATGGTGGAGTGCAGGGACAGCTATGGAATCTGTATGGTACCAGGCAGAGTTTACAGAATCAGGACTGGATTAACTTGGCTCTACAAGGAAGAGAGCAGGGACAAATAAGGAATGTATTGTAAAAGTCGAAGGAAAATTACAAAATCAGGGCAGAATTATCTCAGATATGGCAGAGTGCAGGGACAATTAAGGAATGGATGGTACCAGTCAAAGATTACAAAATGAGGGTAAAATGATATCAGCTCTTAATAGAGGATACATAGATACATAGACAGTGTCGGCAGATAAGGGCCTATGGCCCACCCAGTCTGCCCATTTGAGCTTGTAAGTTCAGTTTGTTTTCCTAGAAGTCTGTTGCCCCTTACCCTTGACCTCCAGAATTCCTTTATGTCTATCCCATGCATTCTTAAATCCCGTGATTGTTTCAGCCCCCTCCACTTCCTCTGGCAGGGTGTTCCACTTGTCAACCACCCGTTCTGTGAAGAAATTCTTTCTCATGTTTCCTCTGAATTGTCCTCCCTCCAACTTCATCCCATGCCCTCTAGTCCTGGAACATCTTTTTCGCTTAAAAATAGTGTTTTCCTGCCCTGTTCCTCCCTGTAAGATACTTGTATGTCTCTATCATATCCCTCTCTCCTCCTCTCCTCCAGGAGTACATGTTCAGTTCCTTCAACCTGTCTTCATAGGACTTGTGATGC
The DNA here is from genome assembly GCA_016271365.2 of Neoceratodus forsteri. Classification (NCBI taxonomy): domain Eukaryota; kingdom Metazoa; phylum Chordata; order Ceratodontiformes; family Ceratodontidae; genus Neoceratodus; species Neoceratodus forsteri. Next base: position 400,556,746 of record CM057457.1, read on the forward strand.
AATCCATGCACCATCTTTGTTGCCCTCCTCTGAACCTTCTCTACCCTGTCTATGTCCTTACGTAGGTATGGTCTCCAGAACTGTACACTGTACTCCAGGTGGGGCCTCACTAGTGTCTTGTATAGCGGAATTATGACCTCCTTTTCCTGCTGGTGATGCCCTGCCTATACATCCCAGCATCCTATTTGCTTTACCTGCTGCCTTGTCACACTGTTTCACCTTTGAGGTCATCAGAGATGTGATAACCCCAAGATCCCTTTCCTGCTTGGTGCATGCTATATCCTCACCCCAACTGATATATTGTGCCAGGGTTTTGTGCCCCATATGCATTATCTTGCACTTCTTTGCATTGAATTTCAACTGCCAAACCCCTGACCATTCTTCAAGTTTCTGCAGGTCGCTTCTCATTCTGTCTACACCCTCTGGTGTGTCTACTCTGTTACAGAGCTTTGTGTCATCAGCGAACAGTGAAATTCTGCCTTCTAGGTCCTGTGCAATGTCACTGATGAAGATGTTGAATAGGACGGTCCCAGCACTGATCCCTGTGGTACCCACTGGTCACTCTTCCCTCTGTGGAGTGACAGCCATTTACCACCACCCTCTGTGTCCTGCCACCCAGCCAGTTACCTACCCACCACACTACTGTCCTGCCCACACCCATATTCCCCAGTTTGTGTAATAGTCTTCTATGTGGCACAGTGTCAAAGGCCTTGCTGAAGTCCAGCTAGGCCATGTCCACTGCCCTCCCGATCCATCTCCCTAGTCACCCAGTCAAAATTCAACGAGGTTGGTCTGACATGACCTCCCCTGGTGAACCATGCTGCCTTGGGTCCTGTAGTCCATTGACAACCAGATGTTCCACCAATCTCTCCTTCAGTAGTGCTTCCATGATCTTCCCACTACCGAGGTGAGGCTGACTGGTCTGTAGTTCCCTGCTTCCTCTTTGTTCCCACTTTTGTATAAGGGGACTACATCTGCTGTCCTCCAGTCTTTGGGTACCTCCCTGTTTCCAGTGATCGGCTAAACAGGATAGCCAGAAGTTCAGCCACCACCTCTCTTAGTTCTTCAAGGACCTAAGGGTGCACCCCATCTGGCCCCATTGCTTTATCAACTCTTATTACTTCCAGTTCCTTCAGGACCTTTCTAGGTGTAAGGGACTCGCGTCCATTCTACACCTTCTCACCCCTTGTACTCCCTTCAGACCCATTACCCTCCTCTTCCTCAGTATAGACTGAGCAGAAATACCTGTTCAATATGTCAGCTTTACTGTTGTCATCCTCCACGCAGTCCCCATCCTCCCCCTTCAGTCTCACTATCCCTCTCTTTGTCTTTCTTTTTTCACTTATGTACCTGTAAAAGGTTTTGTCCCCTCTACCCACTGATTTTGCAATGTGTTCTTCTGTCTGAGCTTTGGCTTCCCTTACTGACCTCCCTGCCTCCCTTTGCTTCTCCTGGTACTTCTCCCTATCCCCTTCTGCCTGTGTCTTTTTGTATTGCCTGAATGCAATCTTTTAGCTTTCACTTTCTTTGCTACCTCTTTGGAAAACCATAATGGTCTCCTCTTCCTTTTCCTCTTGCTAACCTGCTTAATGCATAATTCTGTTGTTCTTGTAATCCCTATTTTAAATACTGCCCACTGTTCCTCAACCCCTGATTCCTGTCCCATTCCCCTTAATGCCTCTTTCAAGTATCTCCCCATTTTCCCAAAGTCTGCCCCCTAAAATCCAGATCGTGTTTTTGTGTGGTTTGGTTCTGCTCTTTCTGTGATTTCAAACCACAATGACTGGTGATCACTGTTTCCCAGGTGCTCCCCACTGTTACCCCATCACACTGTCCCTGTTTGTGAGCACAAGGTCCAGTATTGCCTTCTGCCGAGTTGGTTCCATGACCAGTTGCTTGAGGAAGGCACCCTGAAGGAGTCCAGGATAAATCTGCTCCTAGTTGATGCTGCTGCTGGGATGCTCCAGTCCACGTCTGGAATATTGAAGTCTCCAACCAATACTACCTCACCCTTGTCTGCCATCCTTTCGATGGCTAGCATCAGCTCCCTATCTGTTTCTTCCTCCTGGGCTGGTGGTCTATAGACCACTCCTGTGCGGATGGCTGTCCCCATTTTCCTTTCCAGCTTAACCCACAGTATCTCTCCCCCATTTTGTTCCTCCTGGATCTCTGTGGCCCTTATGTCATTTTTCACATACAGTGCCACTCCTCCTCCCTTCCTGCCTGCTCTGTCCCAGGTGCAGGAACAAATAAGGAATGAATTTTACATGGGGAGGGAAGATATATGGCACTGGGAGGGGACAGATTACAAAATCAGGGTAGCATCACCTCTGCTCTAAAAGACAGAGTGCACCACCAACTAAGGAATTTACAGCACCAGCGGGAGAGGAGGTTATAAATTAGGGTAGAATTGTCTCAGCTGTGAGAGGTAAGATACAGTGTAAGTACACAAATACGAAAGCTGAAGAGCGAATAACCCAGGAGGAGATGAAGGGAGACAAGACATGTTTTAGGTATGTAAGTAAAAGGAGGAAGATGAAGGGAGGGATTGTAAGTTTACAAAGGGAAACGAGTGACAGTATAGAGGGGGACCAGGAAAAGGCAGGCATTCTGAAGAAATTCTTTTTTCAGTGTTCACAGAGCAAGAAGTGACACTGCAGAGGAGCTGGAAGCAGAGGTCTACCTCTTTGTAGATTATACTAAATCTGCAACAGGGTGGACACTCCGGGGGTGGGAGGAGGTGGAAAGGGATGAGCACAGAGCAAAGAAAACGCAAGGAGCGGTCAAGGATATGGCTACTGGGTTTCAGCGTGAAAAGTGAAAAATAATTCACTTGGGCACAGAAACCCAGCAGCAGAGTATAACATTGGAGGAGTGTTACTGATAACCACCAAGCATGAAGGAGACCTGGGGTCATCATACTGGATGAGCTAAAGGTGGCCAGACAGTGCAACAAGGAAGCTGGGAGGGCTAGTGGAATGCCGGTGTACATAGGAAGGGGTATCACCAGCAATAAGAGGGAGGAGGTATTGCCCTTGTATAGATCACCAGTAAGATCCCACATAGAGTACTGTGTCTGGTTCTGGAGACCACATCTCCAGAAGGTTATAGAACAAGTAGGGTTGTTCAGAGGAGGGCAACTAACATGATGCAGGGTCTGCATCGAAACCCCTACAATTAAATACCTCATGGGGTAAATAAGGTACAGAAGGGAAGTGTTTTTCAGAAGAAAAGGTGCTAAAAAAATAAGGGGACCTGCTATAAAGCAGGACAGGGGTGGATTCAGGAGCGATATGAAGAAGTACGTCTTCACAGAAATAGAGGTGGATGCCTGGAACAGTCTTCCAATGGAGGTGATGGATGGGAAAATAGTGGTGGAATTCAAGAAAGCACTGGATAAATATAAGGGAATCCTAAGGAAAGGAAAGTGGGGGAAAGGGGCCGGATATCAAGTAGGATCTGTGGTGGTACTATAGGCAGGGAAAAATGGGCTGACTAGGTGGGCCAAGTGGTCCTTATCTGTCAGCAAATTCTATGTCTCAGGGACAATTAAGGAGTGTATGGTCCCAGGCAGAGATTACAAAAATCAGTGTAGAATTAATCAGCTCTGAATGGTGAAGAGTAGGAAAAACAAAAAAGGTATGGTACCGGCCTGGTGGCGCTGAGGGTTGAGGTACTGGATGCCACACCTCACACCATATCGGTGACCGGGGTTCAGGGATGGACTCTGGTTGCCGGGGCTCGGCAGAGAGCGGAGAGGAGAGAATTGAGCATCCGGAGAACTGTTCTCCTCTCCTGGGGTGGGTTTGTGGGGATGTCTCACTCTGCATTGACAAACGGTGGAGACCGGGAGATACCGCAAGAAGCAAGCTGTTTTCGGGAGATGCTGGTGGACATCAATGAGGGCATGCCCTTCATGCAGACGTCATTGCACAGTCGGTGTCTCAGGGGGCAACACACACAAGGTGGAAAAGCCCCAGTTGGTGGGGAGGTGACGATGGATGCTCCAGGGCCACTCCCACACACTTCAGTGCCAGCTCCAACCCCCGACATGACTCTCCATCATCCCTGCCTCCCCATATGGAGTCCGTGGGGGGGACCCAGCACCCAATTTCTCAGTCGGGGGAAGGGGTTCAGGCAGGGCAGTAGAGGGGCAGGCTGAGCAGGCCCCACCAGAGAAATGCCCCACCACTGGTGACTGGAGCAAAAAAGAATATACAAAAAAATGCATGGTACTACAGAGGTTGAAATGAACATTTTCAGCCACTAGCCAGCAGGGCTAGTGACTGGGAAAAAATCCACAAAAAATCAAGTTTTTAACAAGTATTATTGCAGTGAGCTACCAACATTATTAAACTTTTTTTTTTTTGTAGCATTTCTTTATGCTCCCCCTGGGCCGGGCATCCTTCCGAGGTGCACTCGCGGCGAGAACTGCTACTCCCTGCCTGAACCCTGCTAATCCGATTGGGACTCCCCCAACAACCGGGCAACCCCAGCGCTCCAGTTCACCCACCGGGCCGGGCCCGCTCACCCTCAGTGGCCTATCTGTAATTAGAGAGGGATTACCGCAGCTGCCGGGTTGACCAGGAGTCCATCGGCGATCGGGCCAGCTGTGGGATGTGAGTCCTGCCTCTGGTGCCCTATCATCTCCACGGTCCCAGGCAGGGTTTTTCTGTTGTTTTTCCCCTCAGGAGTGCGATGTGCAGTGATGTCCACGCACAGCTCACCTGCTGATGTCTGCCGCACTCCCGTCCCTTCTCGTTCTGGCTGGCATGCCTGTGCTGCGCCCGATCTCCATCGGGGGTCGCTAGGATGCCGAGCTGTCCTGAAACCCTCCCCAGAGAGAGGAGAGCAGTTCTCCAGACACTCAATCCTCTCCATCCCTTGCCGACCCCCTGGCACCCCGGGCTCATTCCTGAACCTGGGTCACCGGTGTGGTATGAGGTGTGGCGTCCAGCGCCTCAACCCTCAGCACCACTGGGCCATGCAAACTTATTAAACTTATGATGTAAGAAAAAAATACTTAAGCAACTTACTAGCCCTTTTTTATCTCTGTAAATTGTGGCAAGTCACAAGTGCCATCTGCTACAATCCCCACCCCCATAACCACTCGTTAATTGATTGGATCCTGTCTTCACACCCTCACAAGGTAACCTCCTCTGGGATCCCTGCAAATGCACTCAGTCATCACTGCATTACCTACTGCATCAGAAAATCCCGTCCACCCAAATCTGCTCCAAAATACATTAACATCCACTCCCTGAACTCACTGGACACTGAATCCCTATTAGCCAGTCTTAATCACACTGACTGGCACCCCGTATACTCTGCCATCAATGTTGACGCTGCCCTTTTCAGCTTTCTGTGTACCTTCACAAACATATGGGACTCCCATACCCCCTTGAAAGTGCTCAGGGTGAAAAAGCACCACCTTAAATGGATCTTAAGCCCCATCCTCGCCCTATGCAAGGCCAGGGACAAAGTCTGGTGTGTTATCAAATCCCTTCACAGCCCTAAAAGTAGGCAGGCCTACAACTCACTCCGCAATGCATGTACTAAGGTTCTAAGACAGGCAAAAGCAGACTTCTTCAAATCGCAACTGTCGTATGTCCATCCCTGCAAATTCTGGAAGGTGATACACTCACTCCTCGACTACTCCATTGCAACACAGCTCCCTGGCTCTCAAGCAGCACGGTCAACCTCTATCAGATCCTGCAACCATTGCAGACACCCTCAACAGATTCTTCACTACTTGCACTGTACCTCATGGCCCCCCACCTAAATCCCCAGCCTCACCTCCTCCTCTATGTCACAACTTTGAATTCTCACCAGTTTCTGAACAAGAAGTCCTCACTGTCCTACCCTCATTAAATACCATCAGATTCAACCCAGATGGAATTTACCCCAAACTCCTGCAGATCTCTGCTCCTGCAACAACAAAGCCTCTGACCCATCTACTCAACCTCTCCTTTTCCACGGACACAGTCCCTAAGGCCTGGAAATCAACCTCTGTCATTCCTCTACAGAAAGGAGAGGACCTCTCTATGCCTGAAAATTATAGGCCCATCTCTCTCCTCCCTGCCCTCGCAAAGCTTCAGGAATCCATGGCACACTCCAGACTGGCGGATTATCTTGCCACAACCAACCTCCTATCTCCCCACCAGTCTGATTTCAGGAAACAACATTCCACCATCTCTTCTCTTCTACGTCTCACTAGCCAGATCCACACTACCTCTGACCAAGGTCTCTTTACCGCTGCAGTCTTAATCATCCTGGCCAAGGCCTTTGATTTTGTTTCCCACCCCCCTCCTCCTGACTAAACTAGAAACAGCAGGCCTGGCTCCCACTGCCTTGCAGTGGTTCAGCTCCTACCTCTCCAATAGGTCACAATCTGCCAGAATCGCCATGTCTTCCCCCCCTTTCCATCCTAGCAGGTTCTGCAAGGATCCTTCCTTGGTCCCATACTTTTCTCCCTCTTCATAAATGACCTCCCCTCCACCTGCACAAACTCAAGCATACACATGTATGTGGATGTCACTATCTTTTTTGCCTCAGGCCCATCAATACAAGTAGTCAAAGCAACCCTCCAAAGCGATTTCAACAACATCCAAAAGTGGTTTCTCCAAAACCAGCTAAAACTTTACATCTCCAAAACTGTATCCTTGCTATTTGGCACAGTACAGAAACTTAACAGATCCCCCATAACCTCCCTGGATGGTACCCCTCTTCACCAGGTTAGCAAATATAAGTACCTGGGTGTTTGGCTAGACCCCCTCTTATCTTTTGCCCCCCACATTGATGCAACCATATCAAAATTATGCCCCAAACTTGGTATGCTTTGCTGACAAAGAGACTCCCTCCCGCTATCTACCAGACATCAAACTGTAACTAAAATGATACTCCCCATTCTTGATTACGTGGACGTAATCTACTGCCCTGCCTCAGGTACCGTGACCTTATCAAAGCTTGACATCCTCCTGAATTCTTTCTGCTGCTTTGCTACCAACTCACCCCTTAGAACGAATCACTGTGATCTGTACTCCCTCCTCAGAATAGCCCTGCTGGCTCACTGGCACTACATCCACTCGCTTAATCTTATATCTAAATGCTGGTTTGACCTGCTTCTCCCCTACCTGGTGGATAGTCTCTCTCTGGCCTCTGACACCCCCTACATACTAAGACACAGAAACGAAAAGTCTTTTAACATACCTCGACCATCCTCGTTCTTTGGCAAAGCTGCTTCTCCTATCGGCTCCCCTCTTTGTGGAATAAACTAACCCCTTCCATTAGAAACTCTGATTCTTACCTCATCTGCAAGAATCAACTATGCCTCCTTCCACCATCCTCCTGCCTCTGTTCAAGGTGACTGCTCTGCCTCCTATAACTCTGTCGCCACTCCCAGCTCCTACTAGACCCCCTCTCACACTATCAAACTACTTCTGCTTATTATCTACTCAACTCAGGAAATCTAATTGCTCCATTATCACCTGTATGCTACAGCTTTGTACACTAAACTATATACTGATGTCCTGTTCCTATATGACCCGAAGAGTGTGAAACTTCTGCTGATTCTCATGTTACTCACATCACTAGCTTGTAAACCCTGTATAATTTGTAGTTTGATCTTCAAACTTGTAAATACAAAATCTATTGTAGATATTTGTAAATAACTTGTGAACATTCTGTCTTGACTCACTGCATGTACTTCTATATCCCCTCCCCCCGGTCACATCTGGAAATGAGCCTCGGTTCAGTGTACCTATCCTGGTCAACAAATGTTTAATAAATAAAAATAAAAATCTGCACCAATCTGGTGGCACTGGTCATACCTCTCAATCTGACACTGAAATTACAGAAACTGACACTTCAAATGAACAACAGTGAGGGGCACTAATCTCATATGATGAGGGATACATTTGCAAACATGGAGGAAGTTCAGAACACTGTGAAATCCATTGTGTTTACTTGTCCAAAGTTTATTTTTTGACAGCCAGAGGGCGCTGTGCTGAAGATGGCTGCTTGATTCTTCATGTCCCTGGATTCACCAAATATCATCATCCATCCTACAGATTCCAGACTTCCTACCTTCACCAACATCTGAGATCTTACTATATGTACATCGCAGAACAGCTCTGGTACAGTATTTTTATTGCCTCATAATTACTGAACGAGTTATCTACAGCTTTTCAATCTCTCTATTAAGGCCTACAATAATGGTAGACCAATCTCCACATAACAGTTCTCTTAATAGAGTGGAGGCAATGTTTCAGCAACTAATAAGTGAAATCAATGTAATAAAAATTGCATTTCAACAAAATATCAATAATATGCAGGCACTTGATCAAAAAATCAGCGCTACTGATGTTAAAGCATCTCAAAATGAAGATTCCATTAACACATTACAGGCTACCATCAGGGAGCAGGACAAGTTATTAGGAACCTTCAGGACAAAATAGATGATATTGAAAATAGAAACAGACGTAACAACCTTAGATTTCTCAGATTTCCTGAAGGTGTTGAACTAGGAGACACCAGTGCTCTTCTAACTCATGTACTTCCTTCTTGCTTAAATTACCAGCCGCCAAGACCTAATCATCGAGAGATCTCACCGCACCTTAAACCGAGGGTTGACCCGACCAGAAACCTAGGCCCATCATTGCCAGATTTCTAAACCACCACATACTGAACTGATTCTTCAAAAGCGAGGCAATTAGGTGCACTTACTTGGCAAGAAAACAGAATCCTAATTTTCAGAGACTATTCTAAAGAATCATCTAACAAACGAAAGCTTACAACCCCATTAAAACAATCCTTCATCACCGTGGAATTAAGTTTGCACTGCATTACCCTGCAACAATGCGTCTTTTTGAATGATTCTACAGAGATTTCAGTACCCCAGAATCTCTCTCTGATTTCTGAATTGGACACAGCCACACTTACATTGCCTTGCGATGCTAATGCAGCTCAGTTCCTGCTCCAGCACAAGCACTTACAAAATTACAATGTCTTGCCCTTCCTGCTGAAACTGTCCTTCAGGTCCCTGAGAAATCTGCAGCCATCATATCTGCCACTGTAGCTCCTGCCAGAAGCTCCGCATGCATACAAGAAAAAAAAGCATCTGGTTCTTCTCTTAATAATAATACCTGCTGTTTAAATAATATTTCCACCTCTCCAGCTTCCCATGTGGAATGTCACATCAGTTTTTCTACTCCTCTTACCTTGTCTAACAAATTCTCCCCACTCCAAGTAGATCTGCTCTCATCTACGTAGGATCTGAGACAGACTGTATCCGACCCCTTTACTCAAGACCAGAAGAAGCTCTCAACGGGTAATGACTCTCCCAATTCTTCCTGGGCTGATCTTGTGTCCAGCTCTCCCTTTAAATCATCTGAACCACCCAAAAAGAAAAGGAGAAGAAAATCGAAGAGCAGGGCTACCTGAGGCTTTTCCCACTAAAAAAAAAAAAAAATTTTAATAAATACTATGGCCCATAATTAGATGTGATATAGCAGTTTCTCACCAGAATCCCTCCTCTTCACACCACCTCACTCGATTCCTTTGGTACATTTACTGCAAAGCGCAGTCTCTATCGCACCCAACAGGTTTGGAGCACTTAAATGCAGTAAATCGCTATCGCTGCTGAGAAGCCTGTATCTGTCTGTGGGAGGTGAGCCAATTGACACTGGAGGTATTTAATCCATGCGGGAGTTACTCTCAATGTTATTCAATGGAAAAAAAAAATAAATGAGAGAAAGAATAAATATTACAATGTTTGTAAGATCTCTTCTAATTAATCCTTGTGTGGTGCCAGACATTAGTATATATAATTGCTATTTACACTCTAATTTTTCATAAGCTTTAGCGCCACCATGTGGTCAGGTGCATACATACATATATAGAGTTCTGTATTTCATATCAGTGTGCCCTTAACCCCTAGCATTTTTCCACATAAATCCTATCATTTGGAATGTGGAGGATGATTAGACAAATACTCTAAAATCATTTACTTATTTAATATTTATTTTGTATCACTTCTGGTATGTAGTGCATCAGGTGCATTCCCATTATATCTCACAGATTTTGCACCAAAGTATGCTTCCAATTGTATTTCTATACATTGAGTTTTTCCGCCTTTTCACATTATTCTTCACCCCACTTTCTTCCAAATCATTGGAACTTATAAAATGATTCCACAATACACTGATGCACTATGAACCTATAGTATATACTGCATTCCCTAACCTAGCTTATGTGGATTAATACACATCGGGCATCCTTTTATCTGGCTCACACTGTTTCAGCATTATCTGCCATCATGTTGGTATACTTTATTTAATATTGGACTTATTGCTAGGTCCAAGCTAATTCATTATGTTTGGAATTTAACACTATTACATAATTATCCTTTTTTATTTGGTAGAATGATGTTTTATTTTTTCCAGGGTAATGCTTTAATTACCTCAGCACAAATCTCAATTACACTTCTTTAATATACTGTTATATAAAGTTTAGTATCTTAAGATTATAAGGTAAACCGTATCTTGAGATTCACTAATTACTCTACATGCCTAGTAGTGTAGAGTGAGAGTCCTGGTATATTTACCGACTCTTATTGCTCTGCATTTCATAAAAGTTTCAAATTAATATTCTTGTTACTGAGTTTATACTAACGTTTGTTGGTTCTAATGTTTAATTACTTGATATTCCTATCTCTATACTCTCCTTCTACGAGACAAAATGAATATAAATAATCATCTCGAACCCATACAAGTTAAGGGCCCTGCATACATTTGTTTATTATATTTATTTACCTTTTGAATCTGTGACATCCTCCAAATTAATGGTATTGAGTCCTCATTCCTATTTGTAACTAATTACCTTATATCCTAGTACCATGAGTGATCTAATCTTACATTCATGGAATGTTAAGGGACTCAACTACTTTGTAAATGTAAACAAGTACTTACCTATCTTAAAAAGCATAAAACACATATTGCTTTCTTACAAGAAACTAAACTTTTATCAGAGGATGTCGACAGACTTAAAAGGGACTGGGTCGGTCAAGTATATGCGTCATCTTCTCCATCCAAAAAACATGGGGTTGCTATCTTAATACATAAATCTCTTAATTGGCCCCCCATAAAAATCATTAGAGACCCGGATGGTAGGTGGATTATAACCCTATTAAACACCACAGCAGGTCCGCTTATGTTTGTGAATGTATATGCACCCAACTTTGATTCACCCATTTTCTTCCATAATCTATCCCAACAAATTATGATTAATAATAAAAATAATTCACCTATTCTTATTGGTGGTGACTTTAACTTAGCACTACAAGCATATTTAGACAGAAGTAACTCATCACATGATGCCCACCCCCGTAGTATTAATGCTCTATCAATGCTTATGAAGGATTTAGGTCTCTCTGACATTTGGAGACTACATCATCCCAGACAACTAGATTACACCTTTTATTCCTCTTACATAAATCATATAGTAGGATTGATTATTGGTTCTCTTCTCCCCTCATTACTGAAAAAATTATTGATACATCGATTCTCCCTATTGTTATATCTGATTATTCCCCTATCAGTTTGCATTTACTCTGGGGTCCATTTTCTTCTAAATCCCCATCTTGGCGTTTAGACCCACTTTTACTCAGAGACCCTGAATTCGCTCCTTGGATTAAAACCCAGATTCAAGATTTTCTTTCTATTAACAATACTCCAGATATATCTCAAGGTACTATCTGGGAAGCATTAAAAGCCACTATTAGAGGTAAAATTATTAGTTATGCAGCATAGAAAGAAATTAAGAGAACAACAATTAGCTAATTTAGAAAAATCCCTTAAAGAAAAGAAACCCAATACTATAAATTAAATAAACCCAATCATAATTCACAGCTTCATCTGGAAATTCTACAATTAAAATTAAAATTAACGAGTTGATATCCAGGAAAGCTGAACTTGCTCTTTTAGGATTAAACACGGTTATTGGGAACAAGGGATAAATGCGGAAAGTTGCTCTCTTACCAGCTAAAAACTCAACAGATGCAGAGACATACAGCAGGTCTAAAAGATCCATCAGGTCAGACACACACAGACAACCTTTCAATCAATCGTGATTATGCAATCCTTTTACCATCAACTATACTGAACCTAATACTACAAATCCCAACCTAATACAACATTTTCTGGAAAACTGAATCTACCCACCTATCCCCTCAGAACAAAGCTGTGCTTGATAAACCAATCACTTTACAGGAAATCCAAACTGCTTTATCATCATTAAAAAACGGTAAAGCACCTGGCAGTGATGGGTTCCCTATTGATTTTTATAAAACCCTGACACTCTTTGTCCTGTATTAGTCAATGTATTCCAAGAAGCAACCTTAATAAAGAAACTCCCATGCACAATGACCGAAGCCATCATAACAGTCTTACCAAAAAAAGACAAAGACCCTTACTTCCTTCAAACTATAGACCCATCTCACTTCTTAACACTGATGGAAAAATCTTTGCCAAATTATTAACTCTCTGCTTAGAATCTTTAATGACTAAACTCATCCATACTTCTCAATCAGGATTTATCAAAAATAGAAACAGTTCCGATCATCTTCGCTCATTACTCAATTTAATTCACAAAGCAAAACTCTTAAAACCCTGCAGCTGCAATAGCCATTGACTTTGAGAAAGCATTTGACTCTCTCAATTGGGAATATCTATATCAGGTGCTATCTCATTTTGGCTTTACAAATAATTTTTGTGCTTGGATTCAATTATTGTATACCTCCCCTTCAGCTTGAGTTCTCACGAACTCTATTTTGTCCCCCTCCTTTTACTTAGCAAGAGGCACCAGACAAGGATGCCCCTTATCGCCTTCATTGTTTATACTTGCCATGGAACCTCTTTCTGCATCCCTACATCAATCCGGTACAATTAAAGGCATTACTATTGGTAACTCTCACTATACTTCACTCTCATATGCAGATGATCTCCTTATTTTACTTGAAAACCTCGAAAGTTCTGGGCAACCTTTAGTTAAACTACTGAACTTCACCTCCACTCTGGACTAGCTCTAAACCTTAACAAATCCGAAACGCTACCACTGAATACCCTTTGTAGTTCCCTCATGAACAACTCAGTAGGCTTTTGTTGGGCCCCCCAAGGTATATCTTATCTTGGCATTCGGATCACCCCAACATTGAATAAATTATGGGATGCTAATCTTTCCCCTCTGTTAACCAGTATCCAAACAACACTTGATAGATGGAAGCTACTTAAACTTTCTTTTAATGGTAAAATTTCCGCCATTAAAATGTCAATAACTCCTAAAATATTATACCTATTTTCCAATATCCCTTGATACTTCCTCTAGTTTTCTTACCAAAATAGACAGAATTATCGGCAGCTTCATTTGGGAAGGCAAAATACCTAGATTTAGTCGTAATAAACTTAGATCCCATTGGTCAAAAGGTGGCTTTGGCCTTCCTTGGTTCCAAGCCTACTTATGGGCTTTCCGTTACATCTCAAACAATTAAATGGTTTATAAAACCCAACATCCAGTCTCCTTTATGGGTCAATATGGAAACATCCTTATGTCCAGGTAATGTGGTGACTTTTTCCTTTATAACACCCTTACCTCTTCTTTAAAGTCTCACCCTACCATAGCTGCTTCTATATTCTATTGGAAAATCATTCACAAGCATATTAAATCTAACCTCAAACCCTTAGCTTACACCCCATCTGGGGTAACCACCATATATCTTTGATAATCACCCCATTTTTGTCGTTGCCTGGAAAAATAAGGGTATTCTCTTTGCAGGATATACTTGAACCAAGTCATTAAGTTAAAATCTTACGCGACCTCACAGGCATATGGAATCTTCCCCATCAGGATTTTTGGAAATATCTACAGCTTCGCATCTATGCAACTCTTACCTCACACCTCTTCTATCAATTCTCTGTATGATAAGCACATCTCTAAATGGATAAAAACAACATCCAATTTAAATAGCACTGTTTACAAAGATATTTGTGATATCCTTCCTGACTACTCTGTCAATGCTAAAACAGATGGAGTACTTTGCTACAATATAATATCACCAATGCACAATGGTCCAGATGTTGGCTCTCCTGTCACAAATCTTTAACGATAAACGCAGTTCCCTCATTCAAACCAAGATCCTTCATTTGTGGTACAGAACTCCTGTTGTATTACAAAAATGGGTTTACTGAACAATAAAATTGTTGGCTGCAGTTCCCCAATGGGGATTTATTGCATATCTTATGGCACTGTCCCTCATACAAAAGATTTGGCACTGTACTCACAGATTTGCAATGAAAGTGGTAGGTCAATCTTTACACTAGACCCTAAACATTGCATTCTTGGTATTTTAATCACCGTTCTTATAAAATTTCATATTCGTAGAGCAGATGGTTAAATATATTCTTCCTTCAAGTTAAACGCACAATCCTCATGCATTGGAGATCCAACATAATCCCTACCCTTCCGGTATCATTAACCAACTATTGCAATATGCCTCTCTGGACGTATGACATATATCTTGTCTGACCGACTCATGTTATATAACAATTGTTGGCAGGGCTTTTTAATTTTTGAATCAACTAAATCTTCCAACACCAATGTATGGACTTATATATATGGATTTTCCCTTTACTGAGATACATCATTGTAGTCTCGCTTTTCCTCTTTTTATAGTTTCCTCTCTCTTTTCTTATATATCTTTTCTTTCCTATACTCTATTCTCAATCATTCTTCATTACTCCACAATCTTTTTACTGAATGTACTTTTTTCCTTTTGCAGCATCATATATAATTATGTAACATTTAATATAAACCGTATCTAATCATACTATCAGCTTTAAGTTCACTTCAAATGTCAAGTATATGCTAATTACATGACCTGTATTTTTTACTATATTTTAAACCAAAAGCTCCTTGTATTATTGTAGCAATGTTCTTATTATATGCTGCCTCAATTTCTTTAAAAAAAAAACCTCACATTGTACTGTACTGTAAGAGGTTTGTCTGTATATCTTATGAAAAATTAATAAAAAAGTTTAACTGCAAAGTTTATTTTTCTAAGCATATACATTTCAGCTTTTAACTCTGAATTTATAGCACATTTTCTGTGTGGACAACACCTTTTCCATGGGGAAAAAGAAGAGGGACAGAGCAATTTTTAGGGGTGAAATCAGGGAAGTACATAAATCAGGAACAGCTGAGGGATCTGGCACTGCTGTTTCCTGTGTGCTCCCCCTCCCCCCATTTGTGCTAATTAAAATACAACTGGAGAGAGCTTTCTCAGGTCCCATGTTTCAAGGGCAGCTAGACAGCACAGCAGAATTGGATGGTTTAGACTTGTACAGAACTCCTATCCCCCTGCAGCCAGGTAACTTCAGTGAGCAGCACCTGTTCCCCATCAGTTTGAACAGCTTTCCCACAGCACTTCAGTCTTATGGCAGGCAGACCTTCCTGTTTTTTTTTCCCTGTGGCTGGCTGGACTCCAAGATCACAACTCCCGTCTCAACCACTGTAGATCATGGTGCTTGACTCCCAACCATCCCAAGGCTCCAGTATGGCACCAATGAGATCTCTGTTTCCCTTCTCTATGCATGATAAGGCTGGCACTCACTCAGTGTGTGTTTCTACTCCCCAGCTTCTCCTCTTATGTTTCCTGGTGGTTTCATCTACTCTGGTGTTCTTCATGAGCATCTGGATTTCACTTCAACAATTTTCAGCAGTTACATGCTAGCGACAATCTTCAGAACTGCAGCAATCAATAAAATTGTCCTGACTCTGGAAAGGTGCCCAGTGGGCACACAACACAGCGACCTTTACCCACCCAACCTAAAATCCACCTGCATTTGGTAGGCAGGTGCCAGTTTCGAACCCTGGTACTAGGGGGAGGGAGGAGGTTGCAAAATCAATGCAGAATTAATAGAAACATACTTTGTCAGCAGAAAAAGACTGTTTGGCCACCCAGTCAGCCCAGATGGTCCCTGCCCAGTTCGTTTCTGCAGACCTTACCTGGTCCTCCACGACCCTCCCTCCTCCTTGCTTAATTACTATTATTCCACTACGTCTATCCCACGCATGTTTGAAGCCAGCCACTGCTTTCACCTCCACCACTTCTGCCAATAGTCTGTTTCAAGTGTCATCTACCACTTTTCAGTGAAGTAGTACTTTCTCACATGCCTCCTGAACTCCTCCCCCTTCTACTTCATTGCATGTTCTCTGGTTCTGGTGCCACTTCTTTGCATGCTCTCTGGTTCTGGTACAGCTTCAGTGCATGCTCTCTGGTTCTGGTGCAGCTTCAGTGCATGTTCTCTGGTTCTGGTGCAGCTTCACTGCATGTTCTCTGGTTCTGGTGCCACTTCATTGCATGCTCTCCGGTTCTGGTGCTTCATTGCATGCTCTCTGGTTCTGGTGCTTCACTGCATACTCTCTGGTTCTGGTGCTTCACTGCATGCCCGCTGGTTCTGGTGCTTCACTGCATGCTCGCTGGTTCTGGTGCTTCACTGTATGTTCATTGGTTCTGGTGCTTCATTGCATGCTCTCTGGTTCTGGTGCAGCTTCACTGCAAGCTATCTGACTCTGGTGCTCTTTCTCATTTGTTAGAAACACCCATCCTGTGCCATGTCCACCCCTATTAGGTACTTGTATGTGTCTATCATGTCCTCTCTCACTTTCCCCCTCCCTGCATGCCAAGGTCGGAACTAATAGAAGCCCTTATATGCCATGTCTACCCCTGTGAGCTACTTGTAGGTGTCTATCATGCTCTCTATCACTCTTCCTGCATGCCAAGGTCAGAACCAATAGAAGCCCTCCTGCACCATGTCCACCCCTGTGAGCTACTTGTAGGTGTCTATCATATCCTCTCTCACTCACTGTCTCCTCTCCCTGCATGCCAAGGTCAGAACCAACAGAAGCACCAGTGAGTGCAGGCTATATCCTTAACTATGAACAAAATACCACGTTGTCTGTCAGAAAGCAAGATAATGGCTGTCTAGACTAGAGAGCCCTCAATTTACAAACCATGCGAATCAAAGTCAGAGTCAACAGAAGCACCATTCAGCACCAGCTGTATCCTGAACTGTGGTCACAATACCACCCTGTCTGGGAGAAAAGAACAGAAAGGCTCTAAAGACTTCAGAGCATTCAAATTTCCAACCCTGCAAGCCAAGGTTCTACCACCTTGACAAATACCACTTGAAATGTAAGGTGCAACAGTGGTTTAGAAGCTAGCATAGTACAACAACAGGACTAATCAAGTTTACTGGCTTTAGTCATGATTCCATGTACTGGGGGCACTTAGTTGGGACCACCGTTATAGACCACAATAAGGCCTTCGATGCAGTGAATCATGAGCTTCTTTTAACTCAATTAAGTAATTTCATCATATCACCAACCGCTCAGGCCTGGATTCAAAGATGTGTACCTCTCTGGGCATGTTCAGAAAGTCAAAATCAGGGACACACTCTCAGACAGCCAAAGCATTTGTACAAGTGCCACCAAAAGTCCATTTTGGACCCTTTACTGTTCAGTCTATTCCCACAAATATGTCACAATAGACTCCTCCTTTATGCGGATGACGCAGTCATATACACAAGGCACTCTGACCCTTGACACTCGAACAACGTGTGCAATTCAACTTTAAGCTGGGTGAAGATTGGTTCAGTAATGCCGGACTCCTGCTAAACTATAAAAAAAAAAACTAAAACAATGCTTTTTACCTCTTCCCACAGCAAATACAAATCATCCATCTTAGACATCCGGAAACAAACAAAATGAAACTCTCGAAATGGTTAATAACTTCAAATATCTGGGGATCACCCTGGATAGGTCATTGTCTTATTCTCTACATATAGACCAAGTTTCCGAGAAAGCTAACAGGGTGATAGGGTAACTTATAGACACAGGCACTGCCTTACCGAGGATGCACTCAGGCTTGCCATGATTCATAGCTCAGTTTTTTCCATTCTAGATTATGGGCTTCCCATCTATTGTGTGGCCTCTGACACAGCACTAAAAAGAATAGCCATGACCCTGAATAAGGCTTGTAGGTTACTCCTCGGAGCTCCATGCCTCACCCATACCTGTGACTTTTACTCGCTTACGTGCTGGCTAGAATTAGAACTCAGACCCTGCTATCAAATTTGTCTACTAGCTAAAAAGATATCCCTTGGCCTGACCTCTGTCAGGATCCAGTCCATGATCTGCCCTGCGGCACCAACTAGGTTGACCAGAGGCACTCATAACAACCCATATAAGGTGCCTTTTTGCCGTATATCACAAGGCCAGCAATCCTTTGGATTCCATGCCCCAAATCTACTCAACTCCCTCCCTACAAATCTACTCGCAGAAACCAAATTGGGTCCATTTAAGGCTAACCTCCGCTCCTACCTCACTGGCCTAAAAAATTGTTCCTGCTTTTAATAACAATCCCTAGTGACCACTGTCTTGCCTTAATAGCACATGTACTTACTCCCTATATGGGAACCACTGTCCTAATTGCACTTACTCGCCCTGTCTACTCCTTTTCCCTTGAAAACTACCTTCATCCCACTTTACCCATTCCCACCCATCTCATCCCTTCTGAACATTATCCAACTATAACTACCCCCCCAACTAGCCACTACCCTCTACAACCTCTCAGAATCTTCTCCCTACCTATCCTGCCCTCCCTCATCTCGGTCTCCTTCCTCTTCCCACCAGTCTAATGACAATGGGATCCAACCCTGCTTCTCTGAACAAAGTCTTTTCCTGTATACTTGATTATTTCTCCTTTCCTAATACTAAACTTTTGTCAAGCATAAGCAATTTTCTGTTCTCCTGTTATTTGCCCAACTCTTATTTTATGTATACTGTTTGTTCTTCCTGATCTTACAGTTTGACATGGAACCTCTGTAAATGCACTCCCAGCTCAAAGGTTGTAACCTGAGACTGAAATAAATAAATAATAATAAATAAAAAAGGTCAGAGCCACTAGAAACTAGAGATGCAGCAAATATTTAATTCACCGGGGAAGTTGGTGCAACGTTAGAAACATCATGCTTTGTGAATCTTCACAGATTTCATGACGATCTGTACTAGATTCACTAACCCTTACAAAAAAAAAAAGCCCCAAAAGGCTTAAACTCACCCCACCCACTGTGCCATAACTTCCCACCTGTCCTAGAAAGTTCGGATAATGAATCCCCACTGGTAGCACCCTCCTTATGCCCTGGTGAATTTATATACATCATTGACTTTCCTCCCCCCAACTCATGAGTCCAAACCTACCCCATGCTTCCCTACATCAGACCAGACCCTGATGTTTAACTCCCAGTCCCTCATGACAATCTGTCTAGTCCTCTTATCTTTCCAATGGCAAGTAACAGGTAGGGCAGTATTGGTTCAGTCCAATAACTGCACCATGGCAGTACACATAAGGCTGCGGGGGGACAAGAAACTCAGGTATACATAGGGAGGTCTGCCCCCTGATGCTGTGGGCAGAGCCAGGCCTGTTACAGCTTAAAGCTGTCTGTCTGCAGGGGAAAGACTACTGGGAGGCTGACTGTCTCAGCCACAAGCAAATGTCCCCAGGAGAGAGCCAGCTCAGCCCAGAGGTTTGGTTTGTGCCAGAGGTCCTAGACAAGGGGCATCCCTCAGTGTATCTGTTTTTCCACCAGAAGCAACACACAGTTGCCACAATTTTGCTCAAGGACAAGGGCAAAAAACACTTTATTCATTCCATGCAATTCAAGTCTGCCCAATGTCATTCTCCCAAGTCCCTAATCCCAAGGCTAACTAGGTTAGTGTGAGTCGGCAAGGTATAGATTCAGTTATTGGCCTCCTTTGGTAATGCCATTTATGGTTCAAAGATCTCCTAGATCTGGTAGTGAATCTGTTGGTCTCGTTCCTGCTCAGGATGGACCTTCTGACAAGGGCCTCTTCAGCAGCCTATTCCAGAGACCAAAGACACTGCATCTGATAATTTGGAGGCTGAACACCAGAAATTCCCAGGTCAGGGATCAAACAACACTGCAGCAGACAGTCTCCTAATAGTTCAGAAAGGTTCAGCTTCATGGGTGTACAGTAAGAACTGGGCCATGTTCTCCTCCCAAGAAGACAGCAGAAGAATATGACCTTGGGAGACAGGGGTCATGAAAGTCCTGGTATCCCACAAAACAGATTCTGCCAGAGGACTGGTACCAGCAACACTCCAAGTGCATACCTCAGCCTTGTCTGAGATCTTACCAAAAGGCCTCTCCAGTACCATGTTGGCTTACCCCCATGTAGTGACTTTAGCCAAGTCAAGGATGAAAACAGATGCCTCCCTGATATCTCAACCTGGTGATGCAGGCACTTATGGCAGCCCCATCACTAGTACAGCCTAGCCCTCTGCAACTGACTGTAAGTGGGGCTTCAGGTAGTAGATGAAATTTGGAAAATTAAATTTGTAATGTGCTTTGTGAATTTCACTGACCAATCTGCAGGTCAGCACATTTTGCATCGTGTTTGCCCAGCAAAGTTCCCTAAATTCATGCTGCAAGCCTGCACAAATTGCTAGTTAGCCAGAAAATTAGGGTACAGTATTTAAATAATTTTTGCCAGAATATATGGGTAAAACACCAGTGAAAACTACCTGAACTGTGGCTGTCAGACTGCCTCTGGCATTAAAAAAGCCACAAAGGGGTCAAACTCCCTCCCTGTCCACTGTGATGCAACTTCCCACCCCACCACCTCCTGTATAGTTTTGATAAGGAATCCCACTCTCACCCCCCAACACCCTCCCTCCCTGGCGTGTATGTGACGTACCGCAGAATACTATTCCTTATATTAAATTCTGCAGAATGCTTTACAGAATTCTGTAGAATATAAAACAAAAAACTAAAAAAAAGTATTTTGGAACACCCCCTGCCCATCAGTTTGCCTGCTCATGCTGTACTTAGAAAAATTAAACAAGTAAAACACCCGACCCAGCTCATCCCAACCATCTTATCCACCCCGAGAGTCTCCTAAAGTCATACTATCTGATGTAGTAATATTTTTACCAGAGCCCATGATCTGCAGCAATCCTTATGTTTAAAGCTACCAACAGTCCCTATTTTCCCAGGACAGTCCCTATTTTAGGCAGCATGTCCCAGTGTCCCCACAAGTTTTGCAAAATGTCACTTTTGTCCTGGTTTTTGCTTACTTGTCCCAGTTTTGTCCCTTTTTTTTTTCTGCTGACTGCTATTACATCGGTGACAGTTATTTCAGCACCACCGTGGTGTTGCTCAGGCTGGACAGCAGTTTGCAACTTCAACCCCTGCACTTGTGTTGCACCACAAGCATGTAAGTGAGAGCACAGTAAAGCATGTTCCTTCCTGTTAGATTAGACCGGATAGTAGTGCAAACAAGTGCATGTGGACATCTGCCTGCCAGCAGCTGAGAGGGACTCCAGACAGAGAACAGACTGGCAGCAGTGAACTAAGGTACCTGAACCTGATCAGCTGTAGTGAAGTGTGTGAAAACAATCTGGTGTGGTGGTGGGTGTCACTGAAGTAAAGTTTGCTCAGCAAATGAGGTGAGTGTGAGTGGGTTGGATGGGTCTGTCAGGAGGAGCAATACATGCAGCTCGAATGTCTGATCACCATTGGATGCAGGTTTGCGTCTAATGAACTCTCTATATCATGATTTGGAACTTGCTGCAGCAGAATGATGTATTGTTTTAATCTGGATGTTTGCTACTGGTGTTACTGTGGGGCGGCATGGCCAGAGCAAGCAACAAAATGTATTTGTGTGCAGCGTTGTCTGTGACAGTGCCCGTGAGAGTGACATGGTGTGTGTGTGTGGGGGGGTCATGGTCAGGATGGACCGTCCCAGTTTTAGGCCTCGGAAAGTTGGTAGCCTTACGTTATGTTTCTAATTTTGCCCCAATGCCCTCCATCAATTTCCATTTTCTTGACCCAAATAGGCTACGGACACAGCTGCACACAGAGCACTATGGGAGTGAAAAACTGGCATTCAGACCTGGTGGTGAAACTAGAAGGATTAGGATCACTGTGTAGCATGGGATTTGATTAAAATATTCCTACTTCAAATATAAAGGCCATGGGGGCTCTCAGAGCAGGGTGGGGAGGGTGGCAGACTGAGATGGATTTTTTTTTTTACTTCCAGATACAGTATGTGTAAGGAATTAACAGATATCATGCCCTGGTTTGTTGGTCCCAGCCCCAAAGCAAACATTTTTTTCCCCTTACCTCACTGTAGGTGGTCCCTGCCTGCGGTCATTGTCCCCAACTGCTACCACAGAACATCCACAGAAACAGGAAACTAATGCCACAGATGTTCTGCAGCAACAGCGTACTCGCTGAGAAACTTAGAGCAAAATTACCAAAAAAAATTGGAGCCTTGTACATACAGTGAAGCCCCCCACAGTACAACCTAATTTTGCAGAATTCTGCAGCAGTTACTGCAGAGAAACAAGACAATTTCAATAGGAGCTAATCTCTTTTGTCATGCAGGAAATGTGACACTGCACAGGCTCTAATATAGTCTCCACATTGAACCTCAATACTTCAGATAAACGTCTGTACTCTGGACTAGTCCAGAATCAGCCTAAATCCCTGTTCTCTTGGGAACCCCATAGAAGAGGGACTACATCCCAGTCAATCTCTCCTGTTGGGGATCTGGGACAGTGGCTTCTATTTCCAGGAGGTTGCTGGTGGCTTGCGTACCACTGACCTCTTGGGAGGAGTTATGAACATTTTGGGTTCTAGAGAAAAAATCCCTCATTGACTGATCAGAAATTAACAGAACAGCTTGAAGTGACTCTCGGAAAGACCCATTGGTCTGATGTGGTGTCAGCCCATTCTGCTGCAAACCACTGAAAATGTCCCCAGTAATCTGTCATCTGAATGAGCCTGCAAATCCTCAACAGGAGGACTTTGTGACAGCTCTGTCCTTAGGAACTGCTGATTTCAGAGGTGGAGAGCAGTACTTACCTTTGTGGCCAAAGCCTTGGGTTTGTTGCTCTCCTAGCCACAGAAGGACTATGCTGAGCTTTGCCTCGAAGGAACCGCTGGTCTCTCTTGTGACCACAGAAGGTGTAGAAAATACAAGTGATTGATATCAGACAATTCTGTAATGGCCTGTCTTAGAGGGCCCTTCAAAGGCCTGAACCACTGAAAGACAAGTGGATTTAGTTACTTACCCACCGTCTCTGTGATGCAGGTTAAATGCTCCTGCGGGCCAGGACATATGCAGAAACCTGGTGACATGCCAGAATGGCTGAGTTTAAGGACACATCAGAGAGAAATACCACTGTTCTGTACAGATTCTGCTGGAGTTTGCAGGTAGCTATAAATTTCCTTTGAGCCTTGGCTAGCTCTGGGTAGTGCCACAAAAGCCACTTCTTGCTAGAGTAAGCCATGTAGGCACAATACACAGCCACACACAAGGACATGGCTGCTAACCTGTGAGAGTTACATATGGTGTCCAATCTCTTTTCAGAGGGATATTTTGGCACCGAATGTGCCTGCAATGGCAGGAATGCTTTCTGAACTAGAGTACCAAGGACTGGATCTGGGAGGGATTCCTTTGACATATTCAACCATAGACAGGTTTGCTATATGTTGAGTAAGTACAACACAAAGTGACCCCGCTAAGGTGGGAAACACAGTAGATGGGCTTCAGCCTCCTTCTGTCTTAACACCTAGTATAGTAGCACACAGATATGAAAAAATGCCTCCCATGTCATCCTTGTCAAACCAGCACAGCTGAGAAAGAGACCGAGTGGTGTGGAGTTGCAGCCCATGTGGTTCATATCCAACCTGAACTTATGGGTAATGTTTCCATAGACCTTAATCGTTTGCAAGGGGGGGGTCCAAAATGGAACTGATGGCCCTGTGAGTGCACCACCTGTGAGGGGTCAAAATTTCAAATCAAGGACCACACACCTGGGTTTGATTAAGCTTTGAAGGTCATCAGTTCTGAGAAAACTTTCCCAGGCTAGGACTTTGTCCTCTGAGCTTTCAGTTGAAGGACTTAGGGAGAGGAGGGAAGATATTTCAATACCCTAACTTCAATGATGCTGTCAGTAACCTCAAGAAAGACTGGAAAACATGATGATTATCACTGAGCTTCTTCAGACACAGGAGAGACCTGACAGCAAGGAATTAGAGCTCCCTCCCAATGAAGTGTCCCCCTTCATATAGTTTGCGAGCGTATAAGATCCCTGAGCCTTTCTGTGCCCATGGTCCCTCTGACAGGAGCAGGATTTTTATGCAGTGGAGAGTGCACCTTTTATCTATCATGTCTGCCCTTTCCTCCACCCCCTGGAGAATCTGAGTCAGCATGAGTGGCTTCCTTTGCTTGAATAAAAAGAATGCCTGATTGATACATTAATGAAAGGCAAACTCCCTCTCCCTCACTGTAACATGTCGTGTTCCTTGCCTCCTGGTACATCCCTAGCTACCATCCTTAGAGTGGGACTAAACAACTGCCACTGGAGAAGATACTTTCCAACAAGGCCATGCATGGCCAGACCTCTGCCCTGTGGAGGACATGCATGACCAGACCTCTTCCCTATGGCAGGACATGCATGACCAGTCTGCTGCCCTGCGGAAAGCCAAAATGTAAAAAAGAAATGACTTACATGAATCTGCAATATGTGAAAACACAATGTCCCTGCTTGCAGGCCTGGAGAGTCCCTGACTGTTCCACATGGACTGCAGCAAGGCAACAGCCTCCACTACCAACTTGAAGGAAAACTCACAGCCAAATAAAACAGCTAACGATGGACACCAACAGAAATGGCCCTCACTTGCCTGAAGCCATGTTTTTGTGGAGAATCAAATAAGGAGGCTCACATATTAGAGCCTGGAACGCTGCAATCCTTCGAGCAGATGTGAGCAATGGCAATAAAAAAATAATACTTTGTAACCGAAAAAGTAACATGGAAACATAGATTGATGGCAGACATGGACCGCTTGGCCTTCCCAATCTGCCCATTTCCCTACCTATTGGATAAGCTGCAGATCTTAGTTAACTAACAGCTGAAATCTTCCTACCTCCCACAACAATTGCCTTATGTTTGTCCCCTGCATTCTTGAATTCCCCCACTGTTTGTGACCCCAGGACATCCTCAGGAAGGCTGTTCCATGCATCCACCATCCTCTTCGTGAAAAAAATATTTCATGTTGCCCCTGAGCTGTCCCCCCCATCATCAAATTGTGCCCCCTTGTTCTTGCACATCTCTTTTTCTGAAAGATACTACCTCTTGGACTTTGTTGATTTCCTTGAGGTACTTGAAAGTTTCTATTATGTCCCCCCTCTCCCTCCTTTCCTCGAGGGTATACATATTAAGCTCCTTTAGTCTCTCTTCGTATGACTTCTGATGCAGACACTGCATCATTTTAGTTTGTGAAAAAATGTATTTTTATACAAGTACAAAATGTAAAATACATCTTGACATTTCACTGATAAGGGCGTTAGCCCTGTTTACAAGAGAGTCCTGTAAAAGGTGTTACAACATACAAAATTACAAAAAAGTCTCTCATAAAATAATACAATAATGACAGACTCACAACAAGTACACAGTTGTTGTTGTCCTTTGGACTGCCTCTATCCTGCCTATGTCCTTGCAGAAATGGGGGTCTCCAAAACTGCATGCAGTACTCTAGATGGGGTCTCACCAACTATCTATATAGAGGGGATAACAACTTCTTGTTTTCTACTGGTGATGCCTCTCCCTATGCATCCCAGTATCCCCCCAGCCCTCCTTACTGCCTTCTCACATTGCTTGCTTACCTTTAGGTCATCTAATATGACTATCCCAGGTCCCTTTCCATTTTTATGGTTGATAGTACCTCTCCCCCCATTGTGTACTCTTCTCTTGGGTTTTTGTTTCCCAGGTACATTACTTTGCACTGAATCGAAGCTGCCATACTTTTGACCATTCCTCCAACCTTGCCAAGTCCCTTCTCATCCTTTCCACCCCCACTCCTGTGTATCAACCCTGATGCAGATCTTTGTGTCATCTGCAAAGAGGCATACTTTTCCTTCCAGTTCTTCCCCAATGTCACCTATAAAGACATTAAAGAAGACTAGTCCCAGTACTGAACCCTATGGTGCCCCACTAGTTACCCACTTTTCTTCAGAGTGGACTCCGTTTACCTATTACCCTCTGTGTTTTGTTGTCCAACCACTCTCTTACCCAGGTTGGCTAACTTATTTGTTAATCTTTTGTGTGGGACTGTGTCAAATGTCTTGCTAAAGTCTAGGTAGGCTATCTCCACCACCCCTCCCTGGTCTACTACTTTAGTCACCAAGTCAAAGAAATCTATGAGATTCATCTGACATGACCTTCTCGTTGAGAATCCATGCTGCCTTTGCTCCTGTGCCCCGTTGGCCTCTAGTTACTCAACAATTCTTTCTTTCTTTCAGAAGTGATTTAATCATTGTCCCTACCACTGAGATCAAAATAACAGGTCTGCAGTTTCCTGCCTCTGCCTTGCTCCCAGTTTTGTGAAGGGGAAACACATCTGCCCTCCTCCAGTCCTCAAGTATCACACCATCCTCCCATGACTTGCTAAAAAGGGTAGTAAGTGGTGTCACTTGTTCTCCCTTTAGTTCTTTTAGAATTCTGGAGTGAATCCCATCAGGCCCCATTACTTTGTCCACTTTCAGTTTTAGGTGTTATTTCAGGACCCTTTCTTCTGTGAATAAACTTGTACTACCCCCCCCAAATCCAGACTTCTTATATTGTTTGGTTTAGCTACCTCCCCTCCTCTTCTTTTGTGAATACTGAGAAGTATTTGTTTAATGTCCCTGCTTTTCATGGTCACCCTTTGCCCACCCCCCTCCCCTTTGTAAATCCTCACTATCGCTCCCTTGTTCTTTCTTCACTCCCTAATGTACCTATAAAAGGTTTTATCCCCCTTCTTAACTGAGTTAGCTATCTTCTTTTCCTCGGTTTCGGCCTTTGCATTTCTGACTGCCTTCCCTGCTTCCTTCTGCTTTAATAGGTACAGCTCTCTGTCCTACTCCTTCTGTCAGAATACTCCTAGATGACGACCTCGAGGTAGACAACATTTTTAAATACATAGGCTGTGTCTTAGACCAACACCTAAACTTCGCTGCCCATATCACATCACTAGTGAAGAAACTGAGACAAAGAATTGGCTTCTTCTACAGAAACACATCTCTTTTTACCACTGATACCAGTCTCCATCTCATTCAGACAACTTTCATCCCACTCCTCAATTATGTGGACATTTTATATAGCCACTGCTCAGACCCCCTGCTACATCAACTTGACGCACTCTACCATAGAGCACTATGATTAATTTCTAATGCCCAGCATCAGACTCACTGTTGCAACCTTTATACTTCCTAGGGATGGACCTCCTTGCACACTAGACATCTCACCCACTCCCATATTTGGCTCTATAAAGCTCACCTGTCAAATCCCCGCCCCCCACATATCAAATCTCTTTTAGCAATCGGCCAGCCAATACCCCTTGTGTAGAACCTCATACATTTTGTTGGATGTTCCAAGTGTCCAATCCTGTTTCAGTGATATGGCCCATTAGCCGTGCTCTCCCAACTGTTGGGAATAAAGCCCAGTCTTGCCTTAAATTACAAAATCTAACCCCCCTAAGCAATTTCAAAATGTTGGTTATCAATAAGTTTAACAAATTCTGCGCCTGCCATTAAGAGTCATTCTCCCATGAACCATGAGTATCACAGGCCACACATGACCTCTGCAAGGCTCCCCATTTTACTCCCACCCCCGCTCTACCCCCAACCTACACCCCCATCTCGCCTCCCCCTACCTGTTACTCAGACCATCCATCTGTCTCTGCCCTCCATACCCCTGCTCCCAGCAGTCCTCCACCTTTACCATCCACCGTTTCCATACACCACCTGCCCGTCTCCCTCATCATCCTCTCTTCCGCCACTTCACTCCATCTGTAATAGCTCTTCCCACTCAGTCTGTTCTCCTTCGGTAGCTCAAACCATCCCTGGAAATTCCACCCTCTGACCTTTTATTTAACTATCACTTCCAATATGGCACTCTCCATCTGCAAGTCACTTACGCACCTCTCATTATCCACAGTACATGATGCATACTGATGATATTCAATTGAGATCTGCTAACTAATGCATTCCTGCCCAGTGTTGCATATAAATGTTTGGTTATATGCAAATACCTGTATATACACTGTACCTCTTTCATTTGTAGTCTATGACTGCTGTATAACATGTAAAAATCTGTATATACCTTGCTAATTTTTGTTGATTCTGTGTGTTCATACTGGAACATGACTGATTGTATCAGGACCTCCTTGTAAATGAGCCTGCTCAATAGAGCCTTTCCTGCCAATAAACTGAACTTCTGTGTTTCCTTATACTTCCTGAATGTTATCTTTTTCTCCCTAACCTTCTTCGCCATCTCTTTTGAGAACCATAGTGTTTTTTTCCTTTACACAAAGGCTTGTTGCCCCTGTAATAGCAGTTTTGATTTTTCCTCATTGTTCCTGCACCCTTCTTTCTTGCCCTTTTGCTAGTGCTTTTCTGAGGCACTCGCCCATTTTGCCAAAGTCAGCCCTCCTAAACTCCAAATAGCCTCGATTTTGTATGGCTTGACTCTATAGCTGTGTTTATTGTGAACCACACTGGTGGTCGCTTGTTCCCAGATGGCCGCCCACTTCTAAATCTGAGATTCTCTCTCCATCCTTATTTGAGAGTACCAGGTCTAAGATGCTCCCTTCCAAGTGGGTTCCAACACTAGCTGTCTGAGGCATTCCCCCTGTAGGGCATCAAGAATAACCCTGCTCTTGGATGTGGCTACAGCAAAGGCGTTCCAGTTAAAGAGACACTGTCAACCTTCTTAGGCAGCAAAGTCACCCTAGTTTAAAATACACTTTTTATGATTGTTCATGTTCTATAAAGACTATTGATGCAGCTGGTAGTTTGATTCAGATCCCTTTTTTCTTTTAGAAAGTGAAAAATGAGTGCCCACCATACTGGGGTTACCACACCAAAACAAAATGTGTTTACATTACCTGACCAACTCCCACTAGATCTTTCCTGGATTCAGGAACATCCCAAATGCAATCTAGCTATGCATTATGCAGTGAGAGTAAAGAAGACTTGTATCATGAGTGGCTGCACTGTTTGAGGGTGTTTCTAATGTTCAGGAAGTATGCAGTAAGAGTACTTCAATGTTTTGAAACAAAACAAGGTTGGGTATAGCTATACTTTACCATGCATTTCAGTTCTAATAAGCAAGGATGCAGCTAAAACACTCAACAACATCAATGAATTCTAGAGAAGGTAAGCAATCATAAAATGTATGGTTTTACCTAAACATTATATGATACAAAAAGGTTGACAGTGTCCCTTTAACATGTGGCATACTGATGTCCCCCATCAACAATATCTCCCCTTTTTCTGCCATTCTAAGGATACCTTCTATCATTTCCTTGTCCATTTCCTTCATCTTAGATGGGGGTCTGTATAGAACCCCTGTGCGAACTGTGGAGCCATTTCTTGTCTCCAGGGTGACCCACCGTGCCTCCTCTCCTCCCTGTTTACCCTTTAGTTCTGTTGCTTTGATCCCTTCCCTTACGTAGAGAGCTACTCCTCTTCCTCTTTTACTCTCCTTGTCCCTCCTGTACATTGTGCACCCTGGTATGCTGACATCCCAGTCATGGTTCTCATGGCTCGCTGTGTACCAGGTTTCTGTGGCTGCCATGATGTCCAGGTGTCCCTCTTCCATCAAGGCAACTAGTTCAGGGAGCTTGTTACCCAGACTATGGACATTTGGTACTCATCGCCCTCCATTTCTTATTGGCCTTACTCCTTTTAGCATTGTCCCTGTCCTTATTGCCTTTGACTTTTTCACCATTTAACCCTGTCCTGCTCCCTATTGACTTCTCTACTTTGGTGTTTAGCTCATTAATTACCCTGTTTTGTGTGTTGGGGGAGCTGGGATTTCCCTGTTCCTTTTCAGTGCCTCCCCCCTTGGCTAGTTTAAATGCTTGCCAATGAAGCATTTAAGACCATCACCTAGGATCCCGGTTCCCCTCCTGGACAGATGCAGACCATTGTGTCAGAATAGGCCTGTATCCCTCCATGAGGACATGAGGATCCCCAGTCCCCAACGAAGCCAAAACCCTGAGCTCTACACTAGTTTTTCAACAATTCATTGAATCCCATGGTGCAGAGAACCCTAGCTTTATGGCATAAGCCATAAGTTGTGGTTGGCTCAAAAGAAGCCAGAGGGAGCTTTTCCAAACTAAACTGAGGTCCCAAGCCAGGACTGGGTTGCAAACAGGAGATTTTGGATGTAGAATACTCAACACACATACAGGTTAACTCAAGCAGAGCCACCCTACGGCCATCTATAGGCACATGGAAAGCTGATCTGGCAGTCAGGTGCACTTTGATTGAGGAATACTGCAGGCCTGAATCTGTTAAGGACAGCAGGGACTCCAGAACTTGATTAACTGGACAGGTGAATGGATCCAGGTGGTGAGAAACAGCCCATAAAGCAAGCCATTTCCACTTCATGGAGCAAGTAGTTCTGGTGTATGATTTTCTAGCAGCCACCAGAACATCCACCACTTTTGGGAGACCTCAAAATGGGCTATGGATATGTCTTCAGGAAGCAGCAACAACTGGTGTTTTGGTGGGAGCAGAAGGTATTTCATGCCACAGGAGAGACCCTTACCTGTTCATCTGGATAGGGTGTGCCTATGTTGCCCACAGCAGGGTCTGTTCTCTCTAGGCCTACTGCTACCAGGATGGAATGGACATTACAAGGAAATGCAGATAACAAAGGCAGGTACAAAAAGATTATGGGAGGCCAGACAGACTCAGTTCTAAGTGGTAGAGTGCAGGGACAATAAAGAAATGTTTTGTACATAGTGATGGAAGGGTTCTGTATCCAGGTCAGCAAATGCAGTGTCCACCAGAAGGAGGCTAAGTGTGCTGTGGGGGTTATGCCCATGGCAAAAGTAAGGTTATGTCTTGCAAGTGGAGGCTAGTGAGGTTAGCAAATACAACCAGAATTCTCAGGCCAAAGAACATAGAAAAGATAAAGGAAATAATGTTTGGCAAAGAACAAAAAAAAAAAAAAAAACCACTGACTGCTTGTGTGTACAAATTAAAGTATTTTAAGCATTAAACAAAACATACTTTGCACAGTTTCTGCCAATTGCCTTTGTTTTAGTACAAGTAAACAGATTTGTTTTCTCATCTCCGACTTCATGATCCTCTGTCAGTCTCTAACACCACCTCCTGACAATCTGAAACTGCCCTGTTCAGAATCATTAGAGATCCTTTGATTCAGGAGAACAATGGATACCATGTCCTCAGACAACAAGATCCCTCTGCAGCTCCTGTTTGCCGTCTATAGGTTAGACCTGGTGGCAGAGTGACGAAATGCAGCCAGAATACACAGAGTGGAGAGGGTGAAAACAAAATAAAGAAAGCAGTTTGTCAGCAAGCCTTGCAATAACACTTCCTGTTTCTGCACACATGTAATTAAATGTATTGTGCTTTGAAAAGGACTGCAAACTGATCCCATTTTGCCCAGTTTCTGCCTTGCCATTTTAAACACGCTCTGACACAGTAATCGTTGCAATCAGTAATTACCTCCAACTTCATGTTCCCTGTTTCAGTCTCCAACACACCACCTCCTGATAATGTTTCACAACCACACAGAAGTGTGATTAGCTTCAGTTCTTCAGCACTTGGAAGCCTTTGGACTAGGAGAACAAGTGATATACACAGTTCCTTCTGCAGCTGCCTGTCTGTAGCTGCTCTCAGTCTGATGCCATTTCCTGTCCAACTCTGAAATGTGTCCTACACCATGCAATTCCAGAGCGAAATATTGATAAACAGTAAACTATAAGAAAATGTGATATAATCTGAATTGAATGTAAAGATTGTATCTTCTAAGATTTTTTTTAAAGTCATCAGCTGTTTTAAAAGGGACACTGCTGAATCTCCTAGTTTAAAGCTCCAAGACACCCATGGAAATAAGCTTTCTCGCTCCCCTTGCTGCTGCATACAATGAATATTAATGAGTTGTTTTGAGTGGTGTGTGTATGAGGAGGGACACATAACAGAGAGAGACAGGAAGTAAACGTTAGGCTCTGAAAACTGCTGGAGAAAGGAGCACAGAGATAGCTGTTTTTTTGTGGATTGACATCCTTTGTTCTTCTAGTCCCAAACATACCTCTCAACTGTACCACATTACGAGGAACGTTCCTCATTTTGCTTCACAAAAACTCCCTGTTCCACATTGTGAGGACTTGTCCCACATTCAGTGTTAACATTTTAAAGCAAAAATCTATAGTAAATGATGCAAAAAATATATTATTCAATTAATAACAGACTTTCTGAACATAAATGCAAACATTTTAACAGTGTTCTGAGCTTCTTAGGTAAAGATTTGATGAAGTGTTCCACATTTTACTCATTTGTTCCACATTTTGAGAGGCAATGTTCCACATTTGGGGGACAAAAGGTTGAGAGGTATGGTCCCAAACTCTGAAGAAAAGCAGCAGCTGGTGTTTCTGAACAGTGCAGTTTGTAGTGTTGGAGACTGGAACAGAGGATTACGAAGTTGGAGGTAAGGACTGCTGAGTACACAAGGAGCTGCAGAGTGAACTGGTTTTCTGTGTATAGATATCCTTTGTCCTTCTAATCCCAAACTCTGAAGAGCAGCAGCTGCTTGTGTTTCTGAATAGCGCAGTTTGTGGTGTTGGAAACTGAAACAGAGGATCACAAAATTGGAGGTAAGGAATGCTGAGCACATGGGGAGCTGCAGTGGGAACTGGTTATCTTACTTTGAGAGGGCTCTTGAAGTAGGTAATTACATATAGGACTGACGCCAGCAGGCGTCAGGACCCCACAGGAAAAATTTCTAGCTAGCAGTCTCTGGTGGGGGACCGCCCCGATGTCAGGTGACCAACATTATGCGACGTCAGTATAAAGGGGCAGTCCCCCACGCCCGCCTTCCTGTTCTTTCCCGCTGTTAGCTCATGTCAGAGCCTCGCGGTAAAGTTCAGTGCTCGTCAGCCTCATTCGTCGGTAGTTTTTACCAAGTTATTTTCGATTTTTCGAATTTTTATCAGGTATTCATCAGTGTATGTTGTCCCCCACACCCTCCCGCACAAGGACGGCCATTCCCAGTGCCTCTTCTGCCTAGGCCCAGATCATCAGGTGGAGAAGTGCCAGCACTGCCTTAAATTCAAAGTGGCCACCCACAGACGGCAGCAGCAGTCCCTGGAGACCCGTATTTTAAAGAAGAAAATGTCCTCCATGGAAAAGGACTTAAAAAAGCTCCGGAAGGCGTCCACTTCCCCCGAAGGCCATCGCAAGAAAAAAGACAAGAAGAAGCACTGGGACAAGGGCTCCTCATCCACCACGTCTTCTTTGGGAGTCGCTGTGCTTCAGGTAACATCACCCCCTGGGGGCCGATCCGCAACGGCCGCTTTGGAGGTTTCCAAGGCGGCGCGACCCACCCGTCTGGCTCGTGCTCAGGCCCTTCAGGCGCCTCCAGGCTATTGGAAGCTCGGCTCCCCGGTAAAGCCGCCACTGTGCGGCCTACTGGTTCGAGCGGCTCCGTTAAGCCAGACATCGGCTCCTCCAACCCCTCGGGGCAGCGCACGGCCCCTCTTCCACCCAACCAGGCTGCCCCTCCTTCGCGACCTGCCTCGGGCGACGGGTCCGGTAAGTCGGACATCGGCTCCTCCGGCGTCCGCCCGGACCTCGTTGATAAGTCAGACATCGGCTTGCCCGACGTCCGCATAGCGGCTGAGCCAATGCTGGACCATCCCACATCCGCCGTTCCTGGCTTCCTGCAGCCTTCGCTGCCCTCCGGAGACCCTGAGTCTCCTCAGCCTGACCCCGGGGATTTTTCCCCCTCCATCCCCGGGTGATGCAGAGGTTCCTGCTGCACCCCCGTCAGACTGTCCACCCGCTGGGCCGACCGACCTGACATCGGCTCCCCCGACGCCAGTCTTGCCGACCCTGGGTGGCATCCCGCTCCCGGATGCCGCTCCAATGCCGGGCCCTCCGCCCACTGGGCCTTCTGCTCCAGACCCATCAGTGGGCCCTCCAGCAGGGCCGTTTGCTCCGGCAGACCCATCGGTTCCCGGGTATCCGACCCCGTCGTATCTGGTGCCATCTTACCCAGCTCCACAGTATCCGACGCCCCAGTACCCGATGCCGGCCTATCCCACGCCGCAGTACCCGGTGCCTCAATACCCAACCCCGTGTTTCCCACTGTCGGATTATGGATATGCGCCTTATGGGTATAATCCATACCCGTATCCCCCTCCTCCTCCACCTCCACCGCCCCCTCAGCCACCGGTGGACTTGAAGGAGACTCTGGCCTCCTGGTGCTGAGGCCAAGGCTCAGCTCACCAGAGAGGTGGAGGGTCATCTCCTGATGACAGTTCCGGTTCCCATACGTCCACGACGACAGACTCCCTTCCCACCTCTGGACACCAGGGCCGAACCCTCTGGTTCCAGGGCAGGGCAGGACACGCTTCCCCGAGGGCTTCCCAAGGGGTCCGTTCCTCCCCCACGCTGGGAAAGGGAGTCTTCCTCCTCATCATCTTCTTCCTCCTCCTCCTCAGACACCTCGGACGACTCCGACGGTTGTTCTGAGCCGGACGATGAGCCACGCTCTCCGTCTAAGCCCAGGCCAAGGACTCCTCCGAAGTCCCCCCCCCGGAGGATCCCTCTTTTACGGAGTTGCTGCACAAAATCCAGGAGGTTCATAAGTGGCATTCCTTGGTGCTGGATCCCCAGCATAAGAAATTCGCTGAGCATCTGGATCTGCCCATGACAGCTCCCACCTTGGTGCCACCCTGGATTGAGCCTCATGCCGATCTTGTTTCCACTATTTGGAAGCAGCTGTTGGCTTTAACCCCACTTCCTCGGAAGTTGAACAGGCAATATCAGGCTCCCGAGGATGTTGACTTTTTAGATTCTCACCTTCAAGCTGATTCAGTCGTGATTAGCGCCGCTCATGGCCGGACAGCTAACCCAAAACATCTGAGCTCGTCTTCACCTGACAAAGAATCCCGTCTTCTGGACCAGTACGAGAAGAAGATCTATGCTTCTTCCACTCTGGGTATTAGGGTCCTAAATTATGTCGGTCACATGGGGGATTACCAGAAGGCGATTCTTAGTGAGGTGGAATTCAAATTGGACTCCCTTCCGGACTCTCAAGTCAAACAGGAAGTGGCTGACCACTTCCGCTCTGCACGGTTGGCCAGTCGGCACATGCTCCGTGCTACTTACGATGCAGTGGACACTGCTGGTAGGAGCTCTGCTTTCGCCATAGGCTTACGGCGTCATGCCTGGCTCCTTGTTCGGTGCTGTTCGGTGGTGATGTCAAGGACATTATCACCGATCTGCAGGAGAAGGGGACTGCACTTAAGTCTGTGGACTCCATGTATCATCCCCATCAAATGCAGTGCCGTCCCTTTCGCAGACGGAATCAGCCAAAGGCGAAACCCTAGGGAAAGCGGGCCGCTAAACACCGGGCCCCTCCAGCTACCAAGCCCCCTCCACCCACAAAAGCAGCGGGTGCTTCAGCTGTGACGCTGCCCCACACCACCTGACTCCTTTCCTCTCCCACAGCCTCTGGGCCTTCCAGAAGAACTGGTAGGAGGGAGGTTTTCCCTTCACCTCCCGGGTTGGGAGAGGATAACTTCAGATTTCTGGGTGCTCCAGCTGATCGCAGAAGGACACTCAATAGAGTTTCTCCAGAAACCACCTCATCACCCTCCTCCAAGGTCATCGTACTCTCGGGAACACCTTCTTCTGGTCCAGGAAGAGATTTCAGCACTTTTGCTGAAGGAGGTGATAGAGCCCATCCCCCTTTTTCTTCAGGGAACGGGTTACTATTCCCTCTTCTTCCTGGTCCCGAAGAAGACAGGAGATGTGAGGCCAATTCTCGACCTCAGTTCCTTGAACTTATTCATGGAGTACAAGAGGTTCAGGATGCTCTCCCTGCAGGGCCTCCTGCCCCTCCTTCGGCCGGGACAGTGGCTGTGCGCTCTGGATATGCAGAATGTTTACCTGCACATCCCTATACACCCTTCTCACCGCAAATACCTCCGTTTTGCTTTCCAGAGGGACCACTACCAGTTCAAGGCCATCCCATTTGGTCTGTCCTCGGCACCCCGGGTGTTCACCAAATGCCTTTCGGTGGTAGCAGCCTACCTGCGTAGCCAGGAGGGTGCAGGTTTTCCCATACCTGGATGATTGGCTCCTGGCAGCCCCATCCAGGGAGGATCTCCTGCACTTCCTTTCCCTTACCCAGGGGGTGTTTTTCTCCCTGGGCATCACCATCAACCACTCCAAGTCCCATTTGATACTGTCCCAGAGGCTCCAGTTTATTGGGGCGATCCTGGACACGACCTCTGGCAGGGCCTTCCTGCCACTGGACAGGGTGGCCACACTCCAGGATCAGGTCAGTCTGTTGTCCGGCCGCAGGCGGGTCAGTGCCAGGTCGGTCCTTCGCCTCCTCGGGCTTATGGCGGCTGCAATCCCAACAGTCCCTCGCGCTTGGCTCCACATGAGGGATCTCTCAGTGTACACTTCGGTCTCAGTGGGATCAGTTGGTGGACGACCTGGACCAGCTTGTCCTAGTCTCCTCCTCCATGGTTCGGGACTTGCAGTGGTGGATGGTTCAGGAGAACCTGTGTCGGGGAGTTCCCTTCTGTCTTTCTCCCCCCTCCCAGACTCTGACCACAGACGCCTCATGCAAAGGTTGGGGAGCCCATCTTGGACCTCATAGGACCCAGGGCTCCTGGTCCAAGCTCGAGAAAACGCTTCACATCAATGTGCTTGAGCTTTGGGCAGTGCTTTATGCTCTTCAAGCTTCTGCATCTGCATCTCCTTCCCGGCCACTTAGCTGTACAGATGGACAATGTGTGTGTGGTATGGTACATCAACAAACAGGGAGGGACTCGTTCCTACCCTCTTTGCAGGGAAGTGATGCGAGTTTGAGATTGGGCAGTACAACACAACCTCCACCTCATGGCAATTCACGTCCCGGGGGTTGAGAACACCTTAGCAGACAAACTCAGTTGCTCGTCTGCTCAAGCTCATAAGTGGGGACTGGATCAGGAGGTCGTAGATGATATCTTCCTAAGTTAGGGAACACCACAGGTGGACCTGTTCGCCTCATCTCTAAACGCAAAGCTTCTGACTTCTGCTCGTTCGCTCCAGAGCACGGCATTTTTTGGAGAGACGCTCTGTCTCTAGATTGGAAGGACAGATGCGTCTATGCTTCCCCCCCCGATCCCTTTGATTCTGAGAGTCTTACAGAAACTCGGTTCAGAAGGAGCACAAATGATACTGAGCGCTCCTTTCTGGCCCAGGCAAGTTTGGTTCTCTCTTCTGCAACAATACTCAGAGGAACCTCCTCTTCCTCTGTCGTGACTTTTTCTGACCCAGGATCAGGGGACCCTGGCCCATCCAGGTCTCAAGTCCCTTCAACTGCATGCATGGCTCCCGCAGATGTAGCTGAAGCCCGATTTGGGGTTTCACCCCAAGTGGCTGAGATTTTGGTGGAGGCTAGAAAACCCTCCACTATGTCTACCTATGCCATGAAATGGAAACGATTCACAATCTGGGCCACTTCAAAACATTTTGAGCCTTTCTCGTGCTCTGTTGGGCAGCTGCTGGATTACTTGCACCACCTCTTTGATCTGGGTCTCAGTCACTCGTCCTTGAAGGTACACATGGCGGCCATTTCGGCCTACCATGTCCCTTTTGCAGGCAGGACGTTTGCTCAGCTGGAGGTCTCTAAGACTTTCCTTAGAGGGGTTCTCCACTTGAGACCCCCTATCTGGGTTCCTGCCCCTCCTTGGGATTTGAATTTCATCCTCGAGAAACTTACTCTGCCTCCTTTTGAACTGGCAGCCTCAGCAGACATGAAGTTCCACTCATGGAAGACTCTCTTCCTAGTGGCCATTACTTCTGCTCGAAGAATTTCCGAGCTCCTGACCCTGATGTGTAAAATCCCGTATTTGATTTTTCACAAGGAATGTGTGGCTCTGAGCACCAACCCTTAGTTTCTCCCCAAGGTGGTAGAAGGAAACTACTTTGAAACAGTCCATAGAGTTACCTGCTTTCTTTACGCAGCACTCCAATCAAGGGGAGTATCTTTTACACACTCTGGACGTTCACTGAATTCTGAGATACTACATTAACAGAACAAAAGATCTCAGAAAGACTGATCAACTGTTTGTCTCTTTTGTCCACAAAAGAGAAGGCAATGCTGTTTCTAAGCAATGCCTGTCCAAATGGTTGGCTCATTGTATCACTTTCTTTTATGACAAGTACAACAAGACCCTTCCGGGTCAAGTGAGAGGCCACTCCACCAGAGGAGTCGCTGCCTCGGCCGCTTGTTTCAAGAATATGTCAGCAGCGGACATCTGTGCTGCCACCACTTGGACTTCCGTCCATACCTTTACAGGGTTTTAAATAATTGATTAGCAGTTTTTTTCTTGGGACTATACTAACTGTACAGAAAGTATTTATATGGATTTTCTAGAAGTGCTGTATTTGTTAAACACAGTGAGGCAAGAGCTATGCATTTTCACAAAGATTTAGAACTTTTATGAGCAAAACGCTAATCAATTTTTAGAGTTAAATAAATCCCTGCTTTACAAAACATTACAGTTTGGATATTGCCTCTCGCCGTAGAGCAGGCTTCAGGTTTGCTGTTCTGCAAGGCCTCCTTACCTAAGGCCTTCACAACTAGAAGACCTACTTTGAGTAGCTTTCCTCCTCCAGTTTTGCTTCTTCTTGTTCCAGACTGTTTGGGACTCAGTTCTATATGTAATTACCTACTGCAAGAGCCCTCTCGAAGTAAGATAGTACAGTTATGTAAGAACTTACCGTAACAGTAGATCTTCGAGAGAGGCTCTTGCAGTAGGTAATACCTTCCTGCCCTCCATCCCCCTAAGCTTTTTTAGCTCCTTTTCCAGATTGGGAAATATCCGCTTCTCTCTCGTCTCGTCCTTTTGGACCTTTGGCGGGAAAGAACTGGACAGCGGGCGTGGGGGACCGCCCCTTTAAACTGACGTCACATGATGTCGGTCACCTGACGTGGGGGCGGTCCCCCGGCAGAGACTGCTAGCTAGAAATTTTTCCGAGGAGTCCTGACGCCTGCCGGTGTCAGTCCTATATGTAATTACCTACTGCAAGAGCCTCTCTCGAAGATCTACTGTTACGGTAAGTTCTTACGTAACTGTACTTTCTGTGGATAGATATCCTTTATTCTTCTAGTCTCAAACTCTGAAGGGCAGCAGCTGCTTGTGTTTCTGAACAGTGCAGTTTGTGGTGTTGGAGACTGAAACAGAGGATCATGAAGTTGGAGGTAAGGAATGCTGAGCACACAGGGAGCTGCAGAGGGAACAGGTTTTCTGTGGATAGATATCCTTTGTTCTTCTAGTCCCAAACTCTGAAGAGCAGCAGCTGCTCGTGTTTCTGAACAGTGCAGTTCGTGGTGTTGGAGACTGAAACAGAGGATCATGAAGGAACACTGAGCTGCTGTGTAAACGAGCCAAAGGAAAACTTTAAAAAGACAAAAGGGGTCTGCAGGTAGTATTCATAAATGTGTGCAGACAATCAATTATAGGAAGGTGTCAGACTTAAAACTACAAATCAATCATTGTGACAGTTTTTTTTATTTCTTATCAGGGTAGGTTCATTAACATCTGCAAATTTTTTGTTTTCCTCTTCTTTTTACCTTCTTTAACCTGAGTATTCTGCCTTCATTTGGTAAGACCCTCAATAGACTCCACCTGAACAATGTAGCCATTTTGTGTTGGGCATTACTCCCCCCCTCCCATACACAGTAGCCTCCTCCTGTTTTGCACTACTTTTATTGACCTGGGTACGGCGTACAGCACACACACACATATATGCATAATATAAATTCATTTGTTGTTCCTGCACTCTGCCTTACAGAGCTGAATTAGTCCTGCCCTGACTTTGTAATCTCCCCTCCCCTTTTTTACTGCACCTTATAGAATATGTTGTCAGAAAAGGGCTGGCAGGCCCTTCCAATCTACCCTATTTTTCACTGCCTATTCTGACACCTCGGACCCTATTTGATCACCGGTGCTCATCCTGCCTCCATTTTCTCTGTGTATTATGCCACTGTACCTGTCCCACATATGCTTGAAGCTCCACACTGTTTTCTCCCCACCACATCTGCTTGCAGGCTGTTCCAGGTTTCCACCACCCCTTCTGTGAAGAAACGTTTCCTCACATTCCTCTTAAACTCCCCCCCAGCTTCATTGCATGCCCCCTCTGTTCTGGTACATTTTCTCCCCTGCAGGAGACTCCCCATCTGCACATTCTTCTCCCCCTGTGAAGTATGTATGTCAATCATGTCCCCTTGCACTCCTCCCCTCTGCCAGGGAGTACATGTTGAGATCCTGCAACCCCTCCTCATGTGTCTTTTTGTGCTACCCCATCTCAGTTCTGGTAGCCTCCCTCTTGACTGCTTCCACCCTGTCCGTGTCCTTTCAGAGGTGCAGCCTCCAGCCCTGGATACAGTACAGCACTCTAGGTTGAGTCTCTCTAGTGAGTGATACTGTGCCAACACCACCTCCCTTCTCCTGCTGGAAATCCCCTTCCCTCTGCAACCTAGCATCCCACTAGCCTTGCCTACTGCCTTGTCACTCTGCCCTGCCACCTTGGGATCATCAGATATGAGTATCCTGAGGTCTATTTCTTGTGTGATGACTGTCACTACCTCCCCCCATCTTATACACAGCTCCTAGGTTTCCCTACCCCCAGTGCCTGACTTTGCAAGTTCTGGCATTGAAACCTCGCTGCCACATCATAGATCATTCTCTAGGTTCCCCAGATCCCTTAGTATTCTCTCCACCCCTTCCTGAGTATCAAGCTTGTTGCAGATTTTTGTGCCATCATAAAAAGATGCACGGTATGCACCTTCTGCCAATCTCTTCAGCAATGTCACTATGAGGAAGACATTGAAGAGGATCTGTCCCCAGCAGCACCTTGTAGTATCAAGAAGTTGGTCTCATCCCCTGAGTGTCTGCCATTTGCCACCTCTGCCGCCCAGCCTTCAACCAATTTAACACTAACTTACCATTTTCTCCCCAATCCTCAGGCTGCTTAGTGTCTTTACTAGCCTCCTGTGCTGCACTGTGTCAAAGGCCTTACTGAAGTCCAGGTAGGCCACATCCATTGCCCTCCCCTGATCCACCTCCCTAGTCACCCAGTCAAAAAATCTATGAGATTTGTTTGGCATGGCCTTCCCCCCATGGAACCATGCAGGTGGTGGTCCTGCTGCCTTTATGCCTCCAGGTACTCCATCAGTTTCTCCTTCAGCAGGGTCTGAATTAATTTCCCCACCACTGATGCGAGACTGACTGGCCTGTAGTTGCTAGCCTCCTCCCTCCTACTGCTCTTGTGCAGAGGGACCACATCAGCCCTCCTCCAGTTCTCTGGAGCTATATCCATCTTCAATGGGGGTGCTGAACAGCATTGCCAAAGGGGTGGCTTGCACCGTGTTCAGTTCTTTTAGAACCTTTGGTGAATCCCGTCCAGTCCTGTCTCCTTGTTCTTCATTAGGGCTTCCAGTACATTCTGAACTCTTCCCTCCAAAAATGGACTTGTATCCACTCTCTCCATTGCCTGCTTATACATGTTGGTCCATGTCCCCTACTATAAAGAGCACCCCACCCTCCTGATTCTCACTATCCCATCCCTGTCATTCCTGTTTTCACTCGTGTATCTATAAAGTCTTACCCCCTTTTTGGCCTCCTTGGTGATCCTCTCCTATGTTTGTGCCTTAGCTGCCCTCACCATCCTTCCTGCCACTCTTTGTTTTTCCAGATACATCTTCCTGTCCACATTCATCTGGGTATCCTTGTACTTCCTAAATGAAGTTTTTATTCTCCTTCACCACCTTAGCCGCCTCGTCTGAGAACCAAAGCAGCCTCGTCCTCTTCCTTCCCCTTGCTTACTTCTTTCAAACATCATGCTGTTGCCTTAACTATTCCCTCTTCCGTATTTTTCCATTGGGTTTCCACTCACCCCCAGCAATCCTCCCTAAGGTATTCACTGAGGCAAGGCAAAGTTTATTTCTAAGGTGTCCAATCCCGGAGGCTCTGGGTGCCGTACATAAAAGAAACAGTAAGCAGG
This sequence comes from Neoceratodus forsteri, assembly GCA_016271365.2. Taxonomy (NCBI): domain Eukaryota; kingdom Metazoa; phylum Chordata; order Ceratodontiformes; family Ceratodontidae; genus Neoceratodus; species Neoceratodus forsteri. The sequence continues at coordinate 400,598,974 of CM057457.1, forward strand.
GTATCAGATAAAAGGTCACATATAAAATAAATAATAAAACAGCAGCAATATCAAACTGTTAAAGCAGTAGTATCATAAACAGCTGATTTTCTTCAGAATTTTTTGGCAGATCAGCTCTCGACCCCAGGAAGGCCAGAGGAAAAAAAGATGGGTTTTTAGGCCCCTCTTTTAGCCCCACTTGATGGAGCCTACCTGATATCAGCTGGCAATGAGTTCCATAGGACCGGTACAGCAACACTGAATTCCCGGTCACTGGAAGCTCTTAACCTGGTCCTAGGATCTTCAAGAAGGCCCCTGGTCAAGGAACGGAGGGAGTGAACTGAGGTGGAAGGTGTCAGAAGATCATCCAGGTATCCAGGGCTGAGCCCGTGTAGGGCCTTATAGGTGAGTAAACTCACCTTGAAGATAACCCTCCACCTGAACGGCAGCCAATGCATAGATCGTAGCACTGGGGTTACGTGGCTATACCTAGGAAGGCCAGTCAGCAACCTGGCAACTGCAGTTTGCACCAACTGCAGCTGGTGAAGAATACCTCCAGAGACCCTGGTCCCCAAAGTAGAGAGCATTAAATTAGTCAAGTTTGGATGTCACAAAGGCATGGACCAACAAGGGCAGGTGCTTGGCAGAACTAGGGGTTTGATCCTGGCAATGTTCCTTAAGTGATAAAAAAACACTTTTGAGGACAGCCGACACCTGAGCTTCAAGTGTCAGTCTGTCATCAAGGATCACGCCAAGATCTCACATCTTAGGGGAGGACGTAAACAGTGTGGGTCCCAGGGATAATCCAGTAACCTTGCTGGAGGCACTCCCATCATGCTCTTGTCCTGGTCCAATCACTAGTACCTCTGTCTTGTCCTGGTTAAGTCGCAACCCCCTGGAGAACATCCAATCATTGATCTCGGACAAGCAGATATTAAGCACTTCCACAGCATCCGATGTTCCTGGTCCAATGGACAGATGCAGTTGGGTATAATTTGCATAACAGTAAAATCCCACACTGTGTCACCTAATAAGTTCAAACAGGGGCAGCATATACACTGCAAAAAACACTGGCAACAAGATCGACCCCTGAGGTACTCCACATGGCAGGAGCTTGTGGGAGGAGGAGAAATTCCCCATCACCACCTGTTGGTTCCTGCCAAGCAAACTCATCAAATACAGTGATTGAAAAGCCTTTTCTTAGCTTTTGACAGACAGGATGACAGAAAATCTGTTGACAGTCCTAAAAAAGGTGAGCAGGTCAGTTCTCCCCAGCAGCAAAATCCCTAGACAGGAACTCTGCCTTCTTATGGTTGATTATCCCCTGGTAATCAGAATAATGAGTACAAAGGACCAGCTTGTCCACATTAAACTGGATCCTCTGCCAACAATGCTCCAATTTCCAACCCCTGATCTTCATCACTTTGAGATCCCCATCAAACCATGGAGATCTCAAGTGAGAGGATCTGGGTCATACACAGACTGGTGTGAGGGTATCGAGCATCCCAGAAACTGCCCTGTTACATGCAGCTGCCGCCTCACTCGTACCCCTCGCACATGCAGCATCTGCACTAGCTAGATTGGCTACTGCCAATAATCCCTCTGGGGACAATAACCTTAATGGGTGATAACTGACCATCTACATAGGGGAAGGACTCTCAGGGGACCCCAACCAGTAACTTCACTGTGCAGTGTTCAGACCGTACAACCTGATCAGTCTCAAGGTTAGTTACCTTGAACCCCAGTGTGAACACCAGGTCAAGTGTGTGGCTGCAGTGATGGGTTCTGGAAGTAAATGCTTGTGACAGGCCCGGTGATGACATCAACTAGATGAGGTGGAACCAAAATGCGAGACCTCGTCGTCAACCCAGGCAGTGAAATCATCCAGTAGGAAACATCTAGGGGACTCCAACATCGTTAATGTTGAAGTCCGCCACCTCCTGCAAGAATTCTCCCCCTGCCCCGGGAGGGCAGTACATAAGGAGAATCTGGTGCCCAGTCCCCCATGCACTGCCACACACTCTTAACAGTTCCACAGGGAGAGCTGCTGTGAGCGTTACAGGGACGGTGCTCCTTGAAGGGTTGCTGTCCCTACCAACACGAAAGATCCACGCACAGAGCACTCGGAGGCAGGATTTCTACAATTAATTTACAGTTTTATTTGGGCTCTCAGTCCCAGACCCAGCACTTTGGCATTTGCCTTCATTCTGAAACACTGGATCTGGGACTGAGAGCCTGAATAAAACTGTAAATAAATTGTAGAAATCCTGCCTCCAAGTGCTCTGGGTGTGGATCTTTCACACACTCTAAAGACTTGGGTATCCCCACCAAGTGCACAGTGAGTCCTAGATCAGATTTAAAACAAATGATCACTCAATCACCCCTGCATTCCCAACGTGGACAGTGCTCCACAGAGTACCCAGTGGGGGCCGATGCCTCAAAAAATCTGCCCGGCATCGTCACCCAACCAGGTCTCTGTGATGCAAGCCAGATCGACTGAGGGAAATCAGGTCCACCATAATTGGGGTCTTGTTCCTCATCAATCTGGCATTGCATAGCACTTCCTGCAGGGGACTGATAGGTACTGCAGCCCTTTTGACTATCTGCCCACTCAGTCTGGTGGGAACCCTGGGGACAGAGACCAAGCACATCTGGTTTCTCCCTAGGTTCTGTCTAAACCCAGGGCATTTCCTGCACCTTACCACCCCAGTTCTTCTCACCTCTGCTGGGCCCACAGCTTCCCGCAACCGACAACCTCCACACTCCCTGGTGATGCTGACCTCCTGACAGCACCTCGCCCTCGTAGCTGACACAGCAAGGTTGGCAAAAGGGTGGAGGTTGAGCAGCTGGGACGCATTATTAGCAGTCTGCAATGGTCCAAAGACCTGGCACATCCCATGGGACCAGCACCACCACCACTACTTTCTTACTCTCTCTAATCACAAGCACAGCCACATACAACCGAACTAATACAAAAATAAAACTTCCAGATCAAATATACCACACACACACCCTCTATAACCTAACTCCAAACACTCCCCCCAACAGACCACGAGCTTCCCCACCCCAAAAACAATCTACCCCAAACACCAATGCACAGCAATAAAATACTAAAAAGGGAGAGATATGATAATGTGCACAGTGCTGTGACAGTAATCCCAAACTGCTAAGGGATTTAAAAAAAAATTATAAAGTAAAGTGATGTCAAACCAAAGGGCACCAGCAGGCAGTTCAGTCAGTTCAGTCCTGGTATAAAATATCAGTTCCAAAGCACTGAAGGAGAGGGAGATGGCCCTCACATCACATAACCCAGATGAAACTTCTCTACTGCTGGGACAAAAGAATACAGCTGAGAATCGCACTCCTCCCACAAGTGCAAGAATCAGCTTCAACACAGACTCTTTGTGTTACAACTCTCCTCCAGTCAGGACCAAATGCAGTTTCAAATAGAAGAAAAATGTTCAGCTCTCACCAGTACTAATTCCATAATCCAGACTGCCAGAGTCAGAGATAGGACCCGACCAGACAACACTGGTGCCAACGCTTACAAGGCCACCAGCCGCACAGTCCAAGGGAAGGAACAAATTTCCCAGTCATCAAGCTCACACCAGATGAAAAGGCAGCTCCAGAAGCACAGCCACCAACCTTCGCCCACACAAAGCTGAACAGGGGGAATTGACCCAAAGGATGGCCACTCCTCTCTGACCAGCAGATGGCCTTAGTCCAGGCAGAAGTGGTGGCAAATGGAGTTTTCCCAGGGGCAGTGGAGTGCTCACCTCCACACTGTCCCAGTTAACCCCTGCCACTCACCACAACTCCGCCCCACCAAGCACCTCTGCCGGACTCCTTTGACCAGGATCACCATAAACAACCTGATCCCCCTGTATGTACAAGAATGATGAAAAGTCTTCAGAAAGTCCTTGTCAAGCCGGCCTGGTGGCACTGAGGGTTGAGGTGCTGGACGAGACACCTCGCACCACGCCGGCGATCCAGGTTCAGGAACAGACTCGGGGTTGTCGGTGGGTCAGCAGGGGAGGATCAGGATCAAGCATCCATAGACTGCTCTCCTGATCCTGGGGAGGACTGGAGTGACCCCTGGGAATGCCCTGGAGCACTACATGCTGGAGTGCATGTGGGGAGCATGGCGGACATTGACACATAGAGCCTAGACATTATTGCATGTCCGTTCTCCAGTGGGCACAATCAGGTGGGAAATTGGCTGGGCTCAACCATGCAGCTTGATGGCTGCACCCTGCCTCACCAGGAGGACTCTCATGAAATCGCACTGGGGTGGGTCTGGGGCGGTCCGGCTGGGAGGGTACCGGGAGGCCCTCCAGTGGACTGGCGAGGGCTGTACCGGATCCCCCATCGTGTGAGTGAGCCTGGTGCTCTCCTGGTGGGCAGGACTGGATGCCCCCACCGGTAGTCACCGCAGTAAGGTGGAAAAAAAGAGATGAGAAAAAAAGAAAGTCCTCGTCAGATGACTGGTCTTAAAGGGAAGTGCCTGCCATGTTCTGATCCTCGAAAAACTATTCCTTGATCTGAAAGGTGAGAGTTATAATTCCAGTTAAGATTAGTCCAGCTAAAATTATCCCTTCAGATGCAACTTGGTGAGGGATATCGGTACAGCACACAGAAATTACCATCCTAACTAGAAAATAAAACTCTCTCCTATACTGCCTCACTAAATTTCCCTGCCTAACACTCTGTCCCTGCATTTGAACTAACTACAAAATACTAAAAAAGTTGCTCTCCCATTGCTCTCCCATTGCTAAATAAGATTCAGTAGTACTGCAAGAGTTTTTAACTGTGATCAAGTAAAGCAGAGCTCACGACCTGGTGTCGGTGCTCAATGACAAAGCAAGTTACAGCTCAGTACCAGAAGTCATGGCACACCCCACATATTTTTCCACAAGAAAAAGTGTCAAGCAAGTGGTTCTTTTTCCAAACGTTTTTCAGGTTTTATTTTCTCACCACAGGAGTGTAGCCTATTTAGGCTTAGGCACAGAAATATTGCAGCAAAGCTTCTAATGTGTCACAAAACCCTTGGCTTTTACGAAGATCTTTGTAAAAGCCAGGGGTTTGGTGACATGTTAGAAGCTTTGCTGCTATATTCCTGTACCTGAGCCTGATTAGGCTACACTCCCGTGGTGAGAAAACCTGAAAAACTTTTTGGATAAAGAACCACTTGCTTGACACTTTTCCTTATGGAAAAATATGTGGGGTGTGCCATGACTTCTTGCACTGAGTGTTTAACTCTGCATGATGTGGTCAGCACTGACAGCAATAATAAAACACCATAATAAGGTTCAGTATCAGTGCAAGTAAGCAATAACCCACGATAAGGTGTGTGTTTTATCGGGGACTAATCAACACCTTGAGTGCGTTGTGTGACACAAGGCCACAGGCTGAGTGTCCTCACATAGATACATAGATACATAGACAGTGTCAGCAGATAAGGGCCTATGGCCCACCTAGTTTGCCCATTTGAGTTTGTAACTTCGGTTTATGTTTTCCTAGAACTCTGTTGCCCCATACCCCCTGACCTCCAGAATTCCTTTATGTCTATCCCATGCATTCTTAAATCCCGTGATTGTTTCAGCCCCCACCACTTCCTCAGGCAGGGTGTTCCACTTGTCCACCACCCGTTCTGTGACGAAATTCTTCCTCACATTTCCTCTGAATCATCCTCCCTCCAACTTCATCCCATGCCCTCTAGTCCTGGAACATCTTTTCCGCTTAAAAATAGTGTATTCTTGCACCCTGTTCCGCCCTGTAAGATACTCGTATGGCTCTATCATGTCATGTATCACAGTGCCTGGAGTGTTGATTAATCCCAATAGCCGCACACCCTGGAGTGGGTTATTGTGCTTATAACATGGGGTGTCACCAGAAATGAAAAAAATACAAGGAAAGCATGATTAAGTCATGAAAACATAGGGACTTTTTTATGTGTTCTGCCACCACCACAACTACTGTGGTGCTGACTGTGCTGCTATGTGTACACTGCTGACACTGCTGAATCAACACAAGCAACTCACCAAATCACTTTGCACACTGCATACATAAAAAAACAAGTAATGTGTCACAGGAACAATTCACTGTGGCTTCACAGAGAGTCACTGTGAAGCACAGCTGCTGTGATCTCCTGTATCTGGGGAACTAACTCTCATGCTGAGTCACCCATCCATCTGGCAAGACAGAAACAAAGAGAGAGAGAGAAACAGTGCATGAATGCTACCGGAACTGGGAGAAACAGGCACCCAATGTCCCACAGCTGCTACAGTGTCCTGTTTGATTGTGTCTATGTGTGTTTCTCTCACTCTCTGCAGTATACAGAAATTCAGCAGTGTTCTCCTTGAATCACTGTCTGCTCCAGTCAGCAGCAACACACACAGACTGTGCACCAGGTAACGATAGAGAGCGAGAGAGAGAGAGAGAGGGAGAGAGACTGCATAAGAGGCATATGTGGATTCCCACAACCCGTGTCTGTATGTGCACACCCCACGGGTCCACAGGGTGCCTTCACAGGGGGTAGCTGCAGGATGCCCCACTGTGTGTCTCTCCCACTCTCTCTCTATTTCAGGACACTGGTGACACTTACTGTTTCTGTCTCTGTCTCTGTCACTGCTTCGATGTTGGAACAGGGAAGCAACGAACTCTGGCTACATGCTGAACAAAGCATCATACAGTCACTGAAGTCTGTGGCTCCTGCTTTGACCAGGTAACATGCGAGTGGTGCAGTAGAACTGTGGGCAACATTTGGTGCTTCATGGACAAGGTGACATGCTTGCATTTCTGTACATATACAGTGAAATGTCGGTGATCTGCAGAGTAGGTGGGTATTCCTGTGGTGCTGCCGGGACACTGACTGCTGGAGTGCCGCTGTCCAATGGGATGTGTGTGGTACATAGACACACTGCCTGGTGCTGTCAGCTTCTGCTGGGACATTACCACTGGGTAGCTGGGTTGGGAGGGGGTTGGGGATAGCAAAGACACACACACCGATGGCACCACTATGAGCAATGGTGATGTAGGTGATGGACCTCACATGCCAGTAAGGCACAGCAACATGTACTTGATGGCTCTACTAGCAGAAACAGAGAGGGATAATAAAATGCTGTGTGGCAATGCATATTATAACATGGCCAGGAATAACGAAAGGCATGGTCGCAGTTTCCTTTCGTTGCCCTGAGGTCCACAGAGCGTGTTGGAGGGGAGACACCCATTGAATGAGGTACTGATGATTTCTGGTGGTGGACACATTGCGAGGGATACTGCTGACTTCTCCTGCTGCACACCTTTATGTACTGTGAGCTTGCCATACATGGAGACAGTCACCTCCATTCTGTGTAGCTCAGGACGTCTCTGTCTGTTAGTGACAGAATTAATGGTTGCCTTTCAAAGTGTGTTTTGGGTACAGTAACGAGATCTGGTCCAACCACTGATCACTCAGGGCAGATGCTTCACCACTTGATGTGGTTATATTGTGGATTAATCAATGGTCACCTGATGGCTCTGTACCAATCAGGGACCAGTCTGTCTACACCATGTTATAAGTGATTCTAACTGCATGACGTGGTCAGTACTGAAAGCAATAATAAAACACCATAATAAGGTTCAGTAGCAGTGCAAGAGTTTTTAACTGTGCATGCCATGTTCCATACTGAAAGCAATAATAAAACACCATAATAAGGTTCAGTAGCAGTGCAAGAGTTTTTAACTGTGCATGACGTGGTCAGTACTGAAAGCAATAATAAAATGCTGTAATAAGGTTCAGTAGCAGTACAAGAGTTTTTAACTGTGCATGACGTGGTCAGTACTGAAAGCAATAATAAAACACCATAATAAGGTTCAGTAGCAGTGCAAGAGTTTTTAACTGCATGACGTGGTCAGTACTGAAAGCAATAATAAAACACCATAATAAGGTTCAGTAGCAGTGCAAGAGTTTTTAACTGTGCATGACGTGGTCAGTACTGAAAGCAATAACAGAACACCATAATCAGGTTCAGTAGCAGTGCAAGAGTTTTTAACTGTGCATGACGTGGTCAGTATTGAAAGCAATAACAAAACACCGTAATAAGGTTCAGTAGCAGTGCAAGAGTTTTTAACTGTGCATGACGTGGTCAGTACCGAAAGCAATACTAAAACACCATAATAACGTTCAGTAACAGTGCAAGAGTTTTTAAATCTGCATGACATGGTCAGTACTGTAACAATAATAGAGAATAATGGATAGGTAAGTGTGTATTATGTTTTTCACACACACCTGGGTGTATGTTGACCCATAAATCTCGGAGCCGAAGCTCAGAGATTTATGGTATCACACACGAGGGTGTGTGAAAAAATTCCATAACATCAAACTTACCTATCCATTATTTTTTATAATTGCTGGTGTGGAGGTTTAGACTGTATTTCTAGCAGCTTGAAAAAAAGACATGTTTTCTAGCTAGAGTACAGTTTTATTTTTGAAGAAATTAAATTGTACATGAATAAAACACAGTTGAAAATATTGCAGATGAAATGCTTTCTGTGAAACAATGGAATGCAACAGTTTTAAAGTCTTTCCTTTGGGGAATGTCATATCAACTCAATTTTGGGTTATTATGCAGTGTCATATCAACTAGATTTCGGGTTTTTATTGCCTTTGCAGCACAATAACCCAAAATCCGGTTGATACTGAATGTATTTTTAACAAAACAGTAATCCGGTTGATATTTATGGTCGCCAGTAATTATAACACCATAATAAGGTTCAGTAACAGTGCAAGAGTTTGTAACTGTGCATAATGTGGGCAGTACTGAAAGCAATAATAAAACACCATAATAAGGTTCAGTAGCAGTGCAAGAGTTTTTAACTGTGCATGATGTGGTCAGTACTGAAAGAAGAACAAACTAATTCTATGTTTATATGTTTCTTGTTCCAAGAAACAGAAGGGAAGTAGACAACTTTAACAGACAGCAGTGAACATGGCAGCAACTAAAGAGCTAGAACTACTGAAAAATGAAGTTGTGTCCCATCTGTGTGGATTATTTTAATGATCCAGTCATTATAGATTGTGGGCACAACTTTTTCAGAGCCTGTATCACAAAGTACTGGGAGTACGTAGATGGAAATGTCTCCTGTGGTGAATGCTACGATGTGTCAGAGCAGAAGGTACTCCGAGCAAACAGGAAACTTGCAGTGATAGTGGAGATTGTAAAACATCTTACTGAAAATGAAGAGGAGCCCAAAAAGAGCAACAACTATAACCAGCAGCAACAGATACTGGGACGAGATTGTGAGGAACCAGACGAACATAAGCCTGGCCATGCAGCCTGTGAAAAGTCTCCCATGCATGAGTGCCACAGTACTGTTGCCAAGGTGGAGGTCCTAAAGGTAGGTAGAGGAAGAAAATGATTGACCTTTGAGTCAAGTGCTTTCTGGCTAGTTTATGAACTGTATTAATCTTAACTGTAGCAGCACATATTTAAGTAATAAAGCTCAGTTATAAAAATACCCAGGTGATGAGGGTGGCATGAGACTGAAAGGCTAAGGCATGTTACTCTCCTTGTAAAAGAGGTAGGGAAAATGCTGCAGGCTAACTGGCCCACAGCCATGCTTGGTACGACCACTGCCAATAGTAAAAAAACAAAAAACAACTGCTGCCCACAACAGTACTACAAGAGCTGGTTTATCAGTAGCAGGCCACATCTAATTGCACTGATAAAGCGTTTACTGTGACTTTAAATTTATAGAATCATAGAAGCTTGACGGCAAAAAAGGACCATACCGGCCCATCTAGTCTGCCCTTTTTTTCCCCCTACACCTCCCCCTCCTTGCCAGCCCCTGCCCTCCCCCGATATTCAGCACCATATGCTTGTCCCATGCCCTCTTGAATTCTTCCACCGATTTAGCCCCCACTACTCTGTCTGGTAGTCTGTGCCAGGGCCCCACCACCCTCTCCATGAAGAAATGCCCTCTCACATTGCCCCTGTATCTTTTTCCTTGCAGTCTGAGGCTGTGCCCTCTAGTTTTGACCCCTTCCTTCCTCTTAAGTAAACCCTCTTCTCCCACTTTATTGAGTCGCTTTACATATTTAAAAGTTTCAAGCATGCCTCCCCTTTCCCTCCTCGCCTCCAGCGTGTACAGATCCAGCTCCTTACACTTCTGCTTATATGACTTTCCCTGCATACCCTGCACCATCTTGGTTGACCTTCTCTGAACTCTCTCCAATGCTTCTATATCCTTGTGGAGGTGTGGCCTCCAGAACTGAACCCCATACTCCAGGTTCGGCCTCACCATAGCTTTGTAAAGGGGCATTAATATTATTACCTCCCTCTTTCTGCTAGTAATGCCCCTGCCTATGCATGCCAACATTCCATTGGCCTTTCCAGCTGCCCTGCTACATTGGATTGCTACCTGAAGGTTCGAGGAGACTTTGATCCCCAGATCCCTCTCCTGTTCTGTTACTTTAATTTCCTCCCCACCTAGGGTGTACCTTGCTCTTCTATTCCTACTCCCCAAGTGCATCACAGCACACTTCTTGGCATTAAATTTCTGCTGCCAAGTCCCAAACCATTTTCCAAGCATCATTAAGTCCTCCCTCATGTCCTCCACCCCCCCCAGGGTGCCCACCCTATTGCATATTTTTGTATAATCAGCAAATAACCACACCCTCCCCCTCAGCAATATCACTGATATAGATATTGAAGAGAAGTGGACCCAAAACTGACCCCTGTGGCACTCCATTCTTCACCCTCACTGTCCCCGAGTGCACCCCATTTAGCACCACCCTCTGAGTTCTTCCTGACAGCCAGGCCTCCAGCCAGCTTGCTATTTTCCCACCCATCTCCAGGCTTTCCATCTTGCTCACCAGCCTCCTATGGGGAATGGTGTCTAAGGCCTTACTGTAGTCCAGATAGGTCACGTCCACCCCCCGAGTCAATCACCTGAGTCACCCAATCAAAGAACTGAATTAGGTTTGTCTGGCAAGACTTCCCCTTCCCCAAAGATCTGCAACTGAGTTGATGCACAGGGTGGGGTGGAAAGGATAAGGGACTTGGCAAGGTTAGAGGAATGGTCAAATGTATGGCAGCTTAGATTCAATGCTAAGAAGTGCAAGGTAATGCACCTGGGGAAACAAAAACCCAGGGGAAGAGTACACAACGGGGGGTGAGATACTAACAACAACAAAAATGGAAAGGGACCTGGGGGTAGTCATATCAGGTGACCTAAAGGTAGGCAAGCAATGTGAGAGGGCAGCAAGGAGGGCTGGGGGGATAATGGGATGCATAGGGAGAGGCATCACCAGTAGAAAACAGGAAATAATTATCCCTCTGTACAGACAGCTGGTGAGACCCCATCTGGAGTACTGTGTGCAGTTCTGGAGACCCAATCTCCGCAAAGACATAGACAGGATGGAAGCTGTCCAGAGGAGGGCACTAAAATGGTGCAGGGTCTGCACCGAAGACATGAAGAGAGACTTAAGGAGCTTAATATGTATAGCCTCAAGGAAAGGAGGAGAGGGGACATGATAGAAATGTTCAAGTACCTCAAGGGAATCAACAAAGTCTAAGAGGGTAGCATCTTTCAAAAAGAGGTGTGCAAGAACAAGAGGCACAATTTGAAGATGGGGGCGGCTCAGAGGTAATTTAAGGAAGTATTTTTTCACAGAGAGGGTTGTGGATGCATGGAACGGCCTTCCAGAGGAGGTTGTGGAGTCAAAATCAGTGGTGGAATTCAAGCATGCATGGGATAGTCATAAGGCAATTCTGGGGGGTGGGGGTAGGAAGAAGTAGGCTGCTGGTTAACTAGGATCTGCAGCTTATCCTGTAGGTAGGGAAATGGGCAGACTGGGTGGGCCAAGCGGTCCTTATCTGCCGTCAAATTCTATGTTTCTATGTTTCGTGAAGCCATGCTGTCTGCTGTCCTGCAGGCCACTCTCCTCCAGATAATCCACCACCCTCTCCTTGATTAATGCCTCCATTACTTTCCCCACCACTGATGTGAGGCTGACAGGTCAGTAGTTCCTCTTCACCTCCTTTATGTAATGGCACTATGCCTGCCCTCTTCCAGTCCTCTGGCACTCTCCCCATATCCAGGGACAAGTTGAAGAGCCTTGTCAAGGGTGCGGCCAACTCCTCCTTCACTTCCCTGATCACCCTGGGGTGTAACTCATCAGGCCCCATTGCCCTGCCCACCCATCTAGCTGTGCCCTAACCCTATACAGTGAATGGGTTCAGATCCACCCATTTGCCCTTCTTCCCATTCGACTTTAGCGCAGGTCCCCTACCGTCCTCCTCCTTTGTGACTATCTAGCTAAAGTACTTATTTAATAACTCTGCTTTTTCACAGTCCCTTTCCAGTTTTATTTCTCCCTCCCCTCTCAGCCTAGTAATCCCCTGCCTTGCCCATCTCTTCTCCCTTACGTATCTGAAAAAGGTTGTATCCCCTCTTTTGACTTTTTTTGCTATTTTCTCCTCAGTATCTGCTTTTGCCCTTCTAATCTTCTTCCCTGCTATACTCCTCTTTTCCCTATACTCTGCCTTATCTTCCTCGCTGAGTGTCCTCTTAAATTTTCTGAAAGCCCTCCTGCTTTCAGTCCCTGACTGCCCTCACAACCACCTTTGTAAACCAAAGCGGTCTCCTCCCCCTTTTGCTCTTCCTAACCTTTTTTATGCACATTTCCACAGATTTCAGTACCCCTCCCTTGATAGCTTGCCATAACTTCTCCGCTGCCCCTATATTCTCTGTACTCTCCATTGCCTTCCTTACTATCCTTCTCATCTAGTCAAAGTTTGGGCATCTGAAGTCCATGACTGTCGTATATTGGTCTCCCTCCCTGCCCGGACCCTGAACATTACTGTGCTGTGATCGCTGTTGCCCAAGGCTTCTCCCACCTGCACGTCCTCCACAGTCTCCCTATTTGTCAGGACCACCTTCAGCTGGTTGTTGCCCCTTGTCAGCTCCCTGACTAACTGTTGAAGGAATTCCCTCTGAAGCGCAGCTAGTATCTCCCTGCTCCTTGATGATGCTGCATCCAGGATTTCCCAGTCTACATCTGGGAAGTTTAGGTCCCCTACCAGCAGTAGTTCTCTTTTAGGGCCAGTCTTGTGACTGCCTGAATTAACTGTTGATCACCCTCCTCCCCGTGTGTAGGTGGCCTGTATACCACCCACAGTCACAAGGATTCTCCCATCCTCATGCCTAGTGTTACCCACAGTAGTTCAGTCTCCCCATCCTCCTCTTGTCTTTCAGTTACACTTATGCCTTTCCAGACATATAAAGCAACTCCTCCTCCTTTCTTACCCTCCCTGTCCCTTCTGGAAAGAAGCCGGGTAGGATGTCTCGTGATTTCACATCCTGTCAAATTGTAAACATATAGCGGGTGATTTAAAACTTTAACCGCTGCTGTTTCTCTGTGCTTGCCACATGTTTGTTCAGCGTCTGCTAGACCTGAAATAGTAACCAAAACCCTCTGGTACTGTCTGATCAGTGTGCGTCCAGCAGTGTTTCATTCATCGTTTTCAGATTGTTTACCACCGAAGTCGCAGAATAAGAAGAATTAATTCTTGTGGCCACCAGATTTCCTTTTGCGCATTCCTTCTGAATTATCTGTTTACTTAAATGTTGTAGTTAACATTGTGTTCCAGGCCTCCTTTAGAAGTGCGCTGTGGTGTGAAATGTTAGAGTTGGTGATCTGCCTCCTGGTGCTGTACAATTTGTTATTTTTAAGCTGGTTCACAGGGGTGTTTGCTATAGTGCAGCCCAACAAGTCATTCCATCAGCTGGTTCAGAAATGCTGAATGATCACTGTTCAGACGGCACCACTGTGCACATTGTACACCAGTGTTGAAGGTCCACATTCAAGTTCCGGAGTGGTCACTGTTTTTCCGGTTGCAAGCCGGGGGGTAGGGGGAGGGACATCTGCATATGTCACATCCTGTCAGATTGTAAACATGAAGCGGGTGATTTAAACTTGAACTGCTGCTGTTTCTCTGTGCTTGCCACACGTTTGTTCAGTGTCTGTTAGGCCAGAAATAGTACCCCAAAACCCTCTGGTACTGCCCAATCACTGTATGTCCAGCGGTGTTTCATTCATCGTTTTCAGATTGTTTACCACTGAAGTTGCAGAATAAGTAGAATTCATTCTTGTGAACACCTGATTTCCTTCTGCAACAAACAAACCCTCTGCCACAGCCTCCAACCATCGCAGCAGCTAAGAACAAACATTTCAATCAGCCGATCCTCGCTGTGTCATCAGTAAGAACTCATTTATCTATCTTTCAGTTTCAGTGTTGTTAGTACCATCCGGGGATGAGCACTTCTACCAGCATCATGCACCTGGGCACCTCTCATATGTACAGTATCAGATCACAGTGAGGAACCAGTGCTGTTAGTACCGTCCGGGGATGAGCACTTCTACCAGCATCATGCACCTGGGCACCTCTCATATGTACAGTATCAGGTCACAGTGAGGAACCAGTGCTATTAGTACCATCCGGGGATGAGCACTTCTACCTGCATCATGCACCTGGGCACCTCTCATATGTACAGTATCAGGCCACAGTGAGGAACCAGTGCTGTTAGTACCATCCGGGGATGAGCACATCTACCAGCATCATGCACCTGGGCACCTCTCATATGTACAGTATCAGGTCACAGTGAGGAACCAGTGCTGTTAGTACCATCTGGGGATGAGCACTTCTACCTGCATCATGCACCTGGGCACCTCTCATATGTACAGTGTCAGGTCACAGTGAGGAACCAGTGCTGTTAGTACTGTCCGGGGATGAGCACTTCTACCAGCAGCATGCACCTGGGCACCTCTCATATGTACAGTGTCAGGTCACAGTGAGGAACCAGTGCTGTTAGTACCGTCCGGGGATGAGCACTTCTACCAGCAGCAGGCACCTGGGCACCTCTCATATGTACAGTATCGGGCCACAGTGAGGAACCAGTGCTGTTAGTACCATCCGAGGATGAACACTTCTACCAGCAGCATGCACCTGGGCACCTCTCATATGTACAGTGTCAGGCCACAGTGAGGAACCAGTGCTGTTAGTACTGTCCGGGGATGAGCACTTCTACCAGCATCATGCACCTGGGCACCTCTCATATGTACAGTGTCAGGCCACAGTGAGGAACCAGTGCTGTTAGTGCTGTCCAGGGATGAGCACTTCTACCAGCATCATGCACCTGGGCACCTCTCATATGTACAGTGTCAGGCCACAGTGAGGAACCAGTGCTGTTAGTACCGTCCGGTGATGAACACTTCTACCAGCATCATGCACCTGGGCACCTCTCATATGTACAGAATCAGGTCACAGTGAGGAACCAGTGCTGTTAGTGCTGTCCGGGGATGAGCGCTTCTACCAGCATCATGCACCTGGGCACCTCTCATATGTACAGTGTCAGGCCACAGTGAGGAACCAGTGCTGTTAGTGCTGTCCGGGGATGAGCACTTCTACCAGCATCATGCACCTGGGCACCTCTCATATGTACAGTGTCAGGCCACAGTGAGGAACCAGTGCTGTTAGTACCGTCCGGTGATGAACACTTCTACCAGCATCATGCACCTGGGCACCTCTCATATGTACAGTATCAGGTCACAGTGAGGAACCAGTGCTGTTAGTACTGTCCGGTGATGAACACTTCTACCAGCATCATGCACCTGGGCACCTCTCATATGTACAGTATCAGATCACAGTGAGGAACCAGTGCTGTTAGTACCGTCCGGGGATGAGCACTTCTACCGGCATCATGCACCCCGGCACCTCTCATATGTACAGTATCAGATCACAGTGAGGAACCAGTGCTGTTAGTACCATCCGGGGATGAGCACTTCTACCAGCAGCATGCACCTGGGCACCTCTCATATGTACAGTATCAGGCCACAGTGAGGAACAAGTGCTGTTGGTGCTGTCCGGGGATGAACACTTCTACCAGCATCATGCACCTGGGCACCTCTCATATGTACAGTGTCAGGCCACAGTGAGGAACCAGTGCTGTTAGTACCATCCGGGGATGAGCACTTCTACCAGCATCATGCACCTGGGCACTTCTCATATGTACAGTATCAGATCACAGTGAGGAACCAGTGTAGTTAGTACCATCCAGGGATGAGCACTTCTACCAGCATCATGCACCCCGGCACCTCTCATATGTACAGTATCAGGTCACAGTGAGGAACCAGTGCTGTTAGTGCTGTCCGGTGATGAACACTTCTACCAGCATCATGCACCTGGGCACCTCTCATATGTACAGTATCAGGTCACAGTGAGGAACAAGTGCTGTTAGTGCCATCCGGGGATGAGCACTTCTACCAGCAGCATGCCTGTCCAGGAAGGGAACAAGTCTTTTGAGCAATCGGTTTAAATGCTTCATTGGCAAGCTTTTAAACTAGTCAAGGGGGGAGGCACTGATAAGCAGCAGAAAAATCCCGGCCTCCCCCTACAAAACAGGGTACTAAATGAGAAAAAGACCAAGGTAGAAAGGTCAGTGGGGGATGCTGCAACACAAGGTAAAGCCATCAAAAAATGGAGAGCAATGAGTACCAATGCCCGTAGTCTGAGTAACAAGCTTACTGAATTAGTGGCCTTGATGGAGGAGGAACATCTGGATATCGTGGCAGTCACAGAAACATGGTACACACAAAACCATGACTGGGATGTAAACATACCAGGATACACTATCTACAGGAGGGACAGGGAGGGTAAAAGAGGAGGAGGAGTAGCTCTTTACATAAGGGAAGGAATCAAAGCAACAGAACAAAAGGGTAAACAGGGAGGAGAAGAAGCACTGTGGGTAAATTTGGAGACCGGCAATGGCACCACAATACACACAGGGGTTGTATACAGACCCCCTTCTCAGGGGGAAGAAATGGACAAGGAAATGATAGAAAGTATACTTAGAATGGCAGAAAAAGGGGAGATATTGCTGATGGGTGATCTGAATATGCCAGATGTTAACTGGAGTGCAGTTGCAGCAGCCACTTCTAAGAGTGGGGTTATTCTAGATGCCCTACAGGGGGCATGCCTTAGACAACTAGTATTGGAGCCCACTCGAGAGGGAGCAATCTTAGACCTGGTTCTCTCAAATGGAGATGAAGAGATCACAGATGTAGAAGTGGGTAGCCATCTGGGAACTAGCGACCATCGAACAGTATGGTTCACAATAAACACAGCAATAGAGTCAAGCCATACAAAGACAAAGGTACTGGATTTTAGGAGGGCTGACTTTGTCAAAATGGGTGAGTGCCTAAGGAATGCACTAGCAAATGGGCAGGAAGGAGGGGGTGGAAGAACAATGGGGAATAATAAAAACCGCCATCACAGAGGTATAAAGCCTTTGTGTAAAGCAAATAAACAAAACAAAACGAGGTAAGAAACCACAATGGTTCTCAAAGGAAGTGGCAGTGAAGGTTCAAGAGAAAAAGAAAGCATTCAGGAAGTACAAGGAATCACAGAAGGAACAGGACAGAGAACTGTAACAGTTAAAGCAAAAGGAAGCTGGGAAGACAGTCAGAACAGCAAAGGCCCAAACCGAGGAAAAGATAGCCAACTCAGTTAAGAAGGGGGATAAAACCTTTTATAGGTACATCAGGGAGCGAAGGAAGACCAAGGGAGGGATAGTGAGGCTTAATAAAGGGGAGAGAGGGTGGGCAGAGGGTGACTGTGAAAAGGCAGAGATACTAAACAAATATTTTTGCTCAGTATTTACAAAGGAAGAGGGGGGGAGGTACCTAAAACAAACAGTAGAAACACTCTGGATACAGAAGTTGATACCAGCCCATTTACAGAAGAAAGGGTTCTGAAAGAACTGTTAAAACTGAAGGTGGACAAAGCAATGGGGCCTGATGGGATTCATCCCAGAATTCTAAAAGAACTAAGGGTAGAACTAGTGACACCACTGACTACCCTCTTTAACAAATCATGGGAGGATGGGGTGGTACCCGAGGACTGGAGGAGGGCAGATGTGATTCCCCTTCACAAAAGTGGGAGCAAGGCAGAAGCAGGAAACTACAGACCTGTTAGTTTGACCTCAGTGGTAGGAAAATGATGGAATCACTTCTGAAGGAAAGAATTGTTAAATATCTAGAGGCCAGAGGGCACAGGACCCAAGGCAGCATGGATTCACAGTGGGAAGGTCATGCCAGACAAATCTGATAGATTTCTTTGACTGGGTGACCAAAGTAGTTGATCAGGGAGGGCTGTGGACATGGCCTACCTAGACTTTAGCAAGGCATTTGACACAGTCCCACACAAAAGATTAATATGCAAGTTAGCCAGCCTGGGAGTGGGTCCCAAGATGACAGCCTGGGTAAAGAATTGGCTGGAGAATAGGACACAGAGAGTAATAGTAAATGGAGTCCACTCTGAAAAAAGGGGGGTTAGTAGTGGGGTACCGCAGGGTTCAGTATTAGGACCAGTCCTCTTTAATGTCTTTATAAGTGACATTGCAGAGGGACTGGAAGGAAAAGTATGTCTCTTTGCAGATGACACAAAGATCTGCAACAGAGTTGATGCACAAGGTGGAGTGGAAAGGATGAGAAGGGACTTGGCAAGGTTAGAGGACTGGTCAAATGTATGGCAGCTTAGATTCAATGCTAAGAAGTGCAAGGTAATGCACCTGGGAAACAAAAACCCAAGGGAAGAGTACACAATGGGGGGTGAGATACTAACAACAACAAAAATGGAAAGGGACATGGGGGCAGTCATATCAGATGACCTAAAGGTGGGCAAGCAATGTGAGAGGGCAGCAAGGAGGGCTGGGGGGATCCTGGGATGCATAGGGAGAGGCATCACCAGTAGAAAACAGGAAGTTATTATCCCTCTGTACAGACAGCTAGTGAGACCCCATCTGGAGTACTGCGTGCAGTTCTGGAGACCCAATCTCCGCAAAGACATAGACAGGATGGAAGCTGTCCAGAGGAGGGCAACTAAAATGGTGCAGGGTCTGCACTGGAAGACATATGAAGAGAGACTTAAGGAGCTTAATATGTATAGCCTTGAGGAAAGGAGGGAGAGGGGGACATGATAGAAACTTTCAAGTACCTCAAGGGAATCAACAAAGTCCAAGAGGGTAGCATCTTTCAAAAAGATGTGCAAGAACAAGGGGCACAATTTGAAGATAGAAGAAGAGGCTCAGAGGTAATTTAAAAGTATTTTTCACAGAGGGTGGTGGATGTATGGAACGACCTTCCAGAGGAGGTTGTGGAGTCACAAACAGTGGTGGAATTCAAGCATGCATGGGACAGTCATAAGGCAATTCAAGGGGGTGGGGGTAGGAAGAAGTAGGCTGCTGGTTAACTAGGATCTGCCCCTTATCCATCAGGTAGGGAAATGGGCAGACTGGGTGGGCCAAGCGATCCTTATCTGCCGTCAAATTCTATGTTTCTATGTTTCTATGTTTCATGCACCTGGGCACCTCTCATATGTACAGTATCAGGTCACAGTGAGGAACCAGTGCTGTTAGTGCTGTCCGGGGATGAGCACATCTACCAGCAGCAGGCACCTGGGCACCTCTCATATGTACAGTATCAGGTGACAGTGAGGAACCAGTGCTGTTAATACCATCCGGGGATGAGCACTTCTACCAGCAGCATGCACCTGGGCACTTCTCATGTACACAGTATCAGATCACAGTGAGGAACCAGTGCTGTTAGTACTGTCCGAGGATGTGCACTTCTACCAGCATCATGCACCTGGGCACCTCTCATATGTACAGTATCAGGCCACAGTGAGGAACCAGTGCTGTTAGTGCTGTCCGGGGATGAACACAGCTACCAGTAGCATGCACCTGGGCACCTCTCATATGTACAGTATCAGGCCACAGTGAGGAACCAGTGCTGTTAGTACTGTCCGAGGATGAACACAGCTACCAGTAGCATGCACCTGGGCACCTCTCATATGTACAGTATTGGGTCACAGTGAGAAACCAGTGCTGTTAGTACCGTCCGGGGATGAGCACTTCTACCAACAGCATGCACCTGAGTGCCTCTCATGTGCACAGTATCGGGCCACAGTGAGGAAGCAGGGCTGCATTTCTGTGCCCTTAAATCAGGATGTACGGCCCGTGTGTTTTGATGCGAGCTGTCAGCATCACTGTACCATTATTTATTGGGCATCTCCTGTTTCACTTTAGCAGCGATCAGCTGAAATATATGCTTTTCTTCAAGATCGCTAGCTACTCTCTCATATGCCAAGTACATACTCAGGATGCCTTTTGGCTGTTCAGTGTTCTCCTCAAAGTTGTATGCCTTACATGTAAAACTATATACAGACACACATGACCCAACAGGTTTTATGAGGGTTGGTGTAGTGTGTGCATTTGGAATTCAATCTAACAAGTGCCATTGTGCAGTCCTGGGCCACAGCCATTGTATTCTCCCATGTGTGACTGGCTTGTATCACTGCACAATTGTGGGTATTGTAACATGGCTGCCAGCCCCCCCCACCCCTTTCCAGACAGAGGTGGAATACTGTGGTACTGCAAGTAGGGGCATTCCATATTCACAATTTCCTGCTGGTACTGCACTCCTGAAAAACACAGTATGGACTAAACAATGCACAATGTGTATGCCCATGGTTGCTGATGGTGACCTGCCCATCTGATGCCACTTTTGTTAGTCGGCTGCTGTGGCAGTGTACCAGGTCACTATTCCAAGTCTTATTAAAATAAGGCACATGAGCAGTGCTAGGTAGGCACCTAGTAGCTCGCTTGGTGGACTGATCACAATCAACTCCAGGCCTTTTGTTTTGCACACCAGTGCAGATTGTGCTTTCTTGTCTAGCCACTTGCTTAATGTATGTGTGTAAAAGAGGATGCATATAGGGGAGCAGAGTGGTGAAGAAGCAGGGATGGCTATGGTCACTAAACATGTTGGAA
Source organism: Neoceratodus forsteri (assembly GCA_016271365.2). Taxonomy (NCBI): domain Eukaryota; kingdom Metazoa; phylum Chordata; order Ceratodontiformes; family Ceratodontidae; genus Neoceratodus; species Neoceratodus forsteri. The sequence goes on from CM057457.1 coordinate 400,619,824, forward strand.
GCCCAGAATTTATTGTGGGGTGATGGTGGTCTGACACTTGGCTAGCCTTTACCTGTGAATTTTCTAGCCAGTGTTTCTTAATGTTTTAATCGAGTCACAGTAGTGGAGGGCATTGTCAGTTTTGTAACTCTGCGGCAAAGGACTCAGCTCCATGCCCAATGCCTGTGTTACCCAACGAAGCAAAGCAGATGTCACATAACTGCACAGTGCCATTTCTGGGTTTTATCTTGCGAGGAAGCACCCAAGCATAGACATCCAGAAACTGCAGAGTGGCATCTTGGGGTGGGGGAGTGCCAAATTCCAATACCAAACATATGAACATACAAAAAGTGCCAGCAGATACAGTACACATGTTCTATCCAGTCTGCTCGAGTGTGCAGCTACATAGAAACATAAAATTTGACGGCAGATAAGGACCGCTTGGCCCACCCAGTCTGCCCATTTCCCTTCCTACCTACTGCATAAGCTGCAGATCCTAGTTAACCAGCAGCCTACTTCTTCCTACCCCCACCCCCTAGAATTGCCATATGACTGTCCCATGGATGCTTGAATTCCACCACTGTTTTTGACTCCACAACCTCCTCCGGAAGGCCGTTCCACGCATCCACAACCCTCTCTGTGAAATAATACTTCCTTAAATTACCTCTGAGCCACCCCCCCCCATCTTCAAATTGTGCCCCCTTGTTCTGTTGATTGATGTGTGGCCTGGGGGAAGGTTCCCTTACTACTGTCCAGTGTGGCCTGAAGATGGGCAACTTCCTCCCTCAGGGCAGAGAGTTGTCTGCAATAGGGCAGCATCTCAGCCTCCAGAAAGACTCCCAGAAGACTGCTGCCCCACAGCCATTACATTGCACTACTCCCCACATGTTTATCTACTTTTTTGTGTGTGTGTGTGTGTGTGAGTGGTTTGTTATATAGAAATATATATATATATTATACAATGTGTATGCTTATATTGTCAGTGCAGTGTGCTAGAGAGGATATGACAGTGATATGCACCTTGCACTCTTGAGGAAATGATGTCAGAACCCCAGGTATAAAGGAACTATTTCCAGGGGTAGGTGGGGTGAGGGGTGGGCAGGGGTTGGGCCTCAAACTGTGCCCTCACGAAACAATCAGCTAAAGCTGTGACCCAAATGCCACAAGGAGTGCCTTCCTGTCAGCAAGATGCCCTACACAACAATTTGACAGAGAAAATACCCTGCTAATCAAACAGAGAAAAATCCAGACATCCAAGTCAGACACAGGTAAACCTCCCCAGCCCCAAAACAGCCTGGTGGTTTGTGATCTGAAAGCAGTCAGCCCCAAAATAAGTCAGCTGTGCTTTAAACTCTGGAAAACTTCCCTCAGATGTAACCAAGAGAGAGATTTGTTGCAGATATCTAGTCCAATGTAGTATTTCCCATGCAGCTTCTCAGTTGTTTCAAAGCACACCCTGTTACCCAACTTGGAAGAAGATGGACTTCTGTCTGAAACAGGATCACATCAGTAGTTTATAGTAATTGATCAATGCTGGAATGTTCAAGCCAGAACAATTGGCTGTGATGCAGGTCTCCCTGACTTGTGAAGACAATTTCCCCCACCTCAGGCTATGTCTGGCATCCAATTACAAACTGCAGCCTTTGCTGTTTTAAAGTACACAGCCACCACCAGTAAATATTGCAAAATATATTGATGCAGACTGTCACAGAATACTAGTAGACAGTCCAGTTAGCCACAAAGGAAAATCAAATATGCAGTTATTTCAACCCTTCTGAAGATGCTCTCAAGATAAGCAGTTTTGAAAACCCCCTTCCTGAATTAAAAACTAAAATAATTAAACACAAAGCAATACCAATGTTGATTCTATTGTTTCATGAATGACCAACACTTTAAGTTTATGGTCCAGTCCGACGCAAAATATATCAACATGGAAAGGCAGAGGATGCAGTTTATCATGGAAATGGAGCAGCGATGCATTAGGCACAATGAGTGCATGGAATGTTTTCACATGGATCATGAGTGGACAGTACTGCAGCTCCTGACCGAATGGGATTGGCAACCACTACTATAAGCACCACCGATGTACACCGATGTATCAAGCACAGTGAGTGCATGGAATGTTTTCATATGGATCATGAGTGGACAGTGCTGCAGCTCCTGACTGAATGGGATTGGCAACCACTACTACAAGCACCACCGATGTACCCCACTGTATCAAGCACAGTGAGTGCATGGAATGTTTTCACATGGATCATGAGTGGACAGTGCTGCAGCTCCTGACTGAATGGGATTGGCAACCACTACTACAAGCACCACCGATGTACCCCACTGTATCAAGCACAGTGAGTGCATGGAATGTTTTCACATGGATCATGAGTGGACAGTGCTGCAGCTCCTGACCGAATGGGATTGGCAACCACTACTACAAGCACCACCGATGTACCTCTCTGTATCAAGCACAATAAGTGCATGGAATGTTTTCACATGGATCATGAGTGGACAGCGCTGCAGCTCCTGACTGAATGGGATTGGCAACCACTACTACAAGCACCACCGATGTACCTCTCTGTATCAAGCGCAATGAGTGCATGGAATGTTTTCACATGGATCATGAGTGGACAGTGCTGCAGCTCCTGACTGAATGGGATTGGCAACCACTGCTACAAGCACCACCGATGTACCCTGATGTGTCAAGCACAATGAGTGCATGGTACATTTTCACATGGATCATGACTGGACAGTGCTGCAGCTCCTGACCGAATGGGATTGGCAACCACTACTACAAGCACCACCAATGTACCCCACTGTATCAAGCACAATGAGTGCATGGAATGTTTTCACATGGATCAAGAGTGGACAGTGCTGCAGCTCCTGACTGAATGGGATTGGCAACCACTACTACAAGCACCACCGATGTACCCCGATGTATCAATCACAATGAGTGCATGGAATGTTTTCACATGGATCAAGAGTGGACAGTGCTGCGGTTCCTGACTGAATGGGATTGGCAACCACTACTACAAGCACCACCGATGTACCCCGATGTATCAATCACAATGAGTGCATGGAATGTTTTCACATGGATCATGAGTGGACAATGCTGCAGCTCCTGACCGAATGGGATTGGCAACCACTACTACAAGCACCACCGATGTACCCCACTGTATCAAGCACAATGAGTGCATGGAATGTTTTCATATGGATCATGAGTGGACAGTGCTGCAGCTCCTGACTGAATGGGATTGGCAACCACTACTACAAGCACCACCGATGTACCCCTATGTATCAACTCCCCACATTCATGTATTTCAACTATCCCAACCATGCAATCCTGACATCAACCACACAGGACCCAGTAACAATGATTCTGGCTTTCCCCAACAGACATTGTTCTCTCTCTCTTATGAACATACGAATTTGCCAGCAGATACGGTCCTATCAGTTTGTCTAGTCTGCTTGAGTGTGCAGCACTTCAGTCTTTCAGACTGCAGCTCCCCTTCCCCCTTGCTCCCCTTCCTAGACACATCTTCTCAGTCGTGTGTTACTTATTCTGCCAAAGGATGAAAAAAAAAATAACACACGACTGAGAAAATGTGTCTAATTTAGTTCCTTTAAGGCCGTATTAGCAGTTCAATGAATTGTAACCATGCCAGTAATATGCTGAAGTCAGAATGGCTGGATGTATTTATTTACTACAGCTTGAATTTAAAGCTACATACAGTCATGAACCTGCACCTCCTATAGTTGGATGCAACTGTGTATTATAATAATGATTTCATTTCAGACAGACATCTTTTTTAATTATTTGTGATTAATTAGTAAGGAAACCAATTGTTATAGTTTATGCAGCATATGAATAAGAATTTGTATTAAATTCCTTATTTACATTGAATTTAAATATTGACCAATGCCAACTTGATCATTGAAATATATAATAGTGATAAAGATGTAGCAGTGAGATCAGGACAATGTTGCCCTATAAAATGTAAGAGTGTGTAATCCATGGCCTCGCCTTCTGAGGAAAGCTAATTGCCAAAGTGCTAGGTCAGCATTAGGGCAGTGTGCTGTTCTTTTCATAAAATTGTGGAATAAATCTCTTAGTTCTGTTAAGTTGTTGAATATTTTTTGAGAGGCTAATTATTGGGTGCGCATCGTTCCTGAATTGCTTGTTACTGAGGCTGGCTCCCTTTTTGATCTAGCGCACCCACTAGAAATTGTGGCACAGGTAACTACCTTTTTTCAGAACTATCCTTCACTCCCCTGTTCCCCCCTCCCCCAACGGTTTGAACCATCCCTCTGAACCTGTCCCACTGTCTTTTGAAGCTGCCCACCATCTGCAGTGATATCACCTCAACCGGCTGTGCATTCCACCCTGACACGACCCTTTCAGTGAACTAGTGCCTCTTCATTTCCTTCCTGAATCTGCCTCCTTCCAACTTCAGACTGTGCCTCCTGGTTTCCCTTTCATCTTTTAATTAGAAAATATTTCCGGTGCTCACTTTACTCATACCCTTTAGGTACTTGAAGGTCTCAAGCAGATCCCCTGTCTCCATTATATCCTCCAGGAAATACATATTAAGCTCTCTCAGTCCCTCCTCATAAGGTTCATCTCCCAACCCCAGGATCATTTTCATTGCCCGGCGCTGTATCCCCTCCAATAGCTTGATGTCCTTTTTTTTCAAGTAGGGGTGCCAGTACTGCATGTAGCATTCCAAGTGCAGCCTCACCTGGGACCTGTACAGGGGCAAGATGACTTCCCCTCTCCTAGAGGTAATTCCCCTAGTGATGCACCCCAACATTCTGCTGACCTTTACTGCTGCCTTCCTGCACTGGGCTGAGTGGTTCATTTTCCCTATCACTAGTACACCCAGATCCTTCTCCTCCTTTGACTTGGATAACTGCACCCCCCACAGTAACTGTTTTCGAGGTTCCTGGCTCCCAAGTGCATGCCGTTGCACTTTTTGCATTGAACCTAAGTTGCCATGTGTTTGACCATTCTTCCAGTTTTACCAAATCGTCCTGGAGTACTGTACCGCCTTCCCCTCCATCAACCTCTGCACAGATCTTGGTGTCATCGGTGAAGAGACTGATCTTACTCTTTATCCCTTTTGCAATGTCGTCAATGAAAATGTTAAACAGCACTGAGCCCTGTGGGAACCCCGCTTGTTACCACCCTGGGCTCAGATACCTCACCCTCCAATACTACCTTCTACTGTCTATCCTGCAACCAGATCCTGACCCACCTAACCAGTTTCCTTCCCGCTCCTAGGTTGCTCAGTTTGCTGTTCAGCCTACTATGAGGCACTGAATCAAAGGCATTGCTGAAGTCCAGGTATAGGACATGCACCACATGACCTTTGTAAAGTGCCTACGTCATCCAATCGAAAAAGTCCACAAGATTTACCTGGCAAGATCTACCAGAGACAAACCTGTGTTGTCTGCCATCCTGGATATCATTTTCCTCCAGAAAATTTACCAGCCTTTCCTTGAGGATAGTCTCCATTAGCTTTCCCACAATTGTGGTTTGACAGACTGGTCTATAATTCCCTGGTTTGTCCTTGGGCCCACTCTTATGAAGGGGAACCACATGTGCCACCCTTCAATCCCTGGGTACACATTCAGCTTCCAGAGAGATGTTGAACAGGTCTGCCAACATCCCGCAAGGACTACTGCCAACTGTCTCAGTAATGTAAGATGAATTTTGTCCAGCCCAGGTGCCTTATCAACCCTCAGGGACGTAAGGCCCTCCAACATCTTTTCCTCTGTGATTTCCCCATCTGTGATCTCCTCCTACCCACCCTCACCCAGCCTTTCCACTTAGGAAGGGCTCATCCCTCTTCTAGATGAATACCAAACAGAACTACTCATTGAGTATATCAGCCTGCCCTGCCCCATTTTCTGCCCACCCACTGCCATTCTTGATCCTTACAATCTCATCCTTACTCTTTCTCTTCTCCCTGTTATACCTGAAGAAATCCTTTTCACCTTCTTTGATCCCCTGGACCAGCCTCAGTTCTCTCGACGCCTTAGCTGTCCTTACTGTTCTACTCACTTCACTGGATTTCCTCATACATTCCTCCCTGTCCTCTTCCCTGTTGGATCTTTTGTAGGTTCTAAATGCAGCTGTCTTTTCCCTCGCCCTCTCCCCTATCTCCTTGTTCATCCAGCTTGGCTTCTTGGTCCTGAATTTCTTGCTGTGGCTCTTGACACATGTGCTAGTGGCCTCAGTCAGGTCACCCCATGATGATTGCCCATTTCTGTTTGGTGTCCATGTTTGGGCGGATGCTAACTGTGTGCTCTTCCAGTATATTACCCATCCTGCCAAAGTCTGCTCTTTTGAAATTGAGGACCGTAGTCCTTGTAGCGACTGCCTCCTTACCTAGATTGATTGAAAACCACACTGTATGGTGGTCACTTCCCACCAGGACTTCCTCTACTCCAACATCTCAGACCTGCTCTCCATACTCCATCACCAGGTCCAGGATGTTACCCTCCCTAGTTGGTTCTGCTACCCTCTGTGTTAGCAAGCTGCCCTGGAAGTCTTCCAGGAGGATCTGCTCTCTGGCAAATGATGTAGCCGGGATGCTCCAGTCCACCCGTGGAAGATTAAAGTCTCCCACCGCTGCAGTGCTCCCTTTGCCACTAAACTTCTTTAGCTGCTCCCCCAGCTCCCTATTAGTTTCCTCATTCTGTGTCGGAGGCCTATAAACTAACCCCAGTCTAACCTTGCTACCCCTTGGGTTGTATGGTTACACACATATGGCCTCTGCCCTACCTTCCTCACCCTCCTCCCTATACACCTTATCCTTTCCCTAACATGGATGGCCACCCCACCCCCTTTCCCCTTGTCCCAATCCCTCTGGTATAGCTTGAAACCTGGGATGGCTAGGTCCTAGTCATGGCATTGGATTGCCCATGTCTCGGTGATGGTGGCTATGTCCACCTCCCTTTCTACCATCATCGCCTGCAACTCTGCCATTTTGTTCCCCAGGCTCCTAGCATTCACTGATAACACACTCCATTTTGAACTACTGTGCTGTGCTCCTTTTCCCTCCCCTCCATTTCCCCTCCTATTTGAATTTAGCTCCTGCCTTGCTGTGGGGGGAATCCAAAGGACCCCCCCCCTTGGTGAACCCCCCCTTTGAAGTATAATTATCTTTGATAAACTCCCCAAAGTTATGCTTCAGTGCCTGTGAGCCCCCCTTACTAAGATGCAACCTATCCATAACATACAGGTCTGTGTTCCTTCACTTGTTTTGCCCCCCCCCACTAATTTATACTTCATGGAACCACTCCATTCCTTCAGCCCTGTATTGAATTCAGTGATTCTCTGCCTCCTGGCTGTTCTCGCTGTTGGCACTGGTAGGATTTCTGAGAAAGATACCGACCTTCCCACGATACTGCATAGTTTCTCCAGCTCCTTGAAACTGTCCTGCACCTCTTCTACTCTTCTCCCCTACAGGTCATTTGTTCCAAGGTGTACCATGTGACGTGGACAGCCAGTTCTGAGTGCTGTATCATTTTTTTTATATAAAATGTATTACTGACTGTCTCTGCTGAAAATCTGATGCTCTAGGAGTGACCTCACTCCCCCCCCCCGGTTTCAGCTGAAAGATGAAAGCCATGAGAAAATGCTGACACAGCATGTGAGATCACACACACACACACACACACACACACACACACCAGGTTTTAGATAACAGGTGTTACGTGGAAGGCCTGAAGCTAATTACAGGGTGGTAGAAGCTTGAGTTGAGCATATCCATTTTTTATGACGTGTCCAGAGGAAGAAAAGCAGGTTGTGATGTATTAGTGTGAAAACCATAAAGATGCTTTCATGTCCTGGAAGGGGGAAGCTTATAATGAGATCAAAGAGATGTCATTTGACACATATGAGTTATGCTGTGGTTGCAGAATTTCATACTTGAAAAAAGGCATCCTGTTTTTTTATTAAAGATATATTATATTTTCTTTATATATTCTGACAGAGGAGGAGCTAGCTGACCTCACACTAAAAGGGGTTGGCCAATACAGTTGTTTAAGGAATATTCTGTTTTACAGGACACTTTCTATCTAGATTCTGACAAGGATACATCTGTAACACTTTTAAGCAGGTATTTAGAGAGAGAGAGAGAGAGAGAGACCAATCTAAATATTCAAGTAGGAATTGCACTGTTTAAACTTGTTTTGTTTAAGTGATTGTATGTCTTGGGATATAATAGTTCTGTATTGTATGTTTTACATATTTTTATCTAATGTAGTAAAATTCTTTTTAGAGCATACTTGGTCTGTCTTTGAATTTCCTTTAGTTGTAAGAAAAGTGTATAAGGTTATAGCAGACAATAGACATAAGCTTGAATGGTGATACCAAACTGGAAAGAGAAGTGTTTTAAATCTGAGGTCTTTTTTAAAGTTTTTAAGGATTCATCTATGTATACCTGGTTAGGTGCCCGTAGGCAAAGATATCTGGCCCCCCGAAGACAGATATCTAAAGCCTGTGCATTGGGTACGCTAGCAAGAGGTTCACAGTTTGTGACCTACCACAATGTGTGTTTTTCTCCCCTACCTTCCTCACACATCTATTAACATGCTGGCTCACTCTACCCACTGTCATACCTGGCATACACTTCACCCAAATGCTGCTTTTCCTGGCGCCCCTTTTCCCCATCTTATACCCTTAAGTATCGAGTCCCTCAGAATAATGACCTTCCCTCTTTTACCATTTTCACCCTCCTGCTGAATGCTAATCCTCTGTCCCTGAATTTATTCCCCTCCTCCCCCGCCTCTGTACCCCTGTACCATCCTGGAGCCATGTCTGTCCTCTTTTCTTCCATCTTTCCGGTGACCACTCATGCCTAGACCATCTGATTCCACCCTCGTACTCTTCTTACGCCTGCTCTACCTCTGCCTCTCTGTGCCTTTCACACCCCCCTTGCCATTTGCTCTCTGTGTCCCCACCTGACCTGTTCTCTTCCTCTTCCTGTTCCCCTTCCCCTGTGCTATCCTTTTCAAGGCTGCCTACTTCACCCCCCTGTCTGATCTCTACCTTCCCCTCCCTCCCCTGTCTTGTACCTGCTGCTTCACCACCTTTCTTTGCCCTGCATTGCATCTGCTGCCACCTGGGCTACCTCTTTTGCCTTCTGCCTCACTGTTGTGTCCCTTACCCTTTGTAGTGCTTGCCACCCTTCCATTCTCTACGGTTTCCCTCCCTGCCCCTTCCTGCTCCCCCAGGCTAGCCAAAACAGAGAATCTGTTCCTATTGCCATTCTCCCTTCTCTGACCTACTCCAACCACCACTCTCTGTGACTTATACCCCTGCCCTTCCCCTGTTTTTATTTCCCCCGGTGCCTGACCACTCTCCAGTCGCTGATGTCTGCCCCAGTTGCTCCTGATTGACTGCCCCTCTTGTTCTCCCACCTTCTCTATCCTTTCTTTTGCCTGCTGCAACCTCTAGTAATGGCCTCCTCAGGTCCACTTTTTCTTGGTGTTCCCCCCACCCCTGCCCCCATCCATCCATCTCCCTTGTCTGCCATCCATGCTCCTCCCTAAGTTGTATCAACTGCCTACACACCATACACCCCCTGCCCTCATGCAATCCCCAAGAATATGACTGTCCCGCATCCATTACAAATTACTACCCGTCCCCCTTGACTGCTCACAAACACCCTCCCTCTCCATGCCTGCTTGCTGGCCCACTCCCTAGGATCCCCCCATCCTTCTTGGGCTTCCTGCCATATGGTATATTTCTGAGCTATACCAAGTCAGTGCTCCGTTTAGAGACTCCTCTCTCTTGTGTCCTACTCTTCCCTCCCCAGCATGGCCTGCTGTCCTCCCTACTGACACCCTGCAGATGTTACACTACTGCTTCATGGCACTCAAGCTTTAGGGCCACTCACGCTTCAGGGTCGCTTGGTCCCCCTTGTAATATAAGTGGATCCCAGCCCCACTGTTACCTGGTCCAAGTCATGTGGCCACCCCTCCCCTCCTTTGTAGTCCCAGCCTCTCCCAGACCAAGACAAAATCATTTGTTTTGCAGTTGCATAGTTGAAATCCAGCAACACACATTGCCCTCTCAGTAAATGCTACCAAAATACTAAAAGAAAACAAACAACAGCCAAGAGAAAGTACTTCCCTTTCAGCTCCTGCTGCCTGCTTCCACAGGTCTTCAGCTCTTAGCAATTGCCTAAATGCATGATAAATGCAAATGGGGTTGCTCACAGTGCTGGTGCACCTGTGTGCCAGCTTTTACCACCCGTCTGTTTAGCAGCATGTTTGTCTAATGTACCATGGCAGTGGGCATATCTATACATCTCTCTCTCTCTCTATGTGTATATATATATATATATATATATATATATATATATATGTGTGTGTGTATATATATATATATATATATATATATATATATATAGCAATGAGTAATCACTATGTTGTTTTTGCTGGTGGTACACACCAGCACAGGGGCTGCATTATCACTGAATGATGAACTGAGATCCCAAGCATTTTACAGGGTACTGCTATGCTGTGGAATTGTGTGCAATATATTTGTTCTAAGTGTGCAGTGCATGTTGTGTTTTTTTCTTGTTCTGTGTTTGTCTCTGTGTTTCCATATTCAGTGCATAGAAACATAGAATTTGACAGCAGATAAGGACCGCTTGGCCTACCTAGTCTGCCCATTTGCCTACCTGATGGATAAGCTGCAGAATCTAGTTAACCAACAGCTTACTTCCTCCTACCCCCCCATTAGAATTGCCTTATGTCTGTCCCATGCAGTCTTGAATTCTCCCACTGTTCTTGACTCCACAGCCTCCTCAGGAAGGCTGTATCATACATCCACAACCCTCTCTGTGAAAAAATACTTTCTAACATTACCTCTGAGTCATCCCCCCTCTATCTTCAAATTGTGCCCCCTTGTTCTTGCACACCTCTTTTTCTGAAAGATGCTACCCTCTTGGACTTTGTTAATTTCCTTGAGGTACTTGAAAGTTTCTATCATGTCCTCCATCTCCCTCCTTTCCTCAAGGGTATACATATTAAGCTGCTTTAGTCTCTCTTCGTATGACTTCTGGTGCAGACCCTGCACCATTTTAGTTGCCCTCCTCCGAACAGCCTCCACTCTGTCTATGTCTATGTGGAGATGGGGTCTCCAGAACTGCATGCAGTACTCCAGATGGGGTCTCACCAACTGTCTGTATAGAGAGATAACAACTTCCTGTTTTCTACTGTTGATGCCTCTCCCTATGCATCCCAGTATCCCCCCAGTCCTCCTTACTGCCTTCTCACATTGCTTGCCCATCTTTAGGTCATCTGATATAATTACTCACAGGTCCCTTTTGATTTTTGTTGTTGTTAGTATCTCACCCCCCATTGTGTACTCTTCCCTTGGGTTTTTGTTTCCCAGGTGCATTATGTTGCACTTCTTTGCTTTGAATCTGAGCTGCCATACATTTGACCATTCCTCCAACCTTGCCAAGTCCCTTTTCATCCTTTCCACCCCACCTTGTGTATCCACCCTGTTGCAGATCTTTGTGTCATCTGCAAAGAGACATACTTTTCCTTCCAGGTGCTCTCCAATGTCACTTATAAAGACATTAAAGAGGACCGGTCCCAGTACTGAACCCTGCGGTACCCCACTAGTTACCCTCCTTTCTTTACTGTGGACTCTGTTTACTATTACCCTTTGCATCCTTTGTCCAGCCAATGTTTTATCCAGGCTACCACCTTGGGACCTACTCCAAGGTTGGCTAACTTGTATATTAATCTTTTTGTGTGGGACTGTGTCAAATGCCTACTGAAATCTAGGTAGGCCATATCCACAGCCCCTCCCTGGTCTACTACTTTGGTCACCCAGTCAAAGAAAATTATTAGATTCATCTGACAAAATGTTTCCACTATGAATCCATGCTGCCTTGGGTCTTGTGCCCCACTGGCCTCTAGGTACTCGGCAATTCTTTCCTTCAGAAGTGATTCCATCATTTTCCCTACCACTGAGGTCAAACTAACTGGTCTGTAGTTTACTGCCTCTGCCCTGCTCCCACTTTTGTGAAGGGGAATCACATCCGCCTTCCTCCAGTCCTCAGGTACCACACCATCCTCCCATGATTTGTTAAAGAGAGTAGTCAGTGGTGTCACTAGTTCTTCCCTTAGGTCTTTTAGAATTCGGGGGGGGGAATCCCATCAAGCCCCATTGCTTTGTCCACCCTCAGTTTCAAAAGTTCTTTCAAAACCCTTTCTTCTGTGAAAGGACAGATATCGACCCCCCTATCCAGAGTGTTTCTCTTGTTTGGTTTAGGTACCTCCCCCTCCTCTTCCATTGTGAATACTGAGCAGAAATATTCATTCGGTATCCCTGCTTTTCACTGTCACCCTCTGCCCACATTCCTTCCTTTATTAAGCCTCAGTATCCCTCCTTGGTCGTTCTTCACTCCTAATGTACCTGTAAAAGGTTTTATCCCCCTTCTTAACAGAGTTGGCTATCTTTTCCTCAGTTCGGGTCTTTGCTATTCTGACTGCCTTCCCTGCCTCCTTCTGCTTTAACTGATAACGTTCTCTGTCCTGCTCCTTCCATGTTTCCTTATATTTCCTGAATGCTATCCTTTTCTCTTTAACCTTCCCTACCACCTCTTTTGAGAACCACAGAGATTTTTTCCTTCATTTTGTTTTGTTGATTCGCTTCGCATAAAGGCTTGTTGCCTCTGTGATGGCTGTTTTGATTATTCCCTATTGTTCCTCCACCCCTCCTTCTTGCCCATTTGCTAGTACTTTTCTAAGGCACTCTTTCATTTTCCCAAAGTCAGCCCTCCTAATGTCCAGTACTCTTGCTTTTGTATGGCTTGACTCTATGGCTGTGTTTATTGTGAACCACACTGCTATGTGGTCGCTTGTTCCCCAGATGGCTACCCACTTCTGAATCTGAGATCCTTTCCCCGTCCCCATTTGAGAGTACCAGGTCTAAGATTGCTCCCTCCAGAGTGGGTTTCAACACTAACTGTCTGAGGCATGCCCCTTGTAGGGCATCAAGAATGACCCAGCTCTTGGCAGTGCCTGCAGCAAAGGTGCTCCAGTTAATATCTGGCATATTCAGGTCCCCCATCAACAATAGCGCCCCTTTTTCTGCCATTCTAAGGATGCCTTCTATCATTTCCTTTTTCATTCCCTCCCCTTGAGATGGGGGTCTGTACACAACCCCATGTGGATTGTGATGCCATTTCCTGTCTCCAGGGTGACCCATAGTGACTCATCTACTTCCTCTTTACTCTTTAGCTCTGTTGCTTTAATACCTTCCCTTACATAGAGAGATACTCCTCCTCCTCTTTTACCCTCCCTGTTCCTCCTGTAGATTGTGTATCCTGGTATGTTGACATCCTAATCATGGTTCTCTATGTACCATGTTTCAGTGACTGCCACAATATCCAGGTATCCCTCTTCCATCAAGGCCACTAGTTCAGGGAGCTTGTTACACAGACTGTGGGCATTGGTACTCATAAGCATCCATTTTTTTATGGCCTTACTCCTTTTAGTCCCATCTCTGTCCTTACTGCCTTTGCCTTTTTTTGCATTTACCTCTGTCCTGCTCCCGAATGACTTCTCTACCTTGGTGCTTACCTTGCTAATTACTGTGTTTTGTGGGGGGGAGGCTGGGATTTCCTTGCTCTTTTTCAGTGCCTCCCCCCCTTGGATAGTTTAAATGCTTGCCAATGAAGCATTTAAACTTATCATCTAGGATCCTGGTTCCCCCCTGGACAGATGCAGACCATCGCGCCAGTATAGGCTTGTAACCCTCCAGGTGACTTCTCAGTCCCCAATGAAGCCAAAACCCTGAGGTCTACACCAGTTTTTCAACCATTCATTGAATCCCATGGTGTGGAGTACCCTAGCATCATCCTTGCCGTAGACAGGCAGCACCTCTGAGAAGGTTGCCATATGTGCTACTTGTCTAAGGCCCCTCCCCAACTCTACAAACTCCTTTTGCACTGCTCTGATCCCATTCCCTGCCAGGTCCTTTGTCCCTAAGTGGACAATGACATCCAGCTCCCTCCCTCCCTCGTGCAGCTGCTCCTGCGATGCTGAGGATTCGCTTCCTGTCCCTCCGAGCCATGGCACCAGGCAGGCACCTTACCTCCCTTTCCCCTTCCTCCCCAACTTATACCCCCCCAATGATTGAGTCCTCCACCAAGAGTTGTTTCTTTCCCCTCTGTGATCTTGTGCCACCCTCCTGTGGGTCTCCTTTGTGGAGGTTCCCAGCATCCTCCTTGGTCTCAACTGTAAGTGCCTCCATAGGGGAACCAGTCTCCGCCAGAGCAGCATATGAATTGTGGAGAAGTACAGCTGGAGGTATGCACCTCTGTTCCACTACCCTCTCATTCCCTGAGCCTACCTTGGTCCAACTGCTCCTTTTTCTTGGCAACCTCTGAGGTAGTGGCAGTGGCCCTGGTTGTCCCTGGGTGGGGGAAGAGGTTTCACAAATCCTAGCCAGATCAACCTCGAGACAGGCAACCTCCACCCTCAGACCAGAGAGGTGCCTGCAAATCGGGTGGCATCACAGCCTCCAGAATGTCTCCCTTAAGACTGCCGCCCCACAGCCTTTGCACTGCACCACTCCCATCATGACTTATTTTGTGGCCCCTCTCCTGTTGCTTTGTTTGCTTACTCTCTCCTCCCTCTACATATTTTTCCACCTACTTTCCTACTGCCTGTGTGCCCTTACAACTCTTGCCCTTTCTGTTCTGGGATAGGAACTTTCTGTAGTCTTCAGTAGTCTCCTTCTTCCTTGCTCGGACTCAGACCTCCAGCAGCTAGGTGGGGAGAAAGAACTATTTTTTCCTTCAACGTTTATGAAACTAATGTGTCTCAGTGATCTTTCCTTTCCCACTACCAAACAGGAAGTTCCTGTTGTCAGTCAAATCCGGTGGCTATAAAAGTAGAACACATTACTGTGTTCTCAGCTATGCAGTCTGTGTTATCAGTTCATTGCAGTTCCTGATTTCAAACTCCATTTCTTGACTGAAAATGTTTTTGTCAGATACTGTGACTTTTTATTCATGTACTGTGCTTTTATCGATGTTCACCACTCTACATTGTGCACATGATCAGTTGAGTGCACCGTCTCGTGCAATACAGCCTGCTAAACCTCAGTGCACCAGTGTCCTGATGGGATCCATACTCATGTTGAGAATGGCAGATCTAAGCATGTGCAATGGCAAGGGCTCCAGTAATGGCTTGTTGCATGAACCAAAACCATTAATGATCAGGATGCATGTCAGCACACATCCTGTGGTGGCACACTGAAAGGTGGTCGCACATTACACCAGCATGTAGTGCCCTGAAGCCCTCCTTGAAATGATTTTGTGATCTTTAGGTATCACCACCAGCACTCTGAGGTTTTTAGTCCAGAAGAGAAAGAACATGGCTAAGGATGAAAATGGAGGAGCCGAAATACAAATACCTCAATCTCAGAGCAAAAGAACTCTCAGCTACACTTCCAAAGACCAAAATAACAAATTGCCATATGCTAGTGTACTATTATAACAACATTTATTTAGTTTAAAAATAGTAGCACTCCACCATCAATGGAGTCTATGTATGTTTCGCATCGCACTTGACGCTTTATCAAGACATCATGCCATATTACACACTGCCCTTAAATATACCATATTGCACACATGCTCTATTGCACCCAAGCTCAAAAAATATTTTTAAAGGTGTAAGTACATAGTAAGTTCATAAACACTATATGCAGTATAGGATTCACATTAAATAACATATTTAAAAACACTATAAAAGAGCAAAGCTCCTTTTCTTTACCTAAAGCACCTTGTGAAAATATTAATGCACACTCATTTAAATATTGATATGTCAGCATTTGAAAATGCCTAAACTAATGTATGGCATAACCAGAGATATGTACAAGGAATATTGCAGTCCAACCAATGACGTCTCAAAGTCTGTGTTTCAGATATGGAGTGAGATGAAAATGTCCATTCAGACCTGGAAATTGTCCTGCTCTCAGCTTGAATTGTCAATAAGTCTCCTGACTCATAAGTACATTTTTCAGATCCCCTCTCTTTCCCAGAGATACTTTCTCAAGTCCATAAAACATGAAGGAATGGCTTTTTCCTGAGCATTATATGTGCATAGCTAATGCATTTTCAGCTGAAATCAGTCTGATATGTCTGAAATATTCCAAAATACTGTTTTTGAACTTCTTTACAGTTTTTCCAATGTAGTAACAACCACAGTTGCACAGAGCAATATAAACCACCGCCTCTGTTCCACATGAATGAAATATTTAGGATCATAAGTCTTTCCATTATGTGGCAAAAAACGATGTTTTCCCACCTTAATGTAACCACATGGCATGCAATTACCATGTTGAAGTTTCCGGCTGGTAATGTCTTATCTTCAGTCTGATGTTTTTCTGTCCCACTCCAGCTGTGTACTAGTAGGTCCTATAAATTCTTGCCCCTCCTATATGTGAACTGGGGTCTATTCTGTAGTACCGCTTCCAGACTGGGTTCAGTCTGTAAGCAATGCCAATTTCTTTTAACAGCTCCTTCAGTTTCTTTGGCCTTTGTATTAAAAGCAGTAATAAAGTTGAGCTTTCAACCATCACATTCATTTAGTATACCTCTATTTTTTGGTTTCAGTAGAACTTCTCTAGGCATCTGATCTACTTTAGTTTTAGCATTATAGATACATGAATAGCTATATCCCCTTTCCTTAAAACATTTAATAAAAACCTTCCAAAATATTTTTTGAGCTTGGGTGCAATAGATTAAATGTGCAGTATGGTGTAGGGCAGTGTGTAATATGGCATGATGTCTTAAAGAAGCATCAAGTATGATGCAAAACCTATGTATACACCATTCATGGGGGGGGTGCTACTATTTTTAAACTAAATACATTTTGTTATAATAATACACTATCATATGGTGTTTTGTTATTTTGGTCCTTAGAAGAGTAGCTGAGAGTTCTTTCGCTCTGAATCTGAGGTTTTTACCTATTTTAAAAATCAGCTGAAACCATATTCATTTTGTCCCCACTCCCCCAAGATTCTTATCCTCTATTGCTTTTATACAGTCTCAGAGTATACTTTAACCCCTTCTCCTGCCCTTTTTGTGTCCGTTCAAAACAGGGCACATATTGGGATAGCAATGTCTTAGCTGGGAATTTGTGTCTTCCATATTTTTATAATGACAACTACATCCAACTAGGCTTACATCACCACTGCCTGGAGGTCCACCATTTTATTCCCAAGATGACTGATGTTCAGACAAACTGCCTTCTACTAGCTAGGTCTCTCTCCCCCCTCATTTGGCTGACTCCACCTATCCCCTTCTTCATGTCCTTATTCCATCTCTGCATTCCCCCTTGTCTCCTATACATTACAAGTTTTTTTTTTATCTCTGTTCACTTGTTGTAGGAGTGTCAGCAAAGCCTCTTAATCTTTTAGACCGTGGACCTTAACCTTGCTCATCCCCATCCTGTTTAAAAATTGCTGATTTCTCAATGTGTACTATGAAACCAAGAGCAATTAAATGTGTCTTGTGTCCTTTCAGGTACCACAAACCTTTGAAGATGTTGCTGTTGATTTTTCTGAAGAGGAATGGAGAATGTTAAGCAAACAGGAGAAGGAGATTCACCAGGATGTGATGGCACAGAACTATGAAACCATGGTTTCAGTAGGTAAGGATCAACCTAGTCTCATAGGAGGGATCTTTATCCTGGGGGTTGGGGCTTACTTTTAACAACTTCAAGTCAGATGGCATTTTGGGAGAAAGAATGAAAAGAGTGACTTAGGGGCTGTGTAATAACATTCCTGTACCTTTCTGAAAATTGCAGTATGTGAAGTACAGTACAAGTCACATTAAACTGTTCCTCCAATGAATTGTTTTAGCATTTCTGATTGAGTTGCATAAGGGTTGCTGGATCCAGTACAAAGCCCTATATAAACTGTTTCTTAAGAGTTTAAACTCAGTTTTGCATTGCATTATGACTGGACTGCTGACACAATCCAAATGAGTTGCAAAAACATTTTACAAACATTGCCCTTGAGCTTGTTAAACATTTAAAAACAATACAATATGAGTTACTAATGCATTGCCAACTGTAAAAAACAATGCTAAATAAACTAATTGGTTGAACAGTTTAATATGACTTGTAGTGTACATTCGCACATAGAAACATAGAATTTGGCAACAGATATGAACCAGTTGGCCTACCTAGTACAGTATGTCCAGTTTTCCCTGCCTATAGTATCGCTGCAGATCCTACTTGATCTCTGACACATTCACCCCCTTGTCCTTCCCATGAAATTCCTTATGCCTAGCCCATGCATTTCTGAACCCAACCACTGTGGCCTTAGCCTTCCACCTTAATTTTGGGACACTGTATTATTAGAGGGAAGGACTTCACAGGATATACCGCTTGTGGTCACTAATCTTCTCCATCCTCTTTTTATCATTGTTGCCCCACACCACTATACCCATGAGTCTATCCAAATTATTCTTGAATTCTATCACTGATTTTGAACAGACAACTTCATTGGGTAATCTGTTCCAGCTGTCCAACATCCTCTGCATTATCATTCTTATTTAACCCAACCCCTACCAGCTACTTCATGTTACTACTAATGATTGTGTTAATGGTGAGGGTGCACCATTCGCTGCTGCCAACTATTTTGTCACCTGTAGAAACATCAATGTTTTATCATGGCTCCTCTCTTTCTCTCTCTCTGTCTGCCTCACACATGTGCACGTGCACACACAACACCCCTGGTTTGCAGTGAGTTCATCTTAAGGTTCTTCAGCCTTTTTTGTAGGGTGTATCATGATGTCCCTGAATCATCTTGGTGGCCTTCCTGTGGACTGAGTCCACCCTGTCCCTATCCTTCCTCATGTAATGATAGCATAACAGCAAGCAGTACTCTAGGTGGGTGTCACAAACTGGTTCTGTCAGAGTTCAGCCTGCACTACTACTACCAGATTTCACAACACTTCTGACACCTGAATGGGCTAATATGGTATGCTGCCACCACCCAGCTGCAGTATTACTTGGGGTATCTCTAGGTCCACATCCACTGTACTACAGTACAGTGCTCTTTCCCAAAAGGCAAGTGATCCACCCCTTTCAACACAGCTGAGAAAACTTTGCATTAGATGTGGTAACTGTATCCTGTTTCTTTGGAAATGGATCACAGATTTGCCCCTTAGTATCTATCTTTGAAGGGATTAAGTCACAGAAAGCATGAGGTATATAAAAATAACATTTAATGCTCCACAATATTTACATATGTTACAGGATAATACATAGTTGTCACAGACTTGTCAGTTTATCCCTGAGTATCTATCCTTGAAGAGACTTAGTCACAGAAAGCATGACATTTATAAAAATAACATTTAATGCCCCACAATATTTACATATGTTACAGGATAATACACAATTGTCTCAGACTTGCCAGTTTATCCCTGAGTATCTATCCTTGAGAGTACTTGGTCACAGAAAGCATGAAGTATATAAAAATAACATTTAATGCTCCACAGTATTTACTTATGTTACAGAATAATACACATTTGTCACAGACTTGTCAATTTATCCCTTAGTATCTATCCTTGAAGGGACTCAGTCACAGAATGCATGAATTATATAAAAATAACATTTAATGCTCCACAATATTTACATATGTTACAAGATAATATACAGTTGCCACAGACTTATTCTCTCTCAGAACTTGGTCTGCACTGCTACCAGCTTTCACAATCCTTCAGATGCCTGAAAGTGTCACCGTGGTATGTCACAACATACTTGGCATGACTTTCAATCGGGGTATCTGGAGGTATAAATTCCATTAGAGCCACTGCTCACACAATAACTGCTGTTGCCCAAAGGGCAAGTGACCCTTCTCATTTGTCACAGCTGAGAACACTCTACATTAGATGTGGTAGCTGTAGCCTCTCTCTTTGGAAACAGATCACTGATTTGCCAGTTTACCCCTAGCTATCAATAGCTCAAGTAACTCAGTCACAGAAAGCATGAAGTATATACAAAATAACATGTAATACTCCATGATATTTACATATGTTACAGGACAATACACAGTAAAGACTATTAGTGCAGTGGCATGTGGAATTCAGTGGGATCTTAGTGGTAAATGTTAAAAAATAATGTAAACATTTAATTTTGAGGAAATCCCGAGGTACAAAAAAAACTTGTTGGCAATCATAAATTTTATTGGGCATCTAGATGGTGGCCAGAATCCAAGATGGCCACAATAAGTTGACAAAATGTTAATATGAGAGTGGTTGGGTTACATTTGTTCAGTACAGTTTGTCAACATTTGCATGAGAGCATTATGCATCCATTGGAAAACTCGTATTGAGAAAGCAAGTGCTTTAACAAAAAAAAAAGTGTGAATAAGAAATGTACAGAATGGAGATTTATGCTTTTTTTAAATATTTTTTAACATATGATCTTTACAAAACTAACATTGCTTCAAAACAAGTAGGCAATTTGTCACAAGGAGTGCCACTAGATAGATACTGTAGGTAATTTATCAATCATCACTCTCCATATCTGCATCACTTTCCATATTTAAATAATCATCACTGTCTGTACTAACATACTACAGTGATAGATAGGGGGATCCTCAGTCATCATTACTCTCCATATCAGCATCACTTTCCATATCTAAATAATCATCACTGTCCGTACTAACATACTACAGTGATAGATGGGGGGATCATCAATCATCATCGCTCTCCATATCAGCATTGCTTTCCATATCTAAATAATCATTACTGTCTATATTGTCATTATTGTCAATGTGGTCTTCCTCATCCTCATTAACTGAATTCTCACATCCTTCATCCCCTCATCAGAACAGCAGCACAATCCTGTACAGTTGAGGCTAGCTTTTCTACATGTACAAGCATTGCTGAGCAATTTGCTTTTGCACAACTGCACTTAACTAGATGAAGCACATCATCTGCCACTGGTGATTCAGCAGTCATAACTTCTTTCCACTGGCCTCCATCACCTTTCCAGCCATATTCATGTGCTGTGTGCAGCTCAGGTTTGGCAGCGTTATCATTGTTCCAGATCATATACTGATAGTGAGCCCTCATAATTGCATGGAGTAGGGAACTCTTTGTAGGGGCAAGATTTTCATATTATGAGTGTTTCTTTTTAAACAACCACCATCTCTGTTCTTTTACCATTGTTATCACAGTTTTTGAGAGGTATATCTGGCACACACACTTCTCTTGTCCTGCAAGAGTATCTTCTGATGACTTTATGTAATTGCTCAGGTTCTTTTTTTTTTCTGTGTACAGTTTTTCCACCCCTGGAGCCATGCCAGGTGTCTTTAGCCCTCCCGATGAAGGGACTCTCTCTATGGTCTCCACCGCTTCCATACTAGGTGGCCCCAGACTATCCCCCACAGATTGCCTCTGCTCCACGGCGGGCCCGGAAGGAGGTTGCTGGCTTCTCCCCCCCCACCTAGAGACATGATCCAGATCCTGATGCTGCTTCTGGGAGTGGTGGGCCATCATCAAGCCTGCCAGGCTTGATTTTCCTAGTTTTTCACTCATCCCCCTCCCCGCCAGTGCAAGGGTTCCAGCCTCTCAACCAGCCATCGCTAGAGGACAGCGAGTGGGAAGACTAGTTGCTCTCCCTGAGAGAGAGGAGAGCAGTCCTCTGGATGCTCAATCCTCTCTCCCTCCTGCTGACCCCTGGTGGCCCAAGCTCATTCCCGAATCCCAGGCACTGGCATGCGTAAGGTGTAGTGACCAACACCTCAACCTCCAGCATCATCAAGCTGGCTAATTGCCCAGGTTCTTAAAGGCCATAAGAACATTTTCACTAGCATTCTGAAATGTCTTCCAGCAAGTTAAGTTTCTTTTTCCTGCAACGGAATCAGTAATGTCAGCTCCGCTGAAGGCATAAGATCCAGGTAGTGCTGCTGCTTTCTTTTGGCCAGGAGCCTCATAAGTTGATCTTTACTGGATGTTCCTGTGCTTTTGTCCAGTTCCAGCCACAAATGCCGTATCTTGGCATAATTGAGGATAGCGTCTAATAGCAAGTACAAAGGTGTCCGTGTCTGGAGAGTGAATGTGAATGTGAAGTTGAGTGGCACCAGAAGCTGTTGCATCTAGTGCATGTAGAATTAACTTTGTGTCACCTTCCTCTTTCTCACACTTAAGATGACTCACATCCTTGTGAGTTGCTCTACACTTGGTACTGCAGTTGACAACCAAATTGTTTTAGTCCATACTGGAACATCTTTTCTGCTTGGTATCTTGTGATCCTGTCCTTTGTTTCATAGTTAGTTTAATAATGTTGGTCATGTCAGTGATGTGGCTGGCTAATGGAGAATTGCCACCTTGTCTTCTGTCAAGCGCTGAGACTTTCAGTGATTGAGTTACATCGTATCTGTCAAATACCAAGTGAACTTCATCATATTCTCGCTGTTGTACGTCTTTAATAGGTGGGATATGAAGTGTTCCACCTGGTCAAAAACAAGTCTTCACTGCTGCTGGCTTGGCAAGGGTCTACAGTTTATCCATGCCATCAGCTTCTGCAACTGTTAACTTATTAGCATTGAAGCTGAGTTAATCTGTTTCCATGCTTTCCCCAAGTTTGCCTGGAGGCTCCTCAAAAACTGACAGGAGTTTGCTTTTAGCAGAGCAATGTATCATTGAGCCATCAGTGGTAAAAAGTGCTTGGAGAACTACCAAGAACGCATATTGCCCAATGGTATCCCTCAAGGTACTATCAGGCCTTGATTTGCACACAGTTATCATGCTAGCAAACAGAGATCTATCCTCACGCAGCTCGATCACCTTATTTCTCACTTTTGCTTTCACTTTCTGTCCTGGTGGGCTTCACTCTATGTGTATCTCAGGTATATAGGGGTTAACTACTCAACAACTCAACTAACACACCAAAATCTGGCCAATGGAAAATCATGTGCACAAATGCTTGCAGTCTGGGAAACAAGATCCCAGACCTGCAGGCAATAATGACAGAGGATAAACTGGACATAGTAGCCATTAGTGAAACATGGTTCACAAGTAACCACACTTGGGAGACCTCAGTACCTGGTTATGTATTGTTAAGAAGAGATCGAGGTGCCAAAAGGGGGGTGGAGTGGCCCTATGTCAATAGAAATATCAAAACTACAGAAATTCAGAATACACATAAGGAGCCAGAGGAACTGTGGTTCATCCTGGAAACAGTAAACGGGACAGCCATATTAACTGGGGTTGTCTACAGACCTCCTGACCAGGGGGAGGACATAGACACATTACTGTTAGAAGATATCCAAAACATGACAGCTAAAGGGGAGGTTCTGATAATGGGAGTCTTCAACATGCCAGATATAGATTGGTCAATACCAGCAGGAACATCTACCAGAACTAGACACATAGTGGATTCCCTGCAGGGGGAGGGCCTCAAACAAGTGGTACAACAACCCACAAGAGACAGGGCTATCCTAGATCTGGTACTGACTAACAGAGAAAATATCACAGATCTCCAGGTAGAAGGTCACCTGGTGGCCAGTGACCATCACATGGTATGGTTCAATTTGGCCACTAGAACTAAATCATCCCATTCCAAGGCAAAAATGTGTTACTTCAGAGGAGTTGACTTTGATAAGATGGCCAACAAAGTTAAGCTAGCCCTGGCAAAAATAAATACAGGTGAGGGGGATATAGGCAAATTGGGCAAGCATTAAGGATGCAATACTTGAAGCAACATCCCATTGTGTTAGAGAGAAAAGGAAGAGCAAAAGAAGAAGGAAACCACTTTGGTTCTCAAAACCAGTAGCAGAAAATGTCAGAGCCAAAACGCTGGTCTTCAGGAAATATAAGGGAATGCAGCCGCATGGCGATAGGGAGGAATACCAAAGTTCTCTAAGGGAAGCAGGGAAGGTAGTAAGGCAGGCAAAGACTCAAACTGAGGAAACACTAGCACGAACAGTAAAAGAAGGTGACAAGACTTTCTATAGATACATTGGTGAAAGAAGAAAGTCCAGAGGGGGTATTGCTAAGATCAAAGGGGATAAGGGGGCATGTGAGGAGGTGGACCATGTAAAAGCATCTATCCTAAATAGATACTTTTGCTCAGTATTTACTGAAGAGAAGGTAGGGCAGGGCCCACAGCTCAGCACCATGGACACAGGGGAGGTGTGCACTAGTCCCTTCAGAAAAGAAAGAGTCCTGCAAGAGCTCAATAAGCTCAAGCTGGACAAGACAATGGGACCGGATGGCATACATCCCAGGGTACTAAAGGAGCTAAAGCTGTAACTAGCAGAGCCATGATCAGAACTGTTTAGTGAGTCTCTGAGCACAGGAGAGGTCCCAGAAGACTGGAGAAGGGCTCATGTGATCCTGCTCCCCAAGAGTGGTAGCAGGGAGAAGGCAGTTAACTACAGACCAGTCAGTCTTACCTCAGTAGTGGGAAAGATAATGGAGACACTCCTTAAGGAAAGGATAGTGCAACACCTAGAATACATAGGAGCACAGGATCCAAGACAGCATGGGTTTAGAAGGTCCTGTCAGACTAATCTCATAGATTTCTTTGACTGGGCAACCTGAGTGGTGGCCCAAGTGGAGCAGTTGATGTCGCCTACCTTGACCAGCAAACTTTCGATACTGTTCCACATAGAAGATTGATTATTAAGCTAGGGAGGCTCGGGGTGGGTCAGAAGTTGGTCAACTGGGTGGCAAACTGGTTGACAGGCAGAAAACAGAGAGTGGTGGTAAATGGTATGTAACCCCTAGGTGGCACTATCCCCAGGGCTACTACCCCTGCCTGTTTGGCTAAGAGCAGGCTAAGGGTCCTGAGCCCTGAAATGGGTGCTTTTAACCGGAAGTCAGGGTTGGTAGTGGTCAATCTAACCAGGGCACAGCCCTCCGGGACACTGAAACCCCCCTGTTTCCCTGCTAGTGGCTAGAACAACACCCAGTAGTCACTTTCACAGTGCCCCTGATACACCTCAGAAGTACCCCCACAGTTTGCACTTACCACCAGGGCTGGTTTCCCTGGCTCAACCCTGGGGACCACCTGTAAGAAACAGCAAATAGCAACAGCATGGTACTCTTGGTACAAACTGGAACCACAGTCAGGTTAAATGCAGAAAAAAATTTGATCTAATTTATTCAGGGGACCTTGAACAAGGGAGGGGCATAATCAAATAGATTTGCTTAAAAGTTCTCTCAATCAAACAGTTATGCATGCACTTTAGAGTCCCTAAACAGTCACACACTCTGGGTACCCAGGTGGAGAAGAGATGAGCTAGCCAGGACCGTTGTCCAGGGTAGGCCAGTGTCGCAGCTTGTTGAGGCCCTGTGATAGAAAAAAACAGCATGCACAATACACACTATTTGTAATCCGGAGCTGGAGGGCTCAGTTTGTGAAGAAAAAGAAACAACAAGGCAATCATTACTCACGATACCCAAGACTGGACACAGGCTGGATGAAAATTGAGACAGCAGGTGGTTAATCTGGAGAGCCAGGAGAAGCAGGACCCACACAATTTGCTGAGGCATCATTCCTGTTCATGCATGGAACAGGGGGCTTATCCCCAGGCAGATCTCTCATCGATGGCTTTCTCTGTGCAGTGGGGAAGTCTGGCAGGGCCAACGGGGCATGGCCCAAGCCAAAGGGAGATGAGCACGGATTCAGTCCGATTAGGCTGGATACAGCTTCCAGCAAGCAGAACACAGTTCACACAGTGGGGAACCGAATCATGACCCACTATCAATACACAGCACATTTACATGTAAAGAATTCTGTAGTACCAGGCAAAATGCTCTCCAATTACTATCGCAAAGTCTGTGCTCAAACCGGGAGTTCAGATATAGCTGGAGTTCCTGACAGGCCGATCGCATTCAGCAAAATCTTCGGTCTTCTTCAGGTTGAGCCTGGTCTCAATTCAGTGGCTTGCTTCTTCTCACAACTTGGATTCAGTTCAAAATAAGTCTCTTCTCTCTCTCAGGGCAGTGGGCAGACATGCAGGCCAAAACTCAGGCCTTTCCACAGTTCTCCCGCGCAAAACTACATAGATGGTTGCTTGAACTGTCTTGAGCGGTTGCTTCTTCAGCTTCCAACTTAGATTTGCCTGAAACAGCAGGCAGCTTGGGGATTTCCCTCAGATCCAAAAGGTTTTGTTGGCTGATTTGGCTGTCAGTCAAAGCAGGAGCTCCCCCTTCAGCTGCAAAAAGGTGCTAACAGCCCAAACCTACAATTCCTACAGAATTTGAATCTACACTGTTGCTGTAGGCAGGCTTCATTTTAGAGTCCCAAAGTACTGATCGGTCCAATTCAGCAGTTCAGGACCAAGATGGTGGCGATAAACAAGACAGTCCTCGCTGCAAAGAAACAGGTTAGAATAAACTGCAATACAGTCACTGCTCTAACAAATAGTCAGCAAACAGTTACATTTTCTAACAGGGCTCCCTCTGCACAATTAGTGATGGCAGAAACGGAGCAATTATCAGGCAGCCCAGGCGGGACTCGAGCATAGAAACACTCAGCCCCCTCCCAGATCCATTTTTACTGCAACCATTCAGCTCTTAAGTAGACAGTACACAGAGGCTTTACATGCACTCTCTTGCCTTAACATTTAAACAGGTAAAACACAGGACCCCATCCTGGCAGTGAGCATTTAGGCAATCTCAAGGAAGACTTTTCGGGAACCCCCATTTGTTGGGGGGTTACACCTTTTCCTGCCTGGAGAAAACTTAGCATCCACGTCAAGTCTATGCCATCATGCATCAGTTAACATACATTTATTACTTTACTATACATATTCACTACACTTCATGATACTGTATCCATTCTGACAATACATCAGGGATATTTCACACAGGTAATTTACACATTACGATGAGGAATCATGTAATGACTTCTTGTACATTAAACAGAGTAAGAGGGGGCCTCTCCCTATCAGCTAACTTGGGGCTAGATGGGGCAGGGGCACTATACATAGAAGGCAGAACAATCAATCTGGAATTGGCACTTAGTCTCAGTTTGGGCAGTGAGCTCTGAGAAACATAAACCCCTTTGTGGACCGCATTGAGAGGCAAATCCATTGACCTCCCGGGAGATTCATAACTGAAGCAGACTACTGGCTTGACAGCTCAGCCAGTCCTTCTGGGGGGAACAACCACAGTCTCTGTACTCTCAACACTGGTTCTGGGACTTTCATCACTTGTGAGGGGTGCCTATGCCTGGGTAGAAATGTCCAAACTTGGAGCACTGTCAGCTCCTTGCTCTGTAGACTCTATTTCTACAACACTTTGCTCATTTTGAAGAGACTCTGGCACTAAAGGGGATTTATCAGCACTCTCGTAGTGTTCTTCAAGTTCTGGCATGTCACCAGGAAGACTCATACTATCAGCCCCTTCTTCGGGCAATTCACACAGTTCCACAAAACACAGAGACTCAGCATCTTCAGACACGATACTTTGCACTTCACTTTCAGGGAGCATTGGCTCCAAGGACAAGGCTGGGAGCCCAGGCAGTTCAGAAGGCCCAGCTTCATCCCCACAATTAATCACGGGGTTACCTTGAAATAGCCGACTCAATTCATAAGAGGGGTAATAGGTTTGGTTGCACTCACTTTCATCAGAAGTGGACTGACAGTCACTATTATTCTGGGCCTGCTGAGGAGGAAACCTTAAATCTGTGACCACTGGGATAGGTTGAATTTGTCTCTTTCTTGCAGCAGCACAAGTCACTGGCCCAAGGGAATCAATTTCTGCTGGTTCACTCTCAATTATAACTTGACTAATAGGTAGCAAGTGGTTATGGTGCATGGTCTTGACAGCTTTGGAGTAATTCTCTGGGCACACTTTGTATATTGGCAAATCATCCAACTTTCCAACTACTATATGGGGAATATGGTGCCATCGATCAGCAATTTTGTGTTTACCATGCAGTCCCAAATTGCATAACAACACATGGTCTCCAGGTCGAAGCTCTTGAGCCTTTACTTTTTTTATCATGCCTCTCTTTGTTGGCTAGATTTCTTTTGGTGGCCATTGTCTGGGCCAGTTGATAGGCATGGTTTAATTGTGCTTTCAGTTTTTGCACATATTGCAGGTAGCCTTCGGCTCAGACTCCATCTGGAGAGACCCCAAGCAGACATCAACTGGCAGTCGGGCCTCCCTCCTAAACATGAGGCGGTAGGGAGAGAACCCAGTAGCATCATTTTTTGTGCAATTGTATGCGTGTACCAAGGTGCTAATCTGCTGGCTCCATTTATGCTTGTTTTTGGGATGGAGGGTGCCCAGCATGTCTAGCAGGGTGAGGTTAAAGCATTCTGGTTGAGGGTCTCCCTGCGGGTGGTAGGGGGTGGTTCTTGACTTTCGCACCCCCCACAGAGAGAGCAGTTCTTTGATTAGCTGCCTCTCAAAGTCTCGGCCTTGATCAGAGTGGATCCACTGGGGGCACCATAGTGGATTAAGAACTTTTCCACTAATACCTTGGCCATGGTAGATGCCTTTTGATC
The DNA here is from genome assembly GCA_016271365.2 of Neoceratodus forsteri. Lineage (NCBI taxonomy): Eukaryota > Metazoa > Chordata > Ceratodontiformes > Ceratodontidae > Neoceratodus > Neoceratodus forsteri. The sequence goes on from CM057457.1 coordinate 400,648,322, forward strand.
TTTGGAGGGAAAAGCTTGTGCATACTGTGTGAAATGATCTGTAACCACTAACATATTGCCAATGTTCCACTGATCAGGTTCTAAACACAAGAAGTCTATGCAGACTAGTTCCATGGGGGTGCTGGTAGTAATGTTAACAAGGGGGCAGCCCTTTCAGGCAGGCAGTGACTACAAGTCCTTACATGGTGCTCAACATCGGCCTCCATCTTGGGCCAGTAGAAGCGAGACTATACTAGGTCAAGGGTTCTGTCAATACCGAGATTACCCATATGATTGTAGAGGGACCTTAGTACCAAATCTTTGAAAGCTGTGGGCAGGACCAATTGTTGCTTGTCTACTCATCCAGCCACAATCTACTGTCTCTCTATACAACAACTGATTGAGCAACTTCAACCTGGGGCCTTCTTTAAACAATAAAGCAGTTCGCATATCAGAGGAATACAACTTGGACACATCTTTTCCCACACAAAGGGTGTCAAGTGCTGGCTGAATCATAGGATCTTGGGATTGAGTCCATTAAGTGCTGTCATTGTCAAACTGAGGTAGTGCATTAATATCTGGAGCAGAGAAGTGGCAATACGCAGCCGGTATGCAGGTGTCAGAAGGGTCCAAGCAATCTACTAAGCACTCTACTTTGTCCATAGATATCTGTTCATCTCTATCAAACTTTTGGCACAATGCTCGGATGTCAGGTTCAGACAGCCTGACCCAGTCACTCTTGGAAACAGGCCTCCGGGGTAGGGCGTCAGCATCAATATGATTCAGGCCCTGTCGGTATTCAACAGCATAATCGTAGGTTGATAATGCAGAAAACAACCGGTGCCCAATGGCATCTAACTAAGCTGAAGTCTGTAAAAAGGTCAACGGGTTATTGTCAGTCTGACCAATATCTTTGCCCCATAAAGGTATTCACGAAACTGGTCAACAATGGTGCATTTTAATGTAAGGAATACCAACTTGTGCACAGGGTTGTTTCACTCTGACAGGGTCAAGCTCCTACTGGTGAACGCCACTGGTCTCAAACCATCCTCATGGTCTTGATACAGCACAGCTGCTAGACCCTGCAGACTAGCATCAGTATGCAGCACATAGGGTTTGGTGGGATCAGCATAGGCAAGGATAGGGGCATGGGTGAGCTGGTATATGACTTAGTGGAAAGCTGCTTCACAGTCAGGCATCCAGCAGGACCCAAAAAGTTCACCTGGGTGGCAGTATGCTTTGTCTGGTTCTTTGACGGCCCCTTTTTGTAGTTCTGATTGGTAGGAGGGTAACCCTGGTTGAGATTCAAGAGTGGGCGAATCACTTTGGAATAGTCCTTTATGAATTGGTGGTAGTAGCCACAGAATCCCAGAAAACATTGTAGTTCTTTCAAATTGTGGACTGGGGCCAAGTAGTCAGTGCTTCAACTTTACTGGGATCAGTCTCTATCCCCTCTGTAGATACTATGTGCCCCACATACTTCACAGGGTTTGGAAAAACTGGCACTTGTTGATAGACAGCTTGAGGCTGAAATCTTCCAGTCAATCTAGTACTTTGAACAGCCGACTCTCATGCTTCTCTAAGGAACTTCCAAACACAATGATGATGTCCAAGTACACCAGGCATTCCAGCAAATTCATATCTCCCACCGCTCGTTCCATCAGTTGTTGAAAGGTGGCCATGGCACCCGATATCCCCTGTGGCGTTCTCAGAAATTTGTAGAACCCCAAAGGACAGATGAAGGCTGTCTTCTCATGGTCCTCTGTGGCCATCAGAATCTGGTAATATCCACTGCGAAGATCCAACACCGAGAACCATTTGCTCCCATTCAAACAATCCAGGGCATCTTGTATACGGGGCATGGTGTATTGGTTGGGGATGGTCCGCCGGTTCAGGGTTCGATAATCAATGCATATTCTCACAGACCCATTCTTCTTATGCACAACCACAATGGGAGAAGCATATGGGCTCCAGGATTCTTGTATCACACCAACCGTGACCATTTCCTGTAGGTGTCTTCTCACATCATCTATGTCTGCTGGGGCTAGGTGTCGAGACCTCTCTCGAAATGGTCATTCATTGTGCAGGCGTATGTGATGTTCCACACCCTGTACACATCCCATGTCCCATTTCTTCAATGAAAAAACTTGGTCCCCCTGGGCAAGTTTCTTGCTAATTCTAGTCTTCCATTCAGTTGGCAACGGGGAATCACCAAAGTCAAACAAGTCTAGGGTCACTCTATCTATCTTACCAGGATGCTTGTTGCCGGGCAACACTGCAGTGTCTGCACAGTGTACCATAGCTAGGGTGCACCCTCTGTTCACCTAGATCTCCTGATTTGACACATTGCATTTCTGGACCATCACTCATTGTGCACAGGCATGAGCATGAGCTGGCAAGATGCTGGGCTTGAAAATGAATCCTTCTGGCAATTTTCCACCACCCGGTGTATCCAACATTAATATTTTATTTTTCACTTCCTTTCTAATACGAACCTCTCCCTGAATGGTGTACTGAGCATTGGGAGGGAGTACCAGAGAATCAGGGTCTTTCTTCCACACTGTCCCCACCGGCTCATCCTGGTTGACTTCCTTGAGTTTCTGTTGCAAATCATAGGCCCTCTTGATCAGAGCTGGAATTCTTAGGGACCTCTCAGTCCATCACACTTGTTTCTTGCAACAGAGTTGCGCCAGTCTCCCAAACATTTGAGCTTTGGTCCCAATTAACAGTGGCACCCCATCATACAGTCCAGTGGGGGAACACATTAAGGCAAGTGTCTTGACTTGTTCATCTACTGTAGCCACAAAGGTAGGGAAGGACAACCAGATCCGAATATACCCCGAGTACTGATAAGACTTCTCGCTCAACCCCCACACACGTAAGCCTTCTAGGGGTTGTAATGGTACATCAGATAAGTGTTTGTCATACCAGTCCTGAAATACAAAGGTCACTTGAGACCCACTGTCAAGCATAGCCAGAGTAGGAATACCATTCACAGCCACAGTAGTCTTCATTGAAGGGCCCACTGTTTTGGACCAGTCTGAAGGGACAACAGCAGGGGCCTGGACAGATGATTTAGCCACAGAGAAGCTTGAGTTAGTATTTCTCAAGCCCTCACTGTGGTCATTTTGGGCACCCCCTGACCACTGACTCATTTTCCGAAGCTCTCCTTGCAGCCAGTTCACCACTTTCTCTAAGTCCTTTGGAGACCGGCATTCCCTCTTCATATGGCCATCCTTGCCACAGTTGTGACAAATGACAGGCTCTTGGGGCATCCTTGGGGAATACATAGCAGGGGGTGCTGTAGCATTGATGGGAGATTGTGATCTGACTTCTTCTGGTAGTGTATCTTGTCTCAACATGTCCTTTAGCGTGGCAGTCAATTCCTTGAGCTCAGCCAAAAAGCCTCCCTCAGCAGAGGATGCCAGAGGGTGCACCCCCACCCCCATAATAGTCACATCCTGACAGGGGCCAGGGTCTCTGTCAACAGGGGATACCTCAGCAAACGCACCCGGATGTACTTTTCTGACTTCCTCCAGCAACTCCTCCCCCCAACGTTTAGCCCACGGCGGGACACTCTTAAGTGGTCTCCATTTCAGAAAGGCCTTCCAGTGCCATGACCACTTGGGCTGCATTCATCCCATAATTACAATCTCCCTCTTCACCTTCTACCTCCTGGAGTTCTTTTATCAAGTCACAGTAGTCAGGTGGGTTACCTCTCCTATCCTGGAGCCTTAACTGAATGATCTGCAGTTTAGAATGATTGGCATGTTGTGATATGTGCCCCAATCTCACATGGTTCAAGTCACTGGCGGCTACCCCACCTTTCCGGTAAGCTTTCTGCAGAGCTCTTTCTAGGCAAGTAATATACACAGACAAACTTTCCTTCTTCCATTGTTTGGTACCTTGGAATTTCCACATCAAAATTTCCCCTGACTCAGTGCTTCCAAAATTGCCTTCAAGTACAGATAGGTACTTCTGTGCAGAGGCATCAGGGTTCGTGGACCTCAAAAAATGTAATGGCTTCAAGGGTGGGACCCCTCAAACTTTCTATGATTCTTTTTCACTTCTCAGCCTCCACACACTGCCACTTGGGTACCAAGGGGGCAACATAGTCGATCCAGGTCTCCAAGTCATCCTCCCCTAGGGGGTGGGGAGGGTGCCTGAGAAGATTCTCAGCCTTCGGTAGGAGTCATGACTAATGGTGGGTACAGATATAAGGGCCAGCATTGGCATGGGCACAGATATAGGGGCAGTAACTGGTGTTGGAGTGGGAGGAGGTGTTAGGGAAGGAACACCCCCAGGTAGCAGGAACAGTTTCTTAAAATCCTCTATGGTTTTCCCTTCCTCCAGCAACAACTTAGCAAATTTCTCCTCAAAAGTCTCAGATAATGGTGGGAGCTCATCCTTTACTGTCGTTTGTTATTACTCTCCAGGTGGCTAGAACCACTTCTGGGGCAATAGTCTGTTTCACTTTAGAGCTGTCCACAAGGTCACTACACTCTACCAAGGCTATGAAAGTTTGGGTGATCAAATCATCCTGTCGACCCACCACCACAGGGTTTTTTAGACATTTAACTTTGGAGAGTGCTCCCTCTACAGTGTCCTTACTGGTACCCAGGGGGATATCCAGTATAAGCAGAGCATCATGGGGTCAATCTTTTGCCCCATGCACCACCCCACCAACTGGTACACAGCCCCTTCTGTTGGGGTAGCCATTTATATTTGACAGTAATTTGTAGTTTCAGCCACTAGAAGACACAAAATCCCAGCGGTGCCTCCAAGATGTAACCCCTAGGTAGCACTATCCCCAGGGCTACTACCCCTGCCTGCTTGGCTAAGAGCAGGTTAAGAGGCCTGAGTTCTGAAATGGGTGCCTCCACCTGGAGTTCAGGGTTGGTAGTGGTCAAGCTAACTAAGGCACAGCCCTCCATGACAATGTAACCCCCCAGTTTCCCTGCTAGTGGCTGGAACAACACCCAATAGTCACTTTTACAATGCACCTGATGCACCTCACAAGTACCCCCATAGTTTGCACTTACCTCCAGACCTGGTTTCTCTGGTTTGACCCTGGGGACCCCCTGTAAAACAAGGTTAGACACAGCAAATAGCAACAGCATGGCATCTTTGTACAAACTGGAACCACAGTCAGGTTAAATGTAGAAAAAAATTAGATCTGATTTATTCAGAGGACCTTGAATAAGGGAGGGGCATAATCAAATTGGTTTGCTTAAAAGCTCTATCAGTCAAACAGTTATGCATGCACTTTACAGTCCCTAAGCAGTCATACACTCTGGGTACCCAGGTGGAGAAGAGATGGGCTAGCCAGGACCGTTGCCTGGGTAGGCCAGCGTTGCAACTTGTTGGGGCCCTTTGATGGAAAAAACAACATGCACAATACACACTATTTGTAATCTGGAGTCGGAGGGCTCAGTTCATGAAGAAAAAGAAACAACAAGGCAATCAGATGACACACTTAGATTAAGCTGTTGTTGCAGGGAGCTACCCTGATCATTGCTCACAATACCCAAGACTGGACAAAGGCTGGACGAAAATCAAGACAGCAAGTGGTTGATCTGGAGAACCAGGAGAAGCAGGGCCCACATGATTCGCCGAGGCGTCGTTCCTGTTCAAGCATGGAGCAGGGGGCTGATCCCAGACAGGTCTCTCGTCAATGGCTTTCTCTGTGTAGTGGGGTAGTCTGGCAGCGCCAACTTGGCATGGCCCAAGCTGAAAGGAGATAAGCACAGATTCAGTCTGATTAGGCTGGATACAGCTTCCAGCGAGCAGAACCCAGTTCACACAGTGGGGAACCAAATCACGACCCACTATCAATACACAGCACATTTACATGTAAAGAATTCTACAGTACCAGGCAAACCACTCTCCAATCACTATCGCAAAGTCTGTGCTCAAACCAGGAGTTCAGAGGTTGCTGGAGTTCCTGACAGGCCGATCACATTCAGCAAAATCTTCAGTCTTCTTCAGGTCGAGCCTGGTCCCAATTCAGTGGCTTGCTTCTTCTCACAACCAGGATTCAGTCCAAAATAAGTCTCTTTTCCCTCTCAGGGCAGCAGGGGAGACATGCAGACCAAAACTCAGGCCTTTCCACAGTTCTCCCACATGAAACTATGCAGACGGCTGCTCGAACTGTCTTGAGCGGTTGCTTCTTCAGCTTCCAACTTAGATTTGCCCGAAACAGCAGGCAGCTTGGTGATTTCTCTCAGATCCCAAAAGGTTTGGTTGGCTGATTTTGTTGTCAGTTAAAGCAAGAGCTCCGCCTTCAGCTGCAAAAAGGCACCAACAGCCCAAGCCTACAATTCCTACAGAATTTGACTCCATACTGTTCCTGTAGGCAGGCTCCATTTTAGAGTCCCAAAGTATTGATTGGTCCAATTCAGCAGTCCAGGATCAAGATGGTGGAGATAAACAAGACAGACCTCGCTGCAAAGAAACAGGTTAGAACAGACTGCAATACATGCACTGCTCTAAAAATGGTCAACAAACAGTTACATCTTCTAACAGGGCTCCCTCTTTGCAATTAGCGATGGCAGAAATGGAGCGATCATCAGGCAGCCCAGGTGGGACTCAAGTATAGAAACACTCAGCCCCCTCCCAGATCCATTTTTACTGCAACCAGGCAGCTGTTAAGGAGACAGTACATAGAGGCTTTACAGGCACTCTCTGGCCTTAACATTTAAACAGATAAAACACAGGACCCCAACCTGGCAGTGAGCTTTTAGACACGCTCAAGGAAGACTTTTCGGGAACCCCTATTTGTAGGGAGGTTACAGGTATACAGTCAGAAGAGATGCAAGTCACGAGTGGGGTACCTCGGGGATCAGTCCTGGAGGGTAAGGTTTGTCTGTTTGCAGACCAGGAGCTACTTTAGCAAACCCAGGAGCTGATGTTTAATTATATGAAAGGAGGCAATGTGGCATGTTAGGAGGCTGGAGGGTACTTTAGGAGGCAGTGGTTGTAGTGATTAGAACACTGGCCTGGGAATCAGGAGACCACAGGTTCAAAGCCTGCTAAAGCCAAATACTCACTCTCAGACTTTGAGCAAGTCAGTTAACCTCTCAGAGCTTCAGTCTGCCTAGTTGCAGAAACGGGTAGAAGCATGATCCCACGGGAAATGAGATGTTGCATCACAGCTGGGCTATCCTAGATAAATTGCAAAGTAAAAAGTGTATGAAAGAACTTCACTTTTGAGCACAGCGACACAGTGGTGTATTATTTATTGTAATTTATAAAATGGGTGTGGAGTTTGTGTCCTGATTGGCTGAGAGGTGCCTGTGGCCATGTCCTTATCAGGGCATATTGTGTCAGCCAGCACCTCTTCAGTCAGTCAGGACCCACTACAAGACAGATATCAGTGTGCCAACTTCCTGAAACTGCATAGCTGAGCTGGAAACCCCCCTGCATGCCTGCAACACACAGTGTCTAGCTATAGCCGTTTTGTGATGCACAGCATCCTACTATGGAGACCATGTACGAAAACCTGTTTTATGCTTATATAAATATAAAAGTGTCACCTCTTCTTTTGAGAAAGTTGCCCTGAACCCAGTGAGCATTGAGCGCATGCCTCCAAGACGCAGCTTTCAAATCACGCCTGAAACCTGCTCCTCCGTCAGCTATTATAATATAAAACAACTAGTTCAAACTTAAACGATGCACCATCTAAACCATAGCAGGCTGAAGCAAGCAGCCAAAACCATGACTGGGGAAGCGCTAAATACAGAGGTTGCTGAGAGACGCTCGATCCCACTTCTGTGAGTAGAAATCCCTGGACTACTCATTTCTCCAATGGTTCAACAGACTTGCTTCTCAACCGACTCTTTCAGAGGACAGTGCTTTATAAAACATGCCAGCTGCCACGTTTGAGTATAATGACCGAGCGAGCAGCAGACACTGTGATCGGGAAAGCACTGTTAGAAAAGCATAAACAAGGCAGCTGGTGAGTGACTCGGTAACCCCCCTGGACAAAAAAACTTGTTCATTCACTAATTTAAAAAAATAAAAAATTCTAAAGGATTTTCTGTGTGTCTGGGAGCAGAGGGTGGAGCAGACAGGCACCACAGGTCCCCACTGAATTTTAAAAGGTACCCAAACAAGCAGTTTTTTATAACTGCAAACTCCAAAATCTGGCTAAAACTGCATTTATGTAAACAACATAAATGCAGTTTCATAGCTTTTGAAAAATGTAAACATCAGCTTTTCACTTTAAAAAAACAGCCTTGGTTTCTCCCTAAGATGTCTGCCAAGTGTGTTAAGTGATGAGTCATGATGACATCATCGGAGCCAGAGACAGAGATCCACATATATTTTTATAGTGCTAACTAGATCTTCTTTCCCTCTTTATTTTGAATTATTGTACCAGAATGATCAACACCATGTATTACAACGTGGATTATTTTGATCAGTACACATGCTAGGCTATGATTTTGTTCATTTTGTTTACTTTAACTTGCAGAAAATGTTTTGCAATCCAGCTGACTTTTTCTTTGTCAAACTGCATTACAGTACAATACTTCAAATACCTGATGATCTAGTGGTTATATGATGCACTGAATTTTGTTTTTTGTTAACCAGGAGAGACACACTAAGCTGAAAGCTTGTTTACAGGTGTGGCCTGGGAGCACAAGGAGGTTTAGTGACTAGCTCAGGGTCACACAGCAAAGTACCGGTCTTGTTCAATTTATTTATTTATTTATTAAACAGTTTCACCAAATAGGGCACACTGAGCAAAAAGATGCTTGTCTCCTTGTGCGACCTGGGGGGATCCATGGGAGATAGAATATACAAGAGTTATACATAGGAGACCATAGTACACGATACAGCGTGTACATATACATTTCATAGAGTTATACATAGGAGATCATGGTACATGATTCAGAGTGTACAGGGAATACATAACATTGAGTTTACATTAGGGTCTTGGTACATTGCTTCATACAGGTTTACAGAGTGCAGATACATACAGGGGGAGGTGGAATATCTTGCCTAGAATACAGACAATAGAATGATACTGAGAATTTGTACTGCTGGTGACAGGACTTGTTGTCTGTGGAGAGGTTGAGTGCAGGGTGGGTAGGAAAGCGCAGGGATTTTGAGTGCACCCATAGCAGACAGACATAGTCAGAGGGATAACTGTGTTACTGGGGGCTGAGCAGAAGTGCTGCGGGGCAAGTGCAGGGTTGGATGAGCCTATATGCCAGCATGAGATGAGAAATGCTGGGGCCGCTGGTCAGGCCGCATAAGAAGAAGTGGGGATCAAATGAGGGGATATGATGATGGGGAAGGGGTCAGGAGCAGGAACAGCTTGTGGCGTAGTAGTTAAGTAGGGCAGAGGATATTGAATGTCTAGAGGAGGAGTGGCGGATTTCAGCTGGTTGGGCGTTCCATAGCTTGGGGAGTTGTAGGAGAAGGCTGATTGGCCTATGGGGGTCCGCCGGAGAGGGACTATCAATAGTCGGGAATCAGAGGACCTAAGGGAGTAGAAAGGGGTTGGTAGGGAGGAGAGGGTGGAGGTGAGGTAGGAAGGGAGAGCATCGAGCCAGAAGTTGGACACAAATTTGATACTGTGAATTAGCCAACGGTTGCTTAGGGATGGGAGGGCCAGAAAGTGATAGAACTCACAGTGGTGTGTACGTGGGGGGGGGGGGCATCTAGGGTAAATCGGCAGAAAGCGTTGAAGAGTGGGTCCAGACTGGCTTGGGTGGATTCACTCAAGGTATTAGTATGCCTCTGCTAGCTCATGCTCTCTTGTTAATCCACAAATAAGGCTTTCTTTTTCCATGTGAACCCTGGCACCTAGCCTGCCTTCTGTTGGACACAACACCATCCATACCCTGTCCTTAGTATTGCCTGGGGCTGCATATGAGCTTGCGGTCTCATGATGAGAATTATTGCACCTCGGATTGTAATCTTGTACCTCAGAGAGTTGTGCACACCTATACTGATACTCATCATCAGTTGGCACTGTTAAAAAATGCCTCCCAAGTCACGCTCCGGTTCACATTCTCAGTGTTTGACTTCTGCTCCCACAGTAAACATTGAGTGGATCAACACCCTTCTGCACAGTGAAGGTAGTATGTACAGTTCCCTGTTGTGTTTTTTCCCACCTCATTAACCAATAACTAGGTCTTCTGGGAGGGCCAAGCAATAAGCAGCATGACCCACCAGAAAAACTGCTATTAACGCCCTCATAAGGGCTGCACTTACAATGGATAACAACATTATTAGCAGGAGAGGCATACTAATACCTTGAGTGAATAACTGACTTCCAGTGTGAGTCTACTGCTTTACCTGTGATCTGCAGAACCCCGCAGGACAGTTCCCAGCAGTTCTTCTCCAGTACTTTTCTGTGCTCTACTCCACAATGCGAGTTGGCTGGCTACCACCCTTCCAAATCTTGAATGAGCTATACACAACTCCCTCAATACTGTCCTAAGAAACGTCAACATCTCCCCCACCTGAGGTTATCTCCCTATACTGAATTCAAGTAACAGTTTAGGTGCAGCCCTGACACTCTGAGTATTTGTCATTGCTGGCTACACTCATCCACAGTCAGGTGGTGATCACGATGCTGGCAACCCCACATTTCAGATCTCACAGTGATCTGCTCAGCGTCCTCCTTCATGTCTTCAACTAACCTGAATATAGCTGCACTCTGCTGGAATGGCCTCTTCAGTCCCTTTCTGGCATTCATTCTTCTCACCTGTTCCCCACACTAAAAACTGGTGAGTTCACTACCCTTCCGCATCATGAATGTAGTTAGTACAGTCTCCTGTGTTAAATTTACATATTAATAATAAACATGATCTTCTGGTAAGCCAGGCTGATAGCACCATGGCACAAGTGGAAAAATAGGCTTTCCTACCCATATAAGATCTAAGCCACCTATGATTAGGCACTATTAAATGACGTGCATAATGATGTGCACACCCATCATTTAATAGTGCCTAATCAAAGGTAGCCTAGGTCTTACAAGGATAGGAAAGCCCATCATTCCCCTTGTTCTCTGCTGCTATGAGCCTGACTTACTGGAAAGATATGTTGATATTTGACATGTAAAAAAATAAAATGGGGACTGTACTACTTGCATTCATGATGCAGAAGGGTGATGAACTCACCAGTTTTCGGTGTGAGGAGAAATAGTGAAGAATGAATACCAGAGGGATACTGAGAAGGCCACTTTTGCAAGGTACTGCTATATTCATGGAAGAGGGAAGACAGGAGGAGAGAAATATGAGCAAATTACTATGAGAAATAAGATGTGGGTCTGCCAGCACCTTGATCACTACCTGACCCCGTTGTCCTGGCCAACATTCACTTACCCAGAAAACCAATTCATGCAGTTGTCCAAGGCTGTGTGTGGATATTAATGTATGAAATGGCTGCTGCTACATGTTCAGACACTTCACTACCAGTCTAGTATTGCTTGTAAAGCACTTTGGGATACAATGTATATGAAAACCACTATATAAATGCTGATTCTTCTCTGTATTGTTATTATTTCCCGTGGAAAAAGAAGACAAGACAAGCATATATTTGAGTTTTGAGAAAGTATGAACTCTAACATTGGACTGCACAAGAAATTTGCTGCAAAAAAGTGGTGGCTGTAGGGGGTGGTGAAGGATGTGGCTGCAACCCCCTTCCCACATAGTAACGTACTTGCTTGCTGCTGCTGCTGCATTTCACTTTGTTGAAGAAGTCTGATTTATTGATTGTACAAATGTTAACATTATAACCATGGATTACATTTGTAGGTTCTGTCAGAAACGTACTAGGAAAGAATAATAGCAGAAAATATAAAGGTTTAATAAAAATGTTAAAAAGTGCATATTAAGCATGCACACCACCCCAGCACCCCCATTCTAGCATTCTGGATCCACCATAACCACTAGACCACCAGGTTATTCATGATGTGTACTGCACTGTGGTTTGCCACAGAGAAAGTTGGTTGGATTAAAACACATTTTCAGCATGTTAAAGTAAACAAAATGAACAGAACTATAGCCTAACATGTGCATTATACAAAATAATGCACATGGGTTTGACCATTTGGGTGGAACAATTCTATACAAAGGGAAAAAAGAACTAGTTAGCACTATAGAGAGCCATATACCTCTCTGACTTTGGCTCCAATGATGTCATCACATAACACATTTGGCAGCCATTTTAGGAAGCAGGTAAGACAGTTTTTTTGAAATTGGAAGGCTAATTTTACAATTTTCAAATGCTCTGGAACCACATTTAGGTAAGTTATGTAAATGTAGTTTTAGCATTAATGAATACAGCAGCCTTTCCTTTAGTCACCTACGGAGTCAGATTTTTGAATAGTTTGTTGTCAAAATGTTGCATCCTTTAATTAAAGCTGTCCAATACAATGAATGGCAAGGACTATGGTTTTGTTTTTTACCTTTGTAATATTTTGTTACACTCTTCATGTGTATTTTGTAATTAGTGTTTTTACTGGGGGGCCCATTTTATATGCGGAGTTAGAAACTTCGAGGTGTGGTTTATTGACTGACAAGAGCACTTCCCAGGTGCTAAAGGCACTTGGCACAAGCTCCTCATGCCTCATTACACACCTGGGGCATGCTCTTGTCAAGCCATAAACCACATCTCGTTGTGTCTTGTTCTTTACTTCATTCTCTCCAATAACCTGGTTGCCAAGGGGAGGGGGGGGATGTCTGACCTCTTCTTGATGTGCACCCTCTGCTTTTTTGGGGGGGAGTGTAGGAGTTAAATATCCTTTTCTCCTCTTTTGTTCTAGGACATTTGGCAGTAGAAACAAACACAATACCTGTGACCTGCCACATTAAGATTTCCATTTAAAAAAAAAAAGCATACTGTACTTTTACAGGCTATTACAGAAAGTATGCAGGTTCTGCACCAGTTCCAGCAAAGGTGAAACTGCAACAATGTCATAAGAGGCTAACATGCTGTATAGCTCTATCAGTGACCCCAGAGCTAGCTCCTCCCCCTTCCTTTACAGAAAGCATGCAGGTTCTGCACCAGTTCCAAGGTGAAACTGCAACAATGTCATAATAGGCTAACATATATTTTTTTAATTGTTTAACCAGGAGTGGCACACTAAGCTGAAAGCTTGTTTACAGGTGTGACCTGGAAGCACAGGGAAGTTAAGTAACTTGCTCGGGGTCATACAGTATATGCAAGTGGGGGCAGTGAGATTCAAACCCAGGTCTCTAGATTTGCAGCTCAGAGCCTTAAACCACTGCACTATACTGTTTCCCTTATATTGTACAGCTCCATCAGTGACCCCAGAGCTAGCTCCCTCCCACTTGCTTTACAGAAAGCATGCAGGTTCTGCTCCAGCTCCAAGGTGAAACTGCAACAGTGTTATAAGAGGCTAACATGCTGCACAGCTCTATCAGTGACTCCAGAGCTAACTCCCTCCCACTTCCTTTACAGAAAGCATGCAAGTTCTGCACCAGTTCTAAGGTGAAACTGCAACAATGTCATAAGAGGCTAACATGCTGTACAGCTCCATCGGTGACCCCAGAGCTAGCTCCCTTCCCCTTCCTTTTCAGAAAGCATGCAGGTTCTGCACCAGTTCCAGCAAAGGTGAAACTGCAACAATGTCATAAGAAGCTAACATGCTATACAGCTCCATCAGTGACCCCAGAGCTAACTCCCTCCCCCTTCGTTTCCTATGCTGCCTGACTCAGCTTGCTCATACTTCAATCCTTCTCCAGTAACATCATTCACAAACTGTTTGTCATTGTTTATACCCCCCCCCACTTGTTTACATACGCGGACGAACCCCTGCATTTCCTCACATGCACTTGCTTTGCAACTCAGATTTAATCTCTCTCTCTCTTATTCCAGCAACTTATTTTATATGTTGCACTCAACCCCCACCCCCAACACACGCACAGCACTGTACACTTACAGCACTGAATACTCCTGGAATCAGCCCACCAAGAAGCCCTTTGAACTGTACACATAACTAATGTTGTCTATTTCCATATTCACATCCTGATAGTAAAAATCTATTCTCAAGAGATATGAATATGGAAACAACATATAACTGTTGTCAATGACAAGTAGTTTTCCAGTATAAAATCTCAGTTTTAATAGTAGAAATAACAGCAGAAAACAGTCAGGAAACCCACTAACAATGCACCATTTTTGCAAAACTTTTCCGGGGGGGCATGTCCCTTGACCTCCCCCCAGATTGATTAGGGATTTTAACTTTTACCAAACCCCCTATTCTTTCAAATTTGTCTGGGGGAAACGCTGGATTAATTTCACTTGTTGTAATACATTTGGATACCAATGCTTCAAATAGTTGTTTGCCAATGATGTTCTGCTTACACAAGTCTTGCATTGCCTTTCTGGCATGATTACCTTTGTTGCTACAGCTAGATTGAACAACTTGTCACTGTCCTCTGAATGGATTCGCAAAGCTTCTGGTGGTGGCAGTAAGATCCTTGATGCTTTTCTCTTGTCACTTTTGTACTGATAGCAAATGTTTGTGGTGCTGTGTGTGCCTAGGTGAGAACAGTCCAGCCACCTGCTGTGCTTCTTCTGTAGTCCGAGCAAGGTGGGGTGCTATCAGAAAAAATCTGGTGTGAGCACTGGGGTTTAGGGTAACACCAATCAATCCACCTGAAACATTCATCATGCAGTTGATTTGTTGCAAAGCGTGTTGCAACAGTGGCAGAAGGACACAAATTAATTCTTATGTACAGCCCCGCTTCCACTGAGAAATTCTTCATATATATCCGATTCTGATGTCCTGAGTCTTTTCATGTCTGTCAAATGTACACGGGCATAAGTCTGTCATAATTTAGCTTGTCATGTGCAAAACATTACTTGGTGAATGACTCAATAGCCTTTAGATGAAGCTCCCAGTTTCCTGTATGGACCGAATGGATAAATACAACCATTTCCAACATCATCTGTGTATACTGCTGTATAACTTTTAATAGTGACTTTGTTTCCTTTTGAATGTAAAATTGCCCCATTTTCTTCAAAATTTCCAGTGACTCAAGGTTGTGCATCAAATGATCTTGAGCTACTCTGATCATCTTAGGGTCTCTCTCTGCACAAGTTGTGTCCAAACCTCATAACCACTGTGCTCTGGGCTAAGTTCGTGGCATGTGTGCTTACTTCTGCAGACATCTTGTCCATAGAAAGCATTTTTGTTGGGCTTCGCTATGGCTTTTCTGAGCAAAAAGGCAGCATCATAGATACATTTCATGTCAGCATCAATGTTACTTTTTTAGCGTCCTTCATAAGTTGAATGGCCAAATCACGTGTTTGCTTAACAATAACATGCTGGGACTCATTCACACTCTTTGGTTTTGGGAAATTCAACTTCAGGAATGTTATTCTTGATACACTCCTTCACTTTCTTATGAATTATATGTGTTTTTTTTGGCATTGTTTGCAGACCACATATCTATGTAGGCATTATGCAGTGTTGCCATGCTAAGTACATTTCCATCTTTCAGTTCTCCTTCCAGCAAACTTAAACACTCATTATACAATGGCAAGAAAAAATGCTTAGTTCTGATTGGTCAGTTGCCACCTTGAACAGTGATGTTATCCCAGCACAACATCACTGTATTAAGATCAGGCACACTTGACCACAGCAACATACAAGAAATCACTACATACTGTCCCCTGCTCCTTGTCCTACCCAGCTTCAGTGATCCCCGCTCTGCATCCCGCTCTCAAGCCAGCTTCTCTGTCCCATCTCCCAAACCCCCAAACTGCAGGAAAAGTAGAGGAAGTACTGAACAGGGAGCATTTGTTTTTGTCATGAATTCCTAGGCATAATTTGTCACCACTCCACATGCACAACAAGAAAGCCAGTGTTCTGTATGGCCATGTCTCTTGCTACCATTCTCAAGCATGCACTTTGTCATCAGTTTGTTTAAAAATCTGAAAGCAACAGCAGTTTCACACAGCTTTTTTAAACAAAAGTAATTGTCTACAAAAAAATGAACAGTGGGACCGAGAGTGACTTTACCAGTGACATCTGAAGAAGTCTCTCGGTCTGTACAAGTCATTCGTCGATCAGCTCCTGCCTTGTCAAGCACCTGCTCCATTCTCCATTTGTTTCAAAAACCACACACAATGTTGATTTCCGAAACCACTTTTAAACTAAACTAATTTTGTAAAAAAAAAAAAAAATGAACAATGGGACCAAGTGATTTTACCAATGATGTGAAGCAAGTCTCTCGATCCAGCAAGTCATTCACCGATCAGCTCTGTTCACACCTAATTAAACTAAAAAACAAAAGCACATAGGAAAAAAAGACAGAGAGAGACAAGAAGACATAAAACACAGACGGGGAGAGTGACAGTAACATATACTGTAAACAGGATTAGAGGGAACCTACTGCTACAAACCAGCACCACCTAGTGGGAATAAAAGGACTATTTTTTAACAAGTATACTTCTACAGTTAAAAAATGCAGTGAAAGTGACTAAAATTTTATTTTTCAAATCATTTCTGTATTTTCTACCACAGTGACCCATTGTATAATAGCAATAATGCACTCCAGGGTGTATGTCATGTTGGGATAACATCACTTCTCGGGTCTTGATGACACTCGGCTGGTGGCCTTGTGCTTCAGCCACCCGAGGCATGATGTTATCCCAGCATAACACACACCCTGTCATTCATTATTGCTTAAATATATGCTGCAACTACATCTGCTATATTTTCACTACTTCTGTGTCATCAGCTTTTGGTCTATGGAGAACTTGAGTAACATGAGTGGCCCAGCAATGCAAATGGTGCTGGACATCAATAGCATGAGTATCTGTAGGGCTGATGACAGCACTGAGTGTTGCAGTAAATAGTGCTGGAGATCAATAGCATGGGTATCTGTAGGGCTAATGACATCACTGAGTGTTACAGTAAATAGTGTTGGACATCAATAGCATGGGTATCTGTAGGCTGATGACAGCACTGAGTGTTACAGTAAATAGTGCTGGACATCAATAGCATGAGTATCTATAGGGCTAATGACAGCACTGAGATTTACAGTAAATAGTGCTGGAGATCAATAGCATGAGTATCTGTAGGGCTAATGACAGCACTGAGTTTTACAGTAAATAGTGCTGGAGATCAATAGCATGGGTATCTGTAGGGCTAATGACATCACTGAGTGTTACAGTAAATAGTGTTGGACATCAATAGCATGGGTATCTGTAGGCTGATGACAGCACTGAGTTTTACAGTAAATAGTGCTGGAGATCAATAGCATGAGTATCTGTAGGGCTGATGGCAGCACTGAGTGTTACAGTAAATGGTGCTGGACATCAATAGCATGGGTATCTGTAGGGCCAATGGCAGCTCTGAGTGTTACAGTAAATGGTGCTGGACATCAATAGCATGGGTATCTGTAGGGCTAATGACAGCACTGAGTTTTACAGTAAATAGTGCTGGAGATCAATAGCATGAGTATCTGTAGGGCTGATGACAGCACTGAGTTTTACAGTAAATGGTGTTGGAGATCAATAGCATGAGTATCTGTAGGGCAGATGACAGCACTGAGTTTTACAATAAATGGTGCTGGACATCAATAGCATGGGCATCTGTAGGCTGATGACAGCACCGAGCTTTACAGTAAATAGTGCTGGACACCAATAGCATGGGTATCTGTAGGGCTGATGACACCACTGAGTGTTACAGTAAATGGTGTTGGAGATCAATAGCATGAGTATCTGTAGGGCTGATGACAGCATCAAGTTTTACAGTAAATAGTACCAGAAATCAATAGCATGAGCATCTGTAGGGCTAATGACATCACTGAGTGTTACAGTAAATAGTGCTGGACATCAGTAGCATGAGTATCTGTAGGGCTAATGACAGCACTGAGTTTTACAGTAAATAGTGCTGGAGATCAATAGCATGAGTATCTGTAGGGCCAATGACAGCACTGAGTTTTACAGTAAATAGTGCTGGAGATCAATAGCATGAGTATCTGTAAGCTGATGACAACACTGCGTTTTACAGTGAATAGTACTGGAGATCAATAGCATGGGTATCTGTAGGGCTAATGACATCACTGAGTTTTACAGTAAATAGTGCTGGAGATCAATAGCATGAGTATCTGTAGGGCCAATGACAGCACTGAGTTTTACAGTAAATAGTGCTGGAGATCAATAGCATGAGTATCTGTAAGCTGATGACAACACTGCGTTTTACAGTGAATAGCGCTGGAGATCAATAGCATGGGTATCTGTAGGGCTAATGACATCACTGAGTTTTACAGTAAATAGTGCTGGAGATCAATAGCATGAGTATCTGTAGGGTTAATGACATCACTGAGTGTTACAGTAAATGGTGCTGGACATCAATAGCATGGGTATCTGTAGGGCTAATGACAGCACTGAGATTTACAGTAGATGTGTCATTTCTACTGTGTTCCACTGCATGTCGAAGTTCACTCCCAGCTCGACCTGAAGAAACTCTGTGTAAAGTATTGGTCTCATCTGATCCTTTATCACAGAGCAAGCATAGTTTTTTGTCATGTGGTTGTGATTGGGAGCATGTAAATGGCGAGGGGGCACATGAACACAGAAGACTGCAAAAATACATTTCTTGTGAGAAGCTTTGTCAGCAAGCTGTTTTTATTTATTCAGTTTTTGTTGACCGGGAAGGAGGACTAGACAGTTTCATAACTCTGCTTAGCTTGTTTGCACATTCCAGCATAAACTGTATTCTGATAGCAAGATCTGTGCCAGGAAGCACCACTCCATGTCAGTGTTTCCACTGTAGTATTACCAAGTCTCCATTTTATTTCAGGATGTGATTGATCACCATAACATGCTCTTTTCTATTACACAATCCAAAAGTTTGCACTATGCACTGGGTTTCTCCACTAGTGGTTCATTTGTTTTTTTCTGACATATTATACACCATGTAAAGTTGATCTTGTATTCTGCCACTTTGGCTGCAAGTACACTGAGTTTTACAAGCAACTCCATCAGTAAAGGGTTCTTTAGTTGAGTGCTTCTTGACCACCACCTTGGTTTTTCTCACCACATAGACACTGTGTACAAATGACTCCACCCTATACTTGGTGCCCTTTATAGGGACAAAAGTTGTATCTCTGGTTTTGCTTGCCGGGACATCATCCTAAAGATGATACTACCCATATTTGGTTATGGTGACATAGTCTGTTGTGCCTCTTCAAAGTCCACCCTGGCCAGTCTGGATCTCCTCTTTTTAACCCATTTTGCCATGGCTTGTGTCCCTCCTCCCACACATACTCAACACTGTTCTTTGTACACTGATCTCACCCTCCCTTCCTTGAATGACCGCTACCTCACCCACTGTGCATCATTTCTAAATTCTGGTTGGATTCGCTGCTTACTTACCTCAACTGACCTTAAGCAAGATTAAGCTGTTAGTGGAGAACAGGAGATTTGGGAACATGTAAGTGTGGGGAGAATAGGGGTTAGGAATATGTAAGTATTTAAGGCTGATAACAAGGGAGAAAAAACTTAAACTTTAAACGGTCTTTGTAGTGTTGACCAGGCCAGCCCACAATATCCCTGCAGTACCTCTGCTTGTCAGGCTAAAAGGGCAAGCTCGCATAATTAAAAAAAGGAAGGTCCCCATCAGTCCTGTTGGGGCCTCTGAACCCACCTACTCAAATACAAAAACTTAGCCTGAACTGCAAAAAGTCAAAATCAAATGCTAGGTTGTGTATTTCAGGGCAGCTGTCCATTGAGAATAACATTAGTATCCCCCGACATTGCCGGTCTGTGTCTATGATATTTTCACAAAAGTAATGAAAGATAGAAAGGAATCTGAAAGAGTTGCCATAGCCATGACATCACATACTAAGTCTGGAGGCAATAAAGCCCAAGAAAAGGAACAGATGGAAGAGTTTAAGGAAAACAAGGAAGGAAAGAAAGAAGGGAGGGAGGGAGGAGGGAGGAAACTGAAGGAACAGAAATGAGGAGGAAGGGAAGTAAAGTCGTAGTAAAGGGGTACAGAATTATATTTTGCAAGAAATGAGGCAGGGGCTTAATAATTTGAATTTGGCAGTTACAGCGCTAATGCAAAAATTCTCCGAAGTGATGGAGAAATTTGAATCCCTGGCATTAAGGACATCAGAACACAAACTGCGAGTAAGCAAGATAGAGGGTACTCTTCCAGGAATTGCTAACTCAGTAACCAAATGCAACAAAGAGTTGGAGGCCCTAAAATTGAAAATGGAGGATCTAGAGTCTAGATCAAGAAGGGTTAATCTGAAGATCGGGAATTTACCAGAGGAAATAGAAGGTAGAAACCCTAATGGATATTGTGAAGCGATTCTGTCTAAAATCACGGTTCTGTCTTATCCACATCAGAAGGTGGAACTAGATAGAGCCCATTGTGCCTTAGGCCCTAGAGATAATAACGGCAGACCCTGCTTTATGTACATAAAACCAATGAGGTACCAGGATTGGGAGCAAATCCTTCAGAAAGCAAAACTGGAAAAAGAACAATTTTATAACAGAATGCTGCTTCAGATTTTTCCAGATCTGCCTCCATCCATCTTAACAAAAAGAAAGGCTTTAGAAGCTTTAAGAGACAGACTTAGAAAAGAAGGAACTTCCTTGACTATATTATACCCTGCAAAATTAAGAGTTTACATTGATGGAAAAACTTTCTTCTCCTATACTTAAGCTGAAGCAGAAGAAAAGCTGAAGGAAATATCAAAAAGCAGGCCTAATCAAGGCTCATTCCCAATGGATCCGGGAAGGGGGGTCTATAAGTTAGATAATAAACAATGGAAGATCCTTAAAAAAAATTTCTGTGTTCTAATTTGCCCTCCCTCTTTTTTGGGGGGGGTAACAGAATGGGGGGAAATTAAAATTAAAGCCCTCTCCATATACAGTATATTCCTCACACTATTTTTTCTTTCTCTTTTTTTTGTATCTTTCTTCCCAATCCAACTGTTTGTTTTTGTGGAGGGACAAGGGAACACTCTGGCTGTCTTTTTGTGGCACCTTAGTGCATTGTTGCAACTCAGTAACCTTAATGGAAGGGAGGAAAGGAGTCCACTTTTTATCAGGATGCCTGGGTTTTATCACTACTCTCCTACTCTTGTGTATTTATAACCACTGGAATCGTGTAGGAAAAATGAAAGGAGGAGAATTAGGTCTGAAGGGCAATTGGGGAGAGGGAGCAAGGGATTTTATAGGGAGGAGGAAAAAAGGGACTAAAGCAATAAAATATATAAATATAAATAACAATTTTATAACAAGATGTTGGTGCAACTTTCAAGATATCATAAGAAATTATCAAATAGGTCGATATGTAATGGGGGTTTGCCTAACATAATAGGATCCATTGAGGACAAGGAAGATAGTTTATATAGTTATGGAGATGTTCATTTGGGATTAAACACCTATGAATTCCTTAAAAGTCTTAACATGGAACCTTAATGGGTGTAGAGATGGAATAAAAATGAGAAAAGCTGCTAAAGTCATTAAAAATAAAACCACTGATTGCCTCTTACTGCAAGAAACTCACTTTGACAAAAATAAGATGCTATTTATTTTGGTAATTTGTTAGGAGTGGAAGGGTTCTGTTCCATCTTTACCCAAGCTGCTAGGGGAACAGCCATTTTTATAAAAAAAAAAAAAGGCTAGATATGTAATTAAAAAGGTAGAGAAAGATGACTTAGGAAGATTTGTTATAATACATCTCATGTTTTAGAATAAACCATTATTCTTAGCGTCAATATAGGGACCCAATCAAGAAGAAGAAAGGAAGGAAGGAAGGAAGGAAGGAAGGCGGGGAGTGAGTGAGTGAGTGGCAAGGCAAAATTTATTTAAAGGACCCCCAATCCCAGAGGCTCTGGGCGCCGTACAAATTTTAAACAAGATTTTAAAACACAAAATTATACAGAATAAAAATAAATAAGTCTAATAAAATCACAGCCTTTACTGTATATACTAATCTAAATATCAAAGGCTTGGGAAAAAAGAAAAGTCTTCAGGTGGGTCTTAACTGACCTGAGCTGGCAAAGAATTCCACAGAACGGGAACCGCAACACTAAAGGCTCTATCACCAGCTGATTTTAGCTTTGTTCTGGGAATGGTGAAGAAGCCACCACTAGAAGATCAAGAGGGCGGGTGGGGAGGGTAGGTAACAGAAGGTCTGACAGGTAACCAGGACCCTGCTGTGTAGGATCTTATAGGTGAGAAGACCCACCTCAAAGAGGACTCTCCACCTGACTGGCAGCCAGTGCAATTCGCATAAAACTGGTGTATTATGACAAAACTTTTGCTGCCCAGTCAACAACCGGGCAGCTGCGTTTTGCACCAGCTGCAGTCTGCGGAGAGATCCTCCTGTGACCCTGAGATAGAGTGCATTACAATAGTCAAGCCTAGATGTGACTAAGGCATGTATCAAGGTAGGGAGGTCCAGAGGCAGAACAAGGGGCTTAATTCTGGCAATGTTTCTGAGATGGAAAAAACAGGTACGAACCGTGGAGGATATTTGAGACTCCATGGTTAAGTTCCTGTCCAGAATCACTCCCAGATTTCACACCCAAGAGGAGGCCTTCAATGACACAGCTCCAAGGACAAGCCCAGTTTCTGAGTCAGAGGCCATCCTAACACGAACTCTGTTCGACTCCACTACCAATACCTCCGTCTTGTCAGGGTTCAGTCGCAACCAACTGGAGGCCATCCAGTCGTTAATCTCAGCCAGACAGATGTTAAGCACATCCACTGCATTGGATGTTCCTGGGGCAAAGGAAAAATATAGCTGAGTATCATCGGCATAACAATGAAAACTCAAACCATACTTCCTAATGATCCCTCCCAGGGGCAGCATGTACACTGCGAACAACATTGGGGCCAGTACCGATCCTTGAGGGACTCCACAAAATAGGAGACTGGGTATAGATGAAGAATTCCCCATCATGACCCGTTGCCTTCTGTTGGTAAGAAAGGACTCAAACCAGTTGATGACAGTACCGGTGAGTCCACATAGCTCCCTAAGACGGACAAGCAACACACAATGGTCCACAGTGTCAAATGCAGAAGAGCGATAGAGGAGAACAAGAATTGTCTTGTCCCTCTGATCTCTTGCCCTGAGGAGATCATTCTGCACCCGAACAAGTGCAGTTTCTGTGCTATGTCTAGCCCAAAATGCCAACTGGAAAGGTTCGTACAACTCGTGAGTCATGAGATGTTCTTCCAACTGAAGCGCTACCACCTTTTCCACCACCTTCCCCAAAAATGGAAGGTTGGATATAGGATGGTAATTCGCCTTGATCTCCGGGTCCAAAGATGATTTCTTTAAGAGGGGTCTCACCAGAGCCTCCTTCAAGGCATCCAGAAAGACCCCCTCAGAAAGAGAACACTGTACAATCAAGGCAAACACCGGGCCAACAGAGTCAACGTATCTCATTAAAAAACGCGTTGGCACCGGGTCCAGTTCACAAAAGATATGCTTCATGTTGGCTGCCACCTCAATATCCTCACTAGCCTCCACTGGTCTAAACTCTCCCCAACTAGGCGGAGTGCTCTCAGAACACATCAGGCGACCACTGTCAGCTATAGTATTACTAGCTGAAGAAGCCACCCGCGGATCGAGGACCTGTCCGAAAAAACAACAAACTCTTCACAGTCTATATTAGAAAAAACCTCCTGGGCTGCAGACAGGCAGGATGAAGAAGCCGTCCACAGTCCGGAAGAGTAAACTGGTCATTTTTCCCAGCAGCAATCTCCCTAGACAGAAACACTGCCTTCTTACGGTTGATTGCCTCCTGGTACGCGCTATAGTGCGCACGCAGGACCAGTTTGTCCACCCCCAGGCAGGATCTCCTCCAGCAGTGCTCTAATCTCCGACCCATCTTCTTCATCTCCCTGAGCTCCCCGTCAAACCATGGGGACCTCAGGCATGAAGTTTTGGGTCGTACACGGACAGGTGCGAGGGAGTTGATGGTGTCAGATAGCACCCTATTATAGGTATCAACCCCGACATCAACACCTCCGATGCATGCAGCACCCACACTAGACGATTTAGCTGCCACCAAAAAACCCTCAGGGGTCAAACCCCACAAAGAGCGACAGCTAATCATCTCAGCAGGGGAAGGGCTTTTGGCGGGAGCCCCAAGCGTGAACGGCACCGTGCAGTGATCGGACCAATGTACTTGATCAATCCTGAGATCACTGATCTCAAGCCCCAGTGAGAACATCAGGTCCAACATGTGGCCATCCTTATGAGTTGACACAGTAACAGTCTGCATCAATCCTAAAGAGGACATTGTCTGCAAAAAATCACAGCTACATCTGTGATTCTCGTTGTCGACCCAAACATTGAAATCCCCCAGAAAAACACATCTGGGGGATCCCAACGTTCCGTCGGTGATGAATTCTGTGATCTCCTGCAGGAAATTCCCCATCGATCCAGAAGGGCGGTAGATGAGGAAGATCCTGCAGCCTTCATCAGGTCCTCCATGAATAGCTACACATTCAAAGGAACCTGGAGTTCTCACTGGGTGCACGGTGAAGGTCAGGCTGGATCTAAAACAAATAGCTACACTGCCACCCCTGTGTTCCACTCTGGGGCAGTGCATCACGGTATATCCAGGAGGGACTGCGGCCTCAAAAATCGGGCCCGCATCATCTCCCACCCAGGTCTCCGTGATGTAAGCCAGATCGACCGAAGAAATCAAGGCAGCAATAATTGCCATCTTATTTCTGATCGATCTGGCAGTGCAAAGCACTGTCATCAGGGGATTGGAGGGTGGTGCAGCCCCTCAGATTACCAGACCACTCAGTCTGGTGGACTCCCTGGGGATGGGCACCAACCACGTCTGGCCTCTCCCAGATGCCCGTCGTAACCCAGGGCGCCTTCTGGACCTAACAACCTCAGTCCCACTGCCACTCATACATAGGTCTCCCCACTGTTCATGACCAGCACAATCCCTTCCAATCCCCACTTCCCAACAGCGTCTGACAGTAGTGTCTGACACTGGGAGGGGGATAAAAGGGCGCAGGTCGTGTAACAGAGAGCTCTCATAAATAATAATAGCCCCCTTAAATCCTCCCATATAGCCCCTGCAAATCCCAAGCAACTAATACAGTACTTAACTATCAGACTGTAAACAAACACAATTTGTATCTAAAATATCTGCCTAGCCTACTTAAATACAAAGCATCTACTATTAATTAATATTTAAAACAAACCACAACTGCTTCGCACTAATGCTGTCTGGCTAGGGTATTCCCTTCTTCAATAATAGTTTAGACAATAAGATATAAACTAATAAACTTTAACACTACTTAGAAGGGATAAAAGGAAAAACCTACTCTTTTCCTTCATTAATTACTAATAAAATTTTCAGTTCCGAGTGGCGCGCCACTCACACGCTCGCTTTTGCGAGCAGCGGCGGCAATTTAAAAGGATACTATCCCCACCCAAGACTCTCCCGGGTCCTGGCTCCACCCCGCATACACCTCTGACAATGGAAAAACAAGGACCCACTGCACAGCCTCTCATGCTGTGCAGGTCCTTCAATCAAGAGGGTAATTTCGGGCTTCAACGCCTAGCACACAGGGGGGCACAAAGTCGTTCGTAGTTCTAGTTCCTAGCCACTTACGAGCGGCGTTGCAGTCCACAGATCCAAAGTTAAAGGCACACAGTGATAATACAGATGGCTCAAGATCTAGCATTAACTGACCCTTTTAGACATTTATACCCCATACTAAAAATACTCTTTCTATTCTAAAGTCCACAAGACCTTTTCTCAATTACACAACTTGTTAGTCTCCCTAGAAATCCTTAAAAGGAAAAACATGTAACATATTAGACTATAAGAATCTTGGACCATGCTCCTGTTATTCTGGAATGTACTCTATCAGAACAAAAGGACTATCTGAATCTTAAAAATACATGGAAATTAGATAATTCTATCTGGGCTTTCCAAGGGTTTAAAGAAAGATGTAATGTGGAATTCCACTGTTTCTTTCTTCAAAATATAAATCAGAATGCCACACCTCAAATTATCTGGGACTCACAAAAGACCTACTTAAGGGGTGGATCGTGTCACAACAGGGGTTAAGAAATGATCATATAATAAACATTTAGAAGATTTGAACTGGAGCTGGTCACGGCCAAGGGGGAATATGTGTGTTTTCAATCTGAACAGTCAGAAATAAAATATCTGGCAACAAAAGATAAATTAGAAAAATTAATACACAAAAAAGCAGAAAGAGAAATGTATAAAGCCAAAGCAAAATATTGCTTCTGTGGGGATTTTCCTGGGAAAGTGTTGGCCTATTTTCACTAAAAATACCACCAACAGCTTAATCTGGTTCAAGGTCAGTTGGCATTCATCTGTATCCCCCTCCCCCGGGTCGTGCCTGAAAATAGGCAGGATTTGTCTAGTGCACTTACCTGGTCAACAAAAGCTAAAATAAAAATTAAAAAATAAAAGCGAAAAAAAAAAACCAGAAATGACATACCTGCCATACTTGGAGATGAGGGCTTATTATCAGAATGTGAATCAGACATAAATATCACCTTCCATACATTGTTTTCAGAAATTATATACTCCAGCAAAGGTGGCTGTTGTGGAACAGATTACTAATTATCTTTCAATGCTAAACCTTCCTAAGGTATCCAATGAAGATCGACTTTTTCTAAATAAAGAAATCACAGAAGAAGTTATAGCTACCATTCAATCCCAACCTAATGGTAAGAGCCCAGGTCCAGATGGGCTGTCCTTTGAACTTTAAAAGAAACTTGCAGAGGTACTAGCCCATATCTGGCTACACTTTTTAGCTCCTTCTTGACCGAGGTTCCCCACTTATTTAATCAGGCTGAGATTATACTTCTCCATAAAAAAGACAAACCACCAGTGAACTGTGGGTCATACAGGCCCATTTTACTTCTTAATTGTGACTACAAAATCTTTGCCAAAATATTAGCTAATCATTTGACAAAATGCATTCCAAAATGAATTCATGGTGATCAGGTAGGTTTTATAGAGGGGAGAAACCCCAGCATAATACAAGGAGAGCACTTGGACTTACACAGGCCTTCGGGGGAATGGACACTGTACTCCTCTATCTGGATGCTGAAAAAGCCTTTGCTAGGGTGCAGTGGCCATTTCTAGCAGAGGTACTGAAGACGTGTGGGATAACCAAAAACCTCCTTGACTGGATTCAACTAATATATACTGGTCCACTTGCCAGAGTTGGGACCAGTGCCAGTATTTCCCCCTTCTTTAAACTGCTAAAAGGGACAAGACAAGGATGCCCTCTTTCCCCTTTACTTTTTGCATTATTTTTAGGGCTTTTGGCTACTAAATTAAGAACTTTAGCCAGTAGTTTAGGGGTTACAGTAAATCAGGAATCCAGCATTAATATGCTTTGTGTGGATGATATTCTACTGATATTAAGCAACCCTCATCAAGTTTTTACAGTCTTGAGAGATGTCCTGGAGGAATTTATTTCACTCTCAGGATATTGGGTCAACTGGAGTAAAAGTGAATTACTGTATCTAGGAGACTCAATGCTGCTAACCGACCCTTTGCTACTTAAAATTAAAGAAGACAAAATTGAATATCTGGGCATCATCTTAGCCATAGATAAAAATAGGGTCTTTCAATTACAATTTGATCCTTTAATGAATAAGATAAAAAAAGACTTAGAAAAATGGCAACATCTCCCTCTGGCCTTAATAGGGAGAGTTAATATCTTAAAAATGAATATTCTCCCACGTCTTCTCTTTCTTTTTGAATCCATACCCATAGTTTTAAAGAAATGTTTTTTTTCTAAACTTGGAAAAAATAGTTAGAAAATATTTATGGAAAGGGGCTCAACCTAGGATTGCCCTTAAAAACCTTTATCTAAGTAGGAAAAAGGGGGATTGGGGTGTTCGAATTTCTGGGTTTACTATTTAGCAGCACAATGTTTTCCAATTGTTTAAGCAGGAGTGGCACACTAAGCTGAAAGCTTGTCTACAGGTGTAATCTGGGAGCACAAGAAAGTTAAGTGACACACAGTATGCAAGTGGGGGCTGCTGGATTCAAACCCAGGTCTCCAGATTTGCAGCTCAGAGCCTTAAACCACTGTGCTATACTGCCTCCCAATTGGAAATAGTAAATTATTGTTTATATCCCTTGGAAAATATTTATCTTGCTGGAATGGCAATTGAACAAGACAGATTGAGGAACTTATCTTTTCTTTTTTTTTTCCATTTCCATTTTTTATTTTATACTGAAAGGTATGTGGGCTAAAAGCCCATTTTCACAGATGTCCAATGGTTACAAATACAATAACGATAACAAGGACATAAATAGCATAATGCAACAAAGCACAAATACTAAGGTTCATACTAAGGTTGGTATTTGGAACAAGAAGGCCCATAAGCCCATTTATGCTCCATTCCTTATATAAAGTACCTTAATTTCCCCCCAGCTAATATATATTTGTCTAAGTTTGACTTAAAGGCATTCTTACTGTTTGCCAAAATTACTTCATGATGAAGTATATTCCATAAATTTACAACTGTGTTTATGAAAAAATATTTCCTAGCATTAGTACAGAATTTACTTCCTTTAATCTGTAATGGCTGTGCCCTTGTCTAAATACCTATATCCTTAAATTCTTTTTTTTTATCATTCAATAAACTTTATTTTATTTTATGTTTTCTCTTTAAAGCAAACCTTTACAAATACAATGTGTAACAAAAGGGTAACCAAGAGGGTCACCCCCATGACAAAGTGTACAGTGTCAGAGAATAAGTGCCAATCTTATACTTTCCATTAAACACAAAGATATCAAGTAACAAATGTTGGAGGTAAAACCCTCTGCGCCCCTCCCCCACCCCTCAAATCCCTCCCTAGTAAACCCTTCCTAACCCACCCACGACCAAGTATGATCATACTCGAACAACCTAATCATAATTATAAACAATGGCTGTCTAATATAATCATCTAAGGTTTCCACACAGACAACAGAGTGTCAAGTGATCCCCACTTAGATTGATAGGTATTTAGCCTATTCCCCATAGAAGCAATATGTTTCTCCAGTTGAAGTGCAAGTAGGATTTCTTTGTGCCATTCTAAAATAGAGAAGGGTGTGCTATCTTTCCAATGTCTCAAGATAATTAACTTGATAGTGGTGGAAATCAATGCCAGGTGCACTTTTCTAGTTCTAGGGGTATCCTGTGGAAAGTCATAGAGTAAGCAGGCTTCTGGAGTAAAGAGGGGGTTGAGACCCAAAAGAGGGTCCAGGGATTGTCGAATAGTCTGCCAGAAAGACTGTACCATCGGGCAGGTCCACAACATGTGAATTAACAAAGTCCAAGAGGGTAGCATCTTCCAGAAAAAGAGATGTGCAAGAACAAGGGGGCACAATTTGAAGATAGAGGGGGGACGGCTCAGGGGTAATGTGAGGAAGTATTTTTTCACTGAGAGGGTTGTGGATGCATGGAACAGCCTCCCTGAGGAGGTCGTGGAGTCAAGAACAGTGGGGGACTTCAAGAATGCATGGGACAGGCATAAGGCAGTCCTAGGGGTGGGTAAGAGGAAGTAAGCTGTTGATTAACTAGGATCTGCAGCTTATCTGTTAGGTAGGAAAATGGGCAGACTAGGTGGGCCAAGCGGTCCTTATCTGCCGTCAAATTCTATGTTTCTATGTTTCTATATAGTGGTCCAGGAAGGGTACCACACCGTGAGCAGTTATGTGAGGGTACATAACCCAATTTGTAAAGTTTGGTTGGGGTAAAATAGAGGTTGTGCATAATATTAAATTTAATTAATCGTAATCTATCCTGTTTGATAAATTGATATAGAGTTTTCCATAGTTTCCTCCAGAAACCGACCTCACTAGTGACAGATAGTACCTGCGACCAATAGTAACATATGCCTTGAGGCGGGTAGGGGTCAAGGGATTGTATTAACTTATAGACTTTAGAAACCCCACGAGGATCCCTGGCGAGCTGTAAAATCAAAGAGAGAGCGGTCATAGGTGCTGGAGAGACCGAACCCCAGCCCAAATGAGCAGTAATGGCTTCCTTGAGCTGCCTGTATTTAAAGGCAAAATTAGCAGGAGTGTTAAATCTATGTTGGAATGTGGGAAAAGGAATCATTGTGCCATCCTCGAACAAGTTCTTATAAAGTAAAAGGGGACAAAATAAGGCAGAGATGGGCTGAAGACCTATTTTAAAATGAGGGTTGCCCATGACTAGTTGGTCCAAGGAGGAATTCCAATTGTGGGGAATGTGTATTTGTAACTGATGAAAGGCTTTAACAGACCAACCTATTGGGGTATCTCATAATGGTTTAGGAAGGGTGTTTGGGGCTGCATATACCAGAGCTGGGAGAGTACAGTGGAAATGAGCTGCTCTAAACCTTTCAATATCTAACCAGAGGGGAACATAGTTCGGTAGTCCATCTGCTGGGATCTCAGCCATCCAATGTGCAAGGCGTGCCAGGAGTTGGGAGCAAGAATAGGTGAAAAAGGAGGGAAGTGATAGTCTACCCTACAGTTTAGGAGCAGAGAGCTTGGCATAGGAACATATAACAACCTTTCTCTGCCAGATAAATGCAGTGAGTATGGTTTGAAGGTTATAGAACTATTTTTTTAGGAAGAAAAACACCAAGCATCCCAAGAGGGTACAACAAGTGGGGTAAGACATTCATTTTAACAGTGTTAATTCTCCCCCATAGAGAGACAGGCAAACCACTCCATCTGTTAAGGTCGCGTTTGATGGTGTTCAGAAGATCCAAAAGATTAGATTTAATCATAGAGGGTAAATCTTCAGTAATTTTAATTCCCAGATAGGTGAGAGCAGTAGGTTCCCATGAGAATTCAGTATGGGCAATCACAGATCGTGAAGTCCTATTATTTAAGGGGAAAACTTTAGTTTTGGAAAGATTTAGTTTATAGTAAGATACTATAGAGAAGTTGTTAACTTCATCCAGGAGAAAAGGGATGCTCTTCTGGGGATCTTCCAGGTGTAAGAGGAGACCATCTGCATATGCAGAAAGGGTATATTGTGTGTCTCCAATTTTACTCCCTAGGATCCTCATGGAAGATACAGTTTCCTAATGAAAGGTTCAAGGTATATATTGAATTGGAGGGGGGATAAGGGACAGCCTTGATGAGTGCTCCAGTGAAGGGGAAGAGGTTTGAAAGTATTCCATTGCACCAAATTTGTGCTGAGGGGGAAGAATATAGCAATTTCACCCAGTTGAGGAAACCAGGAGGGAGGACAACATGGGTCATAGAAGCAAAAAGAAAGTCCCAAATGACCCTGTCAAATGCCTTCTTGGCGTCCAGGGACACGAGAGCTGCAGGCACTGGTGATTCTCTGGATGCCGATAGCAAATGCAGTAGTTTACACGTATGATCCATTGAGGATCTACCTGCCATGAAACCAATTTGTTCTCTACTGATGAGGTAAACCAAGAGGGGTCCAAACCTATTGGCCAATATTTTGGCCAGGATTTTCACATCAGTATTGATCAACGATATTGGCTGGTAGCTTTCGGGGTATAGGGGGTCTTTACCCTGTTTAGGAATAAGGGTGATTAGAGCATTGAGAAAGCTTGGCTCTGAAAGTCCTTTGGCATACCAAAAGTTGTAAACCTCGGTTAGGAGAGGGCCCAGTTCAGAGAGACATGTTTTATATAGGTTGTTTGAAAGGCCATCAAGACCCGGGGACTTATCCAAGGGGAGTTGTTCAGCTGCACACTTTACTTCCTGAATGTTGATAGGCATACCGAAGGGGTCAGCCAGAAGTGGGGGGAAGCTTAGGGAGATCAGTTGAATTGAGATATTTAGTAATTTCAGAATCAGTGGGACAGTCCGAACCTACTTTGGAGTAGAGATCCTTGTAATAAGATCTTACTACAGCCACAATTTCTCTGGGAGAGGTGACTATCGGACTGTCTTTATCGGGTTTAATACTGGGAATGTAATGAGAAGCCTCTTTTTGCCTAAGCCTATTTGCTAATAACTTGTTAGCTTTCTCTCCTGTGTCGAGATATTTAAATTTTGTATGTTTTAATGATAGTTCAGCTTTTTGGAACATCAGAGCCGAGTATTCGGCCTGTAGCTCATGTAGGTTGGTCCAATCATTATCTGGGGAGTGACGGGTAAGAGTGCATTCCAGCTGTCGGATAGCACTGAGCAATCTATCTTGGTGTTATTTAAACTGTCAGGATTTGGTAGTAGACAGCCGGAGACATTCCCCCCCTTAGGGCACATTTCATAGCTGCCCAAACCACATCTAATCTGGTCACGGATCCTCGATTATCAGCTGGAAAATTAGTAATATATTCTTTGATCTGCTGCAAGGAGTCTGGTTTTTGGAGTAGTTGGGTATTTAATCACCAGAGGGTGTCCCTTTTAATTCCGGGACTGAGGAGGTATGTAATGGATATTGGGGAGTGGTCAGATATGACCCTTGTGTGTATATCTGTATTAATAATGCCAGGGAAGGCGAAGGAACTTGATAACAGGAGGTCAATTCTAGAGAAATATTTATGTGGGGGTGAAAAAAAGGTATATTGGCATTCCTCCGGGTATAGTACTCTCCATGCGTCTATGAGGTCAGCACTCCTCATTAAGTCATGTAAGGCCCTCTGAGAAGGAGATAGCCCACTCTTCCAGGAATCAGACCTATCTGAATGTGGGTATGAGGCTACATTCCAGTCTCTGCCTAAAATAGTAAGGATAGGCGGGTTGGTAATAATAAGATTCAGCAACTGACTATAAAATTAAGGGGAATCTTGGTTCGGTCTGTATATGGCTCCTAACATGATTTGTTGTGATTCCAGGAGGCCATGAAGGAGAATATATCGACCGTCGGAGTCCCAGATTTCCTGCACCATTTTAAAGGGGATTTTTTTCCTTAAAAGAATAGCTACTCCCCCACTGTTCGTAGATTCCCCAGCTCCAAATGCCTGTCCTACCCAGGCACGGCACAACAGGGGCACATCTTCACGTCGAAGATGTCTCTCCTGGAGACATGCTATCCCTGCCCTTAAGTCATAAAGATGCCGAAGAATGACTTGCTTCTTGCATCTGTCTTGGGCCCCTTTCACATTCCAACTTATAATGTTATAAGGTCCACTCAGAGTGGTTAGCTCAAAGGTGGAACATTAGTATTACGAGTTTTGTCCAGTGTGATATTAGACAATATACTAGACTTTTAAACCATCTGTTTTATCATAAAGACAAATTGTTCTGACACACCTGGCATCCCCTACCCACTAACTAATCTAATGAAGTAAGAAAAAAAAATACCCTACTTATCTATATATGTTACTCCCTTTTCCCTACCCTTTATTAAACAGAACCCTAGTATAAGAAACCCCACTTACAAGCCTAACCCCAGTTCAAAGTAACTGCACCTCAAAATATAAATGGTGCGTGATGTCATTGCGTAGCTTAGAGACACACAGAAGAAAAACCCCCAGCCCACCCGACCCCTGAGAAACACATAGCGATTCAATAAATCTTAAACAGTGGAAATCCAATAAAACATTTGAAAGAGTCTATGCTTCAAGAAAGAACAAGGCAATAGGAACAGCATCAACCTCTGATAAATGTCATGCAAAATTATAAATCACTGAGCCAGGGACAATACTTAAAAAGAAAAGGATCACAAACTAAAAGTGGTCCCAAGAATGAAGAATGGTCTTGTTTCCCTTCTTTATCTCCCTCTCCATTTTTTTCATTGGGAGGAGTTAGAATTAAATGAGATGTTGACCCGTGAGGGGAAAAGGATCAAGGGGCAATAGCATACAGTCTCCATCACAGCTTAATATCTGATTAATGTCCAAAGGAGGTTAAAATGAAATAAACATTAATTTCTAGCTTAACCAAAGCCAGTGTGAGAGATCATAGTCATTTAGAAAACTCTGTTGAGTGGTGAAATGGGTGGCAGTTCTAGTATGGCAGTCTGGAGTAACAAAAGAGAAAAACACTCTAGATATAGGGAAAGAAGCAAACTCGAGTGCCCTGGTAAGCTCCCAGTGTAGAGGCCTCAGCAAAGGGTCCATTTCAGATGTGAGGTTGCTGTGGCGATACATAGCATAGGGTCTCAGCTGAAGTTAAATAAACATTGGCCAACATAATACGTAGCCCGACCGTGGGTCATCAGATCGCCACCTCAGGAAAGTCAGTAAAGTGCCCCAAAGTTACAACAGCTTCAAATCCCTTAAGGAACATGAAAAAAGTCCTACCTCCGAGGCTCCCATCACTTGAAGAGATTTGGCATTAGATTCTTAAGTTCTTGTACTGCTTGGTCATACAAGTCGTAAGAGAGCCATTTATCCTCTGATTTTATCTGAAGCACTGCCGGGTAGTGCATACGGAATGGTGTGCCAGCGGCAATTAGCTTAGAAAAAATCAGATGCAGCTCTTGCCTTTTAACCCTGACCGATTGAGGCAGGCCTTGGCTGATTCAGATTCTGCGCCCTTCCCACAGGACATCTTGCAACTCTCTAATCTTAGCGAGGATTATGCTGTTTATCCAAGAAGTTTAACAATTTGAATATGAGAGGCCGAGGTAGGGTGCCAGGAGGTGGGGGGAGGGTGAAGGGCTTGATGCACTCATTTGATAATATATGTGGCGCCGTTCGGGGAAGGCCCTGTAATTTTCTCACATTGTTTCTGGAGAAATAGTATGGGAGCATTTTCTTCTTCTTTTTCTGGTATCCCAATAATGAGTAGATTGTTCCTCCTGCTTCTTCCCTCAAAATCTTCGAGCTTCTCCTCAAGTTTCTTAAGTCTGTGGCCAAGTTGAATAGTTGCATGGTCATTTTTGTCCTGTTTTTTTCTAAAGAGATTAGTTTAGCTTCTGAGTCACCCACACGAGTTGTCAGGGATTGTACAGATGATTTAATTTGCTGTTAAGTCCTCCCAAATATCAGCAATTTTTTCCTGCAGCAGGTGCATGATCTCTAAGAATCTTTCCTCAGAGAAAGAGGCCGATGTAGTGGAGAGCTTGGATGGACCGGCAGGCTGGTGTTTAGGGCGCTTAGCGGCCTTGTCTTTTTAAGGGGTTGGTGGAGGAGAGTGCCTCGGAGGCGTCTTCTTCATGTAAACCTCCATGGTATTTGGTATTGTTAGAACCCTGAGGAGTTCAGAAGTCAGTTGATGTAGATTTCAAATCACTATGATGTGTGGAAACAGAGCGGGAAGGCTGAAAATGATTTTTGAGGTGTGGAGCTACGGAGGGATGAGACTGTTCCTCAAGCTGCCATCACATGACCTCTTATCTTTTCTTAACGTTTTAGCATTTGCTAGTTCTAGAATTCAATCTTCCTTTCTAGATTTATTGGATATAACATTAACAATCATAAATGCATGGTACCAAATGGCTAAAATGTGTAACGCTGTTATGGTAATATCCAAATGTGTTCCAATATATAATAACCCCCTATTTCCCCCTGGCTAAAGTTGACCCTACTTTTAAAGTCTGGCATCTCTCAAATCACATACACTCTATTGCTGATTTCTATGGGGGTGACAATCTATTGTCTCTTTTGCAAATTCAAGAAAAATGCCTACTTTAAAGCTGCAGAGTTGGCACTACATGCAGGTAAAGAATTTTATCTTTAAGAGAAATAATAGATCTCTATCCCATATTCTATGTCAGAGAACTTCTTTCTGAAACTAGATTCCAATAAACATCTGATATCTAAACTATATTTCTTTATTATGGAAACCTCTATCATGTTCTCTGGATTCAGTCAGAGAAGCATGGGAGAGAGAACTTGCAAGATCTTGATATCTCTATCCCAATAGAAAACTGGAAAACTACGATTAATTCAGGTAAACTTATGATTAAGAAAAATAAGTTACTACAAATTCATATTAATATCCTCCATAAAACCTATCTCACACTCACAAGTCTTCATAAAATGGAAGTCTCCATATCTGAACTTAGTCCAAGATGTAAAAAAGAAAGAGGAACTCTGTCCCACATGTTGGTAAACTGAAAAACTAAATGTTTATTGGGGCAGGGCAAGGCCTATATTATGTAAAGTTTTAGGAAAGGAATTTCCTTTTGATCCAGGTATTGCTATATTCGGACTCTCCGTAGAAGCTCAGGATGAGTTAAGATATCAAAAGATATTCTGCAACATTAGTTGCTTAGTAGCTATTCATATTATGCTCTAACATTGGAAGAACATGTCCCTCCTTACATTCATGGAATGGATTAAGAATATAATAGACCAAAGTAAGATGGAACAAGCTATCTACCTGTAACCCCTTCCCGTTACCCGGGGTTACTAGAATCCCAGTAAGACCTAGTGGTAGGCAGGGAAGGCAGCTTGTGAAACTCCAGTTAAATGGGTTTCACACTGTCTCACTCTGTTCTCAGTCTCAGCTGAGACTGAAGGATGACATCACCATAGAACTATCGCAGCTGCATGAACCACATTGGAATCTGCAGATGGGAGTTAGATTAGAATGTTGGGAGTTTTGAACAGTCAGTGGGGCAGAGTTGTGTGAGCAGTGAAGAAGAGAGGAGCACAGCAGTCTGTGCACAGGCTCTTGGAGCCTAAGCTCTGATATAGAGCTACTTCTAGTGAAAGGTGTGTGTTTCCGCCTAAAGAGGAACACAGTAAGCTGTTCTTGAAGTGGTGGAGACCGCTGATACTGGTCTCTGTGCCCCATCCCTCAGGGGATGGGGGTGGAAGGTTTGCCTGCTATTCCAGGGGCAACCCCCTGGTTTCTGCTAGAGAAGAAGCTGCCTTGTTTTTTTCCAAGTGTTTTGGGTACAAGAAGATGTCAAGATTCGCCTGTGGGGCACCTGCAACCAAAGGGTGAGTTCTGCTCTTATTCAAAGGGCCTATGTTTCACCTGAACTGTGTTAAAGTGGGGATTGGACTGCTGAATTAGTGGGAGGCCTAGAGGAATAGGCTTAGCCAAAGTAAAAGTATGTTCAAGTCCAGCACAAAGGGAAAGTCAAGACATGCAGAGGAGATTTGCTATACGTCTACCCTGTAATCTACATTGCCAGGCTTTCAAAAGAGTTGTTTAATGTCCAGAGAAATGGCCAGGTATGGATTGTGGGAGCTGGAGGTGGGAGACCCCCCACCTTTAGTAACCAGGTCCACCTCTATGGATTTACTCTGTGGCTTTCTACTTTGCCTCATGCACTTGGCCAGTGATGAGTGAAGTACCCAGACGAGGGATTGGAAGGAAATTTCCCTTAAGGAGTTGAAGGCTCTATGGTGGTTTGGGGAGCCACCAACAGAAAATTTGGTTCACTGCCATATGGACCGGGATTGAGTGGCCAGCAGGGGAGCCAGGCCAGGAAAAACCCAAATAGTGTACAAGTCGGGCTGTGTACCCAAAGCTGCATGCAAGTCCGGGCTGTGTGCCTGGTGGGTTCAGAGCCTGAGGGCTGAAATGTGAAGAAGTGTTCTGTTGCTCTTATCTGCATTACAAGGAATGTAGCCCCATGGGGGTCCGTCTATGCTTTGTTTGTTCAGTTTGGATGTGAATAAAAGCCACACTTTAGAATCCCATTCCCGGTATTGGACATTACAGCTATTGCTTCCTGTGTTAGGATTTACTTGGGTACCCTTGTGCAGAGTAGCCAAACCTAGGCCCCTTGTGCCGAGTAACCTAGTCCTCCCCGAACCCAGTCCCCACCAGGTACTGCTGTCAGCTTCAATAGCATACCACCTATTGTTTTGTAAAAAGGCAGGGGTCAGGGCCTTACATACCTTATGGAGGATGAACACGAAAAATATAAAAAAAAAAAGTGCCCCTCCTTGTTTACAATTTTGGCTAATTTGACAAGTTAAAATAACTAGGTAACAATGATGAGGCAGTTTGGGAGGCAGTTTAGCTCAGTGGTTTAAGGCTCTGACCTGCAAATCTGGTGACATCCAGCAGACTAGACCTGGGTTTGAATCCCACAGCTTCCACTTGTAGACTGTGTGACCCTGAGCAAGTCATTTAACTTCCCTGTGCTCCCAGGGCACACCTGTAAAAAAGCTTTCAGTTTAGTGTGCTAGTCCTGGTTAAACAACTAACAAAAAGATAAAGTGAAGTCTTCATGAGATTTTAAAATGACTGAAGCATCCACGTTTTGAGCTGCAAAAAAAAAAAAAAGTATGGAAAGAACAGGGGTCCAGAATATGTAAGTATGGAGCAAACATTGGGGGCAGGAATATGTAAGTCTGAGAATAAGGGCACAGAAATTTGTAAGTATGTGCAGAATAGGGGGTGCAAGAATATGTAAGTATGGAGAGAACAGGAGTGCAGGAATATATAAGTATGGAGAACAGGAGGTGTAGGAATGTGTAAGTATGGAGAACAGGGGGTGTAGGAATGTGCAAGTATGGAGTGAACAGGGAGTGCAAGAACATGTATGTATGGCTAGAACAGGAGGTGCAGAATATGTAAGGAGAGAACGAGGTACAGGAATATGTAAGTAGGGAGAGAACAGGTCATGCAGGTATATGGAGGTATGGAGGGAATGGGGATGATATAGCTAAGTATGGAGAGAGCATGGGGTGCAGGAATAAATACGTATGTTGAGAATAAGAGCGCACAAGTATGTAAATATGAGTAGAACCGGGGGTGCAGGAATATGTAAGTATGGAGAGAATGATTGTGCAGGAAACATAGAAACATATACTTTGACAGCAAATAAGGACCGCTTGACCCACCTAGTCTGCCCATTTCCCTACCTACAGGATTGGCCGCAGATCCTAGTTAACCAACAGCCTATTTCTTCCTACCGCCCACAAGAATTGCCTTATGTCTGTCCCATGCATTCTTGAATTCTCCCACGGTTTTAGACCCAACAACCTCCTCAGGAAGGCTATTCCATGTGTCCACTACCCTCTCTGAAAAAATACTTCCTCACATTGCCCCAGAACAGGCCCCCCCCATCTTTAATTGTGTCCCTCTTGTTCTTGCACGTCTCTTTTTCTGAAAGATGCTACCCTCTTGGACTTTGTTGATTCCACTGAGGTACTTAAAAGTTTCTATCATGTCCCCCCTCTCCCTTCTTTCCTCCAGGGTATACATATTAAGCTCCTTTAGTCTCTCCTCGTATGGCTTCTCTTGCAGACCCTGCACCATTTTAGTTGCCCTCCTCTGGACTGCCTCTATCCTGTCTATGTCCTTGCGGAGATGGGGTCTCCAGAACTGGACGTGAGTACTCCAGATGGGGTCTCACCAACTGTCTGTACAGAGGGATAACAACTTCCTGTTTTCTGTTGGTGATACCTCCCTATGCATCCCAGTACACCCCAGCCCTCCCTACTGCCTTCTCACATTGCTTGCTAACCTTGAGTCATCTGCTATGATTACCCCAGGTCCCTTTCCTTTTTATTGTTGTTACTACCTCCCTAATTGTGTAATCTTCCCTGGGTTCTTGTTTCCCAGGTGCATTATTTTGCACTTCTTTGCATTGAATCAAGCTGTACTTTAACATTCCTCCAACCTTGCCAAGTCCCTTCTTATCCTTTCCATGCCTCCTTGTGTATCAACCCTGTTGCAGATCTTTGTGTCATCTGCAAGGGCATACTTTTCCTTCCAGTCCCTCTGCAATGTCACTTAAAAGACATTAAAAGGACTGGACCTAGTACTGAACCCTGCGGTACCCCACTAGTAACCCCTCTTTCTTCAGAGTGGACTCCATTTACAATTACCTTCTGTGTCCTGTTGTCCAGCCAATGTTTTACCCAGGCTGCCACCCTGGGACCCACTCCCAGGCTGGTTAATTTGACTATTAATCTTTTGTGTGGGACAGTATCAAATGCCTTGCTAAAGTCTAGATAGGCCATGTCCACAGCCCCTCCCTGCTCTACTACTTTGGTCACCCAGTCAAAGAAATCTATTAGATTCATCTGACATGACATTCCGCTGTGAACCCATGCTACCTTGGGTTCTGTACCCACTGGCCTCAAGGTACTCAACAATTCTTTCCTTCAGAAGTGACTCCATCACTTTTCCCTACCACAGAGGACAAACTGACAGGTCTGTAGTTTCCTGCCTCTGTCTTGGTCCCACTTTTGTGAAGGGGAATCACATCTGCCTTCCTCCAGTCCTCAGGTACCACACCATCCTCCCATGATTTATTAAAAAGAGTATCCAGTGGTTTCATTAGTTCTCCCCTTAATTCTTTTAGAATTCTGGGGTGAATTCCATCAGGACCCATTGCTTTGTCCACCTTCAGTTTTAGTTCTTGCAGAACCCTTTCTTCTGTGAAAGGGCTGGGATCGACCCCCCTGTCAAGAGTGCTTCTGTTAATTGGATTAGGCACTTTCCCCTCCTCTTTTGTGAATACTGAGCAGAAATATTCGTTCGGTATCCCTGCTTTATCACTGTCCCCCTCTGCCCACCCACCACTCATTCTATTCAGCCTCACTATCCCTCCCTTTGTCTTTCTACGCTCTCTGATGTACCTATAAAAGGTTTTATCCCCCTTCTTAACCGAGTTGGCTATCTTTTCCTCAGTTTGGGCCTTTGCTATTCTGACTTCCCTCCCTGCTGCCTTCTGCCTTAACTGGTACTGCTCTCTGTCCTGCTCCTTCTGTGTTTCCTTATACTTCCTGAATGCTATCTTTTTCTCCCTGACTTTCCTAGCCACCTCTTTTGAGAACCATAGTGGCTTTTTCTTTCATTTTGATTTGTTTATTTGCTTCACACAAAGGCGTGTTGCCTCTGTGATGGCAGTTTTGATGATTCCCCATTGTTGCTCTAGCCCTCCTTCTAGCCTGTTTACTAGTGCTTTTCTGAGGCACTCTCCCATCTTGCCAAAGTCAGCCCTCCTGAAGTTCAGTACCCTCACTTTTGTATGGCTTGACTCTGTAGCTGAGTTTAACGTGAACCACACTGTTTGATGGTCACTTGTTCCCAGATGGCAACCCACTTCTAGATCTGAGATCCTCTCAATGCCCCCATTTGAGAGTATGAGGTCTAAGATTGCTCCCTCACGAGTGGGTTACGAAACTAGCTGTCTGAGGCCTGCCACCTGTAGGGCATCGATAATGGCTCTGCTTTTGGATGTGGCTGCAGCAAATGTGCTCCAGTTAACATCTGGCATATTCAGGTCTCCCATCAACAGTGTCTCCCCTTTCTCTGCCATCCTAAGAATGCCTTCTATCATATCCTTGTCCATTCCCTCCCCCTGACATGGGGGTCTGTACACAACCCCTGTGCGGATTGTGGTGCCCTTTCCAGTCTCCAAGGTGACCCACAGTGCCTCCTCTCCTCTCTGTTTACTCTTTTGTTCAGTTGCTTTTATCCCTTCCTTTACATGAGAGCTACTCCTCCCCTCTTCTCTGCCTGTCTCTCCTGTAGGTTCACGTACCCTGGTATGTTAACATCCAGTTATGTTCTCTGTGTACCATGTTTCTGTGACTGCTTCAATATCCAGGCATCCTCTTCCATCAAGGCCACCAGCTCAGGAGCTTGTTGCCCAGACTATGAGCATTGGTACTCATTACCCTCCATTTCCTGCGGCCTTACTCCTTTTTCCCCATCCCTGTCCTTCTTGCCTTTGTCACTTTCCCCATTTACCCTGCCCTTCTCCCTATCACCACCTCTATGTTGGTTTTTACCGCACTTACTACATGATTTTTTGGGCTAGGATTTCCCTGCTCCTTTTCCATGCCTCCCCCCTTGGCTAGTTTAAATGCTTGCCAATGAAGCATTTAAACCTATCACCTAGGATCCTGGTTCCCCTCCTGGACAGATGCAGCCCATCATGCCAGTATAGGCTTGCATCACTCCAGGTGGACCCCCAGTCCCCAATGAAGCCAAATCCCTGTGCTCTGCACAGGAATATATAAGTATGTGTAGAACGGGGTGCAGGAATAAGTAAGTATGCAGAAAACAGGTGCATGGATATGTTTGCATGGTTTGAACAGCTGGTGCATGAATATGTAAATATGCAGAGAACATTGAGTGCATGAATGTGTTTGTGTGGAGAGAACATATGATGCATGAATATGTAACATTGGAGAGAATGGGGCACTGGAGTATGGGGAGAACAGTAAGTGCAGGGATATAAGTTCAGCAAGAAAAGGGGGTGTAGGAATTTGCAAGTATGGAGAGAAGGGTGTAGGAATTTGTAACTACGGAGAGAACAGTGGGTGCAGGAATATGTAAGTATGGTGACAACACTGGGTGCAGGAATATGTAAATATGGTAAAAACAGTGGGTGCACGAATATTGAAGTATGGAGAGAACAGGGGGTGCAGGAATACATATGAATGAATTGATGGCGAAGTTTCATTTTTCATTTTTATTTTTTATACTTGTTGCTGATGAGCAATTTTGACTGTTTTCACAAGCGACAAGTAAAAAAATAGTCATATAATATGAATACAATACAGTACAGACCTCAAAGAACACCGTATAAAAATGATGGCACTATTAATGAAACAACAAAAATTAAGTGCATGCACATTCATTCTTTAACAACCAATGTTTACGTTTAGTATTAAATGTTCTAATGTTTGTGCAGTTAGCAATTCCATTGGGTATAGAGTTATAAAATCTAGTCTTGAGGAAGCAGAATAGCACAATGGGTTAAGGCTCTGAGCTGCAAACCTGGAGACCTGGGTTTGAATCCCACAGCACCTACTTGCATACTTTGTGACTCTGAGCAAGTCACTTAACTTGTTTGTGCTCCCAGGTCGCACATGGAATTAAGCTTTAGCTTTCTGTGCCTCTCCTGGTTAAACAGTTTCTCCTTCTTATTTACCCTATCTAATACTGACTTTTGCCCAGTCACTTTTTTTTTTAAAGGAATTTTATACACATATTTACTCTGGGATCTAGTCCCTTGTAAATTCATAGCTCTGGGAAATAATTACATGACTGTCTGAGGTAGCTGACCTAATGTTATAACATGGTACCCATCTTTAAAGTTGCCTTTGTTTTCAACTGATAAACAACCAGCATCCTTTAACAAATTGCAGTGATGGGTCCTGCTTGGCAAAGTAATCATAAATCTTAGTGCAAAGTTATATGCAAAACTTACCAAACATTTTGTTGCTAGTGGCCAAATACATGCTTAACTCATAATCAAAAACACCAAATAAAAAAATGATGTGGTAATAGTCTAAGAGACTAAGACACAATGGGTTTGTACTCAAAATAAAAGCCCTAATTTCTGATAAACCAATTTGATCTCATTTTTGACATGAAGTTCAAAGGATAGGTTGTTATACAAAATAATCATCAAATATTTAAAATTTCAACTGCTTCAGTAGGTCCTCCTTTTAAACTGACTATCAGACGATTCTGTTCTCTTTTTTCAAGTGGCATAGAAAAGACCATGGCCTTTCTTCTTTTAGTGTTTAACACCATGGCCCAGCTATTCAAACTGCGCCCAAAAAGTGCACAACAGCAGGAGCAAGCTCAAGTCCACTACGCGCAAGAAGCGCAATATTCAAAAACTGCGCAGGCCAAGATGCGTCTACGGCCGACGGCTGAAAGTCGCACCACCTGTGCCATAGCACAACTAGGGAGGTGAAGCTGAGCATATCTGATGCACCATAGCGCAACAAGGGATGTTCAGCTGAGCAGTCCAGATGCGCCATAGTGCAACCAGGGATGCCCACA
Organism: Neoceratodus forsteri; assembly: GCA_016271365.2. Taxonomy (NCBI): domain Eukaryota; kingdom Metazoa; phylum Chordata; order Ceratodontiformes; family Ceratodontidae; genus Neoceratodus; species Neoceratodus forsteri. Next base: position 400,691,882 of record CM057457.1, read on the forward strand.
GCAGCAGGGCAGCAATGCAACAGCACAACCAGGGATGCAGGGGCCCACCACCCATGCCACAGATGGGCAGAGGAACACACAGCAGAACAGACATCGTCCCCCACACCCCATGCACTGCACAACCGGGGAAGAGCTGGAATAACCACCCACCCATGGATACCAGCAACCAACCCACAGCCGGGCCATGGTGCCCCAGCACACCCCCTGGCAAGCTGTGACCGGCACACAAGGATGGCCGACCACCCCGTACCACACCATCCCACCAATGCAGAGCACACCCTGCACCATGATCCCCATGCACCCTGCCCAGGAGTAGCACCCAACAGTGCAGGACACCCCATGCATGCCACCACCCCCACTGTGACAATGCAACCCTGTGCATCATGGAGCCATGCAAAGCAGTCCCACCATGGACACCCTGCAGCGGGCGGCAGCAGACAGTGATGCAACAGATGCATACACAGTGCCACCCTGCACGTCCCCCCTGAGGTACAGATGAGAGACCGACCATGACCAGGTACCCCACATGCGACAGGGCATGCCCCAGACCCCACCTCCAGTGGTACAGCACCCTGCACACCCTCCCAAGGATACATCCCATCCCAGCACTGGCCACAACAGCCAGCACAGACACGCACAGTGTAGCATGGAGGCATGCATCACACAGGATGCAACACAGTGCAGGGACAAACACCCACCCATACCCAAGGGCACAGCAACACAGGGACACAGTAGCGGGTCAACCAAGCCACTGGTGTATGGCCACAGCTGACGTTTACACACGGCCAGCACCCCTACATTGCACAGGTGTGCCAGCCACCCTGCGCAGGCACCATGAAGCTGTATGCCACCAGCATGCTGCCGGAGCACAAGTGACAGACACTGGAGCACATCCCCTGCAACAGACACAAGCGACAGCATGGATGGTGGACAACAACAGTGGAGGCCAAAGTGTCACCGGAGGCAGACATGCACCATACTGGTGATAGCGGTCAACCTTGCATTGTGCCGGGTACAGTTGTTATCCAGCATGGACAGCCACCACTGACACGCCAACAGACCGTGCATATCACAGACATGCAAGGGTGTCAGCTGTACAGGCCATGGACGGTCTGACAGGGGTGCCATGCACACAGTGCAGGCCCCATGGACCACTGCACACAGGCATGCAGTGCACAGAGTACAACACACAAACCACAGACAGTGACTGATCCCCCTGTCCACACCATAGGTGGTTCACCTCTGCACACACACACACACACACACACACACACGCCCATGCGTGCACCACCCCTGACGCCATGCACACCACTGCAGCTGAGCACCTGTAGCCCACTGCAAATCAGAGACCACCACAGTTGTTATAACAAAGTGTATATATTGAAACTATGTACAGTAAAGCTATATACAAAACTATATACAATATTGGAGGAAGGGCCACATAACAGGTGGGGTTGGGTAAGGGGCAGGGGTGAACATATGGGAGAGGGAAGAAGGGGTGTGAGGGTGGGTCAAAGGGGGGAAGGTGCTAGTTGGGGCATGGGGACTTCACCGGCTGCCCTGGTCCTCTTCCTTCTGGCGCCGAAGGGATCTCTGCCTCCTCCTCCTCACCCCATGGCAGTGGATGTGTCACAGGAGCTCCAAGGTCTCCCTCCTGACCCACAGCAGTTCCTGAATGTTCCGCTGGATCTGCAGGAGTGTCTGGCCACTTAGGACGAGGGAGCAGAGTCAATAGGTGTGACTGTCCATCCCTCTGCAGCCCACCCAATGTGCATGGCATACAGCCATGTGACACGCCCCTGTGATGGTGTGCGACCACCCACAGTGACTGTGTCCACAAGACCTGCCCACCCAGGCAGCCACAGCCATGTGGACCACTGCACACGCCCACCGCCCATGTCCTGCACAGCACCACCATGGCTGTACAGTGACTTGGCTATGTAGTGTGAAGGCAGTGCCCCAGCCATGTGCCCGGTGCACACATGGACCACCATTGACACACTCCCAGACATGCAGTGCCACTGAACAGTGCTGACTGTAACAAGTTGCGTGCATGGCAGTGGTGTTACTGGATGGTGGCCATGCGCAACTGCCCGCCCAGTTATACAGCATGCAATAGTAATCATGGATGTAAGGTACTCACCATCAGCAGGCTGGTCCACACACCGTGGACCACCTTCATCCCTCCTGTCCCTCACCTCCAACATGTGGCGCCTCCCCTCTTGGTTGCACCTCCGTTCTTCTGGCCCTAAGGTGCAAACATGGAGAGAGGAACATCAGTACAATCCGGTAGTAGTGTCCCCCCACCCCCATGTGTGTGCAATCCCACAGCCAGACCCACCCACCCACACCCGATACCACCACCACGGCCAACACGGACGGCCCCATGTGCCGGACACGCCAACCGTGAGACCCGTATGGATGATAAAAGTGTATGGATGTTGCACCTACCTGGCCGTGGCACCGTGCCCTTCCTGGCATGTGCCCGCAGGCGGGCAGGCAGGTCCAGGGTCCCTGCACCTCAGGTCCCCATAACGGTGGTGGCACTGCTCCGCTGTCCACCCCCCTACCAGTGGCCTCCTCCAGGGCATCGGCCACCCCCTGCCATACCACACTCCTGGCCCTGTCCAGGGGTGCCTCCCCAAACAAAGCCCCAACATGGGACTCAACTATGGCCACAAGGTTTGCCAGCTCGATCTGGCTCCACTGCACAGCAAGCCTCCGCGCCATCTCTGCTGCTCGGTTCAAGCAAAATGGCACTCTGCAGCGCAGTCCTGCCACATGCAGATGCTGCATGGTACAGTGCTGCCATTCCCTATCACGCTGTCACCGAACAGTGATATAGTGGTGTACCCATGCCTGACGCATGGCACCTAGGAGGCAAAGGTGAGGCACAGGGTCAAGGGTCTCTGGCGCACGGACAGCCACAGTGTGATTGGAACCCAATGTGTGTAGTGCGATTGGGTGCCTGTGTGCCACCTCCTGTAGTGGCCTACCACGCTGTTGCCCCAGTGCACCTACGACCCCCCAGTGCCATAGCGCCATATAGGTGAACAGCGCCGTAGTGCCACTGGCACAATGGTGGCCGTGCCCTGCATTGCCTCCTGTGCACAGCACATCAGCAGCGTGGCAGGCGCCTGCGTCATCAACCCAGGCATGCGCAGTTAGGTGTGTACTGCGCATGTCACAGAACTGCGCCCTTGGGTCAGCACGTTCAACACAATTGTGCAAAGTGCAACAGTGCGATATTCAGCTGGCATATGCAAATCAACTAACCAGCCATTCAATGGCACAGTCACTGCATTTGCATACACTTAAAGATGCGCCTCGCCTCATTTGCATGGGTTGCGCTATAAAAGTGCGACATTGGGCTGCACTGGCCAGAGTCGGTTACTGCAGTCTATTGCGGTGAGTTACATGTTGTTTAGGAGTGTGGACTGTAGTGTTTGGGACATGCATGGGACTGCACAGTCACAGGTAACACCTGTCATTCTCACAGGATGAATCATGACCAAGCGTGTGGTGGAGGAAGAGGAACAGTCATAGGAGGAAGAGGAGGCCAAATTTCACTAAGGCTGAGACAGATGCCCTGTTCGAGGCCTACCTAGACCAGGAGCTGCTTCTCAGCGGACGCCAGGGAACACCACAGGCCCGTGCTGCTGCATGGGAGGAGGTGGCGCGTGCTGTAAACTTGCATGGCAGCTACCAGCACTCCGTGCAGGAGTGCAAAAAGAAGATGGGCACAGACAGGGGGAGGATTAAAGAGAAGGTGGCTGCCATCAGGGCAGCATGGTCTGCGACAGGTGGGGGACAGCCGGAAGTGCTACTCCTGACCCCACAGGAAAAGCGGGTTGCTGGCAGCATGCAGCGTTGCACCATTGAGAGTGTTCCGGGTGGTGGATTCCAGACGGGTGGTAGCCCGTCACTGCATGGTAGGTCATGGTCTGTCTATTGGGGGGGACAGGGTAGGTCACATGCAGTAAAGCTACTTTTTTTCCCTTACAGCTCCTGAGCATCTGAATGGGTCAGCGGTGGTGGGCTTCTCCACTGAGGCCAGTCACATGAAGATGGAGGCGGGCCCATCCACTTCCACAGGAATATGGGGGTCAGGGCGACAGTGGGCCCACCTGGATGTCCGAACTGATGTTGGTGGAACAGGTGGGGTGGAGGCCCTGCCCGTGTCCCAGCATGCCAGTGTCCATGGATGCCAGCATGCTGAGACTTGGGCTGGTGCTGGATCCATCACCAATGATGATGGAGCTAACATCATGGGCAGTGACATGTGTGTGCCACAGGATGGCCACACAGCAGGTGACATCGCGGCCATGGCTGTGGATGGTGCCACCGTGCAGGCCTGCGTGTCATCACAGTCCCAGCCTGTGCCTGTCAGCACCAGTGGGGCAGCACTGGTGTGTGTCCAGGACAGTGGGACTGTTGTGGCCACTGCGGCAGCACCATTGAGCCCTGGGGAGTGGCAGCCAGAAGGGGCAGCATCAGCAGTCGGCCAATGGCCATGGGGGTACAGTGTCAGGGGGTGGCATCAGTGCACCACCTGTGGACATGCCCAGGCCTGGCCTTGGTGTGCAGTGCCCACCCTCAAGGGGTGATGAGCATCAGGGCCACGAACACCCTTAGGGACAGCATGCCGATCAGGCAGATGACCTCTTGGATGAGCACACCCGCATACTGCAAGCATCAGTCAATCAGCAGATGCGGCTTGGGATGGTGGTGGATGCACAGAGTGCGGCTCTACGCCAGGCAGAGGAGCATCGCAGCAGAGACACCACTCTGCTCCTGGCAGGGATGGACCGGTTATGGGAGGATGTAACCGCTGCCATTGACAGGCAGGCACAGGCATTCACTGCTGTCATGGCCACAATGGGCACACAGTTATTGGCCCATGCGCCGCAGACACCACACAGTGAAATGTCCACCTCCCGTTCCCGGTGTCGTGAGACACCATCCTTGTAGACACCGGGTTCAACTGTGGGCATCCTGAGCACCCCTGGCGCAGGCATGTTTGGTGTGCTGCAGACCCCTGCGCAAGCATAGTCGCGTTCATGCAGTGGAACCCCTGAGGGACTGTCGGTGCCACCCCATGAGGCCAGTGGTCAGTCTGTCACTGCTGGTGGGTCTCAGCGGGGCCGCCCATGCATCTGTGGTGGCCATGGCACTGTGGCACGTGACTGACCTGTCTCCCAGAGCAGCTACTGTCTGATGCTGCCCTGTGTGCATTGTGTCATTCAGTGGGCAATGCATGGGTGGGTACCCGGCCCTGCATGCATACACACAGTCCATCTGCACACCCTCCCGGCTGCTGTCCGCAGTTGCGTGTGCATGATGATGCCTGCGTTGCACTGTACATCACTGTGCAATGGTGCCCAGCATCTGATACACGCATAATGACAGGCAGTGGGCGTGGTGGTCTGTGGACATGTGTGTGGCTAGGGGTGGCGGTCTGGGTCAGCGTGCCTTCTACCCTTTGTGCATGTCTGGTGAGGTGTGTGTGTGTGTGTGTGTGTGTATATGACTGCGTGACATGTTAGACCTCGCCCATCCCTGGCGGTGTGTGCGGTTCCATGCCCGGCCACTTTCCTTGATGGCATGCACCCCTGGTGTGTGTCCATGTGTGTTTGTGGGTTGTGCCTTTGCCACTGGTGGTTGCACATGGCTCCATGACTTACCTAGGTTGGATGAAGTGCTCCTCCATGATGGTGTCCCGGTGCAGTTGTGCCAGCCGGAGCAGTCAGGGGCCCCGTCGCCCAAGGCGGGGCTGCCCATCACCATCGTCACCGGTGTCCTCATTGTCCCCATCGCTGTCCCCCTCTTCGACCTGTACAGCTATCCCACATTCGTTGGCCATGTTGTGCAGGATGCAACAGGCCAGGAATAACCCGCATGCCTTTGAGGTGCTGTACTGTAGGGCACTGCCAGAGGTGTCCAGGCAGCGGAAATGTGCCTTCGGCATCCCGAGCACCCACTCGATGACATTGCGTGTGGTGGTATGTGCCTCATTGTAGCGTTGCTGCGATGGGGTCGCGGGCCACTGGTATGGTGTGAGCAGCCAGGGACGGAGTGGGTATCCACTGTCACCTGCGTGTAGAGGGTGGAGGTTAGTTTGGTGATCAGCATCGCCCTGCCTCGGGCCATGTAGGCCACTACCCATGTCACCTCTGACCATGCCCCTCCCAAGCTCTATGTTTGTCCATGTGGTTTGCATACTCACCCACTAAGTGGCAAGTGGGGATGTCCCCGCGCTCGAGTCTGTGGCACAGTGCCGACTGGTGCCAGATGAAAGCATCATGTGCTCCCCCAGGGTGCGTGGCACAGACAGTGATTATGCACCCCCGGCATTGCACACCACCTTGCAGTTGATGCTAGCATAGCCCTTCCGATTAATGTATGTGGCCCCCTTGGGGCCAGGTGGTGTGCGGATGGCCACATGAGCGCAGTCTATTGCTCCAGCATGCCAGGCATACGTGCTACTCTGTAGAACTCCTGTATGTTTGCTGTGTGCTCCACCGGTGTGCTGGGGAAATTGATGTACTCCGCAGCATGTGGCAGCAGTGTGCTGAGGAATTGGGTGAGGTGGCATGACGCAGCCGACTGTGTTATGCCTGTGGTGTCCCCTGTTGGTCTCTGGAAGGTACCCATGGCGAGCAAGCACATGCAAGCTGTCACTTTAGTCTCCACTGACAGAGCATGGCTCTGTTGTGTGGGTGTCTGCATCACATCACTGCACAGCTCACAAAGCCACCTCAGAATTGCCCGATCCAGGCAGTACTGGCCCACGATCTCAGTATCGCTGTACAGCTCAAAGCTGGTGCAGGCTCGGTACTGCCTGTTGGGGGCCTACCGCAGACGGGCCCTTCCACGGCCATGCCCCCCTGCTGCCTGCCTTCTCACCCCCCTCATTACTGCCTCCATCTGGATGGTGGCAGTGGCCATGTCCCTGGCTTGTGTTCACCCCCCCTGGCAGCTGTTTCTGTGTTCCCCCCACTGTCCTGGCTGCTACTTCCCCTGCACCAGGAACACCTTCATGTGGTGGCCTCTGTGCTGTGTGGCACTTCCCTCTTCTGCACTGGCTGTGGCTCCCCACACCTTCCCTGTGCCTCTCTGTTCAGGATGCCCTTTCCCTGGCCTGCCCTGTGTGTCCCTCCTGTCCCATTTGTGCAGCTAGAGTTCAGCCTCATGTGCCTTCCCCTGTAGTGTTCTTGCGCCTCTCCCTTGTTCCTTTTTATTTTGGCTCATTTCCGCTATCACGCAACTTCCGCTTGCTTCCCTATTGTGCATGGTGCATGTTGTCGAATATCGCACTGCGCCATTTATGCATGGTTCCTCCCCCTTTAGTTGCGCATACATTCATTATCATTGCACTATTGCTCAGCCTGATTTGGGGGGGCGCATCTGCCTCCCGCTGAGTATCACAGAATGGTGCATTTTTAGACTTGTGCTGGAGCAACCCTATTGCACATGGTGCAACGCTTTTGAATATCTGGGCCCATATGCCTTGACAGCAGCCATTCCTGAAAATAATCTAAAACATAATTTTGCACAGTCCTCAGAGCATCCTCAGACTGTGTTGTAGCATTAAAAAATGACTGAATCATCTGCATATAGGGTCATCTTGAATTCTTTACAAGTAAAGATGCCAAAATTCATAAATACTGAAAAGAGAAATAGACCCAAAATTTAGCCCTTTGGCACCCCACATTTAATCTGCAGAGAATCTGAGAAGATTTTTTTTTTCTTTTAACCAGGAGAGAGACACTAAGCTGAAAGTATCTTTATGGGTGCCACCTGGGAGCACAATGACATTACGTGACTTGCTCAGGGTCACACAGTATACAAGTGGCTGTGGGATTCAAACCCAAATCTCCAGGTTTGCAGCTCAGAGCATTAAACCATTGCGCTATACTGCTTTCTAAGATTTGTGTTCCATGCCTTCTGTTACCCAAATAGTTATCAAACCACGCTATAACATCATTTGAAAACTTTAATTCCAAAAAAGAGTCTAGCAATGGGCCATGACCTATAGCTAGCTGAGGACCTGGGTGGGGATAGACTAACCTTTAAAATCAGTAGCATAAGAACAGCCATTTTCCCGAGCAAAACCCTAGTATAAAAATATATATTTTTTTGTGTTTAGCTTAACGACTATTTTTTTTTTTAACCAGAAGAGAGACACTAAGCTGAAAGCTTGTATACAGGTGCGATCTGGAAGCACAAGGAAATTAAGTGACTTGTCAGGGTCACACAGTATGCAAGTGGGGGCTCTGAGATTCAAACCCAGGTCTCCAGGTTTGTAGCTTAGAGCCTTAAACCACTGCACTATACTGTCTTCTGTTTTTGCAAGACAGAAAGTTTGCCAAACTTATATAATTGAGTATAGAGCTTTTAGTTGTCCAAGCTTGTCCCTAAAAGTCCCATATTAAATATTTACCACCCAGCAATCCATGATCACAGTGTACTTCATCCTTCACTTAGGTCTGCTCCCTATTCTGTTTACTAACATTACAAGATGTAGTTAACAAACTGATAAAGATGAAGTGTAAAAATATTCTTGTATAAAAAATTACAGCCAGCATTGAAGAGTAACAAACTTAAAATATTGGTTAAATATCTCCTCCCACATAACAGGATAAAATAGGCACTACCCCATATTCTAACAATTGGCAGCAAAATAATAAAGTTAAATCTCCTCCAAGGAGAAGGCACTAAATGATGGGGACAGATAACCCACAAACTGCCACCATTGAAGTTTCAGGTTTAGCTTCCCTGTCTCTTACCCAAGGAGAAGGCACTAAATGAAGCAGACAGATAACCCACAAACAGATGCCATTGAAGTCTCAGGTTTAGCATCCCTGTCTCTTACCCAAGGAGAAAGCATTAAAAGAAAAAGTCGCTGGCCCATTGGTGCAATGGTTGGATTTCCGCTTGTGACGCTGGTGACCCGGGTTCAGGAACAAGGCTGGGTCGCTGGAGGGCCAGCCGGGGGGGGGTAAGGATAAAGCATCACAGGGACAGCTCTCCTTCCCTTGGGGTGGGCAGGGGAGTGCTCCGGTGCCTGGTGGCTCCTAGCATAGGCTGGGAGTATTGCAGGATGTTGGACCAACACACAGTCAGGGAGAAGTGGATGTCTGCATTAGCCATGATGTCACTACACCACCCTGCAAAGAAAAGAGGAAAAATTGGCTAGGTGCTCACCAGATGACGGCCTCCAGGTCCTCCACTGAACCCTCCAGGGAGCCATTCCCCACAACCTCAGCAGCATCCCGTGACCTATGTAGGTAAGTGCCAGGTAGTCCCCCACTGGTGCATTTCCCCCTCGGAAGGGGAACCCACCCCATGATGGGAAATGCCAGGATACCACGGGAGGGCTGGTATATGGTGTTAGCAGAAAAAATCAGGACTCGAGTGAGGTAGTAGGGTGGTATAGCAGAGAGACCATAGGAGTGCTGAAAGCAGTGGGGACACCCGAGCAGGAGTGGAGGTAAAATAGATAATACAAAAAAAAAAGTCATATCCAGAAGAAATGATGAACTGCTGAGGTTTGGAGTCACAGAGTGCCTGAAGGTGATGAGCTGTTGCCTGGGCATATGCAGGATGTGAAAACTTTGTCTGTGTGTTTCATTTGTTTTTCAGTGTGGTAGTTGAATAGCCCTTAGAGACAAGTACATTTAAAGTTAATTTAAAATGAAAATGCTGATACCTGGTGGTAAGTCAAAGTCAGAGGAAATGGTGAACTACTGAGGTCCAGAGTCAAAGAATGTGTTAAGTTCACGAAGGTGATGAACTGTGTCCTGTGCACATGCAAGATATAAAATCATTTTGTCTGTATGTTTCCTTTATTCTTCAAAGTGGTTGTTGACTAGCCCACAGAGACAAGTGCAGTTCCTTTAGGAGCAGGTTAGATGAAAATGTGTATTCAGTACAGGACCCAGCATCACTGAGTTTGCCAGACTTAGTTGCTGGACTTATTATTGCTTGAGATGGCTTCTAAAAAGTTGATTTAAAATAAAAATGCTGGTACCTGGCGGTGATGTTTTGCAGAAATTCAGGCCAGGAGACTTCCACAGATGTGTGTAAGAATGGTGTAGTTACTCCAAGCAGAAAAACATGCAAATCCACAAAAACTAGCCTACATACACAGATAAACACAAACAGCCACCCTCACAGACCCAAGAGGTAGAGACTCTGAGATTGTGGGCTGAGGAATAAATAAGTCTGGAAATTAGTCATTTTGCTTCTGAAGATTGCAATCTTTGTCTATAACTTTATGATGTAATACTGTTGTAACTATCCATAAGTTTTCAGTAATGAGCAGCAACAGGTTGGATGCAGATATTCTTGAAAGGGTTTTTTTTTTGTCTAAAATTGGCACTATTTTATTTTGGATCCTCATTGGTCAGGACCACATCACATGGCACTGTAGTAAAATAGAACATACCCCTGTTGCATATCATCAGTGGAAGCATTAAAGAGCTAGTGTACTGTTCTGAATTAATAGTAATTTTAAGATACAGTTAGCTACCACTTCCAGTATCTCAAGTATTTTTTTTATTTTCTGTTTGCTAATTAGAAGATTTTTTATGTGGCAGTACTGGGGTGATGTGTGGAGCAGCACTCTGTCCAGAGAAAACAAAAAGTCAGTTCTGTTCCTCCCACTACAACATCAAAAATGAGACCAAGCACCTTATGGCACCACAATCCTTGCAGCCTGAGCAGTAACTTTCACAAGCTACCAGTCAAAATGTGGGAAATTGTCACATCACTAGTAACCAAGGAGAGCCAATCCCTGCTGCTTCATGTGAAAGTGAAACCTGGCAATGAGAAATTGTTCTCATTGGTTACTAGTGATGTCATAGTAAGTGTTGTTTCAGTGTTGATGTAGGAGGAGAGGGAGTTACATAAATTCAGGAAGTGGTAGGAGAAGGCAGTCTTTCCTGAGTTGGAGCGAGGGCAAGGTAAGGTGAAGGAGCTGGGGTCCTGTGTGAGAAGGCTGTTGAAAGAGTTACAGGAAGGGGATAAAAATGGTGGTGAGTGAGGAAGGGAGTGTGTTAAACCAGTACTTGGCAGAGATGATGGAGGTGGGTAGGTTTCATTAGGAGGCAAGGAAGGAAAGTGAGAGGGAGGAGTAGAGTGTGCAGTGATGGGTTCTAGGAGGAGCATTTGAAGCAATTAAACTGCCACCTCAAGATTTCAGGCCTATGTTACTGTGCCTTCCACTGCACACTGCTAGTGCTTATCTGCAAATGCAGCCAAACCAACTGCCTCCCTGTGACGCGTCATCCTGCCAGCTAGTGGTTGCACACACACTGGCCAGCACATAAGGCAGCACATCGTCCACAACATCCTAGAACCTGCCTTCCATCAGAAGCCTCCATTAGCACAAAAAAAGAAAGGATTGCTCACCAAAATGTTTCCCACTACTCACCAGCATGATCTTAATGCTCCCATACCAACATGGCAGCACCTGCTTGCCAGCACAGTATGACCACAGCCACTCACCACCAAGACCCAATTGCTCACAGCACCTGGAAACTGACAAAAATAGTCACTTCTGATATCAATGCAACTGCTTAGCACCCATCTGCTCCCAGCATAGCCTGAAGTACACTGTGATGTAAAGGTCAAACTGTGTGCTAAGGCTGTGGGTAGAGCCAGTGGGATTCTGGGGTGCATTGGGAGAGATATCACCAGCAGGAAGAATGAGATGGTGATGCCACTGTACAGATCATTGGTGAGGCCTCATTTGGAATATGGTCTCCAATTCCGGAGGCTGCATCTCTGTAAGGACATAAACGGGATGTAAGCAGGTCAGAGTAAGGCAACAAAGATGGTGCAGGACCTGCACCAAAAGTCATATGAGGAGAGACTGGAAGACCTTAATATGTATGCCCTGGGGGAGGGGAGAGGAGAGAGACAGAGGAGACAGGATAAATACCTACCGATGTGTAAAAGGCATAATTAGGGTTCCAGAGGATAGCAAAGCATCTTTTTCCATCATCATCATAGTTTTTATTGCTCATCTAGTATAAAATAATGGACATTACAATCATTATGCATTAAAAGTAATAAAACAAACATTGTAAAAGCAGGGGAATTACATGATTACATAAAGTGCAGTATGATCAACAAAATAATTCCCTACATTATAACAAGGAATCAAGTATGAGTTCGTAGAAGAACCTAATAACCAGTGTAAAGTGTTGGAACTTTGATCACCAAGATCCCTTATTATCATATTGCCACTCACAAATGGGGGAATATTTCCTTTTGGTCTTTACTGCTACCTCCAAAAATGTCGCTATTGATAAGGCTTCAGAAATTGTTTTGGGGTGCAGAAGAATAAACAAAGCATCATAATCCAAGTTCACATATTTTATTAAAAATGGTTTTAGTAGTTGTTCACGAACAGAATTATAAAGAGGACATTGTACTATCATGTGATAAATCATTTCCTTAAAGCCTCTGTTAAACCTACATAAATCTAAAGAAGAACATGTCAAAAGTGATCTATTGAGAAAAGACTATCTGGACACTAAAATGCCAGTCTTGCCCAGGTGATCAGTTTCCTAACCCAAGGGTTAAGAGATAGTAACAGGTATTCTTGGATGTAGGGATCAAGTGTGTTCATTTGAAACCATATGGCTTGCTTCTGTGATCTAATTAAAGTCATCCAGTGATTCTGAGCTTCCTGATACAGCCTTTGTCTCAGGATAGATTTAAAAAGAGGGGACATTTTTATCCCTTTCCATGAATCTTCCCATAGATGAGATAAGGAAACTTTTGATAGAATCATTAAAAGTTGTTTCAACCAAGGGGACAAAAAACCCTGATCACCCCAACTGCACTTTTTTTTTAAGATAAAGATCTGGCAAGCTATTACACTGGTTGTTAGTTAGTTTCAGCCAGTATGAGGCTAATCTTATATTAACAGTAATTACTATAGGAAGCCTACCTAGTTCTGTTCTTACCACTGCATCAGCAGTTGAAAGAGAAACTTGAAGGAGGTCTTTAAAGTAAAATAATAATGGTCACTCAATGCTCTCAAAAGTATTAGTGCCCTATACCTCAGAACCATAAAGTATAATTGGTTTTATTTTAGCATTACCCGCTACCAGTGCTGGAGGGAGAGTTTGTCCCCCATATTTATAGTTAAACCATAATAATGCCTTGGTGGCAAGTTTTGCTTTAAAAAGCTGTTCTTTTAAATGTACCTTCCATTGACAATTAGAAGAAAATGTAATCCTGAGATACATATAGGATGAAGTAACTTCAATTTGTTTATCATTGAGATAAATTTTGGGTTTATGTGCATGACAGCTTGATGATCCAAATGTTATAATTTTAGTTTTATATAAATTGATCTTAAGAGCCAATAAATCACTTTTTGTTTTTAAAATGTTTAGCTTACACTGGAGACCGACTACTGAAAGGAAAAGAAGTAGCAGGTCATCAGTATAGGCCAATATGTGAAAATACTAATTCCCGATTTTAGGGGCGTCAAGGGTTAAATATGAATTCAAATTTATTAGAGAATCAATATATAAACTAAATAGTAACAGGGCTAATAAGCATCCTTGTTTCACACCTTGAGTTGAATTAAAAATTATGATAAGTTCCTGTGAATACCATATCTCACAGTTGTAGTTGTATTTGAACGAAGTAAATAAATAAGGAGTAACAAATTAATAGGAAGGCCTCTTGAGAGCAATGTTTCCCCACAGCATCTGTCTAGACACAGAACCATATGTTTCTGAGAAATCTATAAAAATAGCATATAGTGTCATCTGACGGTACGTCCTATGTTTTTCAATTAAATGAGCTAAGATATGAATATTGTCTATAGTTGAGAATCCATGATGAAATCCAGCTTGAAAAATGAATAGTGGAGAGTAATCATTAACCCAAGAGTGAAGCTTAACTAATACAATTTTGGGAACTATTGTCCACTGATATCCAACAGGTTAATCGGCCTATAATTTGAGGGCAGTTGAAGAGAGCCTTTCTTATATATAGTTATTATAATATTCTTGAGCCAAGATAAGGGGACAAAGGATTCTCTTAGAGAAATATTACAAAGAAGGGAACCTAATAATTCAGGTGGGCCTTGTAGATCTCACTTGGGATAGTATCGGGGCCAGGAGCCTTATTGTTAGCTAATTGGGATATGGCATTTTCTGTTTCACTATAGGAGAAAACCAAAGGAATGAAGTCTCTAGACTTCAGTTCAAGGAAGGAAAAATGTGCAATAGGAGAACCAGAGGCCTCAGTATTAAGGAGCGAGCTAAAATATGAGGCCCAACTCTCCTTAGGGATATAAGAAGGAAGAGAAAATGAATGAGAATTTGACCCCTTTGCCACCAATTGCCCAAAGAGTTTGTCATCCTTCATCTCAATGGTGCAGTACATTACTTCCCAGCATCTCAATATGTGTGCTTGGTATTTTTTCCCTCAAAAATTTCGTATATACTTTCCAAGCTGTATTTAACCTAAGAAAGTTATCCCTTCTCCCTTGAGGGGAATTTCCTCACATATTTAATACATTTCCCCAACTTAGATTTTTCTATTGCACATTGCTTGTCAAACCAAGAGTTGGGAGAGAGACTTCTATTATTAGCTGAATATATTATTTGATTACTTTGCTGATAACACATATCCAGCTGTGCATTCAAGTATGTGACCTCCATCAGATTTTCTGCACTGAACAACAATAAAGTGAAAGGTGTAGAGTAAATCAACTCTGCCTCTTTATCCCAAGATTATGCATCAAGTGTTACTTTAGCTTTACTAGATGCCCTTATTGCAGCAGGGTGAGCGGAGGAAGGATTATCAAAAGTCTTATCAGGGAATGATAGTTGAAAAGTAATAGCCACATGATCACTTTCAGGCTTCATGTTTACTGTGAAGTTTTGATACTGATTATAATAAGGGGAACATAGAACAAAGTCTATCACACTCTGGCCCTGGGGTGCAAAGTATGTAGAGGCCCCAAGTTTATCATTTTCCCCTCTTCTATTTAAGATTAAAAGATTATTTTTCATAATAAAGTCCTGGAAGCATTTTCCTGATTCATTCACAACACTATCCGTAGAATTCCTGGGCCCCATATTCCCCATGTGAAATAGATCCTGTAATAAAGATAGGTTGTCAAATCTAGCAATTCTTGAGTTACAGTAACCTGTCAGTAACACAATATCAACATGCCTTCATAATTAAAAAGCTTCAAGATCTGTCGAGTGATTTCTTCAGATATCATAACCAGCTGAAGAGTGAAAAAAAGGAGGACCATAAATATTCATCAGTAATACATCCAAGCCATTCCACTTCAGTAATTTGGACATATACTCTGAGGATCCAATTATGTTATCAGCCGCTTTCAAGCCTTCTCTGATTTTACCAGAATTAACAGCCCACCTTTGGGCCTACCATAGTGATGTTCCTTTGTTGCTGGAGAAAAAATGATTCATGTCCATTTATAGAAGGGTTGGATGTTACTCATGTTTCCTGGAGTACGACGATCTTGAACCTATTTATAATGTTGAGCCATTGCAGGTCCTCTAATTTAGTAGTCAGGCCCACAGTGTTCCAACTGAGAAAGTTTGAAGTATTTTCTAAGGTTTCAGAGACCAGAGGATCCAAGAAATAAGTTAATGAAGCCACCATATCCCCAGGTAGTCACATAGGCATCTGGTCAAAACTTGAGGTTTGCATCAAGTCCAAAAATGGCACCATGTGTATACCAGCTGCATCAAGCACACTAGAATTTTCGAGTAACATAAAAAACAAAGCTTCAGAATGAATGTTACAGTTAAGTTGAGACCCCTTCCCTTTAGGTAACACTTGCTTAGCCAAACCTAGGTCCTTAATGGAAATATCTTTTTAATGATAGAAGCCAAAATGGCACAGGCTACTGATGTCAAGGTTTCACTGTTCTCTCCAGTTATTGGATTAATTCCAAAGACAGATAATACCTTTGAGCATGGTGCTGGATTCAGGGTTTCTAGAGTTGATGCAAAGATATTGTGAGGTAATATTTTACACAGAGGGTAGTACCCACCGTAGGCATACTTCCGTATTGTTACCTATATAACTGGAGAGGATATAGTGAGGCCTAAGGCATTTGAGACCAGTTGTTTTGCCCATATTAATTTTGCTATATCAAGGTTCTCTATCATAACATATACAGAATTAGAAAGATTATATCTGTCTCTAAAGACAAAGGAAACAGAATCTGCTGCCAAAGGAAGCCCTGATTATGATCTAAAGAGATACACTAAAGAAGCTGATAGTTTATTATTTGTTTCATATGATTTAACAAAAATGATTCACTATCTTAAATACAACCTCACTACTTGATAGAGGGAGAGATGTTCAAAGGCATCCTACCTGTATCCCAAGAGGGCTATTATTAACCTCAGGAGGGATGGGAGGTAGAGCCTGAGGGAGTAAAGAAGTAAGAGGCCTGTTGTCGGTTGTACCAGCAGCCTCTTGGTCAATTAGGCCATGATGATCAGTCTCAACAGTCAAAAGGGGTGGATCAAAAGCCAATGAAGATGGGACAGTCAAGCCACTCTGAGTTAAATTACACGTAAAAATCCTCCTATCCTTAGCTGGATTCTCTGGGCATAAGTTATTTGGGTGCCCATGTTGGGAAACTAATGGTGGAAGCTCTGGATTTCTGTACTTTTTGTCATTTTTTTTCTTTCTTTTAGAATCAACATTTTGTTTTTGATGTTTCTTTTTCCCTTTACAATGCTTTTTTAATATACTGTTTAGAAGGTGGTGTCTCTGGAATCATAATTGTAGAAAATGATACATTTTTCTCAGTCAGATGAATATTATAACCCTCTATTTGATCTCTCAGGGTACTACTTTCCTGTTCAATAGCTAAGAATTTTTCAGTACATACAATACATAAAGAAGTGAAGTTCTCGAGACACTGCCTGATACCGGCCTATGCCTCCAAAAGCACTATGTTGGACATAACAGTGTGGGCAAGGGCCTTACTAGTATATTTAGAAATGGTATCAGGACAGTGGGTCAGAAACTCAGGCTCAAGTACTATTTGTTCTACCTCTTGATTCAGTTTGGAGAATACTTTATCAGGAGATCCAGCCAAAATGTTAGAATCATTCATTGTTCTAGACATCTTAGTTTGATTTAATGACAAATCCACTGGGCTAAATAAAGTAAACCTTAAGGGGTGGATAGAAATAGCGACTTCTGGTGAAGCAGGCTGAGCTGAATCCCTAGTGTTACCCCATGCCTCTAAAGAGGATTTTTGTGGAGAGGTTATACAAGAAGTGATTTCACCTAAAGGGGAAGATTTACCAAGATAGTGTGCTATATTACTCTCCAAGGTCTGTTTTTTTTTTTAAACAAAAAATCAGTAATCTTAGTTTGGCTAACTTTGCAAGGATTCCCCTCAGGGCAAGAATCAGGTTGAGGAGCATGGTGAATATATCACTGGTCTTTCAAATAAGAGGATTTATGAACATCAATAGATGTCTCTAATTTCATATTTGATTAAACATTTATACCATTTACACCTTTAGTACCCAAGGTAATATTAGTTCCTATGCCCTGGTCCTGAGAGCCAACCTCCAAGGTGGAGGGGCCAGGAGCAGATAGCAGTAGAGGTCCACCCCTTTCACCTACTGTTCTTTTATCAATGAAACATTCTCCTGGATATAATCAGCTAATTTAATCAAAGAGCCAGGAGGCTGAATGGTCTTAGGAGTGAAAGCAGAGAATGAGGTAATCAAAAGGTCTAAGAAAAACTGTATCAATTTCTCCGTTTCTTAGACATATGCTCCCTCCCTTCTACATCTCCGTCTCCTTCTCCAGCTCCTTTACTTTTACCTTTGCCTTTAGATAGTTTATTCCTGGAAATACCAGTTGAAGAGACCTCTTTACCACTTCTGGTATACATCATTGGTACGCAAAGGGTATATATATGTGAAAGGGTTTAGAGCTAGATCCTTTTCAACTTTCAATACTCAATAAGGGCAGATACCCTTATTCAGTGATGTTCCAAACTAAAAAGGATTATCACAAAGTACCTTTGGAATATCATTTCTCATATTACAGACTAGTTCACAACATAATCTTAGTGTCTTTGTTATAATTTTTATACTTATCTAAACCCTCTCTATGAAGAAATGAATCATGAAAGTTTGCCCAGACGGAATTGTCCAGATGTTTTATACTCGGTCAGTTTTATCCAAAAGCTCAAAAATATCCAAGAGTATCCAAACATCTAGATGTTTTAAGGATACCCAACTGGCAACAGTTCAAGCATATAAAGTTCATCATGAGTCCAGTGATACTATAGTTCCAAGTTATGCTCCACCCTCTGCAGATCCCCTTTGCGCTCTCTCTGAGCACTACAGCTGTGTGCATAGTTGACAGTGAACAGGTATATCCACTAAAAATTAAATAAAAAAAAAAACACCTGAACAAAAAAACAAAATATATCTCCAGAGCTTTACAAAAAAGCAGAAAACACAAACACAACAATTTCCTTTTTCTGGGATTAGATCAATCAAGTGCTTGCCCATTGTAATATAGCAATTAGCTATTATCCTTCATTGTCACCAGTTTGCAGGCTAATGTGTGATGTTATATTTATGACTGATGTTATATTTATGACTAATGATGTTTAAGTAAGGCATTACTATTAGAAACTAGACCTAAACGGTCTTAAAAGGATCCTTTATGCAGCTTTATAAACTTATGTTCCCAGTTTTCTAGGCTATGTGGGACTGCCATCTGTCTATCAGAAATCAGAGCTTAGCCTTTTAACATACAAAAAACACTGAGCTAAAACAGTTTGAAAGTTTAAAAGTTGAGCAGGCAGCTGCGACTATGACAGACTTTCTAAAGAACCTAAGTTATGAACAACAATAAACCAGTTACAAATGCACTGCTGTACTACAAACTTTTTCTGGTAACCTTCTCAACTTACAGGTGCACTGCTATACTGCTTTAATACCGCTCTTTAACTTGGTTAGTCAGATAGTTCATTAAATACATGACTCGTGTTATCACAACTACACTGAGCTGCACTTGATTAGTTAAATTAGTTCTAATGATCTGGAAATTAATCCTTAAATTAGCATTAGCATTAATTACTGCTCAAATGTTGGAATATAGAACTGTATTGTAAGGGCTAGGATATAAGGGTGCCAAACAACCAGCAGTTTGTAAGCAGCACAAGACAGATGCTCAGTAAGTGGTTTAACTCGCCCTCTGCAATGGAGTCAAATGTCAATAGAGCAGTTTAACCCAGAGAGCATATAACTCATGCACCTCAAAGATGCCTGTTACTTGCGCACATCGAGATCATCGAAAAATTGCTGTCATTAAACAGATAGAGCAGTCTCCTTAAGTGATTTCAAACCACCTTGAGCTCAATTTGACTTTGATCATTGAGACCTCAACTGATTAATGCCTACTCTTTGATACTTCTCAACTCTGCTTTCTAGCCAAAGTTTAACCCTTTAGCAAACAGAAGCACCCTTATTTTATTATTATTATTTTTTGTACCAGTTTTTATAATGATCCACAATCCCATCTACAAGTTATAGAAAGTGATAAAAATTAGGGCCCATTTCAAAAGTAAAAGACACCAGAAACACAATGAAAGACACAATATAAACATAAGAAAAGCATAACTTAAACACAAAATAACACATAAACGTAAGCATAAATATGAGCAGTCCAAAAATATTCTTAGGAAGTCCCTCAGAAGGTGGCAGACAGTATTCAGGATTCGAAAAAAATAAACCTCTCAGGAGCTTTCTGACCTTCCCCAAGCTCCTGTATACTTCAAAGCTTTCCAAAGCATTCCAAGCTTTCCAGGCTGCGGAGGTTCCAAGTTTTCAATAAAAAAAGTAATAGTACCAAATAATCATAGGTTGGGTAACCAGATCCACTGAAGCAACAAACTTTTTCTTCAGGGTTAACCTCAAGGCGTCACTCGGTCTGTCCGAATGACCATCTTCACTCCCGGATCTGATGACTACAGAGCAGTGGTAGAGCCAATATGGAACTACATTAAAGACCTAGCATCAACCATCAAAGGCCGATTACCTGCAGGAAGAAAATACACAACACCTTGGTGAAACTCTGGCATGGAGCATATAGAAAATTCTGGCAAGGGAACAAACTTTAGAGGCAACGGTGTTATACCTGTTATAAAACAAAAACCAGCAACGTTCCTCTGTTTCTGTGTCTTACTCCACAAGACAGAGAGGAAACTGCTGCACAACCTCCTCCTTCAGTGATCTTCTCTTCTCTAGTAGCATCTTTTAGAAAAGGAGATGTCTAGGAATGAGGTTGAGTATCATGATGTTAGAAGAGGGTAGACTTAAGGATAACATGAAGAAGTATTTCTACACAGAAAGGGTGGTGGGTGCATGGAATAGGCTCCCAGCAGAGGTGGTGGGGCAAACACAGTGGGGGTATTCAAGCATGCATGGGACAGGCATAGGGGAACCCTAGCAGTAAGAACATGGAGGTAAAGCTGGAGGTCAGGTAGGCTCTGCAGCTTTTATAGTAGGCAGGAAAATGGGCAGACTAGATGGGCCTAGCGATCCTTAATCTTCTGTCAATTTTTGTGTTTCTATGTGAGAAAGCAGAGACACTTCAATGCTGTTACATAAGGTACATTATTCTCCCCTTCCTCTTCTCCCAAAAAGACACATGAAGTCAGAGAGGCAGCAAAGAGACACTCATTCCTTCAGAGGGATTATTCTAGCTAATGTACCACAGGATGGTTGTTGAAACCCTTTCAGATCGGGTCTTGAACCCACTCTTTGGTACATTACCATAGCATAATCCCATCTCTGTTAATCCTTATTCCTTACTGGTCTATCTCTGATTATAAATTGCATCTGTATTCACTTGGTTCTTTTATTAATGTACAGGCTACAACATCCCAAATGAACAATTGCTGTTGCTTATTGAGAGGGATGAGGAAGCCTCTTTTGGTGATGTGAAGGTGGAAAAGATGGCATAAGAGAAGGATCTCCTTGAAGATACTCCCAGCAGTAAGTAGATGGCTAGCTAATGAGTTTATATGGGAATTTGCCAACTGTGGTTGAAAGGTGCTAAGGAAGACCTGAGAAACAGTTAAGAATTCGAAGGGTAGAAATTATTAGATTATAAATTAGCAGGGAAGCTGACAGCTGGAGATGTAGGATGGACTGGGAGTTGGAGCACATGACAGAGGTTTGAATTTCTGGGGTCTTCATTCCAGCAGTAGCTGAGCAGCCAGGTGCTTGCATTATAAATATTTTGTTGTTGAGAGAGGATGGACTTGGAATGTCCTGAGAAGAGAGCATTATTTTAGTCATGACGAGAGGAGATCTAGGCAAGAAAAAGGGGTTTCAGCAACAGAGAAGTCTAGGGATAGGGAGTGACAGTAAGTATAATATTGCAAACATTTTATTAAATCAGTCAAAGATTCATAAATGAAAATATCCTCAGCAGCAGAGAAGTCTAGGGATAGGGAGTGACAGTAAGTATAGTATTGCAAACATTTTATTAAATCAGTCAAAGATTCATAAATGAAAATATCCTCAGCAGCAGAGAAGTCTAGGGATAGGGAGTGACAGTAAGTGTAGTATTGCAGACATTTTATTAAATCAGTCAAGGATTCATAAATGAAAATATCCTCAGCAGCAGAGAAGTCTAGGAACTGGGAGTGACGGTAAATGTAGTGTTGCAGGCATTTTATTAAATCAGTCAAGGATTCATAAATGAAAATATCCCCAGCAACAGAGAGGTCTAGGGATAGGGAGTGACGATAAATGTAGTATAGCAGACATTTTATTAAATCAGTCAAGGATTCATTAATGAAAATATCCTCTGCTGCAGAGAGGTCTAGGGATAGGGAGTGACGGTAAATGTAGTATTGCAGATATTTTATTAAATTAGTCAAGGATTCATAAATGAAAATAACCTCAGCAGAAGAGATTTTAAAATATTGCTAGCGTTAGCAATCGTTTGTGGCACAAGTCAGTTATAAAAAATCTTTTATAAATACATGGAGTTGAAACTCAGCAGAGGGAGGCAGGCAGCTGGAGCAGGAGGCCCCTTCGGTTGAAGTTTCTAAGGCCCACCTCAAGGCATCCCTGTTTAATCAGGCCTTCCTGGATCTTAGAAATTAGTCCTCCCTAGGTACCCTGTTTTTCTGTTTTGACCTTCAGTTTTTTAGAGATATTTATTAATTGATATGTATGTATTTTGATATCTTCTTTTTTATGCCGATTTGTATTATTGTACTTGTAGTATGTCTTTGTACTTATAATATGTCTTTGTTGTTCATCTCCCAGAGCCTCTGGGTTTGGGCACCAGAAAAGTAAAATTTGCCTTGCCTTGGAGCTAGAAGAGAAGCCCTTTTTCTGTTCTGTTTGTTTTCTTTTAGGATTGAGGTAACATTTAATGAGATGGTAATGTGTGCTCTACGATTTAAACAGTGTAACTGAAAAACAAATGATTTTGTCCTGGCTGGGGGGATGGGGCATTTAACTGAGGGAGGGAGAAGTTTGGAAATACACAGGAGGGGTGGTCACATGACTCAGACCAGCCAGTAGAAGGGTAGGGATCCAATTATATTTCAAATGGGACCAAGTGACCCCCAAGCTTGATTGACCCCCAAAGCTTGAGTGCCACGAAGCAAGACTGTAGCATCTTGAGTAGCATCTGCAGGGCATCTAGCATCCAGTGGGCCATGCTAGTAAACAGGGAAGAACCTAACTAGGAGGGATGCATATTTCCTGTACAGACCTGGAGAATCCAAGGTGGGGGAAGGGTTCTATGGAGAGGGGTAGAACCAGGTTAAGGGAGGCAGTGATGTGCAGGGGAGGTCAAATAGGTTGGGAGATGGGAAGGGTTGTATGTTGCCAAGTATGTGGAGCAGCCATATTCCTGGGAGTGGCTTGGAGGGCAAGGGGTTCTAGGGTGTGTTGGCAGGTGGGCCTGCTCAGACAGGAAATAGGGTGGTTGAGGAGGGAACTGGAGGCATGAAGGAGACAAAATGGAGGGAAAAACAGCTAGGATCGGAAACTAATGGGGCATCCAAAAGAGCTCAAAACTGGCAAAAATAAGGAGGAACTAGGTGGGACAGCAGGAGGGCCACACATGCAGGTGCAGCCAAGGGAAATAAGTGAAGACTGGAGGAGGGTCAGGCACAGGAGCATGACTAAGACTGGGACAGAGCAAAGATACCAGCCTGTGGGAAGGGGAAATGGACTCAT
This sequence comes from Neoceratodus forsteri, assembly GCA_016271365.2. Classification (NCBI taxonomy): domain Eukaryota; kingdom Metazoa; phylum Chordata; order Ceratodontiformes; family Ceratodontidae; genus Neoceratodus; species Neoceratodus forsteri. The sequence continues at coordinate 400,715,155 of CM057457.1, forward strand.
TCAAGGAAAGGAGATTAGCACTGCAAACAGATTGTCAGTGTTGACTAGTCTGGAAGACCAAGTAGCAGAGAGGAGGGAAGCTACAGTGAAGGAGCAGGGAGAGGATGCTGCAGGGGAAAAGGTACACAGCGGGGAAGCAGTAGACATTACGCCAAGAATATACAGTGGTGGGGGAAGGGCAGTGAGGTGATGGTGATGCAGTCTCTCTGGAGGGAAGGAAGGAGTAAGGAGACAGGAGGAAGGGGAAGTGAAGGCTGCTTGGGGAAGGCTAACGGTAGGGAGAGGAATCTGGGGCATCTGAGTGGGGGAGGGCCACATTTCAGGAAAGATACAGGGAAGTAATAGCAGAAGTGGTGGTAGCTTGGTGGACAAAGAAACAAATGAGTGCAAAGGGGAGGTTCCACAGACAGAGAAAATAGTTTGGAGGTGGAGGTCAGTAAACTGGTCATATTTGCGAGTGGGAAGAGGACAGGGCAAAGGTTAGGGGAAAAGCTGAGGCAAGTCAGGGTGGATGAGAGGGCCTTGCAAGTTGGGGGGCAGGGGAGTGGAGGACAACAAGAGGGTGAGCGGGATAAGCTTCAGAGAGTCATAATTCTGCTGGATTCTATACTTAAGGGTACAAGATGGGGGGAAGGGGAGTCACAAAAAGTAACATCTAGGTAGATTGCATGCCAGGCAAGACAGTGAGTAGAGTGGGGAAGCATATAGGCAGATATGTGCAGAAGGTTAGGGGAAAGCCACACATTGTGGTGTACCTGGGCATGAATGATATGGAAGGGAGAAGGATAAAGGCAGTAAAAGACTGCTTCAGGGGAAGTGGGAAAACTATGCAGCAAAGAGAGAACTATGTTAGCCTTCTCAATTCTGCCAGTGCCAAGGGATAGTACAGAAAGGAAGAGAAGAATTGGTGACTCCAAAAAGTGGGCAAGGGAATGGTGTGGGATCAAGGGGTATGGATTGGTTGGGGACTGTGGTAGCACATGCGATAACACAGATCTTTATGCAGGGGAATAGGTTACACCTCAGCATGGCAGGCTCACAGGTGTTGAAGCAGAAGCTGGGGGGTTTCATCAACGAGAGGTACCATTTAAACTAGGTAGCGGGGAGGCAGTGGAGCTGAGAATCACCAGGAGAGGGAGACTCATGGACCTCCCCCCACCACAGAGGTAGATACAACCTTAGGCAAAACAGGGATTGGAGTGAAGGATAAGGAAGCAGGAAAGATAGGAGCAGCATGGAAAATGGTTTCACTAATTGCTAGTAGCCTGGGGAACAAGTTGGCACAATCGGTAAGACAATGGGGCGCACACCCACAGTCTTCGTTTAGTAACATCAAAAAATGGGGCTGCATGTGCCAGCGTTTTGGGGGGGGGGTGTCACCATACGATGCAGAACTGGCTGCTGTTTATCCTGGCAGGTCAAGAAAAAAATTAATGAGTAAAATTACTTTTTTTAGAGACAGCAATAAATGGAAGAAGTTGCACAGTTTGAATCCTGGTCAATTCAGTTATCGTTTATTGTGTGGTATGGGGCCACTAATACAGTTAGAAAGCTGCTGTTTAGGAATTTCAGTAATTTGGTAGTTCAGAGAAAATGCTTTCTTAAATTGGTAGTATTTTAGACACCTTTGAAAGGCTTCCACTGAGTGGCCCGCTGTCAAAGACCTTGGAAGCAACTGGCAACTGAAAATCCACACTCACTAGATGATTTCAGTCAGGCCCTGGGACTGCTAGGAGGCCCTCCTCAGAGGAACAGAAAGAGCTGGGGAGGCTGGTAGGGAGACAGTAGGTCATGCAGGTAGCAAGGAACCAGGGTGTGAAGGGATTTATAGGTCAGTAAGCTGACCTTGAAAGCAATCCTCCACCTCACCAGCAACCGATAAAGACAACATAGGACCTGCATGGTATCTAGGTGTGACGAGAACAGTGGATGCTAGAATATTTAAGTATGAAGAGAACAGGAGTGCAGGAATATATAGGTATAGAGAGAACGTGGGCTGCAGGAATATGTAACAGTGGAGAAAATATGGGTTTAGGAACATGTAAGTATTGAGAGAACATGGGGTTTAGGAATATATAAGTATGGAGGGAACAGGGGTGCAGGAATACATAAGTATGGAAAAACACAGAAACGTAGACTTTGGTAGCAGATAAGGACCGCTTGGCCTGCCTAGTGTGCCCATTCCCTATGTATTGGATAAGCTGCAGATTCTAGTTAACCAACAGCCTACTTCCTCCTACCCTTCACTGTAATTGCCTTATGTCTGTCCCATGCATTCTTGAATTCCCCTACTGTTTTTGACCACTCTACCTCCTCAGGAAGGTGGTTCTATGTGTCCACCAACCTATTCATGAAAAAATGCTTTCTGACATTGTCTCTGAGCCATCCCCCCTCTTCTTCAAACTGTGCCCCTTTGTTCTTGTAGATCTCTTTCTCTCAAAGATGCTCCTGTCTCGGACTTTGTTGATTCCCTTAAGGTAGTTGAATGTTTCTGTCATGTCCCCCCTCTCCCTCCTTTTCTCGAAGGTATATGTATATTAAGCTCTTTCAGTTTCTCCTCATATGGCTTTTGCTGCAGAGTCTGCACAATTTTAGTTGCCCTTCTCTGGACTGCCTCCATCCCATCTATATCCTTACAGAGATGGGGTCTCCAGAACTGCACGCTGTACTCCAAATGGGGTCTCACCGAATGTCTGTACAGAGGGGTAACAACTTCCTGTTTTCTACTGGTGATGCCTCTCCCTGTGCACCCCAGTATCCCTCCAGCCCTGCTTACTGTCTTCCACATTGTTTGCCTTCCCTAAGGTCATGTGATATGACTACCCTGTGGTCCCTTTCCATTTTTGTTGTTGTTAGTGCCCACCCCCCACTGTGTACTCTTCCCCTGGGTTTTTCTTTCCCAGGTGTATTACTTTGCACTTTTTTACATTGAATTTAAGCTGTCATATTTTTGACCATTCCTCCAACCTTGCCAAGTCCTTCTCATCCTTTTCACCCCCTCTTGTGTATCAACCCTGTTGCAGATTTTTGTATCATCTGCAAAGAGGCATACTTTTCCTTCCAGACCCTCTACAATGTCACCTATAAAGACATTAAAGAGGACCGGTCCCATCACTGAACCCTGTGGTACCCCACTAGTATCCGCTTTTTCTTCAGAGTGTACTCTGTTTACTATTACCCTCTGTGTCCTGTTGGTCAGCCAGTTTGTTACCCGGGCTATCACCCTGGGACCCACTCCCAGGGTGGCTAACTTGTTTATTAATCTTTTGTGTGGGACTTTGACAGACCATGACTGCAGGAATATGTAAGTAAGGAGAGACCAGTGGATGCAGGACCATGCAAGTATGGAGAGAACAGTGTGTGCAGGAATATGTAAGTATAGCGATTCAACAACAATGGGGAAGAATGCAAGCAGCTGTAGAAAATAATGATTCTAAATCCTACTGGCTTTTAGTTGCTGAAGGGTATAAGAGGTGGTCAAATGATCTGGACCAGTAAGTAGAACCCAGTAGATGGGTAGAGTTTTATGGAAATATGTTATTGGATCCTAATTTGGAAAATGCATGGAACTGCATGTGAATTATATTAAGACCTATCATGTACCCATCTCAAAACAAGAAGTTGTCTGTGCAATATTGGGCTTGGAAATGCAACAAGGCCCCCAGGGCTGGATAAAATAACAGGGGAAGTCTTCCTGTGTTTAGCCGAAGATTGGGCAGATTACCTAGCTCCTCTCTCCAACGATTATGTTTGGAATAATTATATCCTGGAGTTATGGTCTGGTGCAATTATTGTACCAATTCATAACAAGGGTTTAAAAGAGGATCCTGCTTAGTATTGCCACATAAACCTTTTGGATATGTTAGGCAAAATCTTTACTAAAATTCTGTTAGTAAGATTGTGAAGAATTAGAATTATTAGGGGGTCTTGCACCTGCTCAAGTGGGTTTCCGGGAACATTTGAAAACAAAACAGTTTGGCAGGTCAGAAAAAGACCATGTTCACTTAAAGTATAGTGAAACAATGCCCTTTTTTTATTTTTAAATAAATAAATAAATAAATTCAATAGCAGCAAAAAGATCACCAAAGTGCAAACAGCCAGTTAAAAATTTCACCGTTTCACATTATACTAACGCTTTATAAATAAAAATGTGCATCTTTTCACTATACTTTAAGTGAACATGGTCTTTTTCTGAGCTGCCAGACTGTTTTGTTTTCTGATGTGACTTTTTTGTCTGAGCACCAGATATTATAGCAGCTGCCTGTTTTTCTTCCTTCTGGAGCATTTCTCAACTATAGATAATTGTTTCATACTTTCTCATTAATTGAAAAATATGTGGTAATAAGGAAACAAAAATTGTACATAGTCTTTGAGGACTGCACTTCCACATTCGGCGGAAAATAGGTCAACTTTACAGAATCTAATGTTAAACCACAGTATTTCCTCAGTTCTTGTTAATAGTATTAGGAATTTTTACTCAAATATGTGGCACAGTTAAACCTGGGGTCCGGATATTCAAACTGGCGCCAGGCCTCGGGCGCAAGCCTGGGCGTAGCCTGTTGTTAAAAGATGGTGGCTAGGCAATATTCAATGGAGCTGCGCTATGGCGCAACTGCTTTGAATATCGCACCCTGGCCACACCCACTGTGCATGGCACAGTGGCACTGCGCCAGCGCAAGTGGTCAGAGTGAAGCATGGAGATGTGGTGGCGCAAGTGCCATTGCACCATGCACAGCACCTGCGATATTCAAACGGGGACATGCAAATGGGGCCATAATTTATGCAAGGCACACAGGGGGCCATTTGCATCTCATTACAGCCCCATTTCCACGCCATTAGCTTGCAGGAGCGCCGATCCATGATGACTTGTGCCTGGCGCCCTGCCAGGCAGCAGCCATCGGGGACCGATGCCCCCTGCAGCCCGATCGTGAGAAGTCCTGTAAGTGAATAAAAAAAGGCCAATATCCCTGGTGGTCCAGTGGAACGCACGGAGCCCAATCGCAGGCATCATTCATCCCCCCCAAGTCTGATATCTCTGGTGGTCCAGTGGACCGCACGGAGCCCGATTGCGGGCATCATTCATCCCCCCCAAGTCTGATATCCTGATGATCTAGTGTACCCGCCACCCCACCCGCTTCACTGAGCTCAATACCACCCCGCCTCTGGCCAGCCGGTGGCGGCAGTACCCACCCGCCTGCTGCCCCTTGTTAGCTGACTGACAGCTGAGAGGCAGCCCATTGGTTCAGATCATGAGTCAATGGGCATGTAGCCCATAATGACATAGTCAGTCCAGATATGTGAATGAATTCATTCACATATCTGGACTGACTAGATGGCTGTATCACGCCCATTGGCTCATACCTGAACCACACGGGCGCAGCCCTACCGAGCCGTCAGCCGCAGGCGGGCAGCAGGCGGGTGGGGTGCTGCTGCCCACCGACTGACGGGGGAGCAGGGTGGTGGGGCTCAGTGGGCGGGTGGGGCATGGCACACTAGATCATCAGGATATCGGACTTGGGATTTCAGTGATGCCCGATCAGGGCATGGGGCGCCAGGTAGAACAGGATGGCCACCACAGGTGACAGCTGCTGTGTTGTGCCCTGCAATGCGGCAGCTCACCTGTGGGTGGCCTTCACTTGTTTCTTTTTTTAGGTATAATTTTGTGCAGGCACAGGTAGGGGTTGCGAGATGAGCGACTCTGCACAGCCCGGCTGAATATCGGGCTGTGCAGGTTATGCATGGGCACACCCTCCCACCTGTGCCTGCATAATTACTCGATGCCTCCACGCGATTCGATTCGAGCGCACTTTTCCTTTTAAATATCTCACAAGATTATTGGGTTGTGCAGGTAAACACTGTTGCACCACTGCAACCCTTTTGAATATCTGAGCCCAGAAGTGTTTTATCAAGTAAAATAAGGACCAATAAAGGTGTAAGAGAGGGATGCATATTGGCACCCATGCTTTTTTCTATATATGTGGATAATTTATTAATTCAGTTACAGGCTTTACAGTCGGATACCCCCAGATTGGCTCAAATGTCTGTTCTACTCTTGCATATGCCGATGATTTGGTATTATGTTCCCTTACTGTTTCGGGCCTCCAGAAAAAAAATAGATCTCTTAACAACAGTTTCTGAGTCCTTATCATTGAAAATTAATCTCAGTAAGACAAAAGTAATGATTTGCTGGAGGTAGTTCCTACTTGTATGTATTTAGGTATCTATCGCTCAAATACAGTATCTGCCACTTGTACCAGACTAGTTTGACATTCATTGCTACATCCGGTAGAAGCGGCGTCCGTTACATCGTTTACCCACAGTACTCATTACAGAAACCCATTACACTACTGTACTAGCTGGCCAAAGAGAAAGAGACATAGTCCCGAGCACAAACATAAACGCACAAGGTGCAGTTAGTGATTACAGCTCCTTTGTGAGGAACTGTGTTGCACATGTGCATTTAAATCTTTATTGAAAAGGAATTTAAAAAAAAACTAAGCTGTACTGTAAATGGCTTAAACTTGACTGGAGCCAATGATGTTGATCATCGTAGTCTGCTTCTTTTTTTGCTTGGTGTATTCCCTCCATGTGTTCTCAGTCTGAGCCACTAATCCCTATTTTGGGTTGATATCTTCTCTCTGCGAACATCAGCGGTCGTCACTCGAACTTCCTCATGGTCTTCGTCTGTGTCTTCTCCACTTCTGCCTCCGTCCTTCCTCTACCAATCCTGCAATCGCTTCAGCTATGTCATCAATGACCTCACTCTGTATGTCTTCTAAGTTACAGAGCTCATCTAGCGCTTCACCTGTAATGCCAATGTCATGTTCTTCAGTTAACAGTTACTGCAAATCGGATGATATGGGCAGGTGTTAATTGACTGAACAAGTGACTAATCGAGCACAAAGTGGACGTTACATGCGGATTTCTAGGTCCGTTTTAACTGTAGTTTATAACATAGAAGCCATATACAAATGGCATTTGGAAAACGGGTTTTGTCCGGTAGAAGCGGATGTCCATAACAAGCATGTATGGTACATTTGGCGCATACTGTAATGGAACCTGGGGTAGACATTGTGATCACATACTGTCTAAAAATTGCAGAACTGTAGGGGCCTCGGCAAAATTTAATTATGCTTCTGGAGGATATTCACTGTGACCCCTCCTTTTGACCTTAAAGGCAAAGTATGATGCTCAGTCCCTCTATGGGTCAGAAATTTGGGGATTCAACTCTATAGACCGTTTAGAAAAGCCAGTTATTGAGCTATTGCTGAATGTTACTGACTCCAAAGGTCAACTCTTGCCTTTTTCCTAAGAGCAGAATTGGAAATCCCAAAATTACAAGCTTTGACTGTTTCTAGACTAATGCATTTTTGGATTAGAATGTTAAGCTTGCCCGATTTATGATGGGCAAAAATGCATTCAGTAGAGAAAGACATCTGGGCACAGAGAAGCCACAAGCAATCACCCTGGCTTACACATGCATAGAGTCCTTGATAAATATTTGCTCTCTTTCCTTGTGACATATAGACAACAAAAGGTGATTATTAATGAACAACATAGATTCTTTGTGAAAAATAAAATTTTACAGCACCATAGAGATCTGGATATGGCACATATTGCTGCATTGAATTATTCCAAATGGCACTGCAATAGTGTAGACAGTCATGCTTACAGATTATATCCTGATATACTTGAAGATCTTGATATGCATAAGACATTTACAAGATCCAGGCTTGAATTGTTTAAATCAGATGTTAAAAATGCCCTGTATAAGAAATCCTGGGACCTTCTGTAATTGTGAACAGAGTGAAAGAGAGGATTTGGCTGATGTCTTCTTGAGGTGTACCTGGTATACCAAAATTAGGAACAAGTGGCTTATTCCACTGATATCTGGCATCTCTACGGCTAGTGAAACAGAGTTTGTTAGGGTATTCCTCTCTACTGATGACCCCCTTATAATATACTTGGTGGAGAAATGTGTTTATCCAGGAAAATAAGGAAAAAGAAAGTATCTAATTCTAAGACCTGATCTTAAATGGTGCAGTGGCATTTTAGCACCTACTCTGATGTTGTCATTTTTGCACAAACCTGGCAAAATAGTAAAACCTTTGCACTTGAGCTATAATTTGCACTGCCTTGGGTTACCTGAGTATTCACTGTAATGTCATATTGTCTTATTGTTTAAAGTATTGTGCATGTGTGTATATTGATGTATTATTTGTCTTTTGATGTTTTATATTTTTTCTTTTATTTCTAATTGTGTATTTTGTGGTAATCATTTTTAAAAAATTGAACAAATAAATGAAATGAATGAATGAGTAGAGAGAGAGAGAGAACAGTGGGTGCAGGACCATGTAAATATGGAGAGAACAGTAGGTACAGGACCATGTACAGTAAGTATGGCTAGAACAGTGGGTGCAGGACTATGTAAGTATGATGAAAACAAGGGGTTCAGGAATATGCAGCCTCTTAACATTGATAGATTACTGCACCCCTATCTTCACCCTTAACTCCTCTACAAACCTGGCTTGGCCAAACACCATCTATAACAGCATCTGTCCTTCTGGCCTCTTTTTACACCCACCACTGTTCACTCTGTCAGGCCCTTGGCTGCCTCCCCTACCAGCTGGACGTAGCTATTTGTTTAATGTCCTTATAGGTGACATTCCAGAGGAGCTGGAAGGAAAACTATGCCTCTTTGCAGACGACACAAAGATTTGCAACAGGGTTGATACACAAGGGGCAGTGGAAAGGATGAGAAGAGACTTGCAGGGTTGGAGGAATGGTAAAATGTATGGCAGCTTAAATTCAATGCAAAGAAGTGTAAAGTAATATACCTGGCAAACAAAATCCGAGGGGAAAAGTACGCAATGGGTGGGGGAGGTACTAACAATGACAAAAATGGAGAGGAACCTGGGGGTACTCCTATCAGAAGACCTAAAGGTAGGCAGGCAATGGAAGAAGGCAGTAAGGAGGGCTGGGAATATACTGACATGCATAGGGAGAGGCATCACCAGTAGAAAACAGGAAGTTATCCCTCTGTACATACAGTTGGTGAGACCCCATCTTGAGTACTATGTGCAGTTCTGGAGACCCCATCTTTGCAAGGACATAGACAGGATGGAGACAGTCCAGAGGAGGGCATTAAAATGGTGCAGGGTCTGCACCAGAAGCCATACAAAGAGAGACTAAAGGAGCTTAATTTGTATACCCCCTAGAAAGGGAGGGAGAGCGGGGACATGAGAGAAACCTTCAAGTACCTCAAGAGAATCAACATAGTCCAAAAAGATAGCATCATTCAGAAAAAGATGTATAAGAACAAGGGGGCACAATTTGAAGATAAAGGGAGGACAGCTCAGGATCAATGTGAGGAAGTATTTTTTCACAGAGAGGTTGGTGAATGCATTGCACTGCCTTCCTCCGGAGATTGTGGGGGGCAAAAACAGTGGGGGAATTCAAGAATGCATGGGACAGACTTAAGACAATTCTAATGGGTAGTAGGAGGAAGTAGGCTGTTGGTTAACCTGGATCTACAACTTATCCAGTAGGTAGGGAATTGGGCAGACTGGGTGGGCCAAGCAGCCCTTATCTGCTGTCAAAGTCTATGTTTCTATGTTTCTAACTTCCATTGAGCACAGTCGATAAGGCCATCCAAAATCGAGCTACTTCTTCACTCTCCTTCTTCCTCAGGCCTAGAGTGTTTCTCTAAGAGAGTCGCTTCACTGCTGGTCCCATGCTTGACTGTCATCACGTCTCCAAATGCATGGGCAAACAGGCTTTCTCATCTGCAGCCCCTTCCCTCTGGAATAATCTGCCCCCCCCACTTAGAAACTCAGACTCATCGGGCCATTTCAACTCTCTTCTCAGGATGTACCTTCTGTCCATTGCCCTATGCTTCTGCTCCCCAGCTGATTTCTAATACACTTTTCTTCCTCCCCTTTTTGGTCAAAACCTATACAACCTTAGGAGCCACTTTTTCCTGTATCCTTCATCCACCATGCCTTAATTGCACTGCAACTTCTCTGTAACTCCTAGAATCTGTATTGTAATTATTTATTGTGCTGCTACTCTAAACATCATTTGTGTTACTATTTTGTATATTTTTGTAAATATCTTGTGTTTTCATTGCCAACTGATGTTTCTATATGCCTTGTACTACACTTTTTTGTACTTACTATATTCCTGTGCCATTTTCAGTGACCTGAGTTGTGCTTGAAAATGGTTCTTGGATAATTGCACCCACCTGGTCATCAAATAAATAAATGAGGAATATGTAGAGGAAGTATGCAGAAAACAGCGATGCAGGAACATGTAACTATGAAGAGAAGAGAATTGCAGGAATATGTAAGTATGGAGTGTACAAGGGGTGCACAGTATGTTAGTATGGCTAGAACTGCAGTGTAGGAATATGTTAGTATGGAGGGAAAAGGAGTGCAAGAATATATTAGTGCAGAGATATGCAAACGTAGAAAACATGGAGTGCAGGAATATGTGAGTATGGCGAGAACAGGTGCAGACATATGGAAGAATGGGGAGAACATGGGATGCAGGATCATTTAAGTACGGAGAGAACAGGAGAGCAGGGATATGTAAGTATGCAGACAACATGGTGCACACAAATATGTAAGCATTGAAAGAACAGGGTGTGCAGGAATATACTGTATAAGTATGGAGAGAATGGGATGTAGGAATATGTTAGTATACAGAGAACATGGTGTGCAGAAATATATAGTATGGAGAGAAAAAGAGTTCAGGAATATGTAAGTATGGAGAGCACAGTGGGTGCTGGAGTATGTAAGTATGGGGAGAACAGTGGTACAGGAATATGTAAGTATGGGGAGAACGGGGGTGCCAGAATATGTAATGTATGGCAGAACAGTGTGCAGGTGTAAGTATGGAGAGAACAGGGGTTGCAGGAATATGTAGGTATGGAGAGCACAGTGGGTGCTGGAATATGTAGGTATGGGGAGAACAGTGGTACAGGAATATGTAAGTATGGCAAGAACGGGGGTGCCAGAATATGTAATGTATGGCGAGAACAGTGGGTGCAGGTGTAAGTATGGAGAGAACAGGGGTTGCAGGAATATGTAAGTATGGAGAGCACAGTGGGTGCTGGAGTATGTAGGTATGGGGAGAACAGTGGTACAGGAATATGTAAGTATGGCAAGAACGGGGGTGCCAGAATATGTAATGTATGGCGAGAACAGTGGGTGCAGGTGTAAGTATGGAGAGAACAGGGGTTGCAGGAATATGTAAGTATGGAGAGAACGGGGGGGGTGCAGGAATATGTAATTGTAGAGAGAAGAAGAGAGCAGGAATATGTTGGTATGGAGAGAAAAGGGGTGAAGGAATATACAAGAATAGAGGGAACAGGAGTGCAGGAACATGCAAGTATGGAGAAAACAGGATGCATATATATATATAATTATAGAAATTAGTCATTTGGCTTCAGAGGTGTCTGTTTTTTATCCATAAATGTGTGATGAAATGTTTTGTGGTTATGGATCATCATTAATCCCTTTTCAGCTATAAGCAACAACTGGTACAATGCATATATTCTTTGAAAAGTCACTTTTCACCTTCATGTATATCTGATTATAAATAACATTTGCCCTGCAGTGGGAATTTTAACGTTCAGGCTACAGTGTCCCAAATGAGCAATTGCTGTTGTTGTCTGGGAGGGATGACAAACTCAATTTTGTTGATGTGAAGAGGGAACAGTCTGCAGAGCAGAAAGATCACTTTGCAGTCATTCCCACCAGTAAGTATCGTAGCTGGCTAGATGATGTGTTTATATGAAATGTTTTTCAGCTGTGATTGAGAGGAAATTGGAAAGAAAATGAAAAAAAAATGTAGAGTTGGAAGGGAGTATGGAATCACAAGTAGGTTATAATATCAGAAAACTTGAAAGGGGTAAAGCCAGTGAGTATTTTAGAAAGAAGCATGCCAGTGTTACAATGGATATGAAATTACATTGGTAGCTGGAGGACATGACAGAAGATTGGAGTCACAGGGGGCTCGGTTTTCAAAGCCCTGAGAATGCCACAAGCCCTTCCTAGCCAGCACAAATGCTACAAGTTTGACCAACTTTTCCCAGACCTAACTTGCATCATTTGGGGACCCTTTCTATGTGAGCTTGAGCCAAATCATTGGTGTAAGCTGCTGCAAAATGAGAAAACTGTGGCAACTGAGTCTGATGTACGAAAACCAGGTTCAGCTGAGTAAAAAATGGACGTGATGCAAAACTTATCCCAAGCCCAGTGTCACCTCTTAAAAGTCAAGCAATTGATCTTGATTCCAGGTGTCAGTGGGCAGACAAGTGTCTGCATTATAAACATTTGGTCACTCAGAGAGGAGGGACATGAGAAGTGCACAGTGGAGGGAATGGACTGATTCCAGGCCTGCATGAGCAGACAAGGGTCTGCATTATAAACATTTTGTCATTTAGATAGGAGGGACGTGGGAAGGACACAGAAGAGGGAATTGACTGATTCCAGGTGTGGGTGAGCAGGCAAGTGTCTTCATTATAAACATTTGGTCATTCAGAGAGGAGGGACATAAGAAGTGCACAGCGGACAGAATGGACTGATTGCAGGTATGTGTGAGCAGACAAGGGTCTGCATTATAAACATTTGGTCATTCAGAGAGGAGGGAATGGACTGATTCCAGGTGTGGGTGAGCAGGCGAGTATCTACGTTATAAACATTAGGTCATTCAGAGAGGGGGGACATGAGAAGTGCACAGAGGAGGGGATGCACTGATTCCAGCACTGGGTGAGCAGACGAGTGTCTGCATTATAAACATTTGTTCATTCAGAGAGGAGGGACATGAGAAGTACACAGAGGAGGAAATGGACTGATTCCAGGTGTGGGTGAGCAGGCAAGTGTCTGCATTATAAACATTTGGTCATTCAGAGAGGAGGGACATAAGAAGTGCACATTGGAGGGAATGGACTGATTCCAGGCATGGGTGAGCAGACAGGGGTCTGCATTATAAACATTTGGTCATTCAGAGAGGAGGGACATGAGAAGTGCACAGAGGAGGGAGTGGACTAATTCCAGGTGTGGGTGAGCAGGCGAGTATCTGCATTATAAACATTTGGTCATTCAGAGAGGAGGGACATGAGAAGTACACAGAGGAGGAAATGCACAAATTTCAGCTGTGGGTGAGCAGACCAGTGTCGGCATTATAAACATTTGTCCATTCAGAGAGGAGGGACATGAGAAGTGCACAGAGGAGGGAATGCACTGATTCCAGGCTTCAGTGAGCAGGCAAGTGTCTGCATTATAAATATATGGTCATTCAGAGAGGAGGAACATGAGAAGTGCACAGAGGAGGGAATTGACTGATTCCAGGCATGGGTGAGTAGACAAGGGCCTGCATTATAAACATTTGGTCATTCAGAGAGGAGGAACATGAGAAATGCACAGAGAAAGGAATCAACTGATTCCAGCTGTGGGTGAGCAGGCAAGTGTCTGCATTATAAACATTTGGTCATTCAGAGAGGATGGACATAAGGCGTGCACAGATGAGGGAATGGACTGATTCCATGCGTGGGGGAGCAGGCGAGTGTATGCATCATAAACCTTTGTTCATTCAGAGAGGAGGAACATGAGAAGTGCACAGAGGAGGGAATGCACTGATTCCAGCTGTGGGTGAGCAGGCAAAAAAAATTACTCACCTTAGTAATTGTGTTTCTTCTAATGGAGTCTTGCTGTATTCTGACTTTATGCAGCTAGCCCCAGCACTTGAACTGCTCTGGAGAGGAAAGAGTTAACTCTATTCCAAGGCATAGAATGTTGAGCGTGAGCTCAGTTTTCAAACCTTGGCTGTCCCTAGTATTCACCAGTGTAACCGCCAGATTCTTACGAGCCCTATACTAAGCAACTAACAACCCAGAAATTGTTTTTAAAACTTTTGTGCCAAAGGGCAAAAGACATAAATTTTAGGGTCCAAAGACTCAAGTCGAGACCCCCAAAAAGAATCCAAGTAGGTAATAAAACAAAGGAACAAGAAACAATCTTCAATTAAGAAGAGGCACCCTGGCATACCTCTGGGGTGCAACACTGGGCCTACCGACCCACATCCCAAAACAACTAGGTTCTAGGAGGGGAGGCAGGGAGGAGGGTCAGAATACACCAAGCTTCCATTACAAGAAACACAGTTTCTAAGGTGAGTACTTTTTTCTTCAAACAACATGAAGTCTTGCTGTATTCTGACTGTATGCAGACTACCAAGCAGTACCCCCAAGGAGGAGGGAACTACAGAACCTATTTTGGGAACAGGCTCTGCCATACTACAGTACCAAACCTAGCATCACTTCTAGCCTGAACGTCCAGGAAGTAATGCTTGGTAAATGTGTGAACAGTCTTACAGGTGGCTGCTTTACAGATTTCCACCAATGGTATGTCTCTAGCTGATGTGACCAAAGCAGCTGTACCTCTGGTGGAGTGAGCCTTCAGGCCTGAGGGAAGTTCTTTCCCCAGTTTTGAGTAGCAGAACTGTATGCAAGAGACAATCCACCTAGCAGTAGTTCTCTTGGTGGCAGGCTTGCCTTTACCCACCTCCCCATAAGTGAGAAACAGCTAGAAGCAGTCATTTCTATGGGGCTTAGTGGATTGTAGGTAGTAACTCAGAACCCTCTTTACGTCGAGACTGTGTAATCTCCTCTCTCCAGAGGACGAGTGATCAATGAAAAATACAGGCAATGTCATAGATTGGTTCAGATGGAAGTCTGATGCCACTTTATGGAGGAATTTCCTATTTGTATGAAGGACCACCTTATTCCTATGGAATGAGATGAAGTCAGGTTCCACTGATAGAGCCTGTAACTCACTGATTCTTCTGGCAGAGGTAATAGCAACCAGGATTACAATTTTCCAAGTCAGATACTTGAGCTCAGCTGAGCAAAGGGGTTCAAAGGAAGGCTGCATCAGCTGTGCAATACAGATATTCGGGTCCCACAAATGAGTCGGATCCCTGAAGGGAGGACTGATGTGAACCAAACCTTTAAAGAATTTCTTGAAAACTGGGTGGGAAGCTAGAGAAGAGCCTTTCCCAGCTGAAAGAAAAGCAGAAATAGCTGCCAAATGCACCTTGAGAGTGGTAGGCCGAAGGCCTAAACTAAGATATACCAAATAATCTAAGGTAGTGGCAATATCAGCTGAATGTGCCTCTTGGAACACCAGAACCCAAACATTTTCCATTTAGAATCATAAGTCTTCCTAGTAGAAGGTTTCCTGCTGGCCTTAAGGATATCCAGAGCTGATTGAGAGAGACGCAGGTCTGCATATTCTAGCTCCTCAAGAACCAAGCCTTGAGCCTGAGTGTGTGAAGACTGGGGTACAATATCCTCCCCTGAGCTGAGGTGAGGAGGTTGAACTGTCTAGGAAGGCAAAGGGGGATTGTCACTGATAGTGACAATAGCAGAGGATACCAAGGCTGTCTGGCCCAATCCGGGGCTATCAGAATCACAGTGCAGGGTTGGGACCTGATCTTGACTAGAACCCTGAATATCAGAGGAAAGGGAGGAAAAGCATAAAGAAACCTGTTGGTCCAATCCAACAGAAGGGCATCTAGAGGAAGAGACCCCCGCAGAGGGGGCCTGCAGCAAAATAGAGGGAGCTGATGGTTGTCTGGGGCTGCAAAGAGATCTAGCTCTGGAGTGCCCCATCTCTTGAAAATGGTCTGGAGGATGAGAGGATTCCGGGCCCATTCATGGTGACCTTGAGAGATCCTGCTGAAAGCATCTGCAAGTACATTGTCCTTCCTTTGAAGATGCACAGTAATCAGGGAAGCCTGCAGGGAATAAGCTAGTGACCATATTTTCACGGCCTCAGTGCACAGGGCCAAGGACCGAGTGCCCCCCTGCTTGTTGATGTACCACATGGTTGTGGTGTTCTCTGTCCTGATCTGCACCACTTTTCCCTGAATTAAAGTCAAAAATGTCTAAAGGGCCAGAAAGACAGCTCTGAGTTCGAGAAGATTTATGTGAAGGAGTGACTCCTGATGGGACCAAGTCCCCTGAGCAGTATGCTGATCCGTGAGGGCTCCCCATGCTGGCAGAGAAGCATCTGTGGTGAGAGTCACTGTGGGAGCCTGACTGAGGAATGGAACCCCTTGTCTCAAATTGTCCTCTTCCAGCTACCACTGGAGGGCCTGAACCAAAGTTAGAGACACTGGAACCAACTTGGAGAGGGGATCTTTTTTTCTGAAACCAAAAGGCACTTAGGTGAAAAACCCAGTCCCTCATCTGTAACCTTGTCCCTTGCACTACTGCAGTGCAGGCTGCCATGTGGCCTAACAACTGCAAGAAATGTCTGGCTGGCTGAGACACAAGTGGATGAAAAGAGGAGGCCTGAGAGGTGAGGGATTGGACCCTTGATAGAGGAAGGAAGGGCCTGGCTTGAACAGTGTCCAGCTTCACTTCTATAAATGTGAGAAGCTGAACTGTCTCCAGAACAGACTTTTACAGATTTAGGATGAACCCTAGGGAGTGTAGAAGATTTTGAGTGACCCCTAGAGCTGATCTGACTTGGTCTGGGGACTGACCTGCTATGAGCCAATCGTCCAGGTAAGGGAGCAGTAGGATGCCTTGTCTTCTGAGGAAGGCCACCACTACTGCTAGGCATTTGGCAAATACTCTTGGGGCAGATGTTAGGCTGAAAGGCATTGCTCTGAACTGGTAATGGCCTCAGGGCAGTTTGAACCAGAGGTACTTTCTGTGGGACTGCCTGATAGGTATGTGGAAATAGGCATCCTTGAGATCCAGAGAAGCTAGCCAGTCTCCTGGTCTCAGAGAGGGAAGAATAATTCCCAGAGTCACCATCTTGAACTTTGGCTTTAGTAAGTGTTTGTTTAAGTACTGTAGATCCAGGATAGGTTGCCACTCCCGGCTTTTTTGGGGTAAGGAAGTACCTGGAGTACAGTCCTTTTCCCCTGTGAATGAGAGGTACACTCTCCACTGCCTACAGCAGCAGTAGAGAAGAAACCTCTGTTTCTAAGGCCTGTGTTTCCTCTTCCGAGGAAGGACAGAAAGCCTTTGCTCTCAACTTTGGGAACCTGCTGAAGCTGAGAGCAAGACCCTGGCTCACCACTTCCAAGACCCACTTGTCTGAAGTGACAGACTTCCAGGCCTGGAAAAAGTGAGCCAGTCTGCCCCCTACAGGAATTGGGGAGGTGACCCTGGCTGACACATCAGGGTGTCTGTTTGGCAGGGGGCTTGGACTGAGAGGATGATGCAGCCCTTGTCACCCCCCTTCTGCCTCTTCTCCTAAAGAACCCCCTCTACTGGAAAGAAGAGGAGGCCTGAGCCTGGTAGAAGAGCCTGTGAAAAGGTCTGCCCCTGCCAGCCCTGGATTGCTGTCTCTGAGGAGTGGTCTGCTTTTCTTTGGCTGCAGCACTCCTGTATGTGGTCCTGTATTCATCCATCTTTTTCATATACGTCTCTGTTAGTTCCCCAAACAGAAAGTTACCAGTGACAGGAAATTCCATGGCCTTGGTCTGGGTATCCTGAGATAAAATGGTACACCTGAGCCAGGCAAATCTCCTCATGGAAACAGATGTAACCATGACCCTAGAATGAACATCATTTGAGTCCACAGCAGCATGAAATTGGACCTTAGAAGCTAAAATGCCATCCACAGCCACCTACTCCAGCTCCTTGGCCAGCTGGAGAGGGGCATTCTTAGCCATCTCCAGAATCATATCCCACCTGTACTTCTGGTATCTTGCTGTATATGCCATATAATTGGATTGCCTGAGTCCCAAAGAGGATGCCAATTACTGCTTTTTTGCCATAGCAACCACTTTCCTGGAATCCTTATCTGGGGGGTGAGATGCCAGGGGAATGTTAGCCTTGTCACAGGCTGCAGCTTGCACTATCCCAACATGGCTGCAATGGTTAATAAGGAAATCCATACCAGGGCCTGACAGAGCATAGCTCCTGTCCATTTTCTTATCCACAGGAGGTCTGGATGTTGGAAACTGTAATATTTTTGGGGTCTGTTTCCCCAGGGACTTGTGCAGAGGGATAGACACCTTTTTTGATTCTGGGACATCCATCATTTCAACATAGTCAGGATCCTCCTGATCCTGTTCAGCTTCTTCCACTGAAAGCTGAAGAGTCCTAGCCACCTTCTTGTAAAACAAGAAGTGGGAGGGAAACTCAGAAAGCCTGGGAGGAGACACATTAGAAGGCCTGTCTGGGAAGATGTCAGGCTCAGTAGGCTCATCTAGCTCTTCATAATCCTCATCTTCATCATCATCGTCTCCTTCCCACTTGCCCTCATAAAATGCTTCAGGATCATACTCAGAAGCAGACAAGTCCGACCGAACTGATCATCTCTGTGTCAGTTCGGTCGGAACTGGGTGAAGCGACTGCACAATAGCGATTACTTTGGTTATCTTGTCAGCAGTCGGACCGTGGGAACGGGGATCCGAACCGGCTGACTTGCACTTTCTTTCTGCAGGGACCAATTCCGTGGAATTGGCCCTCCTTTTGCCTGAGGAGGTATCGCCCAGGTCAGTGAGCACCCCCTCAGGTTTGATTGGAACCGAACTGGGCTGGCCATCCAGGTCAGTGGATTTTTTCAGCCTCCCTTTCCTTCAGCCTACTTAAACATTTTTCAGCAGTGGCCTTAGGAAAGTTCATGCAGATTTGGCAGTCTTCTTTGAGGTGCTCAAACCCAGACAATACACACAGATGAGGTGGGGATCAATCTTGGCAAAAGCCTCCCCACACTCAGTGCATCGTTGAAACCCCAGTGGGCCTGGTTTTCTTTTTGGGTTTCTCAAATGTGCCTTTAAGCACAGTCACCCTCCCAGCATTCATGTTTTTTTCAGGAACCGATAGATACTGGAAAACCACACTAAAACACCTGTAAAAAACAGAACAACAAATTGCTTCGGTTCCCAACCGGACCGACCGGGAAGAAACCGAAAACAAAACCAGTTTCTTTACAAACCACACTACTACCTACTAATACACTTACTGTACTGGGACAGAGATATAAAGACTGAAAAAATAAAGAAGCGGTTTACTAAACGACCGATTTTACCATAACCAAACCAAAGTGAAGAGAATCTTCGGAGCGACTTCACAGTAAGGCACAGTAAAGAATCTGGTGGTTACACTGGTGAGTACCTGGGATAGAGGTTTGAAAACCAAGCTTGAGCTCAACGTTCTATGCCTTGGCATAGAATTAACTGTTTCCTCTCCCAGAGCAGTTCAAGTGCTGGGGCTTGCTGCATATAGTCAGAATACAAGAAGACTTCATCTTGTTTGAAGTGTCTGCATTATAAACGTTTGTTCATTCAGAGAGGAGGGACATGAGAAGTGCACAGAGGAGGGAACGGACTGATTCCAGGTGTGGGTGAGCAGGCAAGTGTCTGCTTTATAAATATTTGGTCATTCAGAGAGGAGGGACAGAAGCAGTGCACAGAGGAGGGAATGGACTGACTCCAGGTGTGGGTGAGCAGGCAAGTGTCTGCATTATAAACATTTGTTCATTCATAGAGGAGGGACACAACAAGGCCCAGAAGAGGGAATGGACTGACTCCAGGTGTGGGTGAGCAGGCAAGTGTCTGCATTATAACTATTTGGTCATTCATAGAGGAGGGACATGAGAAGTGCACAGTGGAGGAAATGGATTGATTGCAGTCGTGGGTGAGCAGACCAGTGTCTGCATTATAAACATTTTGTCATTCAGAGAGGAGGGAGTTGGGGAATGGATTATAGTTAAGTCTTGGGAGTGATGATGACTCAAATAGTGTTTTAAAGGCGATAGTGAATCAATCAATCACTGTATTATATTGCATTTTCATTAAAATGTTGAAGGCACAGTACAATACTTTAAGTTACAGTAAAAGTCAACTTTGAAATACTGACAAAATGAGAGGAGAAGCCATACAAAAAAGGTTTCAGCTGCAGAGGCATCTAGGAAGTAATGAATCAAGCAGTGTTGCATAAATGGTAGTAAATTGTTTAATCACTTTATAGTGTATGGTGGAACATCGTTATCCATTGAATTCAGTTGCCTTAAAAATGTTGTTCTGCTGCAGTAGTGATATCTGTAGTGCAGCTGAATAACGTTCTGCTGCACTACAGATGCCACACAGCACTGATCACAACAGCCAGAAACAGCATGCTCAACCAGATAACATTTGGGGCATGATGGCAGCGGCGGCAGCTCAACATCCAGTATGCGTACAGAGCAACAAAACTTTAGTATTGCAGGATCAACCAGATATCAACATTTCACTTACAATTTGTATTCGTCAATTTTCCTCACTGTCACCACCTCTCACTAAGCAAGGAATTCAGCCACCATGGTTTTTTTTGAAAATCCCTTACACCCAATTAACAACCAATCAGAGGTTGCACTACCCAGTGATTGACATCTGCCCACTAGCAGCCTCACATCCCCACCCTAGTAACCAGCCTAGCTGTCAGCACACCCAAAGGAAACTGCCAATTTTATTTTCTTATTCTGGGAATAAAAAAAGAATAATTTTTGCACCATACACTATTCACAATAGCAGATGGTAAACTTTATGCACAACCTTTGGTTTGTAAGACCTTGGGATCTGATTCCCATGGACCTCTCGAGCTTTGCTCTTGAGGTCACAGGGAATCAGATCCCCTCGGTGGCACAACTCACTGGTTGTGCATAGTTGCCCATCCACTATTCTATTTATTTTTATGTCAATGGGAAAAACAAAGACTATGCCATTTGGATCCAGAAAATCAGGCACATATAGAATTAAAGCCTTGCAGATCTGCTCCTTTGTGCATGCCCAGCTGGAAATGGAAGACACAGTAAAGTACCTTGGGGACTGGCTTGACGAAGAGCTCACTTGCAGATGCACACTGAGTGTGCTCCAGAGGCTCAAACCCTACCTTGCTAATTTATAATTTTTTTTTTACTTTTGTTTACTGAGTAAGGTGCAGTGATCCCATGGACCATTTTCAGGCATGACCTGGGCCAGGAAGATGGCACATAGTAATACAGACAGTAGAATACCTTCATTAGGAACAGTGCAGTTGATGAAACAAACTAGAAATACAGTAGCATACAGATAAGGTGCAAGAATATATTGGAATGCAAGATGCATAAATTGAATACAGTACAGTAAAGTACGGTGCAAATGCAATATGTATGAAGGTAGTCGGACAGTCTTTAGAATAACCAGAGGCTTAAACCCTCCCTCCTTTCCTTTCCTTCCTTCCTTCCTTCCTTGACTTACCTACTTACTTACTTACCAGGTAAGGTGTACTGACCAGGGACCATTTTCAGACATGGCCTGGGCCATGAAGATAGCACATAGGAAGATAGACAATACAATACATTGATTAAGAATGGTGCAGGTGATCAAACAAATTAGAAATACCTTGAATGCTTTGAATACAGTAGCATTCAGATAAGGTGCAAGAATACATTGGAATGCAAGACACACAAACTGAATACAATATAATAATGTAAGCTGCTAGTGCAATATGTATAAAGGATACAGTCAGGCAGTCTTTAGAATATTCAGCTCAGAGTAACGGGACAGTTTTGGCCTAGGAGTAGGGGAAGAACTCTCATTCATAGGTTACCTAACTGAGCAAGTGCATTTGCCTTCTGCCAACAGCCATGCTTTAAAATCTTTTTTAAAGTGAGTTGCAGGTCTAGAGAATGGAGGGAGGTGGGAATGTTGTTCCACAGTGTGGGAGCCACAAAGGACAGAACTTAACTACCCAGACAAGTGGTAATCCTAAGAACCTCTAAGGGTGGGACTGAGGATTGCCAGTGGCACCTGGGAGTGACTTTGTGTATGAACAGGGATGAGTATAGAGACAGGTTACCACTTCTAATGGAGTTATGTACGATGCATCTAGAGGGAATACTTATGTCTTCCTTGTAGAAGAGCCATTCTAGGGACTGATACAAGGTGCAGTGGTGTGTGTAGTAGGGTGTTGTAAATACAAACCTACAGATGCTATTGTAGGCAATGTTTAGTCTTGTGCACAGGGAGAAGGATGCATATGAGTATATAGGTGCACAGTTATCTAATGGGGAAGAAGGTTACCTTGAGCTATGGCAAGGCATGCCTCCAGGGTCAGGCAGTGTTTGAGTCTAAAACCAGCCCCTAGTTTCTGGTTGATCCACCATACAGTGATATTGATATGCTCTGAGAATGTTAGGGAGGGGTCTGCTCTGACAAACAGGTATTTAAAATGGTACATTCAGCTTGGGAGGGGCTTCAGGTGTTAGAATGATGTAGGCAGAATTAGTTTTGGAGAGATTTTAAAAGATTGTATTTGGACCCCAGGAGCATGGCTTTATTTTTTTTTCCATTGACTAGTAGTTTATTGGTTAGGAACTAGGATGGTGGATAGAATTTCCAAGGATTTGTCACTGTGATGTAACAATAAATCAGCATATAGTAGGGCCTCACATGAGGGGCCTCCCATAAGAGGCTATCTGCAGACAGAGAATTAATAAAAAGGGAAAATAGCAGAGGACCCAGGATGGGATGGAGCCCTGGGGAACTCCAGTGGATACTGTCACGGTTGTGGAGGTGGCTGCCCTGATGTTAACTGATTGGGATCTGCCCAAGAGGTAGCCTCTGAAACAACAGAGATGTACCAACCGAGCACCCAGGCTTCATCAGTTTAGTGTGGAGAAGGTTGTGGTCAACCAGGTCGAAGGCTTTCCCAGGTTTATGAACATGGCACCTGTGGTGTTCTCAGTGTCTGTGTCCTGAGAACGTGGTTGGTGAAATGGGCCAGAGCAGATGTGGTGCTGTGATGTTTCCTGAAGCCATGTTGTGGACAATGCAGGTTGTATTTGTCTATATGTTCAGAGGGCTGGCGGAAGACTACCTTCAAGGAGTTTGCTTAAATAGGGGGCATAGAGATAGGCCTATAGTTGTCAGGGAATAGAGGATCACCTGCCTTAAAGATGGGGACAGTTATGGTGTTCTTCCATATGGCAGGCATGGTGAGTTGAGGTCAAGGCAAGGTTAAATATAAAGGGAACTGGGTTGAGATGTAGGGAGTGATGAGCTTAAGAAACCAGGGGTAAAGTCCATCGCTACCTGGACTGCCCCTGTTTTGGAGGCTCTTCAGACCATTGAAGGTATCTCTAGGGGAGATAGATGTGAAATAGAAGAGAGAGTCGGGGTGCCACCCTGGGAGGAATGCCCACACTTGTTTCCTGGGCCAGATGGGTTGGGGGTAGATGGTCTATTTAGGTGGGCTTTGTGGTCGGTGAATTTCATGTTGAAGGCATTGACAACAGCAAAGGGATCTCTTAAGAGGCTGGAGGGAGCTAAACTATGACAGGGTTGGGTGCCCAGGTTTAACATGGAGTCTATGGTGGACTGGATGCAGTGGGGGGTTCTTAAGTGGTCCTTCTGTAGTTTGTGGAAGTAACTTGCTTTCAGGAATTTAGTGGTTTGTTTTCAATGGTTATACAGTTGTCTATAATTGTTCCAAAGAGTGGGGAAGGAGGCAATTTTGTAAGCAGCTCACTTTTTGTCTCTCTTTCATGAGTGACAGTAGCATTTTTGTAATGAAGCCCATCAGTCTGTTGCCAGCAGTGTCAGCCTCCCTGCACAAGCACCACTGTAACATATAGAAGCACTGAATATGGCAGGAGAAGAAGACATTTAGCCTATCCAGTCTGCTGAAACCTACCTAGCACTTGAGTGTTGGTCCTATTGGCCATCCTTTTTTCAAGTATCATCCATATCATCTTCTGATCTTACACTCTGCTTGTTCCTCCCCGGTTTGAATCCCTCGCTGTTTTCATGCATACTGCTTCTTTTGGAGATGTGTCCCATCTGTTCACCACTCTTCAGTGAGTATTTGGAATGTCCTTCCTAAATTTTACTCCAGCCAGTTTTAGATGATGCCCCTTGTGTTTGAGTTAATGTTTAGAATAAACCATTTGCATCAGTTTACCCCGTTAATCCCATGGAGCTACTTATATGTAGCTATCATGTCCCCAAGTTTCCTGCCGTCGACCACTCATCAGTCCTGCAGGGAAACAGCACAGCTGATTCTTGACTTTATTTTCTATGCTTTGTTCAACTTCTCGTTGCCATTTTATGTTGCCTTTGAAAGAACCTTTAGATTTTGTTCCTCCAGTTATAAGACCTACAGGAATGACAG
The DNA here is from genome assembly GCA_016271365.2 of Neoceratodus forsteri. NCBI lineage: Eukaryota > Metazoa > Chordata > Ceratodontiformes > Ceratodontidae > Neoceratodus > Neoceratodus forsteri. The sequence continues at coordinate 400,739,315 of CM057457.1, forward strand.
TCACATGGTTTGTGTTTGGCATTTGGTCTGTCTCACAATGTGAGGACTTGTGTTATCCTCGATCTGTGGTATATGAAACAGGTAGTGAAAATGGGCAGATTAGGAGGACCAAACACTCCTAATCTGCCATCAAATTCTGTGTTTCTAAACCATTTCCAGCATGTCCCAAAACATTAACGTTGCCTGAATCAGTTGAGCTCATCTTTACCTAACACAAGCATTCCAGGTGATTATCTGAGAACATCATCATTTGTTCAGCAGCCTCTCATTTTACTCAAACTTAAACTGTGTTCTGCATCTATTTTATCCAGGAAGTGGACTCAGATGCATTCTTTGGGGGGGTCGGGGTGAGTTGGTGGAATTTGCACAGACCAGCATTGTTTGAAGCCAAAGGTTGTCAGATGATGATTCCAGACCAGCGTCTCCCAGAAATGGTGGGTCGTGACTTGTGGACCATTGCTCTTTAAAGGAAAGTGTCCACATGAAAACGGACCCCACCTCCGTGTTAGGCAGGGCTCAGTTAGAACTTCAGTAAAATTACTTTTTTTTTTACCTCTGCCATTATTATATATTAGTAACTTATCTGGTTGAGCCTGCCTCCCTTTGTGCTGGCATTTCATAATTCAGTGCTCTAAACATATCTTAGTGTTATAACGGTGGACAGATTATGCCATCCAGTCTGTCCGCAGTGAAAAAGAACCTTTTCAGTAGCACTTTGTGAGAGTTTGCTTTGTTCTTCTCTGACAGGGTGTCTTCTATTCGGGCACAGTCTCACCAGTGGGTATAGCTCAGTCTTGCATGGTGGAGCAGAGACACTCCTGTTGTCTGCACAAGTTTTGGCTGGTGGATGTGGTGAAGATCTCCCAGGTAATTATAAAGCTGCTGCCCACTTTCTGTGAACTAGACCATGATTCGACGTGTCTCCTAGTGGGATGTGTCAAGGCCACTAGTCCAGTGTGACATCAGTATTTGACACCATGGGCCACATTATGTTTCTGGATTGCCTTAGAGAGAATTGTGGACTCACTGGTATTGTCATTAACTAATTTGAGTCCCTTCTCTTGGGTAGGAGGTAGAGGTTGGTGGTGATGGGGAATTTGTCCTCCTCTGGAGTTTCTCAGGGTTTGATCCTATCACTGATGCTGTTTGAGATATATATGCTTATTCTGGGCAGCCTTATTTGACAGTACAGCTTAAAGCAGCAGTACTACGAAAAAAAATCTGTGCTTTTTTGTCAGTTTATTCCCTGTGCTCTGCTGATCATGTACCTGGTACTCTTTCCCGCTGGCATTATACTATCACCCCGTAATTTGCTCAGTTATCCTTTGCTTTTGTTTGCATTTCTGCCACCCAGCATGTTGCACTGGAACCCCCTCTACTGCCAACTGCAGATGTATAGGACTGGCACTACTACACAGGGACATCAGGACAGTTCAGCACAGGATCTCACTGTAGTAACCAAAAGACAGGATGTGACCTGAAGAAGGAGGGCAGCTGAAAATTAGTCAGCCAACATATTTATTGTGACGACACAAGAATTCAAATAAATTGCAAATATTTAGAAAAATAATGGTGACTGAAAAATAATATTTACAGATAAGGAAACTGGAACTATGGCCACATGCTTCCAGCCAAAAAGCAGAATTTTTATAAATCACTTCCTGATTGGTAGTACTGCTGTTTTAAATGTTCACTGTTATGCAGATAATATTCAGCTGTATATGTCTTTTGTACCAGGGATAGTTGATGCTGTAAGTGTGCTGAATAAATGCCTTGCTGAGATACAGGACTGGATGAACTCTAACTTAACCCGGACAAGATAGAGGTACCGGTGATAGAACCGAGTCACAAGCGTGATGGGGACACCTCTGGGATGACAACAGGCTTGGTTCTGGGGTTGGTCCCATTGATGGTGTCCTCTATGCTGAGAAATCTGAGCATTGTCCTTGACGACAAGCTGACATTTGAAGCTCATGTGTTGGCTGTTGTCAAAAGGTTTTTTTACCGCTTAAAGAACATCACCCGAATTAAACCCCTAATTCTGCCCAAAGACCTGCCGTCACTAGTGCATGCCTTTGTAACATCTAGGTTCGGCTACTGTAATGCTGTCTATCTTGGGTTCAGTGGAGGGAACCACCATTTTGCTGCAGCTAGTGCAGAATGCAGCAGCCAGGCTGCTGACAGGGCTGATCAGATTCTGTCAAGTGACCTCGGTCCTATGGGGTTTGCACTGGCTGCCGGTCAGATGGAGAGTTCTCTTCAAGGTAGGCATGCTCACCTATACAGTCCTATACAGATTGGGCCCTGGCTACCAATCTGACCTACTTACATCCGCTATCCTAGCCCACTGTCTTTGTTCCTTCACCGAGGGCCTTCTAGCAGTTTTGAGGACCAGGCTGAAAACCTTGGGTGATTGTTCTTTCAGGGCGGCCAGCCCAGTCCTCTGGAACCTGCTGCCAAGATCTTTTAGGGAGGCCCCTAGGGTGGAGGCATTTAGGAGGGGCCTACAGACTCATCTCTTTAACTTGGCATTTCCTCATGATACTTTTTAAATTCCTATTGATGCTGTCTAAGTCCCGCTTGTTGAAATGTTAACTATTTATGATGTGTTTCTATGTATGTAGTTTTATTGTTTTCGTTTTTTATTGTAGGCGTCCAGAGCCTCTGGGATTGGATGCCTAACAAATAATAAATTGATTGATTGAACAAGACCAGATATAGACTGGTAGTGGATTGTCAGTCTATACCTGGTCTCGGTAAAGCACCAACATGTACGCTCCCAGTCTGAGCTGTTAGAAGATACAGGCATACACAAATCTAATGGACAGACCTGTGGCTGATCTCTACATGGCACATTCTCAGGACAGCTGCAGGTGGTTGTGAGTGTGCTGCTTGGAGTGCAGAATTATCAAATGCTGGCATAGAGGGAGGCAGGATCAACCAGATAAATTACTAATATATAACAATGGTAGAGGTAAAAAAAGGTATTTTTTCTGAAAGTTCTAATCAGGCCCTGCCTCACACTGAGGTGGGATCCATTTTCACATTGACATTTCCATTTAACAGATGGGTGCAAGTAATTTTTAGAGGAGGGAGGTATTTTTCACAAACTGAGATCATGTTGCGAAGGTATTGGGAACTGGGAGTGGGGAAGTATTTCAGCCACTAGTGGAGATTGGGCTGGAATGGTATAGTGAGCTATTAGGGAGGTATTTTAGTCAAAAATGGGGATCGGGCTGAGAGGGTTTATTGAGCTGGAGTGGAGGGATATTTGGTTTGTTTTTTTTGTCACAATTGGAGATCAGGCTTGGCTGGTTTGCTAATAAGGGAGGGTGATGTTCTTTGGTTACAAACAGAGATCAGCCTGGAAGGGTTTTGAAAGCTAATAGCTGGGAGGTATTTTTCACAAATGGGGAGCAGCCTGGAAGGGTTTGGTGAGCTGTTAGTGGAGTGATGTTTTTCAGAATCAGGGATCAGGCTGGGAGGGTTTGATGAGCTGGGAGCTGGGAGCAGGGAGTTCATTTTCACTAATGCAGATCATGCTGGGAGAGTTTAGTGATCTGTTAGGGAGGTATTTTTCTTAAAAATGGGGATCAAGCTGAGAGGGTTTATTGAGCTGGGATTGGAGATTTTTTTTTTTGTTGCAACCGAAGATTAGGCTTGGAGGGTTTGCTAAGGGGGGGAGAGGGGGTGATGTTCTTTGATCACAAACAGAGATGAGACTGGAAAGATTTTAAAAGCAGATAGTTGGGAGGTATTTTTACTAAAGAGGAGTAGCCATGAAGGGTTTGATGAACTGTTAGAGGAGAGATATTGTTCAGAATCAGGGATCAGACTTGGAGGATTTGGTGAGCTGGGAGCAATTTGTGGCTCTGGGTTTCCTGGTTTGCCTTGGACATGCAGTCCAGCATTATGGATGCCCTTTTCCTGGGCTCAGTCCTTTATGGGGGAAGGGGAATGTTGAAGGTATCATATCCACCCTGCAGGAGACAGGGTGGACCCCTTAAGTCAGTCCATTCACTCTGTCACACTCAGCCTAGGGCGGGCCAACATCAGTCCTCCCGTAACCAGTCTTACAAAGGACAGCACAAGCAGAAAGTCACAGCAGCTCCTGCAGCTACCACCACCAGAGCTCCTTGGGTAGCTGTGGCCAACCTGCCGGCACCTGCCACCACCTCCTGACTCCTTAGTAACCCCCCTCTCCTAACAAGGATCTGGGGGAGGTGGTCATGGGTCAGTTCTCCCCCCACCTAGACAGGTGGTGGGGGATGACCACAGACTAAATGGGTGCTTCAGATCATAGAACATTGTTAAATGCTGGAGTTTCTGGAGAGGCCTCAAGAGAATCTCCCGGTAAACTCCTGTTACCCTCTCCTTACCTGTCCCTAGTCTGGGAAGAAATTCGGGCTCTTCTCCAAAAAAAGAGCCATAGAGCCGGTCCTTGCAGCTCAGTGGGGAAAGGGATCTTACTCTTTTTTTTTTTAATTTAGTTATTTAACCAGGTGAGACACACTAAGCTGAAAGCTTTTTTACAGGTGCAACCTGGGAGCACAGGGAAGTTAAGTGACTTGCTCAGGGTCACACAGTATGCAAGTGGAAGCTGTGGGATTCAAACCCAGGTCTGGTCTGCTGGATGTCATCAGATTTGCAGCTCAGAGCCTTAAACCACTGTGCTATACTCTCACTTCTTCCTTGTCACCAAAAAGACTAGGGATCTTCAGTCCATCTTGAACCTCAGCCATTGGAATCTGTACACTGAATAAAAACATTTCAGGATGGGCACTGTCTGTGACTGTTGCCCCTTTTGCATCAGGAGGATTATCTCTGCTCTCTGGATATGCAGGATGCCTACCTGCACATCTAAATCTTTCCTGCCCATCATCACTTCCTCCGCTTCCACTTCCATGGAGACCGTTTTTGATGTTGTGCACTCCCTTTTGGCCTTTCGTTAGACCCCCAGGTCTTTACCAAGTACCTGCTAATAGCGGTGGCTGTTTCAGAAGGCAGGGTGTCTACATTTTCCCCTACCTGGATGACTGGCTGCTAGCAGCCCCCTCCAGGGACCCTCTCGTCCAGATTCTGAAATTTACTTTTTTCCTGTTCTAGGCTGTGGGGGTCACTATCAATCTGCCGAAGTCCTGCCTCCCTCCTTTTAGTGCATTCAGTACATAGAGGTAATCCTGGGCACCAGCCAGGGCAAGGCCAAGGCCTTTTTGCCCATGGACAGGGTGGACCAACTGATGGAGCAGGCATATTTGGTTTTCTCCAGTCAGGTCCCCCGACAGGTTTCCTTGTGCCTTGTTCACATGACAGCAGCTATTGCCACAGTTCCCTTGGCCTGCCTTCATATGCTGGTTCCTTAGTGGTCCCTGTAGGTCCAGTGGGATCGATGTACAGATAACCTTGGCCAGTGGGTTATGGTCTCTTACCCAGTATGGAGAGTCCTATCATGATGGTAGGATCTAGCCAACCTCCTTTGGAGTGGGGTCCAATTTCAACTTTCAGCCCCCATCAGATTCTGACAATGGATTCTTCAGGGCCTTGGTTGAGGTGCCCATCTGGCCAGTCACCAAACCCAGGGTTCCTGGACCGACTTGGAACAGGGTCTCCATATCAACATCCTAGAGATGTGCGCAGTCATTTACACTCTGCAGGCCTTCCAGACTCATCTGCTCCCTGGTCCGCTACTGGTGCAGATGGACATCATGTGTAGTGTATTCCATCAACAAACAGGGGAGAACTCATGTTTTCCCCTGTTCCAGGAAGCAATGAGAGTCTGAGACTGGGCCATCAAACATGGTCTGGAGCTCTTCGCCATACATGTTCCAGGGGTCCAAAATGTCTTGACCGACAGTCTCAGCCACTCCATGTCACTGGCTCACAAGTTAGGAGCTTGTAGCCTTCATGATCAAATACCTCTTTGACAAGTAGGGTCAAATTCAACAAGGTCCTGTCTGATCCTACTCCGGTGACCTCAGGTGTCCCTCAGGGCTCTGTCCTGGGGCCCTTTCTCTTCTCTTTATTTGTTAACCATCTCCCAGCCACCGTAGCAACCTGTAGTGCCACCCTTTATGCGGATGATCTGGTTATCCTGGCACACTCCCGGGACATTATGACTCTCAACCTTCAGTTGACTGAGGACTTTAAGAATATTCAGTCCTGGGTAACCTCACACAAGCTGGTCCTCAACCTGAAAAAACTCAGGCCATGCTGTTTGGGTCATCGGCCAAGATAAAAGCCTCCCCTGCCCCTCTGTGCATCAATGGTGTGGGTGGTGCTCCCCTCCTAACTGCAACTTCCATCAAATACCTTGGGGTGACACTTGACCACCAACTGGTCCTAGGGAGTCACATCCTAAATGTCTGCAAAACTGTAAACTGGGTCTGGCCTACAGGGCAAAGAAAAACCTGACGTTTGCTGCTCGTCTGGCACTTGCCAGAGGTGTGCTGCTTCCCTCGCTTAGTTATGGCCTTTCACCAATTTTCCTGCACCTCCAAGGTTCTCCTTACTCAGTGGTACATGACCTACAATAATATTTGTTGCTTTGCTTTGGCTGCCCCTTGCCTCACCCATCACTGTGAGTTATATGAAAAACTTGGCTGGTTTTCCCCGGCAAATCACTTGAACTTTGGGTTGGGCTGTTTCATGGGTAAAGTGATCAGAACTGGCACCCCCGGGCTGGCACAGCTTCTCTCACCTGCTGACCCCTCCTCCTACTCCCTCAGGTCTCAGGGTCCTGGGGTGCTTAAAGTCCCCTTTAGCCGAACCCTCATGGGGGATAGGGACTTCGCTACAAGTGCTCCTAGGCTCTGGAACTCCTTTCCTGACCATGTTCACTCCACCACCTCCCACCAGTGCCTCCAGAATTCCCTGTGGGAGCATCTGAAGTTGACCTCTGCGTGTGAGTGTCCCAAGCCTCCTTAACTCAATGGTCTCTACGTTGGACTCACACTTGGTCACACGTGATTTACTTGATTTCATACTTCGGAACTAATCTGTTTCTGTGGATCTGCTAATGTTTTTACACACACTATGACAAATGTCCATGCCATTGAATGACCTAGACTATTTATTTTTGTATATATGTATATTACCTAATACTGCTTACAGTAGACTATCTATGTTAGACTGTTTCTCTTGATTCAATGTACTCAGCTCTGCTCATTGTTATGTACTCTGCTGTATCTGTATCCTTGTTGTACTCTCCCAGGTCATTCCTGAAAATAGGCATATAACTTGTCTAGTGCACCTACCCAGTAAACAAAAGCTAAATAAATAAATAAATCCAGATCTGGACCGTTTGTGTCCCCCTCAATGCAAAACTGCTGCTTTTCAGCCTGGGCCTGGAGTTTTCTGGAAGACACATTGTCACTCTCATGTAAAGGGAGGTTTCTGTAAACCTTTACTCCCTTCCCGCTCCTACAGAGGGTTCTGCTCAAGCTCCAGTTGAAAAGGGTGGAGATGATTCTTACAGCCCCCTTTCTGGTCATGCCAGATTTAGTTCCCCTTACTGCATCAGCTGGAGATGGAACATCTGGTGCTCTTGCCCCTGTGTACCAACTTGCTGTCCCAGGACCAGGGCACTCTGGTCCATCTGAACTTCAGATCCCTGCATTTCAAATGGTTAGATCCTGTGGACCAAGCTATTGCCTACTTCAGGGTCTCCTATAGGGTCACAGCCATCCTGGTTGCTGTTAGGATGCCCTCCACTATGACTACTTATGCAGTGAAATGGAAGCATTTCACTCATTGGGTTGCTGCTCACCATTTGGACCTGTTCACCTTCCCAGTGAATCAGGTACTGGAATACCTTATCTCCCTTTCTGACTCTGGCTTCGGGTACTCCTCACTCAAGGTGCATATTTCTGCAATCTCTGCATACCACACACCTATTGAGGGCAAACATGTTGCCCAATTTGAGGTGTCCTGCACTTTTCTGTGAGGCATTTTGCATTTGAAACTCCCCGTTTGGGACCCAGTCCCTCCATGAGACCTCAACTGTATCTTGGAGAAATTCACTTTACCTGCCTTTGAAGTGGCCGTGAGTTGTGAACTGCTCTTTCTGTCATGGAAAGTGCTGTTTTTAGTTGCTGTTGCATCTGCTCAAAGGATTTCCAAACTTCAGGCCCTGATGTATAAAGAGTCTTTAGTATAAACAGAAACAAAAGGAAAAGACAAGCACCAGAACAGTTTTACGCGGTTTGCAAAAAAAAAAGTTCAGTATGGCAAAAGGGTGCACCTTACCAGGACATCCAAGCATAAGTAAACACACTCCATACAAACTGGAAAAAGGGTCAGCACTCTAAACAGTTGTAGTAGGATGATCCTGTTAATTCAACTTGAAATTTACAGCAGCAGCAGTAAAAACAGCATATTGGCAATAATGCAAACGGCATATAATGTAATAATGCAAATGTCCATAGTGGTTCCATAGTGCTAGAATACCAAATTTTCCTCTGTGGACTACAGGCTGAGCCATGTTGAATGCACAGGCATTATTGCCGAAATGCCATTTTTACTGCTGCTGCTGCTATACATTTCAAGTTGGATTAAAAGGTTCATCCTACTACAATTGTTTGGAGTGCTGACCTGTTTTCTGGTTTGTATGGAGTGTGTTTACTTGTGTAGAGAGCCTTATATTTTTTACACAAAGGCTGTGCATACAAACCTAAGTTTCTTCCTAAGGTGATGTCAGAGTTTACTTTAAACCAATCTATCCACCAACTCGTTTATTATACCGAGTACTGTAATCAAGGAGAGTCTTTGCACCATACTTTGGATGTTCATAGGATTTTGCAGTACTATAAGCACCGCAGTAAGCCTGTTAAAAAATCTGTCCAGTTGATTGTTTCATTCACCCGTAAGAGAGAGGGCTCCCTGTTTCCAAACAGTGTTTGTCTAAGTGGTTAATTAACTGCATTGTTTACTGCTACTGCAAGTACAACACAGCCCTTCCAGGAGCGGTAAAGGGCCATTCCACCAGGGGTATGTCCGCCTCCTTGACTTGTTTCAAAAATATGTCTGCAGCAGATATCTGCAACTGCCACTTGGAGATCTGGCCACACCTTCAGCATGGACATCACCTCAGTGCAGGGCCAATTTCGGCCTAGGAGTACTTCCAGTCCTTCTTTCCTGAGCTCTTTGCTGCTGATTGATTTGTCCTTCTCCTGGTGTTTTTTTTTTGGTCATGCCCGGAACTGCTTGGGACTCGGTCCTACCGGTGATGGCCTGCTGCAAGATCCTTCCTCGAAGTGAGATAGTACAGTTACATAAGAACTTATCGTAACAGTAGATCTTTCAGAGACACTCTTGCAGCAGGCCCTGCTTTCCATCTCTCCTTCCCCCTGCTGTGTCCTATTTCTCTTGTACTCCTGTTTTTCTTTTGGCTCTCAGGAACATCCTCAGTTTCCATTCACTGCCCATATAGATTTTCCAGTAGAGGAACTGAGGTAGGTGTGGGAAACCACCCGCCTATAATGGGTAGGCTGATGTCATCAGGCTGACATTGGTGGTGGGTGGTCCCTAGTGGCAGACTGCTAGTTAGAACTTATCTATGTGGTTCTGGTGCCTAATGGCTTAGTCCTACCATTGATGGCATGCTGCAAGAGCTTCTCTCAGAAAGCTACTGTTGAAGAAGAAGAAAAAGAGGAAGAGGAAGAATTAGCATTTATATAGCACTTTTCATACAGAGTGTATCCCTAATCACTTTTACAAGCAATGCTAGACTGGTAATAAACTGACTGAATGTGTAGTAGTGGCCATATCACACATCAGCACCCACACATAGCCTGGACAATTGCATGAACCATTTTTTTTTTATGGGAAGGGGAATGTTGGCCAGGACACCAGGAATGTTTCCTACTGTTTGTGAGGAATGCCCTGGGTTCTTTTAATTCCACCTAGACACCCACCAGAATGAGTAGAAAGGACCTTGGTTTGATGTCTCATCTGAAGTACAGCACACTACTGCACCTCCCAATATTGAACTCAGGTGCCAGTGTGTTAGATACAAGTCCAATACCGGTGTAGGACAGGACTCCACAACCTTTTGGTCCAGAGGCAGATATGCTAACAGCTGAGCCATGCTGACATGTTACAGTATGTTCTTACATAACTGTACTTTATGCAGTGGTATGATGTTCTGAGGAAACAAAGACAAAAGTGGGGCTCAAAACACTTATGTATCCAGTGTGACGCAAAAAGCAAATCTAAATCTGATGCGAGGAGGGGCCAAGATACCACAAAGCTAATGCACAGACCCAAAAAACACACAATGCTTAATGTAAAAAAACAACAGCTTACCATAATCGGAGCTGGAAGTCATTTATTGGCTTGAAAAAGTGCTCAAATCCACAGTACAAATAAAAGTAAAGACTATTAAATCAGAGATAAATAAAAGTACTGTGCAAAAGTTACAAATGAATACATGTCGGCACCTAACTAGGTGCATCCGCAACAGACCTTGGCAGCATGGACAGGAGTATTCGCTCATGTGACACGCTCAACCGGTCAGCTGACATTTCTCCCATAGGCTTCCTCAGAGCTGATTAAATACAGAACAGAGGAGGGAGCTAAAGTACAAAAGCTCATATATATTAGGTATATAGAAAAATATTCAACTAATCAGTGAGAGAGAGACACTACACATACAACATATGTTAAAAAACATGTCCATTTAAGAACCACGTTCTACAGGTAGCACTGTAGAGGTAACTCCACATTTAGTCCTCTCGGGGTAAGAGTGTCCACTGTATAGATCCAATAACATTCTCCTTGATTTAACTTATTGCAAAGTCCCCACCACATGTTCCCTGTTCCACTTTTTCAATCCCCACAAATTTTAAACTTGCAGGTGATCCATGGCCCTTTTGCATGTAATGTTTTGCCATTGCATTTATCTCTGAGTTCCTAATGGCTGATTTGTGTTCACAAATTCGCCCTTTTAATGCTCTTTTTGTTTTACCCACATAGCCCATGCCACATGGGTAGACCAGTAAATCAATCACTCCAGTAGTGGAGCAGTTTATAAAGGAATTAATTTCAAACTTTTTCCCAGTTCTCAGATACTTAAAGGAATCTGTATTCATAGTATTGTTACACTGGGCACAGTGGCCACATATATAGTTGCCACTGGGGATGGGGGCAACCACATCCTAGGTTGTTGGTCCCTGTTTGTATGCAGACTATGCACCAATTTGTCCTGCAGATTTCTTCCTTTTTCAAAAGTTACTCTTATCCAGTGTCTGCAAATGGAGCTACACTCTGCACAATATGCCAATGTTTGTGTACTATATTCAGTATTGCCCCACTTTGATTGCAGAAGTTACTCACAAGGGTGATTTGACCTCTATCCTGGGCTTTCTGCCAATAAGTGTGCTCTTTCCTCTCTCTTTGGTCTGTCCAACCCCAGTTTCATCTTCTCCGGTGGATACCCCCATCCACAAATCTTTGCGCTACAGTTTGTGTGTTCCTTTCAAATTCTGCTTCTACACTGCATATTCTCTTTACTTGTAACATTTGCCCCACTGGGATGTTGTCCTTCAGTTTACAGGGATGTGAACTAGAATAATGTAAAAGTGTATCACGATCTGATGGCTTTCTCTACATAGTAGTTTGCAAACAGTTCCCCTGCTTATAGAGTCATGTCCAAGAATACTTAAGTGTTTTGAGCCCCACTTTTGTCTTTGTTTCCTCGGAACATCATGCCACTGCATAAAGTACAGTAAAAATGGAAAGGGACCGGGGGGGGGGTAATTATATCAAATGACCTAAAGGTGGGCAAGCAATGTGTGAAGGCAGTAAGAAAGGCTGGGGAGATACTGGGATGCATAGGGAGAGGCATCAATAGTAGAAAACATGAAGTTGTTATCCCTCTGTACAGACAGTTGGTGAGACCCCATCTTGAGTACTGTGTGCAGTTCTGGAGACCCCATCTCTGCAAAGACATAGACAGAGTGGAGGCTGTCCAGAGGAGGGCAACCAAAATGGTGCAGGGTCTGCACCAGAAGACATACGAAGAAAGACTAAAGGAGCTTAATATGTATACCCTTGAGGAAAGAAAGGAGAGAGGGGACATGATAGAAACTTTTAAGTACCTAAGGAATCAACAAAGTCCAAGAGGGTAGCATCTTTCAGAAAAAGAGATGTGCAAGAACAAGGGGGCACAATTTGAAGATAGAGGGAGGACGGCTCAGAGATAATGTGAGGAAGTATTTTTTCACAGAGAGGGTTGTGGATGCATGGAACAGCCTTCCTGAGGAGGTCGTGGAGTCAAGAACAGTGGGGGAATTCAGGAGTGCATGGGACAGACATAAGGCAGTCCTAGTGGGGGGGTAGGAGGAAGTATGCTGTTGGTTAACTAGGATCTGCAGCTTATCTGTTAAGTAGGAAAATGGGCAGACTCGGTGGGCCAAGTGGTCCTTATCTGCCGTCACATTCTATGTATGTGAACATGGTCTTGACTACGAATCATTTCAAACTTCAACTTCATATCAAAGCTGTTGCGTACAGCCCATACTGTACCTGTCATTCGACGGGCAGTATGCAGGAGGGTTGCAGCCACCCACCGATGATGGGGAAGAGCAGGGTGGGCAAGCGGTTCGGTGTGGATGGGAGGGTGGGGGTACCACTGGATCATCAGGGCATATATTTATGGTGATCGCTACGATCGTGGCAATGGCTGTGGGGTCCACTAGCTGCCAGGGACATTCAATCAATCAATCAATCAATCAAAATCTTTATTTAATCAGGCGAACATCATTGAGCATAGCTCATTTATAAGATGGACCTGAGTGGTCAAGAAGTGCAAGTGTTATTGCATTGACAAGGGTAGCATAGACAGTAATACAATGACAGGGGTAACATAAACAGTAATACAATGACATAAGTGCTAATATATAACAATATACATATGTACAAGGCACATTAAAACTTTTAATCTGTGAGACAGAAGGTAATGGGCACATCAGGAGTAATATGTAGATTATAGGACCTAGCAGGCATTTTGAGGTGAATCTTGGGACTGGAAGCAGGGAGTTTATCAGCATATAGGAACACGGGGGTAGAGTAGGGCCGGGTTTAGGTCTGTGGAAGCAGTTGCAGAGTTCTGGGAATAGGTGGTGAATAATCTTTTTGAAGATATTAAGGGTAGGAGGTTATTTAGCTTCATGGTTTTTGAGTGAATTCCAAACAATTGCTAGTGAGTAGCTGATAGCAGCCCTCCCAAACTGGGTGCAGGCATTGGGGACCTTAAGAATGATAATTTTGCTGATCCTTAGGTTGTATGGCCTAGAAGTAATTTGAGTAAAACAGTCTGAGATATAGGTAGGTAGCTTGCCTGATAAGGCTTTGAATATCCAAATTGCAGCATTCCTATTTCTTCTGTGTTGTACTATTTCCTATTTCTTCTGTTCCTTGTTACATACAGTATATTGGGGAATCAGGTGGGAGGGGGGGGACCACTAGACCACCAGGGTTGGCCTTTCATTACATTTATTGGGGACCGGGGGGCCCATTTATTGGGGACCGGGGGGCCCACTAGACCACCACGGATTGTGTGGTTTACAGTTAAGCAATCGTGGCTACGGGGTGGGGGGATGCCCTGGGATCCCAGCTGCACACATGATGCTGTGCAGGGCACCAGGCGCAAGTCACTGGGCTGCCCTGCGCAAGGCATGCAAATGGGCCATTGACAGAGCAAAGGACAATGGCACATTCATAAGGTAGTAAAAGAAATGGGCCTTGTGGTCCTTATGTGCTATCAACTTATATGTTTTTATGTTAGATATCAGCTTCATACTTTTTACCAGTTACTGGGATCATTATCAGTTTTTCTGATCTTGCCCAGTCTCCCTACCCCCTGGGGTCCAGTATATTGTTCAGGAGCTTTCTCATGGCCTTAATACTATTCTCCTGCAGGCCCCTTTCTTTCTCCAGCAGTCTTCTTTCTTCCCTTCTCTTGGCTGACATACCTGTTGAGTCAAATAGGAAAGAAAATGCTCCACTGAGCGTAGTAACTTTGGGGTTAGAAAATTAATGTCCAACCCTGAGGCAACAATAGCATGCCTTTACAAAGGCAAAGCAGGCCTGTCAGCACAAAAAAATGCTGCTGTAGTCCTCTCTTTCTCTCAAGGGCTATCCTTAATTTTTCCTCAGTCAGTGCGTCCCATTCTTCATGTCCAGCAAACCCCGATACACAGGTTTCCAAAACAGCCCTAGGAAAGCTGCATAAAAACAGGCTGCTAGTTGAGTCGAATGCTACCCAAGGCAGTTGCCCCAAACACACTGTACCTCCTCAAGGTCTGAAATACTTGTACTCGAAAAAGAATCATGCACCAATGACTAAAACAGCAGGGGTTTCATTCAGGTAGCTTGTGAGTTCATGAAACAATTTTGGAAAATCACGAAGCTCTCAACAAATGCAGTGCACAGCAGTGGAGAGCAGAGCAGGATCGTGGCATCTTGATGCCCCACCCCGAGTCACATCAAGCCGTATGAGAAGGTTGAAAGTTTGGTAGCAGAAACATAATTTATGAACTGTCTACAGTATATGTGAATGTAAGTGGTACCATCCATTGTATGAATAGCATGAGAATGAAGATATAGCACTGTCAGGTATATAATCAAAAGTTCAAGGTGAAGTGCCAACATGCATATAATGTTATTTAGTATGCTATACATGTAAAATACTAGGAGTACAATGCCACCAAATACAATATAACCTTTTGATTGACAGTGCTGCTGTGTACTCACAAGGGAAGACAGGGACCAGATGACTGTCAGTGTAGTAAATATGTACTCACTAGAGACCAGAAGGCAGAGAGGAGATATAACAGAGACTTTCAAGTTCCTCAAAGGAATTAACAAGGTGAACCATGAGGAGCTACTTAGCCTGAATTCCATTCAATGGGCATGTGGACACAAACAGAAATTAACAGGAAGTGGGTTCAGGAGAGATGTGAGGAAGCACTACTTTACAGAAGGGGTGGTGGAACCTTGGAACAGTCTGTTGGCTGAAGTAATGGGTGCAAAAACAATCAGGGGGTTTAAGTAGGTCTGGGACATAATGAAGGGAATCGTGGTTACTGGGGAGGGGGCGAGAGGACCAAGGAGAATAGTGACAGTACAAGCAGGGTTAGTACCTTGGTGGGACAGTAGGTTTCATGGATTATAAGAAACTTAGGCAGACTAGATGGACTACTGATCTTTTTTGCTGTCTTTGTCTATGTTTTTGTACCCACTGATAATACACACTGTGATCAAGTCCTGACAAATGAAGAGACAGAATTGATCAGACCGATTTTGTAAATATTATCAAAAGAAACAAAACACTGAAATATTACTAAGCTAAATATTTTTTAAATGGGAATGTTTAAAAACAAAAACACATTTCTGTGGCTAAATATATATGAAGTTATTGTACCTCAAAGAAAGATTAAGAAAAAATCTGACATGTTTGTTTCCTTGCTTTTGTAAAATACTAATGAAATATCCTCCGCTTGCCCCTGTACCTCCTAGATTCACCCTACCTTCTCATGTACCATGAGCTCCCAGGGTCCCACTACACCGCACCCCTCCAAACACAGTTCAGACCCTTCACCCTTCTCCATCCTTTCCCCTCACTCCTTCCTCCCCAATTATTTGGCCTCAATGACCCTTCACCCCTCCCTATCCTCTCCCCTCACTCCTCCCTCCCCCACTTTGGCCTCACCCGTTTCCAACCAGCCCCTCCCCATCCCCACCCACTTTTCCCTCCCATGCACTTACTCTGATAGCACTAACTTAGCTCATTAAGGTGTACCTAATATAATCTTTTTTCGCTTAGCTCTACTCCATAATAATGTGCACCCGTGTCCCCCAACCTCTACTCTAATTGCTGCCTTGCTTCCTCTTTCCATCAGGTTATGTCCGTTCTTTTATTGCTTGCTACTTTTGTACTTTACTGTTAGCTGCCTATCCATTACCTGTTAATCCTGTTTTTGCCCAACTGTATGTAATTGTCTCCTGTATCCTACTGCCTATGTAACCCTCCCGGGTCGCACCTGAAAATAGGCACTTGGTTGTCTAGTGTGCCCTACCCAGTTAACAAAAATAAATAAATATCTATTTATAGTCAGCAGGAGCACTGAGTGCAATCAGAGTAGGAGCCAGCAGTCATCACTTGTGAAATGTCAGTTGTATCACACAACAGAAAAGCTGCATCATTATCCTCAGTGTGCAAAGAGTTTCCATGACCTTAATCTCATGCCTGTACAACAACAGATTAATGAAGGAGAATGGAAATATAACTGTTCTGAATGTGACAAGAGTTGTGCAGCACAGAGGAGCCTCATAATACATCAGCAAATTCACACAAGACTATATAAATGTGCTGAATGTAACTGGAGGTTTGCCCAAAAGCATAAACTAATACAACATAAGTTGGTTTACAGGGAAGAGAAAATATATAAATGTACTGAAAGCAGCAAGAGGTTTGCTAGAGAGGAAAATCTGGTTATTCATCAGTGAGTTTGCATGAGGGAAGAACCATATAAATGTACTGAATGCAACAAATCTTTTACCCAGAATCAGGATCTAATAATGCACCAGTGGGTTCACACAGGCCAAAGCAACATTTGTAGCAGGAAAGTTAACTCATAAAGAAACATGAATGTGGCAGAGGTTTGTGACATAAAAGAACTTGAGCAAGAGGGAGTGTATAAATACCTGGGAATAGATGAAGGAGCAACAACACAACATGTACAAATGAGAGTAAAAGTAAGCAAGGAATATTTTAGAAGGTTAAAGCTAATTCTGAAAACTGCTTTGACAATATGAAATAAAGTGCAAGATATAAATCAACTTGCCCTTCCAGTGATATCATACAGCTTTGGTGTGATAGACTGGCCACAGAAAGTGTTGAACCAGCTAGATATAAAAACAAGAAAAATGTTTCATGCTCACCAATTAATATACAAAAATCAGTGCATGCCAAGATTATACATCCCAAGGGCAGAGGGAGGCATGGGCCTCATTGAGATTGATTACACATATAGATCCACAATAGTGGGGCTACATACATATTTACTGACATCCTTGGATCCAAATATAGTCACGGTCTTGCATCATGAAGAAAATAAGCCTAAAATGACTTCGCTCATCAAATTAGGAGAAGCCTTCAGAAGGGTAGCAGAGATTGATGTCAGTCCACAAGTAGATAAGGAATTGTCAGCAACTGAAAATGCAAAGAATCAGAAAAAGGAGTATAAGGATAAAGACCAACAGAAAAGAAAAAACAATTGGAAAGCCCATAATTATAGTGGAAAATACAGGGAGCTACTGGAGCAACCACAGGTCAATCAAGCCCTGACCATGAGTGGTTAAAGAAGGTGAATTTAGGCCATGAGATGAGAGACTAATAATGACAGCCCAAGATAGTGGGCTACCACAAGATGGTTCACAAATCCATAGAAAAACAGGAGAAACAGACAAGTGCAGGTTCTGTAGTATAGAATTAAAAACAGTTTCGCATCTCGTGGCTGGATGTGAAGTACTCATGGCAGAAGGCCTGTATACTGAAAGACACAACAATGTAGCAAGATTGATCCACTGGAAACTGTGCAAACACTATAACATTCAGGTAGCAGAGACACTGGAAACAGACCACAAAAGAATCACAGAGAATGAAAATGTGATCACATGGGATCACTCAATACCAACAGCCAAGAAAGTGAAAGCAAGAAAACCCGATATTGTAATACAAGAAAAGAGAACAAAGGTAGCATTGCTGAATGAAATAGCCACCCCTAGTGACTACAGTGTGCTGCGTACAGAGAGACACAAAATCATGAAATACCAAGATATGCAGTCAGAAACCAAACTGATGTGGAATAAGGACACACAAATTGTTCCAGTAGTGCTTGGAGCAATGGGACTAATCAAAGAACTTTCAGGCACATTTAAATATGCACCAATACTTGTGAACTTATGAACTTCAAAAGGAAGCCATTTGGGGGACGTTGCGTGTGCTGAGAAGAGCGCTCTCAGCAAACATCAAAGATTAATACAGTACTAATTTCTTGAGTTTTGAATATGCCCTGGCTAAAGAATGGGGTCCATTCTTGCCACGGTATTAGAAATCCCTAAACATTTGGAGACACTAACCCCGGCAGAAACCATATGAATGTACTGAATGCAACAAATGTTTTACCCAGAAACAGGATCTAATAACACATCAGTGGGTTCAAACAGGGCAGAAACTATATAAATGTACTGAATGCAGTAAAGGATTTGCTAGAAAGGAAAATCTTATTATTCATCAGCGGGTTCACACAGGGCAGAAACAGGATCGGATGGAGTGATGAAGTGAGAGTGACGAATCATTGGTGGAGCAATCTGTGACACTAGTGACAAGCTACAGTTACTTCATGCTCAAGTCTTGGTGAGTACCTTCACGTGGTGGGCCCTGTTTTAACAGAATCTCACCCAGGTGAGACTGCTGTATAGACAATAACTA
This sequence comes from Neoceratodus forsteri, assembly GCA_016271365.2. Lineage (NCBI taxonomy): Eukaryota > Metazoa > Chordata > Ceratodontiformes > Ceratodontidae > Neoceratodus > Neoceratodus forsteri. The sequence goes on from CM057457.1 coordinate 400,757,808, forward strand.
TATAGTATGGAAAGGGAGAAAAATGAAACTAGAAGCTGCATGCACAGATCCCAGCATAAAAAAGTGCCCAACCCTAGCCTAGGCACTACGGCAAGGGTTGGTTGAGGTGATATTGCTGCATTCTCGAGTAGTAGTACTATCCCTACCACAGTGTTAGACCATGGAGAACAGGGTCCCACCGTGACAGCAGAAGCCAGCAAGCCACAAAGAGTAAAAAGACTGACAGGCCAGCCCAGAGGACTGGAAACAATTACGTGGACTTACGAGGACAAACTGGAAATGATGTACCATTATTATTATGCAATGCACCCTGAATTTCCAGTGAGAGAATATACCATTAGACTTCAGAGCAAATTGCAGCAGAGAGGAATAGTTGCCACAGACAAACTGAACAGTGTGACAGATGCCAACTTTAGATCCCTAATAGGACAAATAAAAACAAAAAAGAATGTAAATGGTATTATCTTGGGCAGACTACAGAAGTAAGTAGGTGAAGAAGTAGCAAAAGAGAAGGAAGAGGTACCAGAGGTTTTCATAGCCAGAAGAGCAGATACATGGGACACAGCAAAGAAAAGGGATCTGATATGGTGTAGCATTTATGCCAAAAAGAAAGCAGCTCTTACCAACACAGCAACAAAAATTGCAGATATTTTCGAACAGACATATAGACAGAGACATCCAGATATGGCAAACTTCACAAAGAAAAGAATAACCTCACAAAAGTGGAATGTAATGAAAAGTGCACAGTTTAGTGATCTAGAAAGGCAGCACATCGAAATAGAAGTCCTTGAACAGTTAAAGGAAGAAGGATTTGAAGTAGAGACACAGCCTCCACCACTATCATCTGGTAAGCCGTTACAGCAGACAACTGCTCAGCCAATACTGGTACTTGAAACGAAACATGACACACTTCCTAAAGACACTCAGCAAAGTGCACATCAAGTGCCATATCCGAACAATACAGCTGAAGTTCCAGTTCAACCCATACAGAGAATGGAAGAGCAGAAAATGCCAATTACAGGAACAACCCTAAACCAAGAGGAGGAAAACATGAGAGAAGACTTGCTGGACTTAATTGACATGGACAAATATATCAAAATACATCAAAGGGAAAGACTTCAAAAATTATGCATTACATACACAGTTAGGGAACACATAAAACAGATAAACAAAGTTATTGGAACCATCCAGAGGGATCCATATGATGTCACTGAAATAAACAGAATACATTATTGTGCTGCAAGACTAATAACAAATAGAGAAGTGCCAAAAAAGCAAGGAATGAAGAACAAAATGAGAGGGAAATTCAGCATACCACCATGGAAAGAGTGGATAGAAGGGACAATTATGGAGTTAAGATCAGAAGTATCACTGCTGGAGGAGTTTAGAAAGGGTAATAGATCAATTAAAGATCATGTGTAACGGTTTTTACATATTTTTTACAAATGCTTAAAAAGCTAAACTTCAAATCCTTATGTCATGATTAGTGTTTCCTGAGAATGTCATGCTGTTTGGTTTTGTGGTTTTATTTAAATCAGCATTTGTTAACTTGTTCTACAGTGGCTGAAAACAGTGGCGTTATTTCTGTCCTCTCAATCAAACAGAGTGCAGTTACATCATTTTGGAGTAGCTTGCTGTTTCAGATTCTCAATCAGAGCAGTAGTTTGTAGTGTTAATGGTTTTCTGAGTTCTCTAAGTTTCTTACAAACACAGTCTCTGACTTGTGTTTAGATAGATCAGCTTAAAATATAACTATCTTCTCATAAAAAGCTGATCATTTTTATTTCAATGCTGAATTGATATAGTGGAAATCTTTCTCTGTGAGAAATTAACTTGCCTGTATCCACAGCTCTCAGTTCTTTCTAATCAAAACTCAGATTGTTTTTCTAACTATATAACACAGGGCTATTAAATGCATATAAAATCTAAATTTTGTTCATTCACTGAAACAGTTTGTCTTTGATGTAGCCTCCATAAATAGATTTCATGTAAGAACATTTTTTCATGTCAGATTGACAACAGTACATGTGCTTGAAATACTGTAGCAGTGTGTGACATGCACCTGTCAGAACTCACAATTTTTAGTTCTTTGGTGGTTTCTGTGTGAAAATACATTATGTTAGATATAACTAGAAACGCTATGTGGCATTCTGATGCACCGTGTCTCTTCCTCATAGCTGAAGCAGCTGCAGCCTACTGCCACCTGTCCCTGCCCCCACAAGCTCCCTTCCTTCTGCTCCACATTTGAGGCTGCTGCATTCTGCTTTCCCCTGTCTTCTCCCATACAGTCAAGGATTGTGTACCCTGCTGCCTCCATCCCCTGCCTGAAGAATCAGGGCTGCTGTACCCTGCCTCCCCCTGCCCAAACAATTGGGGTTGCTCAATCCTGCTGCTCTCTCTCCCCCACCCTCACAGTTAGGGAAGCTGAACCTGTTGCCCCTTGTTCCTGTCTCCACAGTCAGGGCTGCTGTGCTGTGCTAAGCCCTAGAGTGCCAGGTTCCCTGCCTCCACAGCTGAGGCTGCTGTACCATGCTGCCCTAACCACCAGAGGTGGGGCTTTTGCTGTACCCTGCTATTCACTTCCATTACCCCAAATGGTCAGGGCTGCTGCACCACATGTACCCCATCTCACAGTCAGGGTTACTGTACCCTGATATCCCTTGTGTTCTGCACCACAGTCGAGGCTTCTGCACCATGCTGTTCTCTATCCCCCTGTCACCAGAGACAGGGCTGCTGCACCCTGCTCCTTTCTAGACATTTGGGGCTGCTATGGCCTGCTGTGCTCTAGAGCCCCATGCCTCTGCAGTTAGGGCTACTGCACCATGCTGCCACTTGCCACAAGATTCAGGGCATTTGCTGCACTCTGTTGCATGACTCCACAGTTGAGACAGTTGCACCCTGCTGTCCCCCTGCCACCAGAGTCAATTCTTTTGTTACACCCTGCTCCCCACATCCCATGTCCCAAACAGGCATGACTGCTGCACCCTGTCCCACAGTTTGGGCTGCTGTATCCTGTTGCCACTCCTATCTCCCACCTGAACATTCAGGGCTGCTGCACCCTGCTGCCTTCTGTCCCCTCACCCACAGTCAAGGCCAGGGCACCCTGTTTCCCCCTGTTCCTATCTCCACAGTCAGGGCTACTGTGCTGTTCTACACCTTAGAGTCTCATGCTGCCTGCATCCACAGTTGGGGCTGCTGAACCCTGCTACACACTTCCATTGCCCCAAATGGTCTGGGCTGCTGCACAATGTGTACCCTGTGCTATTGTCAGGGCTGCTGTACCCTGATGTGCACCTGTGTCCTGACCCACAGTCAGGGCTTCTGCACCATGCTGTCCTTTGTCCCCTGCCACCATTGTGCCCTGCTGCACCACAGAGCCCCTTGCCTCCACAGGCAGGGGACAGGGTGCAGCAAATGCCCTTACTCTTGTTCTGCACCCTTCCTGAACAGCTGGGGTTGCTACACTCTGCTACCCTCTCTCTCACCCTCACAGTCAGGGACACTGCACATTGCCCCCTGTTCCTGTCTCAGTAGAATGTAGCAAAGGATATGACTCTGGTGGCAGGGAGATAGCAGGGTGTAACTGCCTCAACTGTGGAGGCATGCAGCAGGGTGCAACAAATGCCCTGCATCTTGTGGCAAGTGGCAGCATGGTGCAGCAGCCCTGACTGCAGACGCATGGGGCTCAAGGGCACAGCAGGCCTCAGCAATGCCAACTGTGAAGAAAGGAGCAGGGTGCAGTAGCCCTGTCAGTGGTGATGGGATAGAAGACAGCATGGTGCAGAATCCTTAACTGTGGGGTAGGACTCATGGAGCATCAGGGTACAGCAGCCCTGACTGTGAGATGGGGTACATGTGGTGCAGCAGCCTTGACCATTTGGAGCAATGGAAGTGGGTAGCAGGGTGCAGCAAAAGCCCCACCTCTGGTGCTAGGGCAGCATGGTGCAGCAGCCCCAGCTGTGGAGGCAGGGAATCTGGCACTCTAGAGCATAACACAGTGCAGCAGTCCTGACTGTGGAGACAGGAATGGGGCAACAGGTGCAGCATCCCTAACTGTGAAGGTGGGGGACAGGGCAGCAGGGTGCAGCAACCCCAATTGTTTGGGCAGGGGACGGCAGGGTGCAGTAGTCCTGATTCTTTAGGCAAGGGATGGAGGCAGCAGGATGCACAATCCCTGACTGTGTGGCAGAAGACAGTGGGCAGCAGGGTGCAGCAGACTCAAATGTGGAGCGGAAGGCAAGGGGCTTGTGGGGCAGGAGTCTGGTGGCAGTAGACTGCAGCTGCCTTAACTGTGGGGCAAAGACATGGTGCATCGGAATGCCACATAGTGTTTTTAGTTATAAACATACACTATGTATTTTCACACAGAAACCACCAAAGAACTGAAATTTGTGAGTTCTGACAGTACATGTGCTTGAAATACTGTAGCAGAATGTGACAAGCACCTGTTTGTTAATCTGTCATGAAAAAAATGTTCTTACAAGATTATATTTATGAAGGCTACATCAAAAACAAACTTTCTGTGAATGAACAAAATTTAGATTTATTTTATATTCATTAGACAGCCCTGCATTATATAGTTAGAAATAAAAATGAGGTTTGATTAGAACGAACAGAGCTGTGATATAGACAAGCTGATTTCTCACAGAAAAAGATTTCCACTACTTCAATTCAGCATTGAAACTTGATCAGCTTTTTAAAGGAAGAGAATTATATATTTTAAGCTGATCTATCTAAACACAAACCAGAGACTGGGTTTGTAAGAAACCTGGAGAGCTCAGCAAACCATAAATTCTACAGAGTGCTGCTCTAATTGGGAATCTGAAACAGCAAGCTACTCCAAAATGATGTATTCGCACTCTAAGTTTGACTGAGAGGACAGGAATAACTCCACTGTTTTCAGCCACTCCAGAGCCAGTTAACAAATGGTGATTTAAAGAAAACCATAAAACCAAACAGCATGAAATTTTCAGGAAACACTAATCATGACACAAGGACTTGAACTGCAACTTTTTAAGCTTTTATTAAAAGTATGTAAAAACCGTGGCACATGATCTTTAAAGTCATCAGGAAAGTGGATAAAATCAAAGAAAAATGCTGTATTAAAACAGATCAGGACCTAAATTTTACCATCTCAAATAATAAGCTTAAGATCTCTGCTCAAGCCGAGAAGCTCAGGAGATACATAGAAAGGAACAATGAAAAAATGCAAAATAGATGGTTTAGAGAAGAGCCGAAGAAATTCTATAGGGAGCCGAGAAAGAAAACAACCAACGTAAAAACACCACCGGTAAAGAAAGAAATTGAAGAATTCTGGAGAAGCATTTATGAAGACCCAGTTGAACATAATAGGGAAGCAAAGTGGATGCAGGAAATAAAAGACAGAACAAGAAATGGTACTACTAGGGATATGGAGTGGCCTGACATAACAGCTAAGGAGATAGAAGTGAAGATAAGGAAGGCCTCCAACTAGAAAACCCCAGGTCCAGATGCAGTACCCAACTTCTGGCTAAAAGTACTAACATCTTTGCACCAAGATTTAGCTCATTCAAAAAACTATTTATACGCACATCCTGACTTGACACCCATCTGGTTAACAACAGGGAAAACCACACTTCTTATTAAATTTGAGTCTGTCAGTCTCCCCAAGAACTATCGCCCAATAACCTGTTTGCCAACAACATATAAATTATATACTGGAATCGATGCAGACAGAGTCTACAGTCATTTAGATTACAATAAACTCATGGCAATAGAACAAAAAGGCAAGAAAAGAAAATCATATAGTGCAAAGGACCATCTCCTGTTGAACAAAGCCATTATGGAGAGCTGCAAAAAATGCCGAATCCTTAGTGTAGCATGGATCGACTACAAAAAAGCATTTGACAGTATCCCACACTCCTGGATCACTGAGTGTTTATGGATCTACAGGATACATCCCACACTGATAAACTTCATCACAACAACATTGACAAAGTGGCAAACCACCCTGCAATTAAATCATGAGAAAGGGCAAATCACCATCCCAAATATAAGCATCCAATGAAGGATATTTCAAGGTGACTCCTTGTCATCACTTCTGTTTTGCCTTGCCCTCAAACCCTTGAGTAGCCTAATCAACAACCTAGGCTATGGATACAGCTTGAACCCCAGAAACAAAAACAATCAACAGCTAACATCTCACCTTCTATTTGTAGATGACCTAAAATGTATAGTTCATCTGAGAAATGTTTGAAAGAACAACTACAAATTGTTAAGACCTTTTCTGATTACATACGGATGACGTTTGGCCTAGACAAATGTGCCAAAGCAACATTTGTAGCATGAAAGTTAACTCATAAAGAAAACACGAACCTGGCAGAGGTTTGTGACATAAAAGAACTTGAGCAAGAGGGAGTGTATAAATACGTGGGAATAGATGAAGAAGCAACAGCACAACATGAACAAATGAGAGTAAAAGTAAGCAAGGAATATTTTAGAAGGATAAAACTAATTCTGAAAACTGCTTTGACAACATGAAATAAAGTGCAAGTTATAAACCAGCCTGCCCTTCCGGTTATATCATACAGCTTTGGTGTGATAGACTGGCTACATAAAGTGTTGAACAAGCTAGATATAAACACAAGAAAAATGTTTCATGCTCACCAATTAATATACAAAAACCAGTGCATGCCAAGATTATACATCCCAAGGTCAGAGGGAGGCATAGTCCTCATTGAGATTGATTACACATATAGATCCACAATAGTGGGGCTACATACATACTTAATGACATCCTTGAACCCAAATATAGTCAAGGTCTTGCATCATGAAGAAAATAAGCCTAAAATGACTTCAGTCATCAAATTAGGAGAAGCCTTCAGAAGGGTAGCAGAGATTGATGTCAATCCACAAGTAGGTAAGGAACTGTCAGCAACAGAAAACGCAAAGAATCAGAAAAAGGAGTATAAGGATAAAGACCAAAAGAAAAGACAAAACAATTGGAAAACACCATAATTATAGTGGAAAATACAGGGAGCTACTGGAGCAACCACAGGTTGATCAAGCCCTGACTCATGAGTGGTTAAAAAGAGGTGAATTTAGACCACAAGATGAGAGACTGATAATGGCAGCCCAAGATAGTGGGCTATGCACAAGATGGTTCACAAAATCCATAGAAAAAAAACCGTTGAAATAGACAAGTGCAGGTTCTGTAGTACAGAATTAGAAACAGTTGTACATCTTGTGGCTGGATGTGAAGTACTCATGGCAGAAGGCCTGTATACTGAAAGACATAATAGTGTAGCAAGATTGATCCACTGGAAACTGTGCAAACACTATAACATACAGGTAGCAGAGAGACACTGGAAACATGAACCACAAAGAATCACAGAGAATGAAGAAGTAACGATCACATGGGATCACCCAATACCAGCAGCCAAGAAAGTGGAAGCAAGAAAACCCGATATTGTAATACAAGAAAAGAGAACAAAGGTAGCATTACTGATTGAAATAGCCACCCGTAGTGACTACAGTGTGCTGCGTACAGAGAGACACAAAATCATGAAATACCAAGATATGCAGTCAGAAACCAAACTGATGTGGAATAAGGACACACAAATTGTTCCAGTAGTGCTTGGAGCAATGGGACTAATCCAAAAGAACTTTCAGGCACATTTAAATATATTACCAATACTTGTGACACCTAATGAACTTCAAAAGGAAGCCATTTGGGGGATGTTGCATGTGCTGAGAAGAGCACTCTCAGCAAACATCAAAGATTAATACAGTACTAATTTCTTGAGTTTTGAACATGCCCTGGCTAAAGAACAGGGTCCATTCTTGCCATGGTATTAGAAATCCCTGAACATTTGGAGACTGTAACCCCGGCAGAAACCATATAAATGTACTGAATGCAATAAAGGATTTGCTAGAAAGGAAAATCTGATTATTCATCAGTGGGTTCACACAGGGCAGAAACCATAGAAATGTACTGAATGCAACCAGACATCTACCCGGAAATATCAGCTAATGACACATGAACGGGTTCACACAGGGGAGAAACCATATACAGTGGTGCCTACAGTAAAGTTGACCAGTAACAAGATATGCTAGTTGGTGCCGGTCTGTGCTGTGTGATAGAGAGGCACTAGAGATGCAGTAGCTAATTACCAAGATGTGGAATGTGGTATTACAACAGCTGTTTAAATGCACTTCCTTCCTTAGCCACAGGATGGCTACTGCAATCTGTCAACACAATAATGAACGCTTAGAGTGTAAAAAAGTGTCTCTGCCCGAATGTACCTGCAGATGGCATCAGGTTAGTGCAGGGTCACTGTCAGGTTTTATACAGCCAAGTTGAAAACTTACTAGCCGGTCACGGCTACTCTTGACTACCAATAATTCTCTGTGTGACAATAATAGCTCTGTTAAGAATTGTATTTATTGTAATTGTGTCTCATTCTTATTTTTCTTCCCCATGCACACCAACACCTCTGTTTGAATGTGCATGACTTGCCAAAAGGGAACAAAAATTATTCAGCTGTCACACTGCATGTCTGAGTTTGTGAAATTATCAGTAGTATTAGAAGTGGCTTTGAATGTATAATTGATTTTTAACGTTAGATTGTGTTTCCCTGTAATTAAATGTAATGAAATATGTACCTACTCTATGTCAAACCATTTTGGAAATTAATTTCTTTCATTTTTTAACTTGATCCGGGAGCTTAATGATCATGTAATTTAAACAAAATGTACATATAACATATTTCATTACAGGCAAATTAAATTTTACTTTATAAGTCAATGAGACTTATTTGATTTTAAAATTGCAAGTAACACAGCGTAACTGGAGCAAGAGGGTGGGAGAGTTTGAGAGGCTTTCAGATGCACTGCCTAAGCTTTCACATACAGCATGACAGCAGCCCCTCTACCTACATGCAAACATCCGAAGAAGCCTGCAGAGGAAGGCCATTTGTTCTATCAAGTCTGCTCGTATTGCAGGGTCCACAGCTTGAGCTAATGTCCCTGCCCTCCCTCCGCACTCCTCCCATCCTCCCTGCCCATGATTCTTACCTTCCCCCTATGCCTGTCCCAGCCTCTCTTAAAGCTGCCCACCATATTCAATGACATGACCTCTTCTGGCAGCACATTCCAAGTGTCCACCACCCTCTCTGAGAAGAAGTGCTTCCCGACCTCCCTCCTAAACCTTCCACCCACCAGCTTAAGACTGTGCCCCCTTTTGATATGGTTGCCACTCAGCTTAAAGAGGCTATCCTTATCAACTTTATTTATCCCTGTCAAATACTTGAATATCCCAATCATGCCCCCCCTCCTGTCTTCCAGGAAGTACATGTTCAATGCCCTCAACCTCTCCTCTTATGCCTTGCCCTGCTGATTGGCTGTCATCTTTCTAGCCCTCCTCTCTACCTTCTCCAGCAGGTTAATGTCCTTTTTGAGGTGTGGGCATCAGTACTGCACTCCATACTGTAGATGCGGCCTTACCAGTGACCTGTACAAGGGCAGTATAACCTCATCTCTCCTACTACTGATCCCCCTTGCTGTGCATCCCAGGATCTTGATTGACTTTGCTGCTGCTTTCTTGCACTGCATGGAGTGCTTCAGGTCACTAGTGATCATCAATCCCAGGTTCTTCTCCTCCTCCTCTGATGCAGATACTCGGACTCCACCCAGGTAATACTCTGTCCTGGGATT